>CAMZMU010000096.1:40598064-41204392 GCA_947311845.1 Poa pratensis | reverse complement strand
TGGATCTACCCTGCATCAAGAAGGCGCATGGCAGTCCGACAGAGGCATGGTATGTCATCTATCTGATGGAGCAGTTCGTACGGAATCACCGAAAACTAGAATTTCCAGTTGCTATGGATAAATGGTGCAAAGACATGGCGAAATCCACTGATGCTGATATCATGGAAAAGTTTGCTCTAATCCAGAAGAGGTTTGCTTCAATAATCTTCACGGATGTTTGTCGTGCAACGCCACCCGGGTGGTTCTACTACCAAGGTGCATGCCCATCTAATGTCGATATACAAAATCGCATAGCACAACAGTGTGACGACAGGCCATTCAACTCTTTGAATGGTTCTGAACCGTTCCCGCCTAAGCCAATGTCAAGGCCGACCACGATGAGCCAGAAGTGAAAGGTGTGTTGTCGATTTAGTACTCTTGTTAAATTAAATTGCCTAGCTCTAGTTTACACCATCTCTCTTAAATTGCCTAACTATAGTCTTCCAATAATACTTCATTCCTTTACAATGCCGATGATTAAAATGATGTGGCGCACTACGTGAATTCTTATAGTTTGTTGAACCTTGTATCATGCACACATACAAGTTATGTGCCTCCTACTTGGTTCAACAAGGTTATCAGAATTCCTTGTGTGCTTCCAATAATATTCGAAGTATGAGGCATAATATTTGTTTGAATCTTGTTTTGTCTAAGTCTTCCAATAATACTTCATTCCTTTACAATGCCAATGATTAAAATGATGTGGCACACTACATGAATTCTGATAGTTTGTTGAACCTTGTATCATGCACACATACAAGTTCTGTGCCTCCTACTTGGTTCAACAAGGTTATCAGAATTCGTTGTGTGTTTCCAATAATATTCGAAGTATGAGGCATAATATTTTTTTGAATCTTGTTTTGTCTAAGTCTTACAATGCCGATGATTGAAATGAGGTGACACTATGTTATTCAGGGGTGTTGTGAGTGAGCCCTATAATGCAAGAAAACATATCTTCTGCATCATACTGGCTCGCTCACACCATCCCTGAATTTGTGTGTCCAATCTATTATATGAGGCATTCTTCCTAGTTGGCTTAGTTTATTTTGTGCATACTTTGTTTATTTCTGCACGACATGTGAACACAATTTAGTTGCCTAGCTAACATTTTTATTTTCCTTTTATGTATACTTACAAATGAAGAAGTGGGGAAGTTGTCAACGCCAAGAGGAGTTGAAGCCACTGAAAGAGAGCAACAACAATCGGATGACCGAAATGCCAAGTTCATCGATCGCGCCCTCTCTTAAACATTGTGGTTCTCTATCATTTATGTGATGCATTTGTGTATGACAACTTATGTATTTGTGTATCACATTGTGGTTCTTATTTTGGTACTATACTATGGTTTGTAATGCATGTGATAATGAACTTATGTATTTGTGTATCACAATTTGGTCATTTATATGTGGTATTATTGTCATTTTGGTCGGTTGTACCTGAATATACTGTATTTATATTTGATATACTGCTGGAATACATTATTAAAAAAAATGCCACGAAAATATACTGCTGGCCGACACAGAGGGGTACCGCTGGCGGACAACGCTCTCAGAACTCCAACCAGCGAGGCGTACCGCTGGCGGCCGAGGTATCTTAGCGCTGGCGGCCGAGGCTGCACGCCAGCGCTGTATAATCTAACGCTGGCGGGCAGAAGTTGTGCCCGCCAGCGGTAACGATCCTTACCGCTGGCGGACGGCCGCCCGCCAGCGGTAAAACGTTACCACTGGCGTAATCACCGCTGGCGGGCGCCCGCCCGGCAGCGGTAGACCATTTCCGTCCGCCAGCGGTAGGCCTTTTCCTACTAGTGGGAAGATCACCACCTGCAAAACTCCACTCCGACCGCGGCGCCACCTCCCTGACGCCGCCGGCTGGACACCCACGCACACCTAGACTATGTACAGGCCGGGATCCGCGGATTCCCCATCCTTCCGCCGCCGGAGCGGCCGCCGGAGGGCGAGAAATCCGGTGAATCGTCGGCTGCGAGCTGGTGCGCACGGGAAGGCTCAAGAAATCGCCCCTCTCTACTGTAGCTGGGGAAAGGGGAACGGTCCGAGGTCCGACGGTCCGAAACCAAGTTTGTCCATGTTGAATGAGTATGTCATTGTAGTGCAAGATAAGATTATTGCTAAATCTACATGCGTTAGTTGCTCAATGTCAGTTTCAAAAAAAATTACAAAGGTCGGCACTAATCGTATAACTGAAATTGCACAAAAGATAATTAGACCGACGCAATCGGCTTTCATTCCTAGGCGACACATATTAGAAGGGGTCGTTGTCCTAAACCATTCATGAGCTTCAAAGGAAGAAAATGGATGGAGTTATCTTCAAAATTGAATTTGAAAAAACATATGGTAAAGTAAAATGACCCTTTCTCCAAAAAGCGTTGGCTATGAAAGGTTTTGCACAATAATCATGCAATTGGATTGTGCAATTTGTTCAGGGGAAAAGTGTCGCTATTCGAGTTAATGATGACATTGGTCATTATTTTCAAACTAAGAAGGGTCTTCGACAGGGAGACCCGTTGTCTCCTATGTTGTTTAACATAGTGGCCGATATGCTAGCCATTCTGATCGCTAGGGCGAAGGAGGATGGACAGATAGGTAGCCTTATACCTCATCAAGTTGAGGGAGGGCTATCTATTTTTGCAATATGCGGATGACACTATATTATTTATGGAGCATGATCTTGAGAAGACGGTGAATATGAACCTTATCCTATATATGTTTGAGCAACTCTCGGGGCTCAAAATAAATTTTCACAAGCGTGATTTTTTTGTTCCAGGAAGGCAAAAGAGGTAGAACACCAGTACAAGCAGATCTTCGGATCCAAGTCTGGCTCTACCGTTTAAGAATCTTGGAATCCCGATTAACTATAGGGAACTTCGGAATGATGAATGTCAACCAGTTGAATGTCGTTTCTAAGGCAAACTTCAGTGATGGAAAGGAAAGATCTTCTTGTATGGAGGTCGTTTGGTTCTTGTTAATTCAGTGTTAATTAACGAGCCTTCCGATGTTCATGTTGTCTTTCTTAGAAATACCTAAAGGGTTAAGAAAAGACTAGACTTCTATAGATCGAGATTTTTTGGTAGAGGATGAGAACAAACGAAAATATCGCTCGACTAAATGGAACATCATATGTAGACCAAAAGACCAGGGAGGTCTAGGGGTTAAAGTACTTGAACTAAAGAACAAATGTTTGCTAAGCAAGTGGTTGTTCAAACTTTAAAATGAGGATGGGGTGTGGAAGGAGTTGCTACACAACAAATATCTTCATAGTAAAACTTTAGCTCAAGTAGAAATACAACCGACGGACTCTCCATTTTAGAAGGGACTAATGAGAGTTAAATATGATTTTTTTTCAATAGAAGATCCTTTAAAATTGGTAATGGGGAAACCATAAGGTTTTAGGAAGACACTTGGTGACCAATATCCATTGTTATACAACATTGTGCAACACCATTATATTTCGGTTCATGATGTGCTCCACAATACGTCTCCTTTAAATCTAGGTTTTAGAATGGGTCTTGTTGGGAATAAATGGGAAATGTGGTCTGATTTATGCCTTAGACTAATGGATGTAACATTGACTGATGGTCCAGATAATTTTAGATGGAATTTGACTTAGAATGGGCAATTTACAGTTAAATCCATGTATGAGGATCTAATGAATGGACATACTATTTATCGACAAAAGGATCTTTGAAAATTAAAAATCCCGTTAAAAAAAATTGGGGTTCCTTCATAGAAAAGTCTTGTTAACTAAAGATAATTTGGCAAAAAAGAACTGGCATGGTAGTTCACATTGTTCTTTTTTGGGAATGATAAGAGTACTGATCATCAGTTCATTACTTGCCCTTTTGCAAAACTTGTGTGGCGTGTGGTTTTTTGTACTTATAATATTCCTTCCCGTACTAATGTCACAAACATGTTTGGAACTTGGTTGAGAGGGGTGGACAAAAATAACAAAGATATGATTCGCATATGTGTTTCAGCTATTTGTTGGTCCGTTAGGAATTGCAAGAACAATCTTGTTTTTAATCATTTCATGTTTTACAAGTTATTCATATGGCCTTACATTGGATCCGGTCTTTCCTGCTTCCTTTATGTTTTGCAAGACTTTGACTAAAACTATAAGCCGCATTTTGTTTCGAACGGTCTGTAGACTCTCCCCTGTTGTTGTTGTTGTTGTTGTTGTTGTTCCAGAGTTTTCGATAAGCAATCGAAATAGTTTGAGATTTGCTTTGAGGGCATGTACAATGGTAGAGAAGGTTGGTTTTCCCTTAGCTTGTCACGCCACTTAGACAAGACAATAAATAGTAGTAGTAGTACAATGCGTTATCTCTTAGCTGAGACGATTTGCTAGTCATAGTGGTACCTACACATGCTTCCAACACCGTTGGATGAACCGCAAACGGTTGGATTCACTACATCATACTGACGGCGACTACACGGTCGTAACGTGCAAAGTCTTCGCTTTCTTTGCGCTGCTACCACACATGTGGGCCGTTGTTTGTCCTATGGCACGTGCTAGCTACGTAGTACTACTCCGTCTCGACTAAAGGTCAAACAAACAATGGATCGATCCAATCCAATCTCGCACGCATGAAAGATGGAAGCTACTAGCTTTATCTGTCTTTTTTGCATCGATTATCTCTTCCCATTCTCATGTGAATAAACTGATTGAGGCAATGCTCTCTTTTTTTTCTTGCTGGGAGTCCAGCTTCAGTTGATCTTGGTAGACCGGGACTACTCTATCCCATTTGAGATCTCATCCCATTTAGGCAATTTTCAGGTCGTACTGAAAAGAAATGGATATGCATGTGATCATGGGAGGAGTGGGTAGGGTGGGGTGCGAAACACTTTTCGTGAGCTCACGTGCAAGACAGAGTGGACCATGCATGCACATGCACCTTCCGTTAGAATAGAACGGCCGTTTGACACATGTCAATGAATAAGCCCGTGTGTAGCTACCACTATGACTAGCAAGCTTCATTTGTATCTCTTATAGTCATCTCTAGCAATTAATGATAATTAATTTAATTTAGAAAGAAATTATACTAATAAGGGAGAGCATATGGTACAACGTACAAAATAGGCTTCTCTTAAAAATTAAGAGATCATCCCTTAACGCTCTCTCTCTTCTTCATTCTCTTTCCTCTAAGAGCATCTCCACCGGCGCGCTGATGCATGTAAAATGCATACATGAACTTTGCACTTTAATTGCTTATATTCCAATCATATTTGCATCATATAAGGGTTATATCAATGTTTTATCATGATTTTGGAATATTCAATGATTTCCTATTTTTATGGAATTAACCCTGCACAGGCAGAAAACCCCGTTTTCTTATTTTAATGTTTCAGGGACCCAAACGTCAACGAAATCACCTGGAAATTTACGGGCGTCAATATTTGGAAGGAAGAAGACCTGTGGGCGAAGGAAGCGAACAAACGGAGGTCCGAGGCCAAACGGGGGTGGCCCACGCGGCCAGGCCCACCGTTTGGCCCTCGTGGCTCCGTTGCCGTCGATCTTCGCTCCACCGACATAGTCTTGACCTAAAAACGCCTATAAAAAAGGTCCCCCGACGTTCTCTGGAAGGAGCGCCGCACAAACACAGAAACACCGAAACGGAGATCAGGAGCTGCAGATTGGAGGGGGAAAACTCCGGCGGGGCGCTGCCGGCGTGGTCTCCATCTTCTCCATCGACTTCTCCACCGTCTCCATGATGAAGAGGGAGTAGTCCACCTCTGGACTATGGGTTTGTGGAAGTAACTTATGTATCTCTCCTCTCTTGAGCTTCACTAATTAGCACCGTATGAGCTGCTGAACATGATTACGGTCACCGTTGTAATACCTTTGTGGTGGATCTTTATGAGTTAATATATGTTTGAGATTGCAATGTTTGTTTCAGTTATGAGTATAGATGCATATTATGTACCCCGTTCTTGTCTACTTGTTTTGATCAAGCATGTTTATGAGAGCGTGTGTGGGGGAACGTGTGCATTAGTTGGAGTAACGGGGGGTGGCTAGTGCAGTGAACGTGAGAGAAAGTTCTGCGATCCACTTTGGTATCTTTACCTTACTTTGTTACCTCACTAGGGATAAACTAAAATACCATGCTACCGGGGATGTGGGCGTGACCATTGCCACTACTCCATGACTAGATCTAGCATGTTCTTATTTTCACTTCATGTCATGATACTTAATGCTATACTCTGAGTTATCTTAATTACTGAGGTGTTATGATTTAGTTCGCATCTTGGTGGAGTATAAGAGAGGTTAATAACCAAAAGATCTCTATGTTAGGACGTGATGCCCATATATCTAAGTAACTTGTTATCAAACCCTGTGTTGCAATCTCATATGTTAACTGTGTGTGTTCCATTGTCTACCACTTTATAAAGAGAGAGTGCATTTGTGAAACCATGAACCCCAGTCCATTTTTAATCATAAGAAACACCTTTCCAACACCATATACCACTTTTCTATTTTCAGCCATCATTAAATCCGAAAATACAAAAATACTTTTCATCTTGCATACATCATTCAAAAACCCAAAAATATCATTTATCATTGCATCCACCATCATTGCATATTTATTTCTTGTTTGCATTGCATAACTATCCTGATATCATTCTTACACCTTGTGCTTGACAACCACAGGTGAGGTTGAGGACCAAAACATCTAACCTTGTTTTGTAGGTAACCAAAAGAAGGATAAGAAGATAAATCTACCACTTCAGATTCCCCGAGAGTTCGATATTAAACCCTCGAGTCACCCCTCGTGGGGAAAACTGTCTTCCACTTACTATACACTCTGCACTTGGAGTCTCAACCTAATCCCGTTTATTTGTGCAGGCATCAAGACTTGCTCTTCGGGATCATCAAGACGTTTTCTGGCGCCGTTGCCGGGGAATCGTAGCTGAGAGATTTATCCAAGGGTGTGCATCATCGCATTCATCTCACAACAAAGTCAACGTCACCAACTTGTGCTAACACCTAAGCTTGGGGAGGTTGCACCTACGTGAGCACCATCTTATCCATCTTTACTTACAAAGCAATTTATTTGTTTTGTTAGTGTCATTGCATATCATATCATATTTATTTCAGTTTTGCATAAAAAATTAAAAATACCAAAAAAACTTGCTAAAATGGGAGAAAGAACTAAGTTGTGTGACTACACAAACACTCCTAATGATCAATTTATCACGAGAGCTATTGCCACACCTAAGATAAATGCTGAGAGTTATGAAGTAAGTCCTAGTTTGTTGAACTTGATAACTAGGGAACAATTTGGTGGTAGTGCTATGGAGGATGCCTCTATGCATCTTCATGACTTTGTTGAAATATGTGACATGCAAAAGTTTAAAAATGTGGAAAGTGATATCCTAAAACTGAAGTTATTTCCTTTTTCACTTAGAGGAAAAGCTAAAGAGTGGTTGCATTCCTTGCCATCTGGTAGTATTAATTCTTGGGATGATCTAAAAGAAGCTTTCATTAAGAAATATTATCCCCCTGTTAAAATTTTGCAAAATAGAAACAACATCCTTTCTTTTAGGCAAAATGAAAATGAACATGTTGCTATGGCTTGGGATAGGATAAAACTTATGCTTAGAACTTGTCCCTCACATGGAGTTAATGAATGGACCATATTACACTCTTTCTACAATGGTTTAAACTACATGTCTAGAAACATACTTGATTCTGCTGCTGGAGGTGCTTTTATGAGTAAGACTATAGTAGAAGCTAAAAATATATTGGAAAGCATTTTACAAAACTATAGTCAATGGCATACTGATAGGGCACCTAATCCTTCTAAGAAAGTGAACTCTATTGAAGAAACTAATGATTTGTCATCTAAAATGGATACTATTCTTGCTTTGCTTAATAAACCTAGTGTTGAAAATGTTCCTTTGCAAGAACTAGTTGGAAACAATTCTGAAAATATTGATGTCAACTTCATTAGGAACTATGGTAATAATGGGTATGGTAACAACAATTATAACTCTTATAATAAACCCCCATATGTTCCCAACAATCGTCCTTTTGTTCCATATCCTAATGCTAATGATAATAATTGGAAGCCTATGTTATCACGCAATGATAATTCTGAGGCTAACAAAATTCTCATGGAACAAGTTGCTAGTCATAATACCATGATACAAGAGTTGAATAAGTCTGTTGCTTCTATTAGTTCTGATATTAAAGGCTTACAACTCCAAGCTGCAGGACTAGACAAAGCTTTGTCTAAACTAGCTGATAATCAAGCCACTTTATTGAGTATGTCTGCAGGGAAACCACAAGCATCACCTGTGGTTGGAATGAATTCTGTTAACATTGCTGAAAATGTTCCTCTTACTTTGGAGGAAACTCTTGATGAATTATTGAACTACCCTGAATATTTGTTGCCACTCATGTCTCAACTTGGTAGTTTAAAAGAAGAAGCTAAAGAAACTGAACATGATGAATCTCTTATGCTGATTGAGTTGGAAAAGAAAGTTGAGGAAGTTAAAATGCTTAATGAAGTCAAGGATCCTTTGCTTGACTTAGAAAATTGTAGCTTGCATGAATTAATATCTATCTTACAAAAATTTGCAAGTGATCCTTCCATCAACACTAACCAAGCAGGTTTTGGTTCTTATATTGCTAATCATGTCTTGAAAGAAAAGATTGCTAGGTACAACCAAGAGGCTATGATACCACCTAAGCTTGGGGATATGTGGATACCTAAGGTACTAGTAACTATTGGAAAAGAGACACACCATGCCATACTTGATCTAGGATCTAGTGTCTCTGTTTTATCTAAAGAACTATATGAAGTGCTTGAATTGAAAAATCTTGAAAAATGCTCTATTGAACTAGCACTTGCTGATGACTCTATTAAACATGCTTTGGGAAAAGTAAGTGATGTTATGGTAGAGTTACATATGACTTTTGTGCCTGTGGATTTTCTAATCATGGATATGGGGAATAAAACCTCTAGTCCTATTATTCTTGGAAGACCTTTTCTTCGTACCACAGGTGCTATCATTGATTCAAAGGAAGGGAATGTAAAGTTTCAGTTTCCACACAAGAAGTGCATGGAACACTTTCCAAGGAAGAGGGAACCACCAAAGTTCAAGCTCCCTCATGAGCTTCGTCCACAATAAAACAACAAGTAAGAAGCCTAGCTATATGGCTATAAAGAAAGCGCTTTGCGGGAGGCAACCCGGTTATTTTTGTGTGTGATTTTTCTTTGTGTCCTCTTGCTGTAACAAGAGATTTTGTGTCTAGTTAGGTTCTGGAGTTTTTAATAAAGTGCCAAGTTTTACCCTTTTTGGTTTGAAAAAGTTGCTTATAGCGTTCGGAGATTTTATTCCTGCACGAGTCAGTGCACGGTATGATTTTTAATTCTTATTCTGTAACTCCGAATGAGCTCATATTTGAACTGTAGTTGCAACTTTTCATCCTCTGTATGCATGAATTTTTTCGGAATTTTTCGAGAAAGTTTGGTAGGGTAGAAAAATACGTTTTGCTGCTGCTGTTTTTCTGGACAGATTCTGTCCCATTTTGTTTGATGCATGCTTTGAGCTTTTAAGTTGAATCTTTTTGATCCAATTGAGTTTATGAGTAGGCATACAACATTATACACTTTCTGGACATGTCATATGAATTTTTGTTCAAGGATTATATGCAGCAAGGAACCTATTTGTTTATCACTATTAATGCACCCCACAGAAAAGAGATGGGAGAAACGGTGTTTTGAAGTTTTTTCACAGGGATTGGAGGAGATGCACCAAGAGCTATCCAAGGATGGTGAAGACCATAAGCTTGGGGATGTGAAGACAACCCCGCTGGACCTACACACTCTCGGTTTGCACACGTCCAACTTCTGTTTTTCGATCGAAACACTTTATCGCATAAACTTGGAGCGTCGTTTTTTGTTTTTGTTTGAGTCTTGAGAGACCACCACACTATCAATTATATATGAGAGAGCTACTGGAAATATGGGTTGAAATATGTTGGATGCTTTTATAAGATTGGGAAAAGGGATGTTTGACTTGATTTTTAATGATACATATAGTTGCATGATTCATGAGCTTGTTTATGAGTAATAGTTTGCAAATTCTTTTTGTAGAGCTATCACTTATTCATGTTTTGGTGCTGATTGTTATTTCACTTGGTTTAACATGGATTAGTTAGTTCTATGGACACTCATGCATGCATCTAGATGGTCAACTTTCTCCCTTTTGCTAGCCCAAAAACTCCAACAAGCAAAAACTTGTTTCCAACACCTTCAACCAAAGTTATTCCAGTGAGTCCACCATATCTACCTATTGGCTTTATGCTATTCCGAGTATGTTTAACATGTTGTTTGTGTTATCTTACCTCTGAATGAAAATGTTTATGTTATTGATTGCAATGGAAAAAATTGGTTATATAGCTCTCACGAACTTGATGCACAATGTTCTTTTATTTGCATAATAAAACTTGACCCATTGTGATTAAGATTATGATGTTTGTGGCTTGATGAATGTTTTGGGTTGGAAGTTAGCCCATATGTGCTGTCACATGGCAAGCTTTCAACACGCTCTTCATCTCATTTAGTTGATATCATGTGCTTTTGTCTATGGATGCTTATCATGTTGAAATAAATGTGGAAATAAGTGAGTTTAAATGAGTTTGTGTAAATGGTTAGAGAGACGCCTGGGCCGCTAATCTAAGCCATGCATCATTCATGGTGGAAATTTACTTACATACTATGGTGAACCTTCTGTGATACACCTTGCAATAAAAAACTATTCCAAATGGTAAATAAAAAGGGTGTTGAGATTGTTCATTTTGTTTGTTTGTCTTGTCATTTTGATATGGGCTTGTTCCATATCTTGGGACAAGAGGTACCCCAGTTGACGCTCTTGATGATACTATTATGCTTACAATGATATTTAATTGAACTTGCTTTGTTTCCCAAGTTGAGTAACACATGGTGTAAGTACTTGTATTCAAGGGGCATGAGACATTCAACCCATTCTTTATCAAGCACACTACTCATATTTGCTTTCACTTTAACCTTAATCATTCAAGATGCTATGATAGGGGCAATGAGAGCTTGACACCAATGAATACCTTATTGCAATCATTAACTTAAGTAGAAGAGTTTGGAAGTTGGATGAAACTTATGCATGCTTTACCTCTACTCACATATACATCTTTCCAAAGTGTACACCTATCATATTCAGATTTTCATCTACACTCTATGACCATTGTAGGATGTTCTACTTATCATTATGCATACATGTGTTCCATATTACTTGCTACCATGTTACACTTTGTGAACTATCAATGAACATCCTTGTCTTGAATACTTGATATCACTTCATAAACTATTTGCATATTGCTACTCCTTTGAAGAATGAATCATTTGACTATATGTAGCAATAGTAATCATCTTTGATATCCATTGTTAAGTATTAAATTGCAAAGTCCATGTTAGTTTTATCATCTTCATACTCGAGGACGAGCATGGATTAAGCTTGGGGATGTTGATGCATGTAAAATGCATACATGAACTTTGCACTTTAATTGCTTATATTCCAATCATATTTGCATCATATAAGGGTTATATCAATGTTTTATCATGATTTTGGGAATATTCATATTTCCTATTTTTATGGAATTAACCCTGCACAGGCAGAAAACCCCTTTTCTTATTTTAATGTTTCAGGGACCCAAACGTCAACGAAATCACCTGGAAATTTACGGGCGTCAATATTTGGAAGGAAGAAGACCTGTGGGCGAAGGAAGCGAACAAACGGAGGCCCGAGGCCAAACGGGGTGGCCCACGCGGCCAGGTACTGTGGCCGCGTGGGGCCCACCGTTTGGCCTCGTGGCTCCGTTGCCGTCGATCTTCGCTCCACCGACATCGTCTTGACCTAAAAACGCCTATAAAAAAGGTCCCCCGACGTTCTCTGGAAGGAGCGCCGCACAAACACAGAAACACCGAAACGGAGATCAGGAGCTGCAGATTGGAGGGGGAAAACTCCGGCGGGGCGCTGCCGGCGTGGTCTCCATCTTCTCCATCGACTTCTCCACCGTCTCCATGATGAAGAGGGAGTAGTCCACCTCTGGACTATGGGTTTGTGGAAGTAACTTATGTATCTCTCCTCTCTTGAGCTTCACTAATTAGCACCGTATGAGCTGCTGAACATGATTACGGTCACCGTTGTAATACCTTTGTGGTGGATCTTTATGAGTTAATATATGTTTGAGATTGCAATGTTTGTTTCAGTTATGAGTATAGATGCATATTATGTACCCCGTTCTTGTCTACTTGTTTTGATCAAGCATGTTTATGAGAGCGTGTGTGGGGGAACGTGTGCATTAGTTGGAGTAACGGGGGGTGGCTAGTGCAGTGAACGTGAGAGAAAGTTCTGCGATCCACTTTGGTATCTTTACCTTACTTTGTTACCTCACTAGGGATAAACTAAAATACCATGCTACCGGGGATGTGGGCGTGACCATTGCCACTACTCCATGACTAGATCTAGCATGTTCTTATTTTCACTTCATGTCATGATACTTAATGCTATACTCTGAGTTATCTTAATTACTGAGGTGTTATGATTTAGTTCGCATCTTGGTGGAGTATAAGAGAGGTTAATAACCAAAAGATCTCTATGTTAGGACGTGATGCCCATATATCTAAGTAACTTGTTATCAAACCCTGTGTTGCAATCTCATATGTTAACTGTGTGTGTTCCATTGTCTACCACTTTATAAAGAGAGAGTGCATTTGTGAAACCATGAACCCCAGTCCATTTTTAATCATAAGAAACACCTTTCCAACACCATATACCACTTTTCTATTTTCAGCCATCATTAAATCCGAAAATACAAAAATACTTTTCATCTTGCATACATCATTCAAAAACCCAAAAATATCATTTATCATTGCATCCACCATCATTGCATATTTATTTCTTGTTTGCATTGCATAACTATCCTGATATCATTCTTACACCTTGTGCTTGACAACCACAGGTGAGGTTGAGGACCAAAACATCTAACCTTGTTTTGTAGGTAACCAAAAGAAGGATAAGAAGATAAATCTACCACTTCAGATTCCCCGAGAGTTCGATATTAAACCCTCGAGTCACCCCTCGTGGGGAAAACTGTCTTCCACTTACTATACACTCTGCACTTGGAGTCTCAACCTAATCCCGTTTATTTGTGCAGGCATCAAGACTTGCTCTTCGGATCATTACGCGCCCAATAGAGCGTCCGGCAAAGTTGCCGGACAGGCGCTTTTGGGCGCGCCGGCATCGGTTGCCGCCTATTGGGAGCGGCGCGCCCCACCGGTCGCTCCCAATAGGTTTTGTTGGAAAAAAATTGAGACGCATTTCATTCAAATTTGACATTTTTTACAAAAATACGATGAAATTTAAACTAAACCTAGTCCTAGTCTAATGACCGGTGAAGTAGCCGTAGAACTCGTCCAGGGCCACCGCGTCGTCGACCTCCTCCTGTTGCGGCGGGCGTTGGCCGGCTCCTCCACCTCCTCCTTCACCAGCGCGGGGGAACAACATCATCCGAGTCGAGGCCGATGATGTTGTTGTCGACGCACGACCGGTGCTCGGCGTACTCCAGCGGCGCCGGCTGGACCGTATTGTAAGACAGTTTCAGCGCGATCTCCATTTCGCGCTGGTACCGGGCCTCGACCTCCTCCTCCGTCATCTGCGTCGGCGGCGGTGTCGCGGCGCTTCTTGCCACGGGAGGAGGACGTCCCCGGCTCGAGCTTGACCATGGCGCGGAGGAGGACGCCCCCGGCTCGAGCTTGACCGTGGCACGGGGCGCGCTCGTGGTCGTCGGCGGCGGCGGCCCGAAGTCGCGGATGGTGACGCCGCTAGTCCTGGGAGGCGGCGCCGACCGTCCGGGCTCCGGCTTGATCTTGATTCGACGACCGCTGTTGGTGATCAGCGGCGTGTCGCTCAAGAAGCGCCGTGTCGTGGGCGTCGTGGACCGCGCGCTGGACGATGAGGACGAGCTCGCCGGCATCTGCCAGCTGCCGCCGCCGCTGGAGGGGCCTCTCCAGTCGTACTCTCGCATCACTGCGTACAAGTCGCGACCCTCCCACCAGCGGCGCCTCCAGGCGGCGTTGTTTTGTCGGGGACGCTCTGTCCCCTCGTGGTCGTCCACGGCAGCGGCGCGCTGCACATCCAACATTGGGCGCCAATTCGGGTTGTGGAGGGCGAAGTTTGGATCCGCCCGCTGCTCCGGCGTCATCTCGCGCCGGCGCAGGCGGACGAGCTCGGTGAACCGCTCCCCCGTCGTCAGCGGGGCGACAGCGTAGCCGAGCGCGCTCAGGTTCCACCCGCTGTCGCTGGGGAGGCGCATCCCCGACGGCACGGGGATGCGGTGGTGGGAGAAGAACGCCGCCTCCTCCTTGAGGAGGCAGGTCTTCACCCCGCAGCTTCCCGACGCTTGCCCGTTGTTCGCCATGCTCGCTGGTCGCTGGGGAGAGGAGAAGACGAGGAGAGGCGAAGGGTGCGGCTGCGGAGGTGAGCGGCGGGGTCTTTATAGACCGGGGGAGAGGAAAGGCGCGCGAACGGCGTCGGTTGTGTCGCTGGGGAAGGCGCGGGAAGTGCCATTATGCCGGCGACGGTTCCCGAGGCGATGTAACTCCGGGACGCGCGTCCGGAAGGCGAGGCGTGACGCGGCAGGGAAGACAAGACACATCACTGCGCGTCAGAGGCCGCAATAAATTACGCTGACCGCGCCGTTGCGTCGCTGACGCTTCGGGCCCGTCCGTCAGGTTTGGACGAGGCGCGTTGCCGCGGTTGCCGGCGCACCCAGTTGCGTTCCTAGAACCTGGGCGCGAAGCGGGATTGCCGAACGTTCTATTGGGACGTGCCGGCAACTCTTTTCGTATTGGGCAAGTGCACGGGTTTTGGGTGCCGCCGCGCCCAAAACGTCTATTGGTGGAGATGATCTAACTAAGTAAAAATTCGACGTGACATCTTTACGAGAAAAGCTGACATCACCGCATTATACAACCACTGATTCTGCATGCCCTGAGGACCTGAGGTTGCAAACTAGAAGCACCTCGAGAACGCTTGCACTACTAGTCAAGTCTGGGCTGGATCTCACTGAAAATAACGTGATCCGAATCTGGCCAAGAATATTGCAGCAGGATTTTCCCGTAATTAAACGACCGATATCCCAACCACCACCATCACGCCCTTAACGGGTCTCTTAGCGGGTCCATCCAATTCCAATTCCCCCACCCTCTCCTCCGCCAATCACCATCGCCGCCTCCCACCACCAATCTCACCTCGCACGCACATGGCTGCGCCCCACTCGGCGGCGGGGCCAACTATTCCGGCCGCCTAGCAGTCGCCTCCCAGGGTTTTCGGTGGTGTGCGCCGGGTCGCCTTGTCGGAGTTCTTGGGGATCAGGTCCTGTCCCGGCGATCGCCGGCGGGCGGATGGACGCTGACGGTCGCCTCCGGCGCGCGCTCGCCGCCTTCGGGGGCGGGGACGTGTGGGACCTCGTCGACGCCGCGCTCGCCGCGGCGGCGCCAGCCGAGCTCCGCGCGCGCCGCGACGGCATCGTGGAGCGGCTCTACGCGGGCGGCCGCTGCCGCAACTGCGACGCCCCCGATCGTCCGCCGGCTGAGGCGGTGTCTCCGGCCTCGCAGGAGGAGGAGGCCGACGTGGATGGCCTCGGCGAGGACGAGGAGGACGAGTTGGGCGCCGGCCTGGAGAGCAAGATCCTGGCGATCAGGGACTTCTTGGAGGACCCCGACCAGGTCCTTTGAAAGATTCTGTTTTTACCGGTTTCGAAGCACTAGTACCATTTCGCTGGCGAAAGCTCACTTCTTCTGTTGCAAACTGTACCTTTGTATGGTTTCGTCTCAGGCGGAGGACGAGCTGGTGAGCCTGCTGCAGAACCTGGCAGACATGGACATCACCTACAAGGCTCTCCAGGTGATATTTACGTTTCTATCCTTTTTCCCCCTTTTTGCTCCAGGTTATTGCTGACTTACCAAAGAAGAATAAGTTTGTTGTTGCTTGCTTCTTGAAGCAGCTTAACTAGTGGGAGTGAAAACATTTTTGTGTTTGGCTGTGCAGGAGACGGACATTGGACGACATGTAAATGGCCTGCGCAAGAACCCTTCGGGCGAAGTCCGTCAGTTGGTGAAGCTACTCGTCAGGTGAAGAACAAGTCATATTTGTGCTGCTTAATGCAAAGTTTGAAGTGCCTTCTGAATGTGGTTTGGTTTTTGTGTATATTGCTATTTGCATCTGTGAAGGAAATGGAAGGAGATAGTGGATGGCTGGGTGCGGCTCCACAATTCCAGCGGCAGCTCGATCCTATGTAAGGCAATTGTACTCTCCTCCAAATATTTTTGGATTCATTTTGTTTTCAGCTAGATTTATGTGCTTCATGGTGGCAGCTGATGATGACTCACCCGAGAAAACCCAAGGCAAAAGCTACCAAAATGCTCAGGTAAGAATAAACCTAGTCCATTTTCTCTGTTAGTTTACCGAACAACCCACCATTTGCTAAATAGTTAATCACTCTTTGCCAAGGCCTTTGACAGGGTGCAAAAAAGGTTAACTAAAGAATGAAATTGCTCAATTATTATGGTTTAGTCTGCCCTTTGTCTACAGTCTACACAGCTCGTAACATAGATACCTTTGTTACTATTGTGCCATTGCAGGTTTCAGATTTCATGTATTCGCCCAGCCCACCACAGAGGCAAAGTGAGCCCCCACATATATTCTTAGTCTATATGTAAAGCGCTTTCTAGACAGTAATACTGTGCCAACTGAAACTTTGTTTCATTTTTTTGAACTTAAGATGGTTTAAGCTCAGAGCGATCTAAGACCAGCAATAACAATGGATTTGAGGCAACAATGGAGAAGCGTAGAGCAAGCCCTGCTCCCACATATCATATGAAACCGAACAACAGCAGCAACTATTCAACTACTTCGTCATCTGCTCCAGCTGTAAGCCTCGTCAGATCACTCTCCTGAAACTTTTGATCGAGACATTTGTTATTGTAAAGGAATTGTGCACTTTGTTTTGTTCATAATAGTAGTGGAGGAGATTCTCCAGTATTGTTGTGGACAATGCAAAATAGTGATTGCTCTTACCATGCACAATAGTGAGAAACAAGTACTTATGTTTGACTTGTAGTGAAGCACGTGGTATAGTATTCGACAAACTAAGATTTTCTCTGCTTATATTTTCCTAAACTTCTAGTCCTATACTTTGCAGAGAACAATGAGGGAACAGAAGGATAATAATTTGGATCGTGAGAAACTCGATTCGGCCAGAAAGAGGCTTCATGAAAATTACCAGGAAGCACAAAATGGTAATAATTTCATTGACAAACCAAGGTGTATATTTCTCTTCAATTTTGCGGTACATAAATGATTAAAAGGGTTAGCATCGATTGCATTCTAGATTGTCTTTGATACCTCAGAATGGCATAGTAAACAGCGACAAGCGAAGAAAGTGGTAGTGGCGTCATTTTTTTTTGACATATTTTGTCCCTTATGTTTTGTTTGTCACCTTGTTGCAGCAAAAAAGCTGAGGACGATGCAAGTGCTGGATATCCACGAATTACCAAAGCCGAAAAATAAAAACACCTTCATCCGTAAGGGTAGCGGAGGTGGTCTCCCTGGAAGACGTTGAGCTGGCCAACATGCAAATTTGTAGCCATGAAAAGATCAAAGTGAAAATCAAAGGAGAATATGAAAGGTTTATGTTTGTTTTTTCGGTTTAGTATCATCACTGTTAAACTGGCTGTCCCATTCCACTAAAATGCTGTCCAGAACATCAGGTTACGGCTGTGGTTCTTCTCTCAACAAGTGAAAAAAAACTATGGTTTATATATATATTCCACATTTCTGCTGTAGGCTTGTATCTTATTATTTGAAAAGTTTTTGTTCGTTTTTAATGTTCTGATTTAAAAAAAAAAAATAGGATTTGCTTTTGTACTCAGACGTTATCCATTATAGCGTTGCTCTGAGTAGACATCTATGTTACGATCTTGTGTGAAAATTACACGATTTACAAGTCGTTCACGCAAGTCAACGTTAAGTTGCTTAAATATTTAGAGTAGAACGCAATACAGACCAATCTGTCGGTTCTCGCCTGTGAATTTCCAAGTCTTAGCTTTCGTAGTCCATATGTTGCCAGCTGGCGAAAGAGCGTACACCATCTGAACCTAGGGGCATCAGCCCATTTTTCGAAAATGGAATTTTAGATGTGTTTTAAAATGTCAAAAAAAAATGTACGATAATTTCACGCGTACATCTCTGCATTTTAAGTGCACGGCAAAAAGTTTCGTGACAAAAATCACTTTTATTTTGCGTGTGTAAAAAAGATAATTTTCGGAGTTGATCTTTTTCACTAGACATATTTTTGCCTTTTTATACGCCAAAAAATGTCATTTTTTGCACTAAACTTTCTACCTATACGTAAAACATTGGGATGTATGTGTTAAAAAAAAAAATTAAATTTATAATTGTGTTTTTTCGAAAACAAGGCAGATGCCCTGTGTGTTAGTGTGTAGCTATGTATTTCCCCTTAGTGAAGCCCCATCCATCGTTATGGCTCCGACTCCCCACATTCCGTCATTAGTGTGCCATTTCAATCTGGCTAGGCCCCTCCCCTACCTCTGGAGCTAAGATGTGGGCTTTGAGCCGATGGGTCTGGCCGGGCTCCTCTATTTGATGGTGGCAACGCTCGTTGTTGCGATCCCTCTTGTGGGCATTGTCTCGCAGAGGGCTAGTGATTCGAGGTTGTTTACCGGCAGCTTGTGTGGCAATCATGATGGATATGATCGATGTCGGGGTCACAACAAGGTTGTGTACTCTTTTCTTAAGTGTGTCATGCATTGTTGTGATGTGCTTGTTACTGAGAAGTCGGAGTTGCATTTACACGTCTAGATGTTGGCGATGACATGAGACAGGTGGTCGACACGAACATTGTGTTTCTCTCCTTCACAACTCGTCTCCAAATCAGACGGGCGCATAGGTGGCCAATTGGTTGCCATATCTTGGCGCACATTCTCGTACCAATTGCGATGAGAGATTCCCAACGGTGAAGCTAGGGTCGACAAGGAGTGATGATTATAATGCTTTTGTGTGCTATCTTGCCAACCGTTTTATCCCCAACGGTGTGCGTGTTGTATCTGTTGTGAGCCAGGTTGGCCAAGTCTCCCCTGCCCGGTGTCAGCCGTTTTCGTCTAATTATTCGGCACCATTATTCTTAGTCAATGAGACGGGAAAAGGCAAAGCTTCTTCCTCTATTTCAGGGAAAGAAAATCAAACAAGCACTGCGAACAAACTTGATCGGGCACGTTGGCCATTTTCCAGCGCGACAAGGAAATTAAGAGCGCTCACCTTGATCCAGCACGTCGTGGACTCCATCTCCTGCCATTGCAAATCATTGCTACTTGCATAGTTGCATACTAAAAAGCTATTTCTTTCTAGCTTCAAACTAGGAGCTTGCATGATGAGTTGATGAATAAACACACACCAAGGGACTCTCCCATGACCCATCGTGCGTACCACGTCCTGTCGTCCTCAGCACCAGCACGTGCAAATACACAATATATCAATCGTGGACATTCTCTTCTTCAGTTTATCTGAGAATGGAGCTTTGTATCCCTAAAAAAAATGGAGCTCTGCAAAAAATGCTATGCTGCGAGGTTGTCATGTAAATCACCACATGGTCATGGACTCATGGTGATACAGAAGGTAGAATAGGAGCAAGTTCTGCGACGTCTGCAATCAGGACACGCTCTCGCCCCCACGCCACCTCCCTTGATCGACTTGGGAGGCGATCCAAACCTAGAAGGAGCATCATATAAATATGTAGTTTCACGACTGAAAACACGCATCCGATGTTTCATGTAATGAGAACCGGGTCCAACTGTGGGCGCAACTTCGACACAGTTATCCTATATTGTTTGGGGGTAATTGGTCGTTTGCTTGTGTCACCAATGGTGGTTCTTGGACATCACTCCCCTCACTTGAGGCATCGTTGTGGGTCCAGACACCTTCCCGACAGTTTGTGGATGAAAGCCTCTGTATGTATCTTCGGACAATACGGCGGTGGGCTCTTGTGGCATTACCTTCTGGGAGGCTCCGTGTACGACACCCGATTGTGCGAGTTGCCAGTTGGTTAATATGTGGTAGCCATGTTGTTGGTGTTTCTTCCGGTGTCTATCTTCCTTGGAGGATCTCAAGGTGGGGTCTTTGACAGACGGAAGTACATGCGTCAAAATTCATCCTTGGTACTTACGCGTGTGATCCCCACAGTGTTGGCCTCACACCGGGGCTTTTTGCATCGTAGGAATTCTATAGGTTTTTCATGGGTACTGTTCCTAAGGATTTTATTGCTATTGGGTTCCTATGATTTTCCTACGCTGCCATCAAACACCCACTTATGCCAATTCCTATAGTTTCCATTCCTGTAGGATTTAATGGGCAGCCTGAACCAATCCTCTACTTTTCCTATCCCTCCATGTTTTCTATTCCTACGATTCAAACAATAAGGCCCTGTTTGGTTTGAAGGATTTTTACAAGAAAATATAGGATTTCAGATCCTGTAGGAATTGCCACTGTAGCATCATTTGAAACACAGGATTGGGGCGTAGGAAAAGTGAAGGAATATTTCCTTGCATGTCACTTACACGGCGGAATCACAGGAAAAGGAAAATTAGCTTCGACCTCTTTGTTTCTTTCCTGTGCACAGGAACGAGGCAAATCAAACACCCACCGCTCGTTTCCTGTGCAAAGACTTCATTAACTAAAAAATTGCACCATCAGATCTCCGATTTCCTGTGGTTTCTTTTCCTGCGTTTCAAACAAGTTTGTGTGACTTTTTCCTGTGATTTGCAATCCTATGTTTTGCACCTGCATTCCTTTCCTAATCCTGTACTTTTTCTATTACTGTGATTTTCCTATCCTGCGTTTCAAACAGGCCCAAGATGGTGCACTTGATTCGACTTCAGACTTCGAGCGCATCAGTTCAAGGTTCGACTTCAAAATGTGCTTTCTTTTTCTTAGTTTATTTTGCCTTTTTTGAATGTTTTAGTTTATTTCTCGGCATTTCTTATCTAGTTTGGCCATTTGGGTTTGATTATTGATTAATTTATAATGCCAGACTTAAAGCCTAGAGTTAAAAAAAGAAGAAGTCTGCAGCTCCACAGCCAGCTAAAACTAGGGTAATGAAGAGATATATCGAGACCCTTTCAAACAAATGCTGGATTAATGGAGAGCACCCCGGTCCTCAACCTACGGCCATCCTTGGCTCTCCGTTCTGCTCCTCCATTCTCTCTCCACCTCTGCATGCCAACCCAGCCACGCGCGCGGACCGCCAACAACTATTGACCATTACGACGACGCGGATCGATCCCCATTGCCCCCATTTCCCCCGGCCGGCGAGAAATGGACAGCCGGAGCCAGGCACCCCTCAAGTCCAGCAGCTTCTCCCCGGCCACCACCAACAAGACCCGGGAGGTCGACCGCAATCTCTCCCTCGGCGCCCTCCGGCATGGCGATCACGACCGGAAGGTCGGCGCCGGCGTCGGCGCCACCTGGGAGCAGATCAAGGAGGAGGGCGAGGAAGAGGAGGAGGACGGAAGCGGCGAGCCGGGCGTGTCCGCCTTATCGGGGGAGATCGACGCCTTCATACACGACGGCGGCGTGAGCATCACGGAAGCTACGCTGGAGAAGTTCGCCGCCGCCGTCGAGCTGGAGATCGCGCAGTCCGAGAACGCGCGGGATAAGTCGGCCAACGGCGAGTTGCTCCTTGCGGCCATCGCGCGCATCGCATCGCTCGCGTCCGCGCTCGCCAAGAACCCGGAGGCCAGCACCAAGTACACCTCTGGCGCGCACCGGGTCACCACCGTGCTGCACCACGCCATGGCGTTCCTCGAGAACGAGTTCCACGCGCTGCTGGAACCTAAGGCCAAGGACACCTGCAAGTTGGCGAGACGGGCCCCGTCCTTCGAGCAGGGAGGACACGAGGCCGACCGGTGCGTCCTCCGACCGCCGGACACCGCCGCCGCTAACGCCGCGGCCGAGCCCACGCCGCCGTACCCACCGGAGACCGTGGACCGGCTCCGGTCCATCGCCGACGCCATGGTGGGCGCTGGGTACGTGACCGAGTGCACGCAGATATTCCTGGTGGCGCGCCAGAACGTGTTCGACGCGTCGCTGAGGACGCTCGGGTACGAGAAGGCGAGCATCGACGACGTGGTGCGGATGACGTGGGAGGCGCTTGAGACGGAGATCGCGACGTGGATCAAGGCGTTCCGGCACACCATCAACGTGGGCTTCTCCACCGAGCACGACCTCTGTGGCCGCGTCTTCGCTGGCCGCCACGCCAGCGTCGGCAGGGCCATATTCGCCGACCTGGCCCGCTCCGTCCTGCTCAACATGCTCAACTTCACGGAGGCCGTGGCCATGACCAAGCGCTCCGCCGAGAAGCTCTTCAAGGTGCTCGACATGTACGAGGCCATCCGCGACGCGTCCCCCGTCATCGACGCCTTCCTCTCCGCCTCCGCGGATGACCAGCCCGCAGCCGACAGCAACAGCAACGCCCTGACAGACCTCAAGGCCGAGATAGCGGCCGCGCGATCCCGGATCGGCGAGTCGGCGGCCAGCATCTTCTGCGAGCTGGAGAGCTCCATCCGCGCCGACGCCGGCAAGCAGCCCGTGCCGGGCGGAGCCGTGCACCCACTCACCCGCTACGTGATGAACTACCTCAAGTACACGTGCGAATTCAACAGCACGCTGGAGCAGGTGTTCCGGGAGCACCGCCGCCGGGACGATGGTGGCGACCCCGACGTCGGCAACCCGTTCGCGGCGCAGCTGACGGAGGTGATGGAGCTCCTCAATACGAATCTGGAAGGAAAGTCGCGGCTGTACAAGGACCTTGCCCTGAGCACATCTTCCTCATGAACAACGGGCGGTACATGCTGCAGAAGATTAGGGGATCGCCGGAGACGAATGCCATGCTCGGCGAGACCTGGGCGAGGAAGCAGTCGACGAACCTGAGGCAGTACCACAAGAACTACCAGCGGGAGACGTGGAACCGCGTGCTGACGCTGCTCCGGGACGACGGCGTGCTCACGGTGAAGGGGCACGTGCAGAAGCCGCAGCTCAAGGAGAGGTTCAAGCAGTTCAACGCAGCCATGGACGAGATCCACAAGACGCAGGGCGCGTGGGTGGTGAGCGACGAGCAGCTGCAGTCCGAGCTGCGGGTGTCCATCGCCGCCGTTGTCGTGCCGGCGTACCGGTCGTTCCTAGGCCGGTTCGCACAGACGTTCAGCGCTGGGAGGCAGACGGAGAAGTATATTAAGCTCAGCGGAGAGGAACTGGAGGGGATGATCGACGAGCTCTTCGACGGCAACGCCACGTCCTTGAGTAGGAGGAGGTAGTAATTAAGTCCAGGAAAGCAACCAACAACAATGGCGCCGGCCGCGAGCATGCAGTGCACCAACACAACACAAGGATCGGTCATTACAAGAGCGGGAAATCAGAAGGGATCGGAGGAGCATCTGACCGAGCTAATTCTTGGTTTAAGAAATGTATTACTAATCGTTATTCGTTTTGATCTTGTATTTTGCTGGTTAAGAAAAAAAAATGAGGTTTACTTCGAACAGCAAATGCACTTACATTTCTCAGGGCAGATAGATATTATGTTCTGTATCCGTTAATCCATGTATTAATTGCCTCATCACAGACTCACAGTACATGCAAATCTTTCATCTCATTTGATAATCAAGTCAATCTCCATTGTCTGTCTACTGGTATTACCGAAAATGCTGGAAGATTGTTCCCTCGGGTTTCTGCTAAATTCACCTGAAATCCTGAGTATTTTTCAATAGGAAGGCTTGGTGTACACCTTGTCATCCCTCCGCCGCGACTCCATACGTAATGCGAGGGGTCGTATACTCGTATACACTCCAATCATGAAGCACTGTTCGTGGCCGTCAGGTAGGATTAGTTGGTGACTGAATTGGGAACGTTCAATCTATTTACAATGGTCACTTAACTTTACAGTTTGCAAAAGGAATACACTAGGACTGTCGATTTCAGCAGGGCCTTGTTTGGTACTAGAGTTTTGTGGGGAATTAGTGGGATAATCCCCTAAGGGACTGATGTAAACTCTATCCTCACCCAATCCCCACAAATACTTTACCACGTCAATCCCCTATCAGACCCTGTTTGTTTCTAGATAGAGTATTTTTGGAAATTGGCGGGGATTATCCCGGTCAAACCCTGCAATTCCCACATATCCCAAAATATTGTTTGTTTATAATGTATTGGACATGTATTATCCCCACCTCTCCTCACAAATCCCCAAATTCTAAACACTACCCCTGGCCCTACCTAGTGGATTGGATCCCAAGGTGAAGTTTGGGTTTCACCCAATACATTAGAGAATTATCCCCACCAATTTCATAAAATACCCTAGTACAAACAAGGCCTCACCAGTTTTCAAACTCATCATTTGGTAGACAGGGATTGGGGAATAAACTCATATCCATGGCAAGCACCAATTAATACAAATGAACATGCATTTTAACACCAATTAACACAAATGTATCACATAATTCGCAGCATTCAACAAATATAACTTGTATCACATAATTCCAGCATTCAAAAAATAAAACTTCGTGCTGAAACATTTCCAACATTTTGTGTGTGTTACAAATTGCTGCTGAAGCAGAGTATATAGCATAAAACTACCACTTTACAAACTAAATCACAAAAACATACCACTTTTGCCCGCAATCGCGGAAAGCTACCACTTTTGGGTGCAAATCACAAAAAGCTACCAAATCACACTAATCGTGAAATTGAACAAAGATTGACACTGAATCTGATAGGTGGGACCCATTTTTCAGTGCTGAGGTGACAAAAAATGAGCAATTTGCTGAGGTGGAGGGGGACCTACTTGTCAGCACAATAAAAATTTCTTATCTCAACGTCTGAATCAACATATTCCTCATTTTTTTATCTTTGTGTCATGCTCATTTTTTTAGCAAATTGCTCATTTTCTACACCGCAGCACTGACAAATGGGTCCCACCTGTCGGATTCAGTGTCAATCTTTGTTCAATTCACGATCAGTCTGAATTGGTAGTTTTTTGTGATTTGCGACAAAAAGTGGTAGTTTTTTGTGATTGCGGGCAAAAGTGGTATGTTTTTGTGATATAGTCCGTAAAGTGGTAGTTTTATGCTATTGCTTCAAGAAGGACAAGCCCGGGCAATGTCTACAACTTCATTCGACAACAAGCAAGTAGCACTGCAACAAGCACAAGACATAGTTGCTTGTATAAGTAGCGGGACTACATATAATATCAACAACACACCAACTTCTAAAATTCTACCTACGAACTAACAGTAGCTGTAACTACACAAAGCCAATATCTTTGCAACTCTTCGGCCACCTAGTGGCATGTGAATATGAAAGTGTTCAGATAACAGATACAATATCAACAACACATCAACTTCGAAAATATCAACAACAGCTCCATTCGAAAATCTGAAAGTTACACTCATGATACGTGCAACACCAAATTGATCAACAACAAAACAATTTAATATAAGAGACACTGACAATTCAATATAATAGGCACTTGACAGCCAAATCAGTAAATATACTAACTTTTAAGAACTGTACAGTTCGAGCCAAACTAACTTGCTTCAGCCAAACTAACTTGCTTCAGTAAATAAGCATATATAGGAGCATACGAAGACAGACAGAAGGAGATGGTTTTTCAGGAAATGTTTCTAGAAGTAGACAGCACTTCAGATCAAAGATACATACAAATATGTTTGGTCCATTTTATTTCACTCTGTAACATGGTCAAAGAAGGTAACAGTACGAATGCCTAGCACAAGGGAGCATCAGCTGTCGGGCAAGAAGTATTCAAGGGATATTTAGCAGCATGCTAGCACAAGGCCATCACGCTGCACATATCCCTCCCTATGTACATACTTCAGGTTACAGTGCCTCTTCTAAAGCTCTACTGGAAGCTCCAAAGTTTTCATACAATAGTATTTATCTCAAAATCAACATCAGGTGCACCTTCAGATTAATTTCCAGAATATATTTAAAATCAAAGTTCAGTAAACTCAACCATGAGACAATAAGCTAACACGGAAGATCTATAATGCATAACTGTAACTGCTCAATACAACTGGTTATCTTTTGCCTCGTGGGTACTTGACCTATCATACCAAAGCAATAAACAATCAACTGCCAAAATAAGGACTCAATGTTACTCTAGCTACCAAAATAAATGAGCATCTGTAGGTTAACTACCAAAATACTTTTCCTGGGCAATGTTACTCCAGCTGACATAAGCAGAGTATGAAGTAGCATCTGTGTTCAGACATTGTATCATAACCGTAGGTCTCAAGTTCGGTTAGATTCTTGGCTTTCGCAATTTACCGAAAATTGTTGTTGCTCACTCTGTGTTCACGTATTCTGAGATGGATTGTGCTACTAAGGGCACGTGCCCCAGATTCGAAGTCGTGGCCACGGATGCAATAGGGTAATTGTACCATGCATGCATGCATCCACGTACATAGATTCCTTTTTGTTTTCAACTTTAAAATGTTTTATCTCTTAAACCGTAATTCCAAATTCATATCCGTTTTCATGGTTGGCTTTGTTTCGAAGAGATCTTCCACATCTTGATATGTTTAGATAACTTTTTTTTCCCGACCCAGTTACCAGATTATAGTCACTTGGTCACCAGATATTGTTAAGTTGGTTACCAGGTGAAAATCAAATAATTGCCATGTTTATTAAACTACGCTACCCACCAATATAATTCTTCTTTCACGGTAATCACATCCTTCTTTCGCGGTAATCACATGATTTACTCTAGATTAGATTAAACAGTCACAGCCTAAACATGTAGAGAATGGTTATGACAAAAAAGACTCGTAATATTTATCTGGTAACTATGAATTATGTGAGTGGCAACGGTTAACTATTAATATGGTAACTGTAGTATTATGATCTGGCAACTGACGACGGAAAAAAAAAGTTCGTCGAAACATATTAAGATGAGATCTTGTTTTAAAGTACTCGTCGATACGAACTCAGTGGTGAAAACGGACCATCAATTGGATTAATGGTTCAAAAGATAATTTATTTTGAATTTTCAGTTAGGGAAAAGATTCCTTACATGCATGCATGTGTCCGTGCGCACCTATTGGGCAAAAGACACGCCGTATAGAATCGTTTACTAGGGCACGTCCCCATATTAGATTACCCGTTCTGAGATTTATATGCATGTGTTGCCTCTCCGAGTCACACATAACTGCATCCACGCTGCTTTGTTATAAAAAGACACATCACATTACTAGTTATATAAAAGACGACCACTTTCGCGACCTATGGGGGCTCTGCTACTGTAGATTACTGTAGATTGCTACAGTGTTCAACAGTTCCCTGTCGCCTCCGCACCGTGGATCGCGGAACCGACGGTTCGCGTGGTTTTCTTCCAGAAAAGTCCCTGCGTTTTCCCACTTTTACGAATCAGTCCTTCCCTATAAAACACCAACCCGTAACCCTAGATCCCTAATCCTCACCCTCGCCTCATCCTCTCTCCCTCCATCCCCGACACAGCGGCGGCAGCCCCCCCGCCTCCACTTCGACGCCGCCGTCGCCCCGAGCTCTCCTGCTCGAGCTGGCACTCCTCCAGCTGCAGGGAGCCGCCTCTCCTCCGGCGGCATGGACGCGGGCCGTCGTCCACGGGCGAGCTCTCTTCCACACCCGGCTTGAAGCCGTGCGGCCGCTACCTGGAAGTTGTGGCCGCCACATGCTATGTCTCAGCTCTCCATCTCGGATTCTACTCCGGCGTCGCGGCCGTCGCCGGGGCCGGCTTGAAGCCGTGCGGCCGCTACCTGGAACCTGCAGTCGCCACATGGACGATGCAGCACACTCCAGCCTCGGAGCCTCCAGGAATCGCTGTGCTGTTGGTGGAAGACCAGCTGCTGAGCAGCCGACCAGGAGCAGCAGCAGTACACCGCCAGCGATTTGGCAGGCAAGAATCGAGGTACTTCCCTACTTCTCATATTTCATACGTACTGTAGTATGTGGTAGCTTCTGTTTTGATTTTTCCTGTCAATCCAACACGTCCACCCACCATCTTGGGCCTCGGGGCTCCGCAGCCGTCGATCTTTGCTCCACCGCCTTCGTCTTGACCTAAAAACGCCTATAAAAGAAGCCCCACGGCGTTCTCGAAAACAAGCGCCGCCATATCACAGAAACACGAAAACGAAGATCTGGAGCTGTAGATTGGAGGGGGAAAACTCCGGCGGGGCGCTGCCGGGGTGGTCTCCACCTTCTCCAACGACTTCTCCACCGTCTCCATGATGAAGGGGGAGTAGTCCACCCTCTGGACTATGGGTTTGTGGTGGTAACTTATGTATCTCTCCTCTCTTTGAGCTTCACTAATTAGTACCGTATGAGCTGCTGAACATGATTACGGTCATCTATGTAATTCTTATGGTGGATATTGTGGTATGAGATGATTTGTTATGCATTTACTGTTGTATTGGAACTTTTATGACTTGTCATACTTTGATAGAATATTGTTCTTTAAGAAGTATGATGTATGTGGGTACGGGATGGCCGATGTGACACGGCATAGGTATTGAGTGACACAGTACCGCCCAACATCCTTTATCTGGGGATAAAAAGGAAGAGTATGATGTGGGAGTGACAGCAACCACGCTAGCCTTACGAGGGTGACCTAGCAACACAAATGAGTACTTCTTTCAACTATGTGTTTTAGGACATATAGCCGTTATAAAAGCTACCATTAAAACATGACAATTGTGTGTACTTTATCTATAACATGATAATCACCGTAGATGAGAGAGAGAGGATTAAGTGAACTCATGAACCCATGTCCATTGTTCCTATAAGAGAAAACCTTTGTCTTGTCCTCTTGCATTGAAGAGGATTGGACACTTTACATTCTTTTTTGTTACATTAAACTTCATCCATTAAATCAACCACCTTGTTCTTTAAACTTGTTTAGTGCATAATCAACTAAAACTTGTGACACTTTAGTTGTAGGGAATAGATAACTTTTCCTTCTTGCTCCTGCGGATCGATACCTTACTTCCACATTGAGAGGTGCTACGGTGATCCCCTGCTCTTGGGGGTAATCAAGTACTTTTCTGGCGCCGTTGCCGGGGAGCGTAGCGCTTAAGTTTCTATTCTTGTGTGCACTAAACTAAGCTTGGGGAGGTTTCTTTAAACTTGTTTTATATCTTGCAATCATCTAAGCTTGGGGAGGTTTATGGCTTTATGAATCGTGCATCGCTGCATCTTGCTTTATATGAAAGTGCTTATGCCACTACTGCTAAAGTGGTTGAAACTACTGTGTCTGAGGTACCTAAAGTGGGATTTAAAGTTCCCATTAGTCATGTTAAAAGAGTTATGAACAAACCATTTACAGGGGATGGAACTAAGTCTGCATGTGAACACATAGAAACAATTGATGAAATATGTGGTTTATTTAGGCTTCCTGGTATTTCTGATGATCAAATAAAAAGGAAGCTATTATATTTGTCTTTATCTGGTAATGCTCGTGATTGGTACATGTCTTTGGATGAAGAAGTGAAAACTGATTGGAGTATTTTGAGGGAGGTTTTTCTTAAATATTTACTCCCCAAGAAAGTACTAATATTTTGCAGGAAGAATGTGAAGAAGAGGATAAAAACCTAAGCTTGGGGATGCCCATGCAATCTCAAGAAGATGCTGAAAAAGATGAACAACTGGAGAATGAAGAGTTGGATCCCCCAACTTCACCATCAACATGTGATAGTAACACTCAAACTCAAAAACCTTTTGTTAGTAAACTTATTGATAATAATGAGGAGTGTTGCTTAAATATGTTATATGATAATGCTTTAGATGATGGTCCTATGCTTATTGATAATCCTCCATGTTTAGAACTTGTTACTACTTTATGTGAGGATAAAAATGATATACTTGCTGTTTGTGAAAATACTCTTACTAATAAGAGTCCTACTTTGTTCCTGAATTCTCCTAATAACACCATAGAGGAGAAATTTGCTTATGTTGAGAAATACTTATGTGGTTTGCAATTATCTTTAGTTCCAAATCTTTGTTGCAACCATGATATTAAACTTGATATTGATCTTGATAACTATTTTGAAAGAGGGAAGCATGCTAATGAATTCCAAGATAAATTTAATAATCCTCTTTATGTGCCTAAATTATCTAAGTTGAATGATTCTTGTGGTTATATGGTTGAATTTATTTCTACTACTTGCAACTATTATGAAAGAGGAGGTGATAAGAACCCTCTTTATGTTACTAATAACTATATGCTGCAAACAAATATTGATAATATGCATTGGGAAACTTCTAATTATGGTGATTCATTCACATACAAAATGCCAATGCATAGGAAGAAAGTTAGACTTCGTTGTTATTACTTTTGTGTTTCTCTCAACTAGGTTTCAACTTGACTATTATTTTGACCAGTTTGAGAGCACCATGGGACCCTGGTATAGTGCACGGAACACTTTCCAAGGAAGAGGGGCACATCATTCAAGCTCCCTCATGAGCTTCATCTTCGATAAACAACAAGTAAGAAGCCTAGCTATATGGCTATAAAGAAAGCGCTTTGCGGGAGGCAACCCGGTTATTTTATGTGTGATTTTTTTGTGTCCTCTTGCTGAATCAAGAGAGTTTGTTTTTAGTTTAGTTTCTGGAGTTTTTAATAAAGTGCCAAGTTTTACCCATTTTGGTCTTGAAAAGTTGCTTATAGCGTTCGGAGATTTTATTCCTGCACGAATCTGTGCACGGTATGATTTTTAATTCTTATTCTGTAACTCCGAATGAGCTCATATTTGAACTGTAGTTGCAACTTTTCATCCTATGTATGCATGAATTTGTGCAGAATTTTTCGGCAAAGTTTGGTAGGGTAGAAAAATACGTTTTTCTGCTGCTGTTTTTCTGGACAGATTCTGTCCCATTTTGTTTTATGCATATTTTGAACTTTTATCTTGAATCTTTTTTATTCAAATGAGTTTATGAGTAGGCATACAAAATTATATACTTTCTGGACATTCATATGATGTTTTTGTTTAAGGATTATATGCAGCAAGAAACCTATTTGTTTATCACTACTAATGCACCCCATAGAAAAGAAAATGGGAGAAACGGTGTTTTGAAGTTTTTTCACAGGGATTGGAGGAGATGCACCAAGAGTTATCCAAGGATGGTGAAGACCATAAGCTTGGGGATGTGAAGACAACCCCACTGGACCTACACACTCTCGGTTTGCACACGTCTAACTTCTGTTTTTCGATCGAAACACTTTATCGCATAAACTTGGAGCGTCTTTTTGTTTGTTTTTGGTTTGTTTGTTATTTTGTGAGACCACCACATATCATTTATATGAGAAAGAGCTACTGGAAATATGGGTTGAAATATGTTGGATGCTTTTATCATATTGGGAAAAGGGATGTTTGAGTTGATTTTTAATGATACATATAGTTGCATGATTCATGAGCTTGTTTATGAGTAATAATTTGCAAATGCTTTATCAAGAGCTATCACTTATTCATGTTTTGATGCTGAAGTTATTTTACTTTGTTTAACATGGATTAGTTAGTTCTATGGACACTCATGCATGCATCTAGATGGTCAACTTTCTCCCTCTTGCTAGCCCAAACATTCCAACAAGCAAAAACTTGTTTCCAACACCTTCAACCAAAGTTATTCCAGTGAGTCCACCATATCTACCTATTAGCTTTATGCTATTCCGAGTATGTATATCATGATATTTGTGTTATCTATACCTCTGAATGAAAATGTTTACGTTATTGATTGTTATGGGAAAAGTTGGTTATATAGCTCTCACGAACTTGATGCACAACTTTATTTTTATTGCATAAATAAAACATGACCCATTGTGATTAATAATATGATGCTAGTGGCTTGATAAATGTCCGAGGTTGGGAGTTAGCCCATATGTGCTGTCACATGCAAAGCTTTCAACATGCTCTTCATCATTTAGTTGATATCATGTACTTTTGTTTATGGATGCCTATCATGGTGAAATGAGGTGGAAATGAAGTAGTTTAAATGAGTTTGTATAAATGGTTAGAGAGACGTCTGGGCCGCTAATCTAAGCCATGCATCATTCATGGTGGAAATTTACTTACATGCTATGGTGAACCGTCTGTGATGCACCTTATAATAAAAAGCTATTCCAATGGTAAATAAAAAGGGTGTTGAGGTTTTTCATCTTGTTTGTTTGTCTTGTCATTTTGATATGGGCTTGTTCCATATCCTGGGACAAGAGGTACCCCAGTTGACGCTCTTGATGATACTATTATTACTTACAATGATAGAACTTGAACTTGCTTTGTTTCCTAAGTTGAGTAATCATGGTGTAGGTACTTGTATTCAAGGGGCATGAGACACCTAACCTTTACTTTATCAAGCACACTACTCATATTTGCTTTCACATTAAACTTTAACCATTCGAGATGCTATGATAGGGTAATGAGAGCTTGACACCAAGAATTCCACATTGCAATCAAGTAGAAGAGTTTGGAAGTTAGATGAAACTTATGCATGCTTTACCTCTACTCACATATACATCTTTCCAAAGTGTCCACCTTTTATATTCAGATTTTCATCTACACTCTATGACCAATGTAGGATGTTCTTACTTATCATTATGCATACATGTGGTCCATATTACTATCTTCTATGTTACACTTTGTGAACTATCATTGAACATCCTTGCTTGAATACTTGATATCACTTCATAAACTATTTTGCATATTGCTACTCCTTTGAAGAATGAATCATTTGACTCTATGTAGCAATAGCAATCATCTTTGATATTCATTGTTAGTGCTATATTGTAAAGCCCATGTTAGTTTTATCACCTTCATACTCGAGGACGAGTATTGGTTAAGCTTGGGGATGTTGATGCATGTAAAATGCATACATGAACTTTGCACTATATCACTCATATTCCAATCATATTTGCATTATATAAGGGTTATACCACACTTATTTAATGATTTTAGGAAATAAAATAATTGTTTCCTATTTTTGTGGAATTAACCCTGCGCAGGCAGAAAACCCTATTTCTTTCCTTTTATGTTACTGTATTCTCGCCGATGAGTAGGTTCCAAAGAGAGCACGCTACAGTGGTCTTTTTTTTTTTGCAGAAAAAAAAACTTCGCATTCTCCGAAAATTATATGCGCGCCGATGAGTAGGTTCCATTCCCGTGATCGGTTTCGAGTTTGGTCGAGTCTACCTCCTTAATTTCAGATCTAGATTCGCACAAATATTTGACAAATTTTGTCCAATTCGTCGCACTCCGTCATCTGTTTGAATTTTCGTTTCACAAGTAGATGTATATCACCCTATATAAATCGGCCCTCGGAATAAAACTTTCTGCAAAAAAGTCCCCACACGGCACTTTTTGCAGAAAAGCCCTCGCGTTTTCCTAAAAAATTTATAAATCGGCCTCCCGACCAAAAAAATATAAATCGGCCCTCCGGAATAAAACTTTTCGGAAAAAAGCACCGCTCGCCACTTTTTGCAGAAAAGCCCACGCGCTTTCCAAAAAAAATATAAATCTGCCTCCCAGAATAAAAATGCGTGGTTCTTTTACACAAAGGTCTTTGCGTTCTCCAAATATTAAAAAACTAATTTCACTAACATCACCACCAAATAACTTTTCCAAAACTAATTTCATCAACATTATTTTAACAGCATATTTATTTCATATTGCACTGCAATATGATTTTCTCAATTTATTTCCCAAGTGAACTAATTCACCGACGAAAAAAAAATAGTAATACCGCAGAATTTTAGATTAATTTCCAACAAATTCGTAACTAATTCATTATCCACGGGAAAAACATGTTGAACATATCAAAATGTTTTAAAAAATAAATCCTACTTATTAATTTTGTCCAATTCGTCTCACCCAGTCATCCGTTTGAATTTTCATTTCACAAGTAGATGTATACCACCCTATATAAATCAGCCCTCGGAATAAAACTTTCTGCAAAAAAAAAATCCCCGCTCTGCAAAACAAAGCCCTCACGTTTTTCTAAAAAAAATATAAATCGTCCTCCCAGAATAAAAACACGTGGTTCTTTTACGCAAAGGTCCTTGCATTCTCTAGATATTACAAACTAAATTGAGTAACATCACCACCAAATAACTTTTCCAAAACTAATTTTACTAACATTATTTTTAGCAGCATATATATTTCATGTTGCGCTGCAATATTATTTTCTCAATTTATTTCCCAAATGAACTAATTGATCGACGAAAAATAACAGTAATACCGCAGAATTTTAGATTCCAAAAAATTCATAACTAATTCATTATCCACGGGAAAAATATGTTGAACATATCAAAATGTTTTTAAAAATAAATCCTACTTATTTATACCGAATTCACGAATGGTCGGAAAAATTAACCATGTTTATTTGACACAACAAAATTAAACAACTTTTAACCATACTTAAAATGCCAAAACTTCCCCTTAATTCACAATGTGTTTATTCTTTTGGAGAATTTTAACGTATATGAGTATTTCCACACTTCTACCAGCTACAGAATATTCAGATGTATATGACTATTTTCCATCCTTACAAAAATTACAGAAAATTAAAATGAAATATATCAGTAAAACCACACGGGTGCGGCGTGCCGCCGCGCCATCTTACCTAGTATATATATCCTACCTATATAAAAGCCAACCCCTTAAGACCTTCCTTCGCGAGCCCACGTCGACGCGGGCACTGTAGATCGCTACAGTGTCGCGCATCTACAGTGCCCACGTACTGTACCATCTATTTGTTTTCCCCCTTCCCGATAGTGCACATCGACTCAGGCAGGCATTGTAAATGGCTACCGTGCCGCGCATATACAGTGCCCGTGTATTATAGCAATTTTTTTTTGTCCTTTTCACGATAATGTGTACATGAAATATATGCGCACCGACGACCAGATTCCATTCCCGTGATCAATTTTAATTTTGGTCGACTCTAACACCTTAATTTTGGATCCAAACTCGCAAAAACATCTGATGAATTTCGTCAAATTCGTCGCACACAGTCATCCATATAAATTTTCTTTTCACGAGTATATGAATATCAACCTTCCGAACAAATTTCATGTTTTAACCTTTTGATTTTGACGGACGTAAACATATTTCTCTCCAATCTTCAAATTCGTTGTATTTTTGGCTGCGCAAAAAAAAAATTCTGACGAATTTCAAAATTTTGAAACTTGAGATGGCCACGTCGCCCCAGCACTGTAGAAGCGCCGTCGCTTCGTCATCCGACGGTAAGCGTGGCATTTTTGCGCAAAGACCCCTGCGTGTTTTGAAATTTGCTACAGTACACGCACTGTATTTTTTCCCCTTTTCGCAATAATATGCACATGAAGTATATGCGCGCCGACAAGTAGATTCCATTCCATGATCGGTTTCAAATTTGGTCGACTCTAACACCTTAATTTTGGATCCAAACTCGCAAAAAACATTTAACAAATTTTGTCAAATTCGTCGCACTCAGCCATCTGTTTAAATTTTTCTTTCACAAGTAGACGAATATCATCCTTCCAAACAACTTTCATGTTTTAACCTTGCAACACTTTACGTACCGTCATAAAATACACTTCAAACTACGCAGCAAAATTAACACCACGGACGCGTCGGCGTCCTACCTATATAAAAGCCGACCCAGTTCGACCTCCGGTCGCTGCACCACGTCACCGAATACTGTTCACACAAACAGTATTCGCGTATCTACAGTGCCATTTACTGTTCACTCTAAAATATATCAACATGTTCACAAAAATATATGCTAACTACTTATGGCATAATGCAAACGTATTTGAACATTTCAATTTGGTGAACATTTGGACACAATCTAAATGAAATTTACTATCTAACTACGGAGTTAAAATTAATAAATGCTCACATCATGCATTCTCTAACTATGAAGTTAAATTAAAAAATAATGTCGAGATACAAGCATATTTGAACATTTTAATTCACTAAGTATTTAGGCATACTCTATACGAAAATTCCAAAAGATTTCAACATTTTCCAAATTACAACGGGTGTGGCATGTCGCCATACCAAATTCCACTAGTATATATATATATATATATATATATATATATATATATATATGCAAAATAGTGGGCTAACTTGGGGAATAGCTACGCACCCTCCTGCAACCGTCGATCCGCCCTATAGACAATTTCCCACCGTGGATCGACTTAACGCCGTTAGCTGCTGAATCCACCCGCATCACTTTTTCCTCCCGAGTCCCGACCTTTCGCTAGATCCCACCGTGCACACGATCCCCTCATCCCCACCATCACCACCACCGGGTCCGGAGGTGCCTCTCCCCCTACATCGCCCGGAGCCAGCGGTGCACCACCGGAATCCAGCGACGGCGGCCACCCCTTCTTCTTCTATGCCGGCAGGGAGCACGATGGAGGTAGCAAGCCCTGGCGAGCTTCCCCGCGGCTGGAGAAGCGGCCGTTCAGGTTGCAAGCGCGTCACCGGCCAGATCCCGGCGCGTCTTCTTCTGCCCCGTGCTCGTCTCCGGTCGCAGGTGCTACCCGCACCCACGCGCATCGGCGTCGCGCCGTCAAGCCATGGCATAGAGGTCGGAATCGAGCTCGGGACCCAGGCCAGATCCGACGCCGGTAGGACGGAGGCAATCTCCTTTCCGCGCGCGGCCGTCGCCTAAATTTCTGCTCCGCCACGGTGGAGGATCTCGGTGAGGCGAGGACGCACAACGCAGATGGTCGTGCCGCGGTCTGCAGGGGATGCAGACGGAGAAGCGTGCCGGCGTGCTCCGCCCCGCGCCCATCTCCGGTCGACGGCGTCATCCACCCCGCGCTCATCTCCGGTCGCCGGCGTCATCTGTACCGTGTCCATATCCGTCCGCCCCCGCGCTCAGCCCCGGCCCACCACCGGCCGCCCACGCCCTCCGCCCTGCCCCCATCTTCGACCACGGAGGCGCGGACTCCCTCTGCACAGCCCCCAACTCCGGCCGCGGGGACACAGAGCACCGCTGCTCCCTACCTCCTACCGATTTTGCGGAGCGACCGTTGCGGCGGTCGTGCCTCGCGCTGATTCCAGCACCTCCGATGCGGTGGGGATTCTGGGGTTGGAGCCAGGCACGACCGGCGCGGTGCCTTTTTTTTTTTCGTTTTTCGTTACTGGCAACGGGTGTGGAGCCGTGAACAGGTTTTTTTTTCCTGGACGGCGTGAACTGCAGCAAACGGAAACACGAATCACTGGACAATATCTGACGGCTCTAAGTGCGTGTGTAGCTATCACCCTTGTTAGGAAATCCGCGTCCATATATATATCTCTACTATATAATATGTCTTGAGGTGATGGTCCGTTTTTCACTTTCCGGTTTTACCCCTACGTAGTAGAAAATATTACGCCACCTGCCACCGCTAAAGAGACATACCGGAAGAGAAATTGAAATCGGACGTGATGGCTCTTGATGGTACGTCGTCACTTTTACCGGTTCATTGCCATGTACCGGTTCGCCTCAACTTCTCAGGCACCTACCGCGACGGTCCTCCCATCACGTCCCTGCCACTGCCGTGGTACCCTGCCGCCGATCTCTAGCCAGCACGAGGCTCCCGGCTGGTGGTCTGCTACCCGACATCTCTCCCGAAGCAGCCCGGCCGACTTCCCGTCGCCGCCGTGTGCGCCTCGGCCTCCTGCCGTCGTCCCTTCGTGCGCCGCCTCCGCTGCCAGGGAGGCCGCCTGTCTCTACTCCTCCGACAACTCTGCTCCGGCCTCCACTGCCCAAGCTGCGGCCACCACAACCCTTACCCCGGGGCGCGCCGGCACTACCGGCCACACCGCCACGGCTCCCCCGCAGAAATCGATCTGCTGCCTCCGCGATGTAGTCTCCTCCATGGCTGACCGGAGCAGCAGCAGCTCAAGAACACGGGGAGGAAGTGGACTGTGCGCACAAGCGCATCTCCCGATCCCTTCCTCTCCAACCTTGTAACCCGCTCTAAATATTGGAACAATCAGTCATTCAATTGGACAGTCCGTTGATGGGGAAAGATTGTGTATGACAGGTAATTTGAGGCAGATTAAGCCGTTTTGTAGCTCTACCAGCTTTGAGACGAGGATAGGATGGCGATTTGCTTCGCATCACCTCAAGAGAAAGCCCGGCCTCCTAGCTAATCTGCCAAGCGGAGCGGCAGTGAAATGCAGCAGCAAGTGACCTGCTACAGAGTAAATTAGTACGGTTTGTTTAATACTGTAATTTACCTAATTTGGTATTAGGGAGTTCAACACTTCGGCTTCATATATAGATTATATATTAATCAGTCTATGGCTGAAAATTATAGTAAAAGAGTATCAGAGTCAGTAAGTTAGTTTATTTGTAATCATACAAAGAGTGGATGTTAAGCACATTAATTATCTCTGATTTTCTCCTATGGATGCATGCAGTTTGAGGAGTTCAAAGTATAGCTGCGTACGATGGCAATCTTTTGCTACTTTTGTCACTCTTATTCCTATTGAATAACTATTCTTTGTTATTAAGCCATCGCAATAGAGTTAGTTCGATATTTTTATTGTATTCTTGCCATGAGATGTCTCCCATTAGTCTCAAAATGGTTCTCATTGTCAGGTTCAGGAGCAATGTGAGGTTATCCAGAGTAGTTTTTCAGGAGTAATGCTAGCTTGCTGCGTTGCAATTTATGTATGCTACTCTTCTTTCCATATAATGTTGTGCACATCTTCTATGTGTTCCAGAATTTGTTTTAGGTCCGGGAGCCTTTTTATGTGAAAGACGTAATTTTACTGCCCAATAACAGTAAGAAATTCTTGGTTGAGTGATATTCAGACCAATTAGTTTCTTACACTCAAAGCTGAAAGTAACAATATTTCCAAATTGTAAGGATTCCTTAAACTACATTTTTAATAGGTTAACTTTTGAAAAAATGAATATTTCAATCTCCTGCTCCCACACTATTTGACCAGCACGCAATCCGCATATTGTCGAGGTTTGAAACGAAATTTGTTGGTTTAGTTTAGTAGCTTCATTTGTTTGTTTCATACATGGATTTTTTTAAAATAAATACTAGAGTCTACAATATATTCACGAGAAAAGATTTGAATTTGACAAATGGAAATATCTATAGACCCGTTGCAACGCACGGGTATTGTGCTAGTATATATATATATATATATTTATTTATATATAAAAGCCGTCCGTTTCACCGCTCCCTCGCTGTGCCCACGTGTCCAATGTACTGTAGATCTGTTTTTGCACATCTACAGTGCTGTTAGCTTTCTGGAACGTCCGATCCATGCATGCCAACGGTTGGGATGAGCCCATTAACCTGCTTCTGGTCGGTGTGCTCGACTCGAGCCCCGCTTGCGCCGCAGTCTCCGCACCGCGCCGCCACACCTCTGGTCCTCTCTGTGCCGCGCCCATCCCCGCGCCGAGTCGCCGCCGCCATGCTTCCCTCCGTCGCCGGTCGCCGTTCAGGCCTGAGTCGCCGGTCCCGCGCTCTCCTCCGTCTGTGAGCCGCCGGTCCCGCACTGATGCGCTCCACTCCCTTGCCTCCCGCCATGGACTCGCGCCACGACCGCGAGCAGGGCTCGCGCGGTATCTCTCCCTGCTCGCGCGGCATCTCTCCCTCGCCGTCGCCGCCGAGTCACCGCTGCCGTGCTCCCCTCTCTCGCCGGTCGCCAGACCCGTGCCCTCTCCTTGGACGAGGACGACGCGTGGGCGTGGCGGAGCAGGCCGACGTGGCAGCGGCGCACGGAGAGCAGCGGCCTCGGGTTGTCGTCGCCCTCGCCGCCGTCGCCGTCGTAGACGACCCAGTGCTCCGCCAGGCTGAGCCTCCTGCGGCGCACGGTGAGGAGCGGGACCCCCGCGGCGTCCATGAGGACGACGGCCTCCGCGTGGCGCCGCCTGCGGCCGGAGGTGCCGTAGCAGTCGACGTGGAAGGCGAGGCAGCCGCTGGCGTCGAAGACGGTGGAGCCGTCGCAGTTGAAAAGCAGTGACTTGCGCCACACCGTGAGCGCCATGGCCTTTGCCGGCTTCTGCTCCTCCATGGCCACAGCACCTCCGGGACGCGCGTGGCCAGTGGCCGGCGCTTCCTCTTGGCGTCGAAGACGGTGAAGCCGTCGTAGTTGAAAAGCAGTGACTTGCGCCACACCGTGAGCGCCATGGCCTTTGCCGGCTTCTGCTCCTCCACGGCCACAGCACCTCCGGGACGCGCGTGGCCAGTGGCCGGCGCTTCCTCTGGCGGCGGCACGGCGGGGGCGTCGGGATGCACCTTTTCCATCTCCTTCTCTGTGCTCTGTTTTCCCTAGCTAGCTAGCTCTTGCAGGCCGGCGAGGACGCAGGTGCTTGCCATTGCGTTGACGCAGGTACTTGCCTATGCGTAGCTGTACGAAATAGGGTTTCTCGCCGGAGATCACATGGTATGGATTTATGTGGTCTTAATCTATCATCAGTTGTTAGCCTCACTGACAGTAATCAGTACTGGCCAGATTAATTTAAATGGCATCAAAGCTTCGCTTATTAGGTGCAGGAAGATAGTTGTTTGGGATTATCAAACCAGGGATGTGATTAACAAATTAGGCATCAATATCAGACTTTGTTCTGCCTGTATAATCATGCTACACATGAACCTTCAACGGTCAATATTCATTTACATTTTATTGTCATTTTCTTTCAGATGCTATGGGCAAAACAATGCCTAAATGCTGATCTTCTCATCGTTGACATACGAGTCCTTGGTTAAAGTGTTGATCTTCTCATGGTAGACAAGAGAGGTGGGGTCTATGTTTTATTCATTATTTCTGTTATGTACTAAACTTCTCATCATATAGTTCACGTTCATGTTGCTGATCTTCTTCAGGTCTTTTATATTCGACTCAATACTGTACGGTTTGTTTAACTTCACATTTTGTTTGCAGGTTTGTTTGCAAAGATTGTACAAGCTCGATTTTCTGTCCACACTTTGTTTTCAGATGTTTTCACCACATGGTTGCGATTCTATTTCTTCTATTTGGTAGAGGAACTGATAAACAGTAGACCTGCAAATTCAAGCATCATGAGTTTTTCCTCTACATGCACGGCTTTGATTGCTCACCTTCCAATAATTCTTTTATTCTTACCTGTTAAAGACAGATGGCAAAAAAATTATTGACTGCTATGCATATTCAGGAAAGCACTCCAGTTTAGAAACATAGATGCATCCTTTCTTTTAGGTGATGTCCATTTTCTGCTTATATGTTACATAAGTGTGTGATTGACTTTTTATATAGATGCTTAAACAGAAACAAGATCAAATTATCTCACGGCCAGTCTACATAGTACGTACAAAAAGAAATATCTCTTAGGGGCTGTAAAAAGGTCTTCCTACCATGAGTACCACACTGGTGAAATGTTTTTTCATCAATTTGTAGATGATCATTTTCAAACAATTTAATTTCCTCAACATTTTTGTTTGTCTTTAGAATGCTTATGCAGCATAATGTTGTACCCTTAATGTGCGACTCTGTACTTATACTCTAGAAAAATAATCTGTACTAGCCTCTCGCATCCAGTGCAATGTCTTCACCTTTTACCCTTATGTAATGTGAATCTATGTACGAGCCATGTCTTAATCTATATTATCCTATATATGAACTACCACTGCATGTACCTAACACAACCCACAAAACAATTCAACGGGCGCGGCGTGTCGCCGCGCAAAAATTTCCTAGTACACTATATGGTCGCAATTCCTATAATTTTTTGTTTGTTCTTAATTATCTTAACTAATGATTTCGGTTTTCTGCAGGTTTGTTGGCTGTACTTCGCTTCTGCTGGAATTTTGGTAACCCTGTTCCATCTATTTCCAGCAGATATAGGTGAGGTACTGGTCGTTTGGTTGTCTTATGCTTGCAGTTCGTACATTTGGTTTGCTGGGTTCAGCCGAATATAGATTGTTTATAGGTAATGTGCAAAACTTGAATACCTGCCCTGCTTTATATTTTTGATACAGATAATGAGCCATGGCATAGTTAGGGTGTTTCTGAAAGTGCTGATCGCTGCGAGACAGTCGTCGACCTGTATACTATAGCTGTAGTTTCTCTGATGGGCATCCTTGATAGCCGCAACGTGTTGGTCAGGGCAGTACATGATGTTTTTTGGGTACCATGTGAAAGGCTTGATCTTCTTAATCCGCCATTTAATATTTAGTTTGTGGTCTAGGAGTCATCTCATACGAAGGTTTATAGTCTGCCCTCGATACCTTACCTAGCTGTTCTAACTGTTGGCAACTTGGTGCAACTTTGACATTGCAGAATATATAATTTGCAATTTTTTTTGTTGCCATCATTGTTTCAGCCACTGTAATTTTTATGGATGATACAATGAAACTTTCCCTCTAGAATTCCTTTTTCCTTGCCATGGTATGATATGTACATTTCAATGAAACTTCGACTTCCGTATAATATTTGGTTGTTTCTTCTTCCGTGAGGGCAATGCTTAATTATTCTTCTTCCCTATAAAATATTTATCGTTTGTTGTGCGCACTGGTGGTGCTAAACCAAGAATGTTAGGTTTAAGAAATCTTCTATTCTTTTCATAGGTTCTTTTGATTATAGCTATTTCACAATCCATTGCTTGAATGTTTATCCGAAGAAATATGAGCTTAACATTTTCTATTGTACATCTAATTTGAACCCTTGGTGTTATATTTGATTCTGTGGTATAAGTTATATTATTAAAGTACGCTTTTGTTCTTTGCCTCAAATCCCCAACATTTACCAGCTGGAGCATCACCAATGATACCAAAATTTAATGTTTATTTACACCTAAAATAGGATGTCATGCCAAAACTGTGAGCTTCCTACTAAACCGTACAAGCTTATTGTTGGTGGGAAGCTACTCCCCATCAGATATTCTTAATTAGTACTCCGTTTGATCCATGAGCATATCAAGTGTACAATGTTGGGTGTGCTGACTTCTATAGTGTAGCAAGCATCTGAAAATATCAGAAACGTTAAATTTCTTGAAAAACTGACTATCACCTGTAATGAACTCTAATTAGTGTCTGCAATTTTAATGTTGCAAAGCTACTCAGGTTGATCAGACACTTATAGCGTATTTGCTACTGATTTTTGGTTTATTTTAGACATGCCCAGGATATCTACCTCATAATTTTGTAGTTACAATGTACTAAATTACAGAATTATCAGGTTGTCTACAGTCACTAGAAAATAGTGCATATAACCTTCTGCATCTTCATTATGAAATACTTGCCACCTTCATCCTGTGGTTTCTTGGCCTAAAGATTTGGTACGGAATCTTATCAACACATATGAGGTATATTTGAGGCAAGTTTTTGGAATTTTCAGAGATCAACTTTACATTTTGCCTAAGATGATTGTGTCTTTGGATGTTGAGCTACAGTCTGTCGCTGCCACAATACTACATGTCTTTATTCTTAGCTGTGTTGCCATCGTGGTGGTGGTGCGAAACTCAGAATGTTTCAAGATTTCAGGTGTAGCTATTGAGGCGAGTGCTTTTTATACTCAGACGGCCTCAATGCAAATCAATGGCAGTGCTACACATTCATATGAGCAGGATAGCTCTAAATAGTCCACCTGTGCAGTTTATACATGTTTGTTATTGTCAGATGATCGCCATGAGTTCTCTAATATTTCACCAACTATTAAGCATTCTCTTTATCTGTTTTATATCATACATCCTTAATATTTTTTATTTTTTCTTATCACCAGGTTTCTTGAAACTGACAATCAAGTAGTGGCAGATGGTGGCATCTTCGGGGACTCTAATTGAGCGGAAAATTGTAGAAGTTTAGGTTTCTCGAAGTTTGCTGTTGAACTATCCCATTTTGGGTGAAATCTTGGAGTTGGTTCAGACTTTCAGTCCACACTAGAAAACAACACGGTGTTAATGTCTGATATATAATCAGTTACTCATCTTGGTTTCCCCGTGCATAATCAGAAAACAACACGGTGATATATAATCAGAAAACAACACCGTGCATGATATGGTTTTTGTTTGATTAACAAATTCTAATAGAACCATTTGTTTTTGCCTTCTATTAACAGGTTTTCATTTGACAGGACCATTTGACTCATCTTTACTCAAATTATTCTTTCCTATCCATCATTGAAATTTTCCATGGTTTACTATATATTTTTTCTCTAAGGACGCGGCGTGCCGCCGCGCCGAATTCAACTAGTGATTATAAACCTCAGCGAGAAAAGCAGCCAGGCAGTGTTTCGTACTTTTCAGGCAAGGTAATTTTGCTGCCATCATAAAATTTGACTTCAAAAGGTACTTAAAAGGAATCCTATTGCTCCTGATTATAGACAACATTTGTATAAAGAAGGCTCTTGGAACTCGGACATGTCAGAAAATAATCCTCTGTAAACTCAGCGTCACTGAAGGTATATTTTACCTACATTGTTTTTTTTTTGAAGAATAGAAACATAATTTGCAAGGTTCACAGGAACTATAGAGTTTCTAACCAAGTGGGCGGCGCCCGTAAACAATGCCATACTATCTGACAGCAGGGAGTGGGTGACGCGCATAAACAAGGCCATACTTGCGGTCGCGGCGCTTATAAACAAGGCCGTACTTGAACTGTGGATACTTAGACTGAAACTCTTTGAGGTCTTCCCAAGTTGCTTCTGAATACGGACAGCCAGGCCATTGCACCAGTAGCTTCCACACTCCACGAATAAGCTTGGACGCAAGGACCTGTTGTGGCGGCAACAACGGCAGCTCGGCTGGCGAATCTCCGTTGAAAGGTTTCAGCTGGCTGGCATGGAAGTCTGTACCACGGAGTGGACACGGGGGAAGCATCAGCCTATATATCCCCAGCCCCTGGAGATTACTCTCAGCCACGGGGTAAGGCCCATAGAAAGTAGGAGGGAGCTTCTTGCTGGATGGTGCAGGATCGTGATCGAGGCGCACCGACACCCACTTGCCGACGTCAAATTCATCTCCTGCCCGGTTCTTTTTATTTTGGGTGGCATCTAGAGCTTCACATAATTCCGTTGGGGCTCCTACTGTCCGATCCATCCCTCTCACACAAACATATCCTGCACAACGTTCAAAAGAGGATAACTTCGTTAGTTCTCTTTCATGCGTGATACGCAGATTGTTAGTTATTATCTCACTAACTTTGCGGTTCCACATCTAATCCAGAAAGAAAGAAAAAAACTTCCATCCTCGGGATACCATATAAATGTTTGTGGTTCGTCATGTTATTAATCTAATAGGTCATATATAATGATTCTTAAATAGCTAAAACCTAATACCTTTTTGAAAGCACTCTTGAATTTCTTTGCGTGTCATGCCTGAAATTGATGAGAACATACCTGTTAATAGCAGTAAGATACTTCACATTAACAGTGAGAGAATAAGATACATACCTTGTGTGATCGAATGTATTGTTGAACCCGTGTATACAGTACATGTGTTCAGGCCCAGGAGACTCTCTCTACGAATCGTTACCGGTAAACTGCTAGACGCGAACACCTATATGTATGTATATATAAACGATTGCTTAGTATCTGTAATAACTAGCCTGCCTGATCTGGTATCATGCTCAACTAGTAAATGTACAACGTTATAGCAGGAAAAAATTACCTCATTGTTCTGGAAGTAGGTACCAGCCAGTGGGAAATTTCCTTGGTTTGCTGTCCGACAGGGTATCTTGTCGTTCATTTATGCATCAATTAAGGAAGAATAGAGTTAGTGTCCAACCAAGTTAGAGAGATTGTGTGGTCGAACTGGAGTCAAGTATCTCTAAGCACTAGAATAAGAAGGTCCTTATCTACTGAACATACGGGTTGTAAGAGAGAAGAGCAATAGTTGTAATTGGTTGTGGATCAGTGTGTTGAGAAGTTAAAATTAGTTTACGGATTTCTTAATCCTTCGTCATTGCTGAGGAAAGAAACGATCCCGGGTTAGAGACACCGGATGATATTATATTCATGCAGAAATGGACAAACGTGAAGAAGGATCCGGGAGCAGAAAAAGAAGCCAAGGTTAAGATCTTGAACACTAGTACTCCCTCCGTCTAAAAATAAGTGTCTTAGATTTGTTAAAAAGTGGATGTATCTAGACATGAAACATGTATAGATACATCCACTTTTGTGCAAACTTGAGACACTTATTTTTGGACGGAGGGAGTATTAATGAACACCAGATGATACTATTAATGGTATGTTTCAAAAATAATTTGACATCATGCATATTAATGAACACTTGATGTATACAAACATTTCTAGTCATCTTACTTGTTAATGATATGACAACATAACATTATCCTTTATATCAAACTAACTAACAATTCTCATATATGTACAAGTATATGTTCCAAGTAAGTGAGTGCTCACCAGAACTATGCCTTTCAGTGTGCCTTTTTTGTTGCACGAAGGAAAAGGAACCAGTAGATAAGGCACATGATCATTATCAACTCTCTTGCCAAACTGGAAGAAGACATGCATGTAGCAAATCGAAAATTAAAATATACTCCTAGTCATTTAAATGACGCTCTTTTTATCAACCTATTCATCTTTTATGTTTTAAATACATATTGTGAAAAGTATTGAGAAAACAAAATACTCAGACCTGTTTCACCACTTCATGCTCATCTGGAAGCACATACCTGCAATTAATATAATTAAGCAGATAAGATATGGGACACGTGAGAAAAATTGCAAAGACGAGAAACATAGCGTACGCATCATGCTGTGTTCTCAGGCGGAATATAGTTTTCAACATTCTCAAGTCTTCTTGCGGATGGACCACCACCATGTTTTTTCCATGTTGTGGTTTCCAAAAGCTAGTGTTAACACGCTTGTTTGACCGCCTATCTTTTTTAGCTTGGCAATATGCTGCCGGCACATCTTCAATGTCACCAATAGCTTGCTCGTTGTTACCAAACTCGGAAGTTGGTGGCATCGTAGAGATGGGCTTGCAGTCATAAACCATTTCAATCTGATGCAACACTGTAGGATGGACTTTTTCTCTGCAGCAATCACATGTCATGTCAGTGGTCAGCATTTCCCTTCATAATTAGCCCCCACTTCTCTCTCCTAATATGGATAAGTGGAACATACCTAGACTTGTAATACTTGCACTTGGCAGTGAAAGGACAAGCACCGCAGTTTGGTTTTTCTTCTCTGCATATTACCTGAAGAATGATGATATCAATCGTTATTTAACTTTGCTAAAATATTAGCGTTGCATACAAAGTTGTCACTTTCCATCTAATAAATAGTAAAAGTACCTTCCCGAAAGTAATCATTCCACAATGTAATTTATACCTGTTAAAAAAGTTTTATAGTTTTATGATATTTTTCAAGATAAAATATGTTTTTGAAATAAATCGTAGCACTTACAATTGGCGCTTGTCCAGATTACATAACCTAGGCCGTAAAAAAAACTGCACATCACGCAGCGGTGGATATCTTGAACAAACCAAAATAAAAACAGATATAAGCACTCATCATACTTACATTATATTATCATTATTATCTCAACATATTCAACTGCAAAAAATCTTACTCATCAACTAAATGGAAAATGTCTTCCTCTGGATCTGACTGCGAGTTTTCAAGCTGAATCAATCCTAGCCTTATAGTTATGCGGCGTATATTGACATCGACCTAAAAGGCAGATTGCAGTTCAAATCCAAACACTAGGGAAGATTTATTTCTTTCCGAAAAGCAATAGAACTTACCGGAAATGCAAGGTGTCCTAAAGAAAGAAGGCGAATGCACCCGACACTTTTTTCTCCAATGCCATATATGCCTCGTAAGAAAATTCTGGAACTCAAGAAAAAAATCAAAATACAATAAAATAATTAATAATTGATTAATGCACGCTTTCATGCATGATATTTTTCCTCTAATGTAATTTAAGATATTTGACTTGATGTAATAAAAGCTTGTTTTATTCAAAAGCCTCAAGAACTAAACCACTACACGAAATGAAAAATTGGTTAATAACAAGAAAAATAACACTTGATAGGATAAATAGCATTTAATTAAGTAAAAGTAAAAAACCAATGAAGTATGGTCATACTCAGCGTGTTTTGGTGATATATATTTCAACCAATCCAGGTCGAAACTTCCATGGTTTTATATCATATCCAGAAGAAACTCCTGTAAATACGTCAAGTAAGTATGTATCAGATTCAGAAAAGAAAACAAAGACCATGAATCGTATAGATGATATTTTTTTGTTAAATGATGGAAGAACTCTATTAGTACTTCCTTGAATTATAGTACGGTTAAAACATGTAGTAACGAATTTAGAAACATATTTGTTTAACTAACATACAAACATATCCATGCTACAAAATGTGGTGATAAAATTATATAAATAAGTAAAATAAGTGTGTGATGTTACCTGTATCCTCAATGCCATGCGGAGTTGTTGTCCTCGACATTCAATTGTTTTTGCAACCACATAAAGTGATTCATGTAGTACAGCTTTCCAATCCACTCTGTCAAGTACTTTGGTGGCACTACTGGTGCCACGGGTTGCATATGCGTCCTCCCTAAGTTTCTTCCAATCAACCTTTTCCCTTTCTAGAGTTGCCTTCTTCTTTTTAGTGCCAACTCTATTTCTGTTGTCGATAGAATCTAACATAGCACGAGCCATTTTCAACTTTTTCTTAATCTGACCTAAAGACATATATTTGACGTTGTTCCTTTGCTTGTTTGGAAACTTTGCTGCCAGGGACATAAAAACATTGCTGTATACAAAAAAAAAAGTAATGACCATGGATGAAATGTTCAATAGACAAATAAAGGTGAATGTAATGGACTACCCTTCATTTTTACCTTGAAGAGTGGTCATCGGCGTTTTGCGTTAGAAACGCGCCTATGACTGAATCGATTATAGATCCTTTCCACGGATACAAATTTCTTGGTCCTAAGACACAAAAATGAGTCCAGAGAAAATAATAAGAAGAAGCAACAATTAAAAATAGTCTGAAAGTAGTAATAGTGGAGGCGTGGAGTACTTCGTTACTATACAAGTCACCATTTTATTACATTGTTCGTTAATTACTATATCCAGTGCACTAATTTTTACTATAATTGTGCATGTTTTGCTGTGAAGATAAACTAACAATGTAGGATGGGTGGGTCGTGTCTCGTGTGAATCACAGAAGTAAAAGATCAATTTGCAAAGGTAAGACAAAAAGACTTCAGGTTTCATAGTGGAGGAGTGAATTCAGTTATAAATTTCGGTCCTGCCATTTCGAGTTGTTGGGCGCCCTACAACTTTCAAAAAATTCCTATAATCACGCAGCCAATGCATAAGCTACTGGACGTGGGAATTTGGCCGTTACTCGGTCTCCTTGCTTTAAACACCAAATTAAAACAAATTCTTAAGAGAGAGCTACTAGGCTTTAAGAGAGTTGCTACGTTGTTCATTGGCTGATAATTTGGGCCATAAGTTTTCCCTACTCACTTGCATAGGTTGCCTTTGCTAAAAAGGGCTAATAAAGTGGAATTGAGGAGTAGACAAATGAAAAACTTACAAACCAATTAGACGCGCGAGCATTGTGGAAGTGATATAATTTTGATCATATAATGACTACTAGAACACATCGGTTCATACGAAAATAACAAAAAAATATTAGAAGGGAATTACCGAACAAAGCATCCGTTTCAGCCACGAACTCATTTGCTTCTTTCTTGTAGTGTTTCCGGATCTTTCTCCATCGGCGTCCTCTCCCTATGTCCACCCCAACGTAATCCTCATGGGTACTCTCTTCCCACTTTATCAGAGCATCGTAAGATCGCCGTGTCTCGGCGTCGAGGCCTCGCACCTTGAGCTTGGGTCGCTTGCCATTGCCTCCTACAGGAACAATTGCGGAAGAAGATGCCGCGGTGCCTTGGAGAGGAACCATGGCAAGTTGTCCACTTTCTTCAGTCTTCCTTTTCTTCCCTGTACGGGAACCATCGTCCACGGCCTTGCGCTTCCCCTCGGACTTCGTTGCCGCTGCTTGACGGGGGAGTTTCTTGGTGATCTTGTCCTTCTTCACCGGAAAGCGCAGAGTCCTCCGGGGAGGCGCGCGCTCCACTTTAACCGGCGTTGCAGGCGGCGAGGAAGAAGCAGCGCTAGCACGGGCGGCAGCGTTGCCGCCCATGGCTCCTTTCCGTGGTATGACCCTGTGAGATCGACGTAGAGGTTGAGTCTCACGCGACCCTTGCCCGGCTTTCTCCGGGGTAGGCGGCGGAACGACTCCATGGCCGCGTCCCGGCCTCATCTCGTCTGTCTGCAATGATCCATGCATGGAGAGAAACGAGTTAGAAGCGTGAACACATACGGCTATGCGCAGTGCGATCGAAGTGCTTCCATGGCTTACTTACCAGTCGAGAAGATCGAGAAGATTGAGGGTGTGAGACGTTAGGGGTCGGCAGAGCGAGCGAGAAGACGCGACGAGGGAGAGGATGATCGAGAATTTGAGACGGACGCGTATCTATATATCGAGTACCTAACGGTAAAGAGACTAACGTCTCTATTCGTCGGTTATTATTTTCAGTTTCCTACGCCGTGAATTCCTTGATGATCGCTATAACAACCGTGGTTATTGGTTTCGGCAGTTGTCAGTATCTTGATCGATGATGGAAGACCCGGTTCCTGGTTTCCTGATCGCTACGGAACCAGAGGGTAAGACGAGAGTGGCCAGTTTCTGGGCCAAGGCCCGACGAACAACCATTGTGGCTCTTTGCTCTATTTGCAGTATGTCCGCGGTCCGCCAACTAATATTCTCGAACAAACCTGAATAGCGAGGTTGTAAACTCTGTACTGGCCAGTGATTCTGCTGGACCAAGTTAATGGAATCGAGAGGTTCCCGTAAAAAAAAAACCCTGAATAGCGAAAAAACATTTCACTGGAAAACATACGTGAAAGTGTTAATCCATCAGATTTACCTGCGACTAATCGTCAGCCCAAAACCAACCCCTAGTCCATCACTTTAAGTATTCCCTCGAACCTCTAATCCGTCAGATTTTCTTCAGGGCATACTCTTCAACTTTCTCCTAAGAGCAAGGCTAAAGTTGATACTCCTCCTCCATCCGCACTTAACTTTCTACATTGCCCGGATTCAAAGTAAAACCACCAAATTAACGAGAAATAAGAATCACCCCCAAAAATATAAATAGCACAAGTATGATGACCAATATGATCACGTCAACCAAACAATTTAATGAGTTTTGAAATAGATTTTAAGGAAATATGAGTTTGCATATAAACTTAGTGGGACATACAGGTCTAGTGACCAAAGAGCACCCGTCAAAAAAAGAAACACCAAAGAGCGTTATAAGGCCAACTATCTACATGCCCTGTAACAAAAGTCCGTTTTCACACTTGCGCGAAATAATGGTATCGACAAAGATATACTAAGATAGATTAAAAGTGTAGAGAAGTAACAATAGCAGTATATGGACGAGATATAGCATAGACCAGTGAATTTAGATCCAGTAGGATAGAAGTATGGAATAGTATAAAAAGGTCCATAGAAATCTTACCTATGCTTCCTACGTTCCCTCACTACATACGACCGACCATTGCTCTGATACTACATGAGGCGACCCACACCTGCCACCACTTGTGTGGGTTTGGCTCAACCTACCTGAGGCGTCCCACACGGCCACACCTGCCACCACTTGTGTGGGTTTGGCTCAACCTAGGTAAATCATCACTTTACCAACATCGCGCTTATAAAAGCATAACATAAACTTGGTAGTGGATTTGATACATAAACATTTGGATTACTTTTACAAATCAAATTACAACTCATCTCTGGCAACCATTTACAAGAACAATGGCTTAAATGCTACAATCTTCAGATAATTGGTTGCTTGTTGAAGCCCAAGTAATAGTCGGCTCCTTCTCCTTCAGTGGGTGCCTGCTCCTCGAACTCCTAAGCAGGGGAGAGGTTTACGGGGATGAGTACACAGAGGTACTCAACAAGTCCACATAACAAAATGGTGTTCAAATGCACTATCATCTACTAGGACCAATGGTCCATAAGTTCAATGATTTTCGAAAACATGAGGCGCTAAAATCCCCTGTGGATTCCTTTCTTGCCACGTTGGCGCAGCTCCTTCCCATGGTCACAGAGCCTTTTCACCCATCTTATTTGACATCTTATTTGACATGTCTCGCATCGTAGCTGGAAGAACCAGGTACTCATTCATAACATGGCTACAATAGAGCCCTTCAAAAGTTGGTCACCTACAGTACATGTGTCGCACCCAAACTGCCTATCCCTAGGAGACATGCCGGATAAGATGGAATTACTTCAGCTCTGCCCCGCCCATAGGGGGTCATGTGGTCAACGCGGTCACAACGACGCTTGAGCACAAGAAGGCAATTGTTATTAACCTAATGGTGATGTCCATATTCAAAGCCGCTTCCAATGGCTTGACAGCCTCCACACAAGGGTTCGAACTACCAACCATAATAGTTCACCGACTACTCGATAAGTCGATCAACAAGATCCATGTCGTATTAGTTATAACATATATTTTTCTTTGATGTAGGTTATATCACAATATACTAGATTGCAAGTAGTTCGATAAAAATAATCAAGCAGACATGAACAAATATTGGACTTGCCTCAGATACCCGAAGTTTGACTGAGATACCCATAAGTTAGCAGAACACCAAAGATTCAATTCATCCATAAAAGATCCAAGAAGATCCGAACTGAAAAAGGCGAATGAAGTATAATCAACAGTTCAACACTAACACACAAGAACACATCATAGGGTATGATGCAGATGCATACTTTATATGTGTACTTGACTAACATAAAAGTATTGATGATTTAACAGTTTTCCTCTTGCATCACATGTTGCATTAGGCAGGAATAAACCTCGCTTGAGTATGATATGACACAAACCGTTTAATCATGGATGATGTTATTCGAGACCTGAGCGTGATATGTCATCAAGTAGATATTTATTATTTAGCATTATGATTCAGTTTCAAGTCAATTGTAGCTAAACATGCTTGTAAAAGGTATAGATTAATTTGTATGGTGGAGATATATCATTTATCTATTTGCTTCAAAACACTTTATCTTAGCTAAAGGACATATTTCAGTTCAGAGGGATACAACAGAGATGGGTCTCAGGTTTGGACTTAGCTTCTTATGGAGAGTAACTGGATTACAGAGAGAATGTAGTGACCCGGGCTGATATTTGATTGCTTAATTGGTCACCTAAATGCTACTGTTAGTAGAGAGAAGAACTTATTACCCAGCTCCTCTGACTAAAACAACAGTACATGTTATATGGATCATGGTGAATTGTTACTTTGTGTTCCAGAACTACACTGTTCAGCAATGATGCGAAATGGTAACCTGGAGCTACTCATTATAGGAGCGGTTAGTTAAAACCCAATGGACTTGGTGCTGCGACAATGTTTAGTTGAACAAAGTGAGATGCTAGATGATAATCTGAAGCTACAAGCACAGGAACATGATGCTATGCTACTTCCGATGCCTCACCGAGGATTTGCGACACTCGCGATATTTGACCATTGCCACATCAACTAAATCTGAATCGAAGAAGCAATGTAAGATGATGATCATTTTAATCCCCTAAGTCCTGGTTCAAGGGAAATTGGTACTGATGTATAACACGAAGTTTGTCTAATAGAAACTAATTATGTTCACTAGAACCTGAAGATATACTGCTGGTGTACTGCTATGTATTTGAAATTGATCTATTGGATGCTTATTTGAGATGAAGGAAAAATGGTCTGAGGCCTTGGACGGACGCTGTACATGAAGTTTATCTTGGTCTTGAAAGGCTTCTCTGAAGGTATGTGATGCTTGCGATTGTTTGGTTCTTGTACGGGATTCTAAATATGAACCATCATATGGAGGTCAATTAGTGGGTCATTTTAATTGCTTAAAGATCTCATCTAAACTCTACCAGGTAAGAGCTAGTTTAACTCTTTAGGCATCCCTACTAGCACACTAAAATAGAAGTGTAAACCAGACCTTAAGCATCAGCCCAGCTCGCCTAATTTCTTGGTGGTAACCTGATGGTAATTAGCTGGGATTAGTTAGTTCATCTGCTGGAACCTGAAGATATGCTACAGTACATGTGCTTCTCTAAAAGATAATGGTCAAATTTGATCAGTTTTGCGCTACTGAAGGACACATGCTATTTCTGGTAATATTACTACCGATTGAATTCTGGTTATACCTAAATAACAAGCAAGCCAGACATGCATCCATTTGATTTAGATTCTTGGTGTCCTCAAATGCAAGGTATACCTGAATTTGGGGACGTCTCGAGCTGGTTGGAGACAGATTTTGGTCTCCTATACATTCTTTCCTCTCTAGCATCAATCGCCGACAGGCTCGGCGTGCTCAGTGACGCTAAAGATGATTCAGTGCCGATGATACGCCTCTTGGTTCTTGGTGTGTCCACCCGGCGTCGTGTTGCTGCCGCCAGCAGCGGATGCCTGCGGGACTGATCAGCGTCGAATCTGAACGGTGAGACGCCTCCAAATAGTATCGCTGCCTCCCCTCTTTCCCTGATGACCCGGGTCATAAGCACAGCCATGGCGCCTAGACTAGGTTCTTGTGGAGATTGGTGCTGCTCTCTCGCTGGTTGTCGTGGGGTTGTCACGACATATGTTATCATAGGATAACTTTGAGTTGAGGGCCAGGCGATACTGGTGTCAGGGAGGTTGTTTAGCTCGGAGGGGACAAAAGATTTACCCAGGTTCGGCCTCTCCATTGGAGATAAAGATCTACTTCCTGCTATGCTATTATTATTCTCGATCTCGATAACCCGGCTACGACAACAGAGCCGGATCTCGATTATGGTTATAATGATCTCTCTCGTGGGACTTGTGCGATATCAAAAGCTTGACCTAACTATGACTCAGGAGCCCCTTATATAGATGGCCGGGTCTCCTGGTTTCTTACGTGGTAAGGCCGGGTTCTACCCATACTCGGAGTTCTATTCTATCTCCACCTCTTCGTGATCTCTAACTCTTGGACTCCGTGACGCGCTCCGCCTCCGGGTCTTCTAGAGCTTTCCTTAGTTAGGCCGGGTTACCGACAAGCGCGCCGGCCCACCAGTAGAATCCAGCCCATGATGATGATAGCAAGCCAAGCCCGGCCTCCTGCCTGGCGGGTCATGTTTTCCTCTTCCTGGGTATACCGGGTTATATTTCCCCCAACATTAGCCCCCAGATTAGCTTGGATAACAGGACAGCACGTTCTTGAGTTGTCTTGTAAACTTTATCTTCTTGCTCAAGCATTGCCGTCCGGGCTGTTCAAGTTAATCCCCTGAAAACACAAATAAGGGTGTATATATAAATCATTAGTTTTAATCGCTCCTCTTTTCTTGGGCCGGCTCATCTTGGCGGTTCATGCTATAACCCGGCCTTTTCATACCGGGTTCTTATGCCTCCGGGTTTCAATTCTCATCACTTAGTGAAAAACTCAGTTTCACCAGTAGTCGAAACATCAGTCAAAAGATACTATCTTTCTCTCTCCATATCTTTCTCCAGGCTTTTCATCATGGAATATCCCTTTTTTGTCGCTATCTGTTTGTCGTTGACCTCGAGTCAAATATCCTTATCTTATTCTCCATTTACCACAATGCCCCTAGGGCTTTTTCACCGTGGCCTATAAATAAAGGGCCAGGGTAAATGGAGTTACTTTCCCCATTTCCCTCGGCCACTTCGTCTTCCTCCTCGTACGGCCGCCATTGCCCAGATCCAATCAAGCTCGAATCGAGCTCGCAAGCACCGCCGCAACTCTTCCTCATCCATCCAGTGACCCCGCGCTCTCCATTCCGAGCTCAATCGCGCCCACTGATGACCCACAAGTATAGGGGATCGCAACAGTCTTCGAGGGAAGTAAAACCCAATTTATTGATTCGACACAAGGGGAGCCAAAGAATATTTATAAGCCTTAACAGCTGAATTGTCAGTTCAGCTACACCTGGAAATAGACTTGCTCGACACAGATTATCAGTACCAACAGTTTTATGGCAGTAGCAGTAGTGAGATAATAGCAGCAATAAAGTAGAGACAGCAGCAGTGATTGCAGTAGACAGCAGGATTAAAATACTGTAGGCATAGGGATGGATGAACGGGCGTTGCATGGATAAGATAATTCATATAATAATCAAGACAAAGGCATTTGCAGGTAAATAATGATAAAGCATCCAAGTACTAAGTAACCATAGTCATGTGTTCCGTAAATAGTCGTACGTGCTCGCAATGAGAAACTTGCACAACATCTTTTGTCCTACCAGCCCGTTTGCAGCGGGGCCTCAAGGGAAACTACTGGTAATTAAGATACTCCTTTTAATAAAGTTCCGGAGCAAAGCATTAACACTCCGTGAACACATGTGATCCTCACATCAAAGCCATCCCCTCCGGTTGTCCCAATTGCTGTCACTTTGGGGCCTCGGGTTCCGGACAATTATATGTGTATACAACTTGCAGCTATGATCTAAAACAATGATTATCCTCGTGATACAATAACATGTTCAGATCTGAAATCATGGCACTTGGGCACTAGTGACAAGCATTAAGCATAACAAGTTGCAACAATGACATAAAGTACTAACAACGGATACTAGGCACCATGCCCTAATGATCTTATATCTATTACATGAACGATCTCATCCAATCCCTACCATCCCCTTCAGCCTACAGCAGGGATTTACTCACACATGGATGGGGGAAACATGGATGGTTGATGGAGAGGCGTCGGTGATGATGATGACGATGATCTCCTCCAATTCCCCGTCCCGGCGGAGTGCCAGAACGGAGTTTCTGGTCCCCGAAATAGGGTTTTGGTGGCGGCGGAGCTCTGGATGGTTTTGGAAAAGTGGTCGATCCCCCGGCGTTTTTAGGTCAAGACCTTTATGTAGTCGAGAGGGGGACGCGAGGGGGCAATCGAGCCGGCCACACCATGTGGTGGCGTGGTCCAGGGCCCACCGCGCCGCCACGTGGTGTGGGCGCCTCGTGGCCCGCCTCCGTCTCGTCTTCTGGCACCGTGGGTCTTCTGATAAAATAGGAGCTTTGCGATGTATTCTGGGGTTTTTCCCGAAAGTTGATTTTCTGCACAAAAACAAGACACCAGGGCAATTCTGCTGAAAACAGCGTTAGTCCGTGTTAGTTGCATTCAAAACACACAAATTAGAGGTAAAACAACAGCAAAAGTGTTCGGGAAAGTAGATACGTTTTGGACGTATCAACTCCCCCAAGCTTAGCTTATTGCTTGTCCTCAAGCAATTCAGTTAACAACTGAGTGCGATAAAAGAAACTTTCACGAACACATTTGCTTCATATGATGTATATATTCTCACTATATGGACAAGTGCTTAGGCAATTCATATAAGATGTATGCAAATAATGTCACCTAATAGTTATGTAAACCATGAAGAGATACCAACATACTAATAACAAACAACATGAAACATATCTATCTGCAAGATAATAAGATATGATAAGGTGGTATCTCGCTTGCCCGTATTTGTACAGCAAAACATAAATGCCCAGGCACCTCTGAAGTTCAAGGGAAGACTAGAAGTAAAGATATCAAAGATAAAAGCATCAAAGTTATACCACAGTTAACCGCATTCTGGGACAAGCACATTACACTAAGAATGACAACTATGCTCTCGAGAAGGTGCTCAAAAAAGGATGGTGACTCAGCATAAAGTAAAAGATTGGCCCTTCGCAGAGGGAAGCAGGGATTAACATGTGCTAGAGCTTTTTATTTTTAAAACAGAAGTAAAATTGTTTTGGGAGGTGGTTGTTCCTGTCAACGAATGGCAATAGAGTTTCTGTTATCTTCCATACTAAACAAGTTGAGAGCGGTTCCGAGATGTTGATATTAAGCATTTATAGCATGCACTTTTATATAGTTTGACACTCCTCCCAACCTTTGCTTACACAAGCCATGGCTAACCGAATCCTCGGGTGCCTTCCAACAATCACATACCATGGAGGAGTGTCTATTTTATTTGTTTAGCTTTTGATGTTATAATGGTCTAACCAGCTCTTTGCAAAATTAGTGACAAGCAGATGAAGCATGCAAGTCGGGGTACTTAATTTAGTATGGAAGATAACAAACCCAACTACTACTTCCTCATGAGCTAAAAACAGTGTCACAAAATGAGAAGTAATTTGAAGGTTTTAAAGGTAGCACATGAAAATTTACTTGAATGGTTTGAAATACCATGCATAGGAATTTATAGTGGACTCTTTGGAATAACTTGGTTTTCAGGGATTTGGAAGCACGAGCAGCATTCCCGCTCAGTACAAGTGGAGGCTAGCAATAGACTGGGAAGCGACAATCAAGAGAGCAATAACCGTCATAATCATGCTTGCGACAAAACAAAATTAACGGAGGCATAAAAGTGATACAAGAACTCTGAGGCAAAGTAAATCATGAAGGCTTAATTGACTTTTTGTTTTTCAGTCATATGCATGCGTGAGCATGTGCCAAGTCAATTCAAATGAATCATTCAGAGGAGGATACCACAATGTCATACCCTTTATGAATAGAACAATGCAAGCAAAATCAATATAACATGCCACCCACTATTAATAAATTGGAACTGATCATAAGAGAACATGAACTACTAAGCATCCACTAAATGACATATACCTCACATGAACCAACTAAGCATGCTCACATGGATGAGTATATGTACAAAAATGAAAACAAATAGAGTTCATACCAGCCTCTCACCCCAACTCGAATTGTCGTAAATCGTCATTATTGCTTTTCACTTGTGTGGCTTGAATGATATGAAATGATAACCAAGCTCCACTGGAGTCACGGAAGGCTGTCGAACTCTGCAGCAAACTATACAAAACCGAAAAAAGAACAACAAATATTTTTGGGTTTTTCGAATTTAAAACAAAGAAAAAAGAAACACACAATAAAGCAAAATATTTTTGGATTTTTGAATAACAAACCGAATTTAAATAACTAAGCAAACTAATACTAAAGACTTAAAGAAACAAATAAAGAGAAACAACAGAAATATTTTTGGTCTTTTTGTGTTTTGGAAAGCAAAAGCAAACAAGAAACAACAAAAAGAAAGAAAGAAAATCGAAACATGGATATACAAAGTACCGACAAACATGATATATAAATGAGTGAGATGTCGGTATACCTCCCCCCAAGCTTAGGCTTTTGGCCTAAGTGGAGATCAACCCCATCGGGACCAGCAAGTGGCGCCTCCATAGTACGACGAAGAAGGATCCTCGTCCTGATACGAACTGGAGGACGCACCGGTGTAGGTGACGGTGTAATCCTCAGAGGTGTCGTGTCCTCGGAGTCGTGCTGCTGGTGGAAGCCAAGCAGACCCAGCTGCTCGTCCAACTCCTCCTTTGAGCGCGACCACGGCCTCCTGCGAATACTGAACAAATCGGGCTGGGCAAAGGAACTTTCCTTTCGTCCCCATCAGTGAATAAAACTCTATAAACAAGACTTCCTGCACGAGATTTAGCTGTAACAAATTTATGATCTCTCATAGCAGCAAGGTCGAGCCTGAAAGGGGTTAGCAACTCATCACTAGGATCAACAGGAATGCCTAGATATGCTATAATCGCGAAGCAACTATCCCTCCATAGATGGGTCCACTAGCAGCTAAGCGACGAGCGATGAGAGCACCAAGATTATAAGTTGTGTTACCAGTAAGTGCAGCAGCCAGAAAAGTAAGATGATAATTAGAAATGTTGCTGGTGTTCTCCCTACCAAGAATGCTAGTAGCAAGATAATAAGTAAAGTATCTAATGGCAGGGAGCTGAATGTTCCTTATCTTGCCGCGCTGGGCGGTGCGGTCATCATCATTGGTCACCCCTCGGTAAAGTTCCAGCAAATCGTTGGGGCGTCCTTGAATCCTCTTCGCTGTACCTGAAGGAGCAATACCTATGGCAGCACAAAAGTTCTTCAAAGTCATAGAAACAGGCCTATCATAAATCTTAAATCCAATGGATGGCTTGAAGGATGAGTTGCCAAATTTAAAACTCTCAACAAAAGTTTTAGTGAGCATATAATATTGGTGGCTTTCATCCTCCATATAGTAGTCAAACCAACCTCTGGACAAGGAACAAGAAATCATCAAGGATCCCTGCATCACGCAAAAGTTAGTGCATGGGAAAGATGATGGGTTTGGAACTCCATCATCCCTCTCATTGCCAATGCTTGGTGCAATGAGATCTTCATTGTAGGACTGCCTAATTCGAGTGGCTACCCTTGGAGGCCTTGCCACCCTTTGCGAATCCCTCTCAAAATCTCTCCATAGGTGTGGTTATGCATCTTCTTTTCTGAAATTTTTGGCATACATTATAAAAATTGATTTTAGACAACTAAATGAAGGGAACTACTATAGAACTTGCTAGAGGTTAAACATGCATCAAAACTATTTATTCTAACATAGAACAAGCATGCAAACTTACTTAACATGTCACCTACAGCAGCAAAATACTCAAGATATACTTCACTAAACAAAATTCTACTTGGATATTCGGAGGAGTCACATACCGGAGAGCAAATGCCCCAAATCTCAGCAGCAAAGATGGGCTGAGCAAGGAGATCGAAAATCGCGAGCAAGAACAGCAAGAACACGAGTTTGAGCAATGGAAATGTGTTTGGTCGGGAGAGAGAAAGAGGTGGTAGGTGGGTGAGTGAGTGGAGGGCCAGGTGGGCCCCACACCATGCCACGGCGCGGCCATGAGCCTGCCGCGCCACCATGTGGTGTGGTGGCATGGTGGGTCCCCCTGGTCAGCCCAGGCACTCCCACACTGCTCTTTCAAAAATAGGACCAGTGGTATAATTTTTATAAATTTTTGAAAACTTTCAATTTGGACAATTTCTGGGTACTTAAGATAATAAATTCAGGCAGAAAATGATTTTCAAAATCAACTCAACTAAACTTTTGCAAACTAAGCAGCATTACAGTAGGTAAAACAAGGATGAGGAATAAAATGTTGCACCTTCATGTATATAAAATGTATTTGTTAACAAGGTTGATCAAGTCTTGCCACCAAATAAATTTTATATGCCACAAGGGAATTAAACATCATGAGACAATCATCTTACCTTGAATTGTATTGATATGGATCCAATCATAATGTTTTGATATCCTTCTTGATGATCATATATAGGGCAATCAATACTTCCCACTTTGATAGTTCTAAAATTAGAAATTGTATTAACTCCATATACTTTGTCCACTTTATTGGGGAAATAAACAGTATGCTCTTTGTCATTCACATTGAAAGTTACTTTTCCTTTATTGCAATCAATAACAGCACCTGCAGTATTTAGAAAGGTCTCCCAAGAATAATAGACATATTATCATCTTCAGGCATTTCAAGCACAACAAATCAGTTAAAATCAAACAATTATTAGCCACTTGAACAGGGACATCCTCACAAATGCCAACAGGAACAGCAGTAGATTTATCAGCCATTTGCAAAGATATATCAGTAGGTATCAGTTTATCAAGATAAAGTCTCTTATAAAGAGAGAAAGGCATAACACTAACTCCTGCTCCCAAGTCACATAGAGCAGTTCTAACATAATTATTTTTGATGGAACAAGGAATGGTTGGTATACCTGGATCTCCAAGCTTCTTTGGAACCTTGCCATTGAAAGAATAATTAGTAAGCATAGTAGAAATTTCCTCATTGGAATTTTCCTCTTGTTAGAAACAATATATACTTTGAATAAGGAGGCAATTTAATAGCATCAGTCAAAGGAATTTGCAAGAACAAAGGTTTCATCCAATCACAAAATTTATTATAGTGTTCTTCTTCCTTTGATTTGAGTTTCTTAGCATGAAAGGGCATTTGCTTTTGGACCCAAACCCAAGGTTCTCTCTCATTACCATGTTTCTTAGCAATGAAGTCTTCCTTAGTGTACTTTTTACTTTTAGTATGCTTTTCAGGTTCCTCTTCAATTTCTTCTTTATCAGAAGCATCATTCTTATCATTATCATTGTTATGTTCATTACCACTTTCAGTTCAGCATCAGAAATAGATATACTATTAGGATCATTAATAGGTTCAGAGGATTCTACAACAGTTTTATGTTTCTTCTTCTTTTTCTAGAAGGAGCACTAGTTTCATTAATTCGTTGAGAATCTTGTTCAATTCTTTTAGGATGCCCCTCAGGATATAAAGGATCCTTAGTAGAAATACCTCCTCTAGTTGTTACTTCACAAACATGTTTCTCTTTATCCCTAGAGGCATTAACTAACAGATCTTTTTGCACTTTAGTGAGTTGATCAATTTGAGTTTGAACCATATGAAAATGTTTAATAAGCATTTTAACATCATTGGAGGTTCTCTCCACAATATCATGCAATTTACTAATAGCTTGAGAATTTTCCATTAAATGATTTTCCACTCTCATATTAAAGTTATCTTGCTTAACAATATAATTATCAAATTCATCTAAGCATTGATCAGGAGGTTTGGAGTAGGGAATATCTCCAACATCAAACCTTTGGAGAGAGTGTACCTCAATTATGGATGAGGGGAACTGGCTTACATAATTCTTCTATAGGTGGAAGATTCTTCACATCTTCAGATTTAATACCCTCTCTTTAAGAGATTTCTTGGCTTCCCTCATCACTTCATTATTTAGTTCAATCATGCCCCTCTTCTTCGTATTGGTGTTGGAGTTGGTTCAGGTAACGTCCAATCATCATGGTTTTGGCTTATTTTAGCCATTAATTCCTCAGCTTCATCTGGAGTTCTTTTCCTGAAAACACAACCAGCACAACTATCCAGGTATGTCCTAGATTCAGAAGTTAGTCCATTATAAAATATATCAAGAAGTTCATTTTTAGCCAATTGATGTCTAGGCCGAGCTCTAATTAAAGAACAAAACCTTGCCCAAGATTCAGGCATTTTCTCTCCTTCAACTTGTTTAAAGTTAAAAATTCTCTGCAAGGCAGCATGTTGAGCACTAGCAGGAAAATATTTCTGAAAGAAATAATTAAGCAAACCAATAGGACTACCAATAGAACAGGAGACAGATTATTGTATCAAGTTTTAGCTTCATCTTTCAATGAGAAAGGAAAAAATTTAGTAACAAAGTAGATGCGTTTCTTTATATCATCAGAAAATAAACTACTCAAAGTAGAGAGCTCATTCATGTGTTCTACAACACTTTCATTTTCAGTACCACAAAAAGGTTCTTTCTCAACAATGGATATATGTGACAAATCAAGAGAGAAGTTATAATCCTTATCTTTAATGTTTATGGGAGATGTGGCAAATTTAGCATCAGGAGACAGTTTATATCTAACATCATGTTTTGCAAGAAGATTTTTAATATTACTTGCACCACTAGTAGCATGACATTCATCAATAAAGTCATCATCAAGTTCCACATAAGTTTCATCAAGATCATCACAAGTATAATCCCTCAACTCAGGTGAATCAACAGGAGTAATGGGACTTCCATTAGGTGTTTCAGCATTTTCAATTTGTTTAGATCTAGTAATTGTAGCATCTAGAAAAGGACCTAATGAACCACTCTCATCAAGAACAGTAGAAGCATCATCAAAATTATCAGAAGCATTTTTAGATTCAGCAGAAGTAACAGTGCGTGTAGCTTGTGGTGGTGTAATAAGTTGACTCATCATAGATGGTGAATCAAGAGCAGCAGAGGTACTCAGAGTGTCGGGGGGCTGCCCCCGGGTAGGGCAAAGATGTGGTATTATGGATGATAAAGAGCTGGCCGGGTCAGTGTCTAGCCGGGTCACTTGGGCCGGATCTCCTGGGAGAGTCGGTTAGCTCTCGATCAAGCTGGAGTGCGGAAAGAGGTCAAGGAGGATCCGACAAAGTCAAGCCGGATCGGATTAAAGAGTACCGGTTAAATTAGCCGGGTTGGTCAGGAAGGATCCGGATAAGGTAATCCGGATATTGCACAAGGGCCAAGAATTGTCAGTAAGGTCACGAGTCCTGCAGTTCTACTGACCGGGGCACAGAGGACAGCGAGGTCGAGCCACGGGTTTCCCGGATCGCAAGGCCCTAGGCGCTGACTCGGCCAATTCGGGAAAGGGGCTATGGCCTAGACCCGGTAGGCTACGCCTGCCATTGCCTGAAGAGGCAAGACAGGCCTGCTGGGACTTGACAGCCAGGTCAAGCCACGGGATTCCTGGGAGCGCAGCAACCTAGGAGCTGACTCGGCCAATTCGGGAAAGAGGATGTGACCTAGACCCGGTGGGCTACAGCTGCCATTGCCCGAAGGGGCAAGATAGGCCTGACAGTCCGGCCGTTGGATTGACAGGGGGCAGAGGCTTGTCCTTTTCCTCTTGGCAATGCCATTGTCTCATGGAGCCAGGGGCAAAAAGGTAATCCGGTTAGTGTATAAGTAAGCTACCACATCCTCCAGTGCAAGGGAGGGTGAAGACAACGAGCATCATTTCCCCCCAAGCTCCATCTTCTTCCTAGAGCTTTCACCATTGTTCTTCATACAGCTCAAGGAGCGCTCTGTACTTGTAAACACTTGAAATATAAAGAGAGTAGGCTAGTGCTGCAGTAGGGGTGTTACCTCCACAAGAGGGCCCCGAAGCAGGGTACATCGTGGTGTTCTTTGCTTCTTCTTGGTTCTGCTTGTTCTTGTTTGTTCTTGCGAGTTCTTGGTTGTTCTTCATGCGTGCTTCGTGAGCGCGCAAACCCTCCCCGGATCCCCCAACGTCCTAGCGAGCCCACAACTTAAGCCATCCCATGGCATCTGCCATGACACCACCACGACACAGAGTCGTACCTTTTCTTGTAGTGGATGGCAATATATGGACCTTCTCATCACGAGCTTTACCCATGATGAATTAATTGCAGCGAACAATATCACTCTCAGGTGAGCTTATAGATAGAGCTATGCTCCCCGGCAACGGCGCCAGAAAATAGTCTTGATGACCCACAAGTATAGGGGATCGCAACAGTCTTCGAGGGAAGTAAAACCCAATTTATTGATTCGATACAAGGGGAGCCAAAGAATATTTATAAGCCTTAACAGCTGAATTGTTAGTTCAGCTGCACCTGGAAATAGACTTGCTCGACACAGATTATCAGTAGCAACAGTTTTAGGGCATAGGGATGGATGAACGTGCGTTGCATGGATAAGATAATTCATATAATAATCAAGACAAAGGCATTTGCAGGTAAATAATGATAAAGCATCCAAGTACTAAGTAACCATAGTCATGTGTTCCGTAAATAGTCGTACGTGCTCGCAATGAGAAACTTGCACAACATCTTTTGTCCTACCAGCCCGTTTGCAGAGAAGCCTTAACAGCTGAATTGTTAGTTCAGCTGCACCTGGAAATAGACTTGCTCGACACAGATTATCAGTAGCAACAGTTTTATGGCAGTAGCAGTAGTGAGATAATAGCAGCAATAAAGTAGAGACAGCAGCAGTGATTGCAGTAGACAGCAAGATTAAAATACTGTAGGCATAGGGATGGATGAACGTGCGTTGCATGGATAAGATAATTCATATAATAATCAAGACAAAGGCATTTGCAGGTAAATAATGATAAAGCATCCAAGTACTAAGTAACCATAGTCATGTGTTCCGTAAATAGTCGTACGTGCTCGCAATGAGAAACTTGCACAACATCTTTTGTCCTACCAGCCCGTTTGCAGCGGGGCCTCAAGGGAAACTACTGGTAATTAAGGTACTCCTTTTAATAAAGTACCGGAGCAAAGCATTAACACTCCGTGAACACATGTGATCCTCACATCAAAGCCATCCCCTCCGGTTGTCCCAATTGCTGTCACTTTGGGGCCTCGGGTTCCGTACAATTATATGTGTATACAACTTGCAGCTATGATCTAAAACAATCATTATCCTCGTGATACAATAACAAGTTCAGATCTGAAATCATGGCACTCGGGCCCTAGTGACAAGAATTAAGCATAACAAGTTGCAACAATGACATAAAGTACTAACAACGGATACTAGGCACCATGCCCTAATGATCTTATATCTATTACATGAACGATCTCATCCAATCCCTACCATCCCCTTCAGCCTACAGCAGGGATTTACTCACACATGGATGGGGGAAACATGGATGGTTGATGGAGAGGCGTCGGTGATGATGATGGCGATGATCTCCTCCAATTCCCCGTCCCGGCGGAGTGCCAGAACGGAGTTTCTGGTCCCCGAAATAGGGTTTTCGGTGGCGGCGGAGCTCTGGATGGTTTCTGGAAAAGTGGTCGATCCCCCCGGCGTTTTTAGGTCAAGACCTTTATGTAGTCGAGAGGGGGACGCGAGGGGGCAACCGAGCCAGCCACACCATGTGGTGGCGCGGTCCAGGGCCCACCGCGCCGCCACGTGGTGTGGGTGCCTCGTGGCCCGCCTCCGTCTCGTCTTCTGGCACCGTGGGTCTTCTGATAAAATAGGAGCTTTGCGATGTATTCTGGGGTTTTTCTCGAAAGTTGATTTTCTGCACAAAAACAAGACACCAGGGCAATTCTGCTGAAAACAGCATTTGTCCGTGTTAGTTGTATTCAAAACACACAAATTAGAGGTAAAACAACAGCAAAAGTGTTCGGGAAAGTAGATACGTTTTGGACGTATCACCCACCGCTATTCCTCAACGTCTCCTCCTCGAGCCCATCCCCACTGCTAGGGTTTGCTCATCTTCTTCCCCAACATCGGGCATCAGCACAACTCGGCAGCAATGGTGAAGGAGAAGTCCAAGACTAGAGGTCCCAAAGCTGCGAAGAAGGGCTCGAAGAAAGGATCTGGATCCAGTGCTGCCGCTGCTCTGGTGAACTGGACCCGCTACAACGTCTCCGAGCTGGTGTTGTAGACATACGCAGATCGCGGCGAACTTCCACCCAAGAAGGAGATACAGGGGCACGCTCCTGGAGAAGAAACTCACCCAAACCCGAAAGAAGGTGAAATTGTTGTCCTTCTTGATCATGTTAGCCGCGGTCTTCGTCCTCCTAGCTCCTTATTTTTTCGCCAAATTTTCAAATACTACGGCCTTACTCCTCTAGACGTCGCTCCCAACTCGATCCTCAATATTAGCAATTATGTTGTTTTTTGTGAGGACTATCTCCAAATGGCCCCAAGCTTGGAGCTATTTCTTGAGATTTTCTACTGCAATCCTTCCCGCAAAAATCAACCTCTCGGCCCTTAAGGCGGCGTTTCCATCGAGCGCCGTAAGGTGTGCGATTTCCCGGCCCTTGCTTTGGCCAGTCATCCCAAGGGATGGCAAAATTCCTACTTCTACTACAAAGATACCTCCCCTGTCACAGACGAAGCTCGTTACCCGGATTTTAGAAATTCTCCACTTATCTATAACTCCAAGATGAACAGATTTGCTAGTGACGAAAACCGGGTCTTACTCGAAGATATCCGGGTCAGATCCAAAGCCTTGCTTGCCCACGGGCTCTGTGGTACATATCTAGTCAAATGCTGGATCAGCTGGTTCATCCAGCCATTGAGCATTAGGAGCCGGTTATTCCACGAATACACCGATGAGACCACTGATGATATGCGTTACTCCGAAGTAACGCTTACTAAAGACCAAATTATCAAGAACGCCAAGAAATTACTTGGTGAAACAAAACCCACCATAGGGATGATCGGGCTTCTCCCCTACAGCTCCAAGAACAAACCTCCCACCGTAAGTCTCACTTTCTTTTTATTTTTTAACCCGCCATTCCTTTGCCTAGCATACTTACTATTTTCCATTTCCCATTTCAGGATCCAGAATGGTGGAAGACTGATTATGCACCCGTGACTCCTTCGGGTGATGATGACTCCGACTCTGATGATGAAGAAGAAGAAGGTGAGCCAGATTCTATAAGCCGACTCGTCATCGACTTGATTGAGAACGAAGCTCTTTCAGGTTTTACTAATCATAAAACTCTGATTTCTTATCCAGATCTCGTTGAGCCATCTAACTCCAACTTGCCGGCTCCAGATGTTATAGAAGTGCCGGCCCCACAACCTGCTGTAGCTCCTTCCCACAAGAGGACTCGGGCCTCCGTCGCAAAGGTACCCTACTCACGTATTTCCACTTATGCAATGAACATGTCTCAACTCAAAATAAATCCACAGGCCAAGGAGCTCGAGATAGAAGCAGCAAAGAAGAAACCCCGGACCCGGTCCACCGCAAGCCCGGGTTCTCTGAACAGAGGTATCCCTCCATGTTCCTTATACCAATGGGCAAAGTCAATCCAGAAGACCCCTTGTTCAAAATTCCCTTCTGCTGGCCAATACCGGATTTCTAAGCCATCTTCTTTGTCAGAGACTTCCTCGGAAAGCGTTAGCACGCCCGAGGATTTCCAGATAAATGTCGGGTTAGTAACTCTTTCTCTTATCTATATTGTCACCTCGTTGCATTTTTTTAACTCATCTACACTGTCTTTGTACTCAGAGCCAAAGCTTATGTCGAAGAGGACCCGGATTCTCCTCCGGCTGCCATTTCTTCCCGAGCTACAACAGAGTCCTCTCCATTGAGAGCTTCTATTGAAGAGCTGGCACAAGAAAATGAGCCTGTTGAGAACCTGCCTCCATCACCCAAGAGCCCTCCAACTCATGTTCCTGCACCATCACCACCTGCCCAGTCTCCCGGGTTAGGTTCTGGCACTCGAGAGGAAGATAATGACGTACTGATTACCGAGTCCAAGCCAGCTCCTGAGACTCCCGCTCCTTCTACTGTTATGGCCAAGACTACAATTCCTGAGGTTAAACCCTCTCCAACTGCTAGAAGCAAGCATACAACCATTCTTTCTGATTTACCGGCTCTAGACTCAATGCCAACTCCAGCTCTGTGCGAAGAATATTTCTCTCGCCTGACTCAGCACAAAAATATGGAGGTCCAAATGGTCACCCTGATCCAGAAGCGCTACCAGGTAACAATTCTCTCTATATTTTTTTATTTTTCCAATGTTTCCCTTACTTTCTGCATATCCATGCTACTACAAACCCCCAAGCACCGAGCTTATCACTTGTAATAAACTTGATGCTTTTATACAATAGCTGCTTTATACTTTTGCAAACGCCATCCTTCAAATTGATATCCCCCAAGTCCTGGGTTATGAGTCTACCATGACCCGGAACTTTTGACGAGTTACGATTCCTTGTCAACCCATAATAATTATCTTTGCCAAAAAATTGAATATCCCAGCCCCCAAGTCCCGGGTTATCCAGTCCACGTTGACCTGGGACTTGCTTTTTAGAGCAGTCCTAGATTTTTGAACCAAAAGGAACTTGGGAGTGACCTCATTTATACTTACCCTTTTGGTTTGACATTTTTCCACATGACCAACTTGCCCAAGCAGGAGCAGAAATTTCTCGGCTCCACGGACTTATCAAAACTGAGACTGAAACCCGGTAAGCCGATGCTTCACAACTGCAAGCTCTAGAGGAAAAGGTGACTACCTTGACCCAAGAAAATTCTGACTTGGAAGCTGAACTGGAGGAGCATGAGGAGCACTGGAAGGAGCAGAATTCTGACCTTCAAAGGAAACTAGACTTGGTTACCACCGAGCTAACTAGATTGAAAGATATGATCCACTTCTTGGTTGCCTCGTTAGTGGGTAAGAATTTGTACTCAAAATCAATATTGACCATTGATTACCCCCAAGAGCAGGGGATCACTATAGCACCTCTCAATGTGGAAGTAAGGTATCGATCCGCAGGAGCAAGAAGGAAAAGTTATCTATTCCCTACAACTAAAGTGTCATAAGTTTTAGTTGATTATGCACTAAACAAGTTTAAAGAACAAGGTGGTTGATTTGATGGATGGAAGTTTAATGTAACCAAGCAAGAATATAAAAGTGTCCCAATCCTCTTCAATTCAAGAGGACAAGACAAAGGTTTTCTCTTATAGGAACAATGGACATGGTTCATGGGTTCACTTAATCCTCTCTCTCTCATCTACGGTGATTATCGTGTTATAGATAAAGTACACACAATTGTCATGTTTTAATGGTAGCTTTTAATGACGCCTATATGTCCTAAAACACATAGTTGAAAGAAATACTCATTTGTGTGCTATGTCACCCCCGTAAGGCTAGCATGGTTGTTGTCGTCACTCCCACATCATACTCTTTCTTTTTACCCCCAGATAAAGGATGTTGGGTGGTACTGTGTCACTCAATACCTATGTCGTGTCACATCGGCCATCCCGTACCCACATACATCATACTTCTTAAAGAACAATATTCTATCAAAGAATGACAAGTCATCAAAGTTCCAACACAACAGTAAATGCATAACAAATCATCTCATACCACAATATCCACCATAAGAATTACATAGATGACCGTAATCATGTTCAGCAGCTCATACGGTACTAATTAGTGAAGCTCAAAGAGAGGAGAGATACATAAGTTACAACCACAAACCCATAGTCTAGAGGGTGGACTACTCCCCCTTCATCATGGAGACGGTGGAGAAGTCGTTGGAGAAGGTGGAGACCACCCCGGCAGCGCCCCGCCGGAGTTTTCCCCCTCCAATCTGCAGCTCCAGATCTTCGTTTTCGTGTTTCTGTGATATGGCGGCGCTTGTTTTCGAGAACACCGTGGGACTTCTTTTATAGGCGTTTTTAGGTCAAGACGAAGGCGGTGGAGCAAAGATCGACGGCTGCGGAGCCTCGAGGGCCAATTTGGTGGGTCCCACGTGGCCAGGTACAGGGGCCGCGTGGGCCACCCCCTTTTGGCCTTCCGGGCTCCGTTTGCTTGATTCCTTCGCTCCTACGTCTTCTTCCTTCCAAAATAATGACCTCCGTATTTTTCCATATTTTTCTGACGACGTTTGGGTCCCTGAAACATAAAAGGAAAAAAATAGGGTTTTCTGCCTGCGCAGGGTTAATTCCATAAAAATAGGAAACAATTATTTTATTTCCTAAAATCATTAAATAACAGTGGTATAACCCTTATATGATGCAAATATGATTGGAATATGAGTGATATAGTGCAAAGTTCATGTATGCATTTTACATGCATCAACATCCCCAAGCTTAACCAATACTCGTCCTCGAGTATGAAGGTGATAAAACTAACATGTGCTTTGCAATATAGCACTAACAATGGATATCAAAGATGATTGCTACTGCTACATAGAGTCAAATGATTTATTCTTCAAAGGGGTAGCAATATGCAAAATAGTTTATGAAGTGATATCAAGTATTCAATGCAAGGATGTTCAATTATAGTTCACAAAGTGTAACATAGAAGATAGTAATATGGACCACATGTATGCATAATGATAAGTAAGAACATCCTACATTGGTCATAGAGTGTAGATGAAAATCTGAATATAAAAGGTGGACACTTTGGAAAGATGTATATGTGAGTAGAGGTAAAGCATGCATAAGTTGCATCTAACTTCCAAACTCTTCTACTTAAGTTAATGATTGCAATGCGGAATTCTTGGTGTCAAGCTCTCATTACCCCTATCATAGCATCTTGAATGGTTAAAGTTTAATGTGAAAGCAAATATGAGTAGTGTTCTTGATAAAGTAAAGGTTAGGTGTCTCATGCCCCTTGAATACAAGTATCTACACCATGATTGCTCAACTTAGGAAACAAAGAAAGTTCAAGTTCTATCATTGTAAGTAATAATAGTATCATCAAGAGCGTCAACTGGGGTACCTCTTGTCCAAGGATATGGAACAAGCCCATATCAAAATGACAAGACAAACAAACAAGATGAACAACCTCAACACCCTTTTTATTTACCATTGGAATAGCTTTTTATTATAAGGTGCATCACAGACGGTTCACCATAGCATGTAAGTAAATTTCCACCATGAATGATGTCGGAGTATCGGCATTAGAGACAGGAGATGGGGTCCTCTAGCCGAGGGTGAATCGCACGGAAGAAGGTGGACGTCGTCAAGGTCGGGATCGAACACGGCGGTTTACCCAGCTTCAGGCTCCACGGCGGTGGCGGAGCCCTACGTGTTGCTATAATTCACTATAAGGCGGATCGCCATGTTGCAGGTTACAATGAGTAGATTGGATGTAGGATGAGTTGTCTGATGCGTCGAGAGTATGCCCTAAAGGCTTCCCTGGTCCGGCTTATATAGGCGGCCGGACCTAGGGTTACAGGAATATTGCGTGTCCGGCAAGTATTGGGAGTCCTAACCTATCCGCCAAGTCTACCGCCTTCCGTCTTGGACTTGTCGGCGTCGTGGGCTTCGGCCTTGAGCTTCTCCTTGCCGGCATCTTGCTTCCTTAGTCGTCAGCTATCTGGGCCGCCCGGCAGGCAAAAGGCCTTGCCACCACTTTGGGCCACCCTGGACTAGCCGGATTACTCCATGTTGGTTGTACCCCCTTGTGGTATGACCCCAACATTAGCCCCCAGAAGGGTCCGAGTTCTTCAGTTGCCGGCTGATCTTCTTCCTGCAAATGTTGTCAGTTTCTGAAGAGCTTGGATCCTTCTGAAGTTGAATCAGGCGGCGATCCGACAAAAATAGCCGGAACATCGCCGCCAACATGGGTAAGACGGTCTGACCTCCTGTCAGGAATCTTTTTCCCTGTGTTGTCAAGTCGATTGGACTGGTCAAGGCCTTCGTGACGTCACTGGGTGCATGACAGTTTGAAACCCAGCGCGTGCACGATGATGACCACCCCACTACGCGCGAGAATCGAGGCGCCGGCTGTCGTGGGTTTGTCACGTCAGGTGTCATAGATGACTTCGTAGGTGTGGGATTATGCGAGTCAAGCATCTCCGAGCTTGGGATCGCAGGAACAAAGATCAACACAGATTTACCCAGGTTCGGCCCCCTCAATGTGAGGTAAAAGACCTACTTCCTGCCTACCCTAGATTGGTATTGATATGATAATCGAGGTGTTACAATGGAGGCGATCCGATCTGGTACTCGCCGTATGAGCTAGGGTTTGGGGCTTGATAGCTTGACCCGCTCTAAGTCCTGCGAGTCCTCTTTATATACACAGAGGCTCGCTAGGTTACAAAAGGAAACTTCCCCATAAGGAATACATCCACAGAGGCCTACTCGGAGACTACTTGGTCTTCACGTCCTCCGGGATATGTCTTCTAGATCTTTCCCTTATGGCGGTTCAATATTGGGCTTGCTCCCAAGTGGGCCTTCGTCCGTGCGAGTAAGTTAAGTCGCACTGGGCCGCGGGTTAATCCAGAAAGTATTCCCCCGACATTAGCCCCCAAGATTGGTTAGGACTTTACGGTGAGAACCTTCTGACCTCTTGAAATGGTCTCTGAGCCGCACTGTAAACGTTCTGACCAATCTCCTGACTTATGCGATTCAGAGCTGTGACTCATCTGCGCGACTCATCTCTCCTTCTGGAAATATTCTGTTTCCTTTAATTGCGGACCGTTACTCGTTTTGCGGGCGCAAATTGTGCCGTTGGTTGCGAGCACAGATAATGCCGTTAGTTGCGGGCCCCTTCAGTTATAAGCTGCGGCCACCTAGGTCATTATCCATTTGCCCTTGCAATCTTCTCATCCCTAGCCGCGCCGTCTTCTTCCTCGACCCGAGCCTAGTTCCCCAATCCAATCTCCCCCTCGCAATGGCGCCCAAGGCGAAGCCATCTGACGATAGGCGCAAGATCTCCTGCAACTGGGAAGGATCCTGGGTAACGGAGGAAACTCTTGCAGATCTGGCCGAGGCTGGCTTCTTGCCGCCGAAGGAGGACGGCGTCTGGCGGGCGCCAGGCGATGAAATCGAGCCGCGCCCCAAGCCCAACGAGCTGGTGATGTTCGTGGAGCACGTGGAGCGTGGATTCACGCCGCCAGGTTCTCCCTTCTTCCGCAATTTGCTGCAACGCCTAGGCCTCCGTCTTCACGACATCGGGCCCAACTCAATGCTCCAGGTGAGCAATTTTCATGTGCTGTGCGAGGATTATCTTGGCATAGCCCCCAACATCGATCTATGGCTGGCCTCTTTCACCTGCAACAGCCAACTTGTCTCCAAGGGTGGCGCCTACGTTCAGGTCGGCGCCATCTCTCTTCAACGCCATAGGAACTCTTGCCTTCCCAAGCTAGCCCTGGCGAATCGACCCAGGGCTTGGCAAAAATCTTTCTTCTATTGCCAAGATACTTCACCGGAGGGCGAAACTCGCCTTCCCTCCTGGTCTAACACCCTCTTCGTGCCTACCGAGGCACTGAAATCAAAACCCCGCGACTCGTCCATGTCCTTCATCAATGAGTCGCTGATCAAATCCGCGCCTTAATAGGTCATGGTCTTACTGGCCTTGATCTTCTCTCTTGCTGGACCAAATGGCGCATTCAGCCCGTGAGTCCACGACAGCGATCCTTCCTTGAGTGCACAGGCACCTCTGCTGACGTTGATCGTATCAAGGCTTCGGACTGGAGGCCTGAGGATTGGGTGGAATTTGTCACCCGCGTGACTGAGGAGAAGGACATCTCCTTCGATAAGGTGGGGCTTGCCCCTTTCAGTGTTAACAACAAGCCTTTTGAGGTAACTCCTCTTCTCTGTCTTTTCGCCTTCGTAGTTGAGTCGCATTCCTTTTCTTAATACTGCAACTTATATCTCCCTGATCCAGGCTGATGAGAACTACTGGTCGCTGCCTGCGACCGTCGCCGGCACTGCTGCTCCCAAGCGTGCCGCACGAAAGAAGTTGCTGCCCACTCTAGAGGGCAGCGAGACTGCTGATATCCCTTCTGTTGCTTCTGCGGCCTCAGATGGTGAAGAGACTGAACTGGACGAGGACGAGAGTCCAGTGCCAGCCGCGAGTTCTGTTGCCGCGGCTGGACCAACTCCCCGTAGAGCCTCCAAGAGGCTATCTCGTGAGGAACCAGAGGTTGATGCTCTGGAAAACCCTGAGGCCACGAAGCGTCGCAAACCTGCTACGGGCGCGACCTCCTCCGTTGCCAGGCGTGCTTTCAAAGCCACCGCCTCTGCTGAAGAAGACATGGGTCCCCACTCTGGTAATTTCTGTGTCTTGTCATCTTGAATGCTTATTCTTTTTCCTCTACTGACACGCAAAACTTCTGCTCGTAGATTCTGGGACCCAAGGCCTGTCCTCACCGTCAAGCGGTGAACTTATGGCCTTTGTGAAGATGGCTCCAGAGTTAGTAACTTTTCCCTGTGCTTTAATACTTTTATTCTGGCTTATGTGCTTCTTCTTCACACAATGCCCTTGCTTTTTCAGAAGTGCGGCTAAACCCGCGACTGAGCCTGGAACCGCGGTTGAGCCGCATTTATCACCTGCGGCTCATACCGCCATGGTAGAGGGCGTGGCCACCACTGATGACCTGGCCACGGTCCCTGTTCTTGACACAGCCACCCAAGAGGTGGCTCTGGAGGATAGAACGGATCCCCTTATGATCCAGGACGTGGAGAAGGTCAACCCCTCCTCCATAGATGTAATGGCCAAGGATGCTGATACGCCAGTGGTTGAGTCGCCAGCGGCGGACAATCTGCGGTCGCCAATTCTGCATGCTGAGGTTGCTTCTTCCTCCTCCACAAGCCGCGCTGAGAAACTGTCAGAGGCTATCATTGCCTCAAATGACAAGCAAGCCATGGAGCTCCGCAAGGCACTATCTGACCTGTCTGCGGCTTATAAGGTAAACTTCTATCTCCAGTTATCTGTCTCTAGCCCCCAAGGATCAAGTTTCTTCTTTGACTGTAAAGGGAGACTTGATGCTTCTCTTTTAGCTGTTGATATATACTTACTAACTGATGTACCCTTCGTAGGAGGAACTAAGCTCCATAACGCTGCCAAACTTGCCTTGGAAAAGCAGCTGGGGGATACTCCCTCTGAACTGGAGAGGCTACGCGAGCTCCTTGGCCAGCGTGACGCTGAGCTGAAAAAGAGGGAAACCAGGATGGGCGAGCTATCTGATGAAAGCTTCAAGTTATCTGAGCAAGCCAAAGCCACCGAGCTGCGGCTTAAAACTGTTGAAGAGAAGTTCCAAGAGAGGGTCCAGCAGCTGGACCTCCAAGTCAGTGCTCAGAAAGACGCCATTGCTGATGCCAATGAGGACGCAAGGCTTAAGGCTGTTTCCATTGGCGAGCTTGAGAAAAAGTTGAAGAAAGTTTCTGATGCCCATAACCTTGTCCACGCCAAAGTGTGCATCATGACTCAAGAGTTAACTGGTATGTGTTGCGACTCATATCTGCATCTGTTTTCTCTACTATCTTTGCCTGTGTGTTGTAGAGCTGACGGAGACATGCCTCGATGTAGGTGAAGATGCCAAGGAGCAGCGCGGCAGTACTCAAGAACAGCTGGAGTATATCCGCGATTTTTCGCGAAGAACTTGTGACGCCATGAAATCACTGTCTAAGTGCCTGCTGCCGACCAAGCCAGTCCCCGGTGATTCTGAAGGGCTGCTAAAAGACTGCTTAGGGCGCCTCAGTTCTTTTTGGACTGGAAGGAGTCCTCAGCTCGCACCGGCGCGGCTCATGTTCTTGCTTTGGCCAAGACGTACTATCCTTCTTTTGATGCTGCCAAGGTTGCAAAAGGTAGGCCCTCGAAGAAGGTGGATGGCACCGAACTGACGGCCTCAGAATATGCGACGACTTGGAAGGATATGCGCGGCCACGCGACTGAACTGGTGGAGGGGATAGATCTTGCGACCTATATGGGCAAGTATAATGCAGATGGAAGCAGATGGGAGAAGTTACCCGCTCCGTCATCCAGTGCGGTGATTCCGCAGGAAAAGAACCCCTCTCCAGGCGTATCCAGCTCTGCAGCCCCCAAGCCCGCGACTGAAGAGCCCTCCAGCGAGCCTGCGATTGCTCCTTCTGGCAAGCTTGGTAAGCCGCCTGTTCCTCCTTCCCACCGGCCAAAAGCTGCGCACAAGTGAAGAAGAGAAAACAATGGTTTGATGATCTTGGCCCTTAGCGGTCTGTAATAATTGTTAGAATTTATGTGTCATAAGACAATATTATGGTTTGCTTAAGTACTCTTGGCAGTACATGTTTCGACCAATAGGCTGGTCCTTATGATTTGTCTCGGTTTTTCCTCACTTAGGCCCTTGCGCGGCTCAGTATTTCCCAGGTAAAAAGTGCGTGTTCAGGGTCGAGAGCGGCCATGATAGGCAATCAAACTCGATTGACGCCGCACCCCCAGTACTTTGGCCGCATAGTGCAAGTCGCATCCAAGAGAGGTTGAGTATAATCACGATAAATGCCACTTGTTTGGCGATCCCAAGGAATAGGCCGCGCTAAAAAGCTGCCGCACCCCCAAGGGACCAATGATTAAAAAATAAAAGACTCACAGCTCAATTGGTAGTTTGAGATGCTTTATTTCAGAATCATTATATGATACATAGGGTCGGTCGCGCCTAGGTGGCGACCAGAAGTGATGCTTGGGTCGGTTGCGCCTAGGTGGCAACCAGAGATGTTACATGGGTCGGTCGCGCCTGAGTGGCGACCAGAATTGATTGGGTCGGTTGCGCCTAGGTGGCAACCAGAGATGTTACATGGGTCGGTCGCGCCTGAGTGGCGACCAGAATGATTGGGTCGGTTGCGCCTAGGTGGCAACCAGAGATTGGGTCGGTCGCGCCTGAGTGGCGACCAGAGAATTGGGTCGGTTGCGCCTAGGTGGCAACCAGAGATGTTACATGGGTCGGTCGCGCCTGAGTGGCGACCAGAATTGGGTCGATCGCGCCTAGGTGGCGATCAGAAGTGTCACATTGGGTCGGTCGCGCCTGAGTGGCGACCAGAATTGAAATTTTTAGCCCTGAGTGGCCAGCTTGATGATGTAAACTCTTAATAATTTTGCTGCGGCTGCTGATGGCAACTCGCGATGCCTGGGATGTGTCCTTATTGGCAATGGCTCGTAGCCTTTGACTTCCTTGCCTCCCTTGCGGCCGTAATCTGAAGTCGCAAGTCAGGCAGGTGCCTCTTGGCCTTCACGATGTCATCAAAATTCTCCTGCGACTCGCGCATGGGCGCGCTCTCTGCGATGCAAGCTGCTCTGGCTATGGCCTTGTCGCCTCTTCGCATTCTTGAGCTATTCTTTTGTCGCCATTGATGGTGATGACTCCCTAGGGCCTGGTATTTTAAGCTTTAGGTACACATAGCACGGCCTAGCCATAAACTTTGCGAATGCTTCTCTGCCAAACAGCGCATGATATGGGCTCTGGAAATCTACAACCTCGAACCAAATGTACTCGCTCCTGAAGTTGCTTTGTGTCCCAAAGGCGACCTCCAAGTTAACTCGCCCCAATGGCTGAGCTGATATGCCTGGCACGACACCATGAAACGTTGTTCTTGATGGGTGTAGCTGCTTTTCTTGAAGGTTCATTCTTTTGAAGGTTTCATAGTATAATATGTTGATGCTGCTGCCTCCATCCATCAGTACTTTGCTCAACTTGTACCCTGCGACTTGAGGGGCAACCACCAGCGCGAGTTTTCCCTCTTCATTTATTTCTCCTGGGTGATCCTCGCGGCTCCAAACTACTGGTTGCTCGGACCACTTTAGCCACTGTGGGACGGCTGGTACTATGGCGTTAACAGCCTGATTGCGTCGTCGCAGCTTTTGTTCCCTCCTTGAAGTATTCACCACAATGGTATGATACTGACCCAACTGTTTTGGGAACTGTGGCTGATCTGGCTGCGGATTTGGGACGGCGTTGTTGCTGTTGTTGCCTCCGCCATGTTTACCTTCCTCGTTGTTTTGATGATTGAAGTTTGTGTTGAGTGGCTGTCCATCCTTCCACTTTTTGTAATGATAACACTGTGCCTTCGTGTGGTTGGGTGGTTTCCCATCTTTTCCTATATGGATGTCGCAGGGGCGGTTGAAAACCTCTTCCAAATTAACTGGTGAAAATTCCTTCCTCTGCTGCTGCTTTGTTTGTAACGAGTATTCGTATTTGCGACTAACCCTGAGTTTCCTTCCTCGTTTTTGCGCTTGTTATAACTCGCATTGGCATTGCTAGCTTGCTGTTGTTGAGGCTTGCTACTGGCCTTCTTTCCCTTGCCAGTGTTTTCCTCTTCCTCCCCATCAGATGCGTCCCTGGTTTTATCCGAGCTAGCATACTTGTTGGCCGCCGCCATTACCTCGCTTAGGCTCTTGACTTTATCCTTCATGCGACCTAGTTTGTGGACTAGCGGCTCAAATTTGCAATTTTTCTCCATGACAAGGACTGCTGAACTGGGTGGTATATTGTCTGAGGAATGTATGATCTCTGCGACCCTTCTCATCCAGTGGCGACTCGACTCGCCTTCCTTCTGTACACAACGCTCAAGGTCCTCTATGCTGCAGAGTCGCTTGCATGTTCCTTGGAAATTCTTGATAAAAGCTTCCTTCATCTCATCCCAAGAGTTTATTGAATTTGGTGGCAAATTTTGTAGCCATATGTGGGCTGCGCCTTCTAACATCATGTTTAGGTAACGTGCGCAGATCTCTTCGGATGCATTTAGGATGCTCATGCCCATCTCGTAATTGTTGAGCCAAGTAACAGGGTCCATGCTGGCGTTGTAGTTGGCGACCTTGCGAGGTCCTTTGAAATCTGCAGGAAACGGTTCAGACCTGATTCTTTCGCTGAAACAGACTGGGCCTTTGAGTCGCGACGATAGGTTGGACGAAGCTGGCCTTCCTATTGGGTTGGCCGCCGCGCGGCTGCACAATCTCTATGGGTTGAATTTGCTGAGGTTGATTTTGAGCCGCAGGTTGATCTTCCCTTTGTCGCCTAGCCGAGCTCGAGGTCGCAACGTGTGGCGACTCCGCGTGGATGCTTCTCTCCGCCGTTGCTCTGCTATTGTAAGGGGTGGAGTGCAGCCGTCCTGCGTGTTCGGACATATTCGCCTGCTGTATTACTGCTGTGCTCAGCATCTCAATGGCGCGCCGTGCCTCTCTGTCCATTGGCGTGTTTCCTGCTGGCGCTAATCTGGCCAAGATGTTTGTGGCTGCAAAGAGATTCTCCACTGGGCTAACATAATGCCCTTGCGGCGTGTGGAACCTTTGAGGCTGCTGTGGCGACTGCTGAACAAAGGTTGGCTGCGTCAAGGCGGGGGCATCATGGCCCTGTTGTTAGCCTGTACTATGGCCCTTGACCCAGGTATCTCTGCTACTCTTGGTGCTGCGAAAGATGGAACCGCTGGTACGATTGATGGTACAGCGATTGCTTGAACCGCGGGCGCAGCTAACGGGGCCACGGACCGCATAACCATGGCAGATGGTGCCATGCGTGCGGGTACCGCGACTGAAGGTTGTGCGACCCCTGACCATGCGACCGGGTGCGCCGTGTTGGTGGCGACTGATGGGATCGCAATTGCTGGTTCAGTGGTAGGTGATTGGAACAGCTCCATAGGGTTTACTGTTCCTGGCTGCAGGCGACTCGCGTGGCGTCTGTGTGGCAAGGTGGCCTGTATTCCTTGCAGAGTATTGGTTTCCTCGATGAGTCGCAGTTGCTCCTGTTGGAGGCGCTGTTCCTCACGCGCCAGCCTGGCTCTCTCATCTGCGATTCTCTGGACTTCATCATATAGCCCGATCCTGGTAGCCTCCAATTCTGTCACCCTAGCAGCCGCGTTAACCGCAGATATTGGTGTAAACAACACGCTTCCCTGTGGCGGCGTGACCGCTGCGCTGGGGGTTACCCTTGACCCTGATTCCGCAGGCGCGACTCCAGGTGGAGTCTCTCTGTTTGCGACTCCTGAGGCCGCGACTCCTGGCGTCATCGCAGCGGATGCCGCGACTCCTGATGCGTCTAGCGCGGCTTGTTCTGCTGCTTCCGGCGGTGTGGGGGCTAAGCTGCCTGGTGGCATGCCCAGCCCTTCGTCTGCTTCTGTGGTCCTGTAGACCCCTTCCACGTGCCGATCTTCTACAGAGGGCGAGCCACTATCCACAGGGCCTCCGCATAGCCTTTCCTCAAGGACATACTCAATGGCTCGTGGTTGATAGATTCTACTTCTTGGTCACTGTTACCGCGACTCCTTCTTCTGAGTCGCCATGTTGCGATGGATCCTCTGACTCGCCGCCAATGAAGCCGACGAAGACGTTGATGGATCCAAAGGGGATGACGTGGCCGGTCTCCAAGTAATCTGCTTCCGGCCCCCAGCTTGAATCGTCGATGAGGGGTGTGCCATTGACCGTGATGATACGGCCAACAACAAGATCTTCAGCTCCCTTCATGGATCCTGCGCGGAACGTGACGCTCTTGACCGCAGGCCCCACGGTGGGCGCCAACTGTCGTGGGTTTGTCACGTCAGGTGTCATAGATGACTTCGTAGGTGTGGGATTATGCGAGTCAAGCATCTCCGAGCTTGGGATCGCAGGAACAAAGATCAACACAGATTTACCCAGGTTCGGCCCCCTCAATGTGAGGTAAAAGACCTACTTCCTGCCTACCCTAGATTGGTATTGATATGATAATCGAGGTGTTACAATGGAGGCGATCCGATCTGGTACTCGCCGTATGAGCTAGGGTTTGGGGCTTGATAGCTTGACCCGCTCTAAGTCCTGCGAGTCCTCTTTATATACACAGAGGCTCGCTAGGTTACAAAAGGAAACTTCCCCATAAGGAATACATCCACAGAGGCCTACTCGGAGACTACTTGGTCTTCACGTCCTCCGGGATATGTCTTCTAGATCTTTCCCCTTATGGCGGTTCAATATTGGGCTTGCTCCCAAGTGGGCCTTCGTCCGTGCGCGTAAGTTAAGTCGCACTGGGCCGCGGGTTAATCCAGAAAGTATTCCCCCGACACCGGCGCCGCTCGTCGTCGTTGCTGCGGCTAGATGGTAGACACGTGTCCTGCATCGTGGCCTGCCCACCTTCTGCGCTAATCTTGGAGCAGTTCGGGGAGATAAACGCAGTGATTCCTTCGGAGGGAAATTACCATGCCATTTTCCCCCACACGCTTCAACCTCGTTCGCTCGAACTTCTGCGCTCTGCACCTCGCCACCGCTCCGGCGAACCTCCACTCCCCTTCTAGCCACGACATGGGCAACTCCGGCGAAGTGGGTGCTTCGGCGGCGGCGGGCGCACATTCGGCCGCGGGATCTGAATCTCCCGCGGCGGCGACGGCGGCGGCCCTCGAGGTCGTCCCCTTGGCTTCCATGCCTCCCGCAACGGGTGCGGGCGGCGCTGAGCCTTCTTCCTCAACTCCGGTGCCCCCCGTCGACCCTTCCACGGACTTCCCCGATCCCTCAATGCGGGCAGAGGAGGCAGACGCGGCGGCGGACGCAGAGGACCTCGACGACGAGCTCGCCGGAGAAGAAGAGACGGCTGATCTTGGGTCTCGGTATTGGCTTCCATCTTGCATGACGGAGGCCTACGCCCAGGAGTTGTCGGATGCCGGATTTCTCCCCCCCCCCCCAAGACAGAGAGTTTCTGGCGAATTCCCGGCAACGAGACCGTCCCCGAGCCCCAAGATGACGAGAGGGTCGTCTTGGCGTCACACCTCCTCCGCGGTATGGGCTTGCCTCCTTCCGCCTTCTTTTCAGCTATACTTAGGCATTATGGGCTGCAACCGCATAACATTGCGCCCAATAGCATCTTAGTATTAGCCGGCTTCCAGACCCTCTGCGAAGGGTACTTAGGCATAGTTCCAACCGTGGAGTTGTTTAAGTATTGCTTCATATGCCGCCGGCAAACTATTGCCGACGGTCAGCTTGCGACCTGCGGCAGTGTCACGTTCAACTGCCGCAGAGGTAGCTGGTACCCAAAGATCCCGGTCATTGACTCGGTGATGAATTGGACCAGTACCTTCTTTTATTGTAAGGATATCCCGGCACCTGGCCAGACGGTGGGGATTCCTCCTTTTGAGAATAGTCCGCCAACGTACGCGGACCATTGGACCGAGAAGGCGGCCACCAACTTGCCGGAGGAACATCGCCGCGCCTTTAGGCGGATGGAGTTTCTCGCGAAGACAATGGCGCCCCCACGTCTTGACGGAGCCGATACCGTCGTGTGTTGGCTGTCGAGGAAGATTATGCCACTTCAGCACCGGCCGCTGAAGATGTGCGAGTACCAGCCGAATGCAGCCGACAGCGCCACTCTTGACGAGGACGTGCTGCTCATTCGGCTGAGGGCCCTTATTGTGCCTTCCAAGATTAAGGCGGCCGAAGGCGTCCCCATGTTTACTTTCGACAACCCTGCTCCAGCGGTAAGATGTTTACTTTTTTTTATTTGCCCAAGCGCCAGCTTCTTCGCATTAACACCTAATTGTTTCCACAGCTGATGAGCCTGGCGGAGAACGAAATGGCGTGCCTTTGGTACGAGGCAGATACCAGCAACGCCAAGAAGCGCAAGGCCCCTGCTGCCTCTACCAAGATATGGAGAAGAAGAAAAAGGCGGCCTTGGCCGGCTCGGTTGGTGCCGGTAACCCGGCGGACAAGGCTCCAGTAAGCGGCAAGAAAACAATCCAACCGCCATCTTTGCACACACTTGAATGATGTCGTAATATTTCTTTTTGTCCTTCATGTAGCATAAAGCTTACCATGCCAAAGCTGCGTGCCGGCTTGCAAGCGGGTGCCGGCAGAGGGAAACCTCGCCCGTCTCCCGCCGCTGCTCCCCGTACCCCAGTGACATTCTCTCTGGGGACATACTCGGAGGGCCAGCCTGGGATTAACTACGCCACAAGGGCTGCGAGCATGGCGGCCGCCGGCAAAAAGACTACTGACCCTCTTTCCACCACGGCTGAAGCTTCGGCTAATGATGCCGGCACCTTCATTAGGATGAAGATGGAGATGGAAGGCGTCGGCGCCGGCGCGTCAGGCTCAGGCCCTAGCAACATCAAGGTGATAAATCGCCTGCAGACCCTTGTCGACATGCGCCGGAGCTGCCGCGGCCAATGGGATCAACTGCATGAAGAGATTGAGGTAAGCCGGCCTATAGCCCCAGCCCCTAATCACTTTGGCTGTTAAAATTTTTTAGCCGGCAAGGTGATCATAAAGCTATTTTTGGCCGAAGACTTATTTCCTCTTTTTTTCACTCCTTGTTCGACAGATTGCTCTCTCCTCCAACAAGGAGCTTTTCCAAGCCGCAGAGGCTAAGAATGCTGAGTGCCGCCAACTGAAGCAAGAGCTTGAGATGAAGGACGCGCAAATTGCGAGCTATGAAGAGGCTCGCAAAAAAGATGAAGGTGACAAATTTTACTTTGCCTTCAATTTTTTCGCCTTCTTTCTTTCTTGCCGACAACTTGCTTTAGTTGGGCTTTCCTTTTTGTATAATTTTTTGTAGAACTGTTAAGCACTACCCGAGAAATTCTTGCGAATTCGGGTGACAAGCAAGCTCTAATGAACGAAGCTACAGATCTTGCCGAGACAATCCTGAAGCTGAAGGCGGAGCATACCAAGGAGTTGGAGAAACGCGATCTGGAGCACGCCCAAGCCCTTAGCCGGCTTACTGAACAGCTGCAAAATCTTGGCAACAATTTAGCAACTGTTACCCAGAACTCCAAGAATCAGCAGGAGCTGCATGCCCAACCGTGCGACGGGCTGAAGAAAAGCTTGCTCAGCATGAAGCCGAAATCGCCGCCATTCAGGAGCATGTGCTAGGTAAGATCCGTCAATTTTGCTTCGCCATTTGAGCAATTTTATGTCTGTCTTAACCGTTTGTCCCTTATCTTCAGTGCCAGCCGGTTTTGACGACAAGTCCGACTCCGCTCCGCACCCTTCACGCCTCCGCCATATCGGGGCCATCATTCGACGCACCGTCAATGCGGGCCAAGCTTTGGCCGGCAAACTGTAACCCACAGACAGCGACCCTATTGACTTTGAGTTTCTACCCGAGTTTCTTGAGAAACTTTGTCAGGAATACGAAGACAACCTGCGGTCAGCTGCACGGGGAGGTGCGAAGAAGGCTCTTGTTCTGACCAAGGCCTGGTATCCGGACGCCGACATCCATCAACTGACGGAGTTCATGCCGACCGAGGATGAAGACGGCAATACCCTTGACGTCGCACAAGTGCAAACTTCAGTGCAAGGGTATGCCACTCGCGTCGCCAACATGGTGGACCTCGGCATATTCTACAAGGCGCATCCAGATCCCCATGGCGGCGCAAGCACTTCGGCTCCAGCCCCAGGCTTGGCGGAGAAGGCGGACGATGAGTTGGCGGACGAGGAGTTGGCGGACGAGGAGGATGTTCCTGAAGGTAGCGCCAGCCCCAAGACCTTTCGGCACCTGCAGTTTAAACCTGCACAAACAATCTATGTTGCCTGCATTACTGTAATGCAGAGAAAACTTTGTCGTGCGTTGTAAACTATATTTATTTTGTGTATGGGCCAACTTTTATGCTACACTTGGCGGTAGGCTAACTTAAGTGGCCCGCCTTAAAATGTGTTTTGTGTTCATACATTTGACTTTTTGTATGTTGGCGGTACCTCATCACAGTGACTTTAGCTGTGCCAACCAGGTGCTATACCAATTAGTTTAGACACAGAGACCAAAGCCGGCATTTTGGTGCCAACTACATACTACTGGGCAACCCATGCATAAACAAACAAAACAGACAAACTAGGCGGTGCAAAATTTGTTTTGCTTTTAATTTTTTGCCGGCAGGCGACAGATGTCAAAAGTTGTCGGACCATTGGCTCTGAGCCTAGAGAAAAAATCTATTTGGTAACTTTTTTGACATGGCATGAAAATGATAACAAGAAAAGACAAAAGATGGCATGACTCTCAAAACTAAAATGAGCACCACAGACTTTTATTTCATGATCATAATGTACTTGATACAATGTGGAAATTGCTAAGTGTAGAAAGGACGTATGCTCAATGTTCCAAGGCCTCTTGGTTTCCTCATACTTGTCGTCAGGTTTCCGCTTGCGCTTGCGGCCACGAGTCTTCCTGTAGCCGTCTTTGATATCCATCAAGTAGTAGGATCCATTGAGCAACACCTTGCTGACCACGAAAGGTCCTTCCCATGGCGGGGATAGCTTATGCAAGCCTTTCCTGTCTTGGATTAGGCGGAGAACTAGATCACCTACCCTAAAGCTTCGTTTCCTAACTCTACGGCTATGATAGCGGCGCAGGCTTTGCTGGTAGATGGCTGATCGAGCCAAGGCAACATCTCGCTCTTCGTCAAGTAGGTCTAGTCCGTCCTGTCTTGCATCTCTGCGTCTTCTTCGACGTAGGCTTGCATTCTGGGAGAATCGAACATCATGTCGGATGGCAGTACTGCCTCAGCCCCATAGACTAAGAAGAAAGGAGTGAACTTTGTTGATCTGTTTGGAGTTGTACGCAAACTCCAAAGGACAGATTGCAATTCGTCAACCCAAGCCCCAGCTGCCCTGTGCAATGGTACTTCGAGACGTGGCTTAAGCCCCTGAAGAACTAAGCCATTTGTACGCTCTACTTGACCATTAGCTTGTGGATGAGCAACGGAAGCTAGGTCAAGGCGGATGCCGTGCTGGTAACAGTACTCCTCAACTTCGCCTTGGGAGAGATTCGTGCCGTTGTCGGTTATGATGCTATGAGGCACCCCGAACCGAGCGATTATTCCCCACAGAAAATTGGCGGCAGTGGCGCCGTCAAGCTTTTTGATAGGTTTAGCTTCAACCCATTTTGTGAACTTATCTACGGCCACAAGCAAGTGTGTGTAGCCGCCAGGTGCCGTCTTAAAGGGTCCAACCATGTCCAAGCCCCAGACTGCAAAGGGCCAGGTGATGGGTATTGTCTTGAGCGCCTGAGCCGGCATGTGAGGTTGCCGAGCATAAAGCTGGCAACCCTTGCATGTCCTCACAATTTCCTCAGCGTCTGCCTTGGCCGTCAACCAGTAGAATCCTTGCCGAAAAGCTTTCGAAACAAGGGAACGAGATGCCGCATGGTGACCGCAATCGCCAGAATGGATCTCGTCTAACAGGCTGCGCCCCTCCTCCGGTGAAATACAACGCTGGTAAACTCCGGTAGTACTACGCTTGTATAGCTCACCGTTGATAATTGTGAAAGCCTTGGCTCTTCTGATGATTTGCCGCCTTAATACCTCATCATCCGGCAACTCTTGGTTCGTCAAGAAATTCATGTAGGGGGTTGTCCAGTCCGGCTTTACCAAATAGACCGCATAGCTTGCATCTTCTACTGGTTCCGCTGCTTCTGGATCCAAATGGTCAGCTCCTTTGATGGACGGCTTGTAGAGGTGTTCCAGGAAAACATCCTTTGGCACTTTTTTGCGCTCAGATCCAAGCCTGGCAAGTGTGTCTGCCGCCTCGTTCTGAGCTCTCGGAATGTGACGAACTTCGTAACCCAGGAAGCATTTGGCGAATTCATCGACAGTAGCTCTGTAAGCCGCCATCGTTGCGCTTTTTGCGTCCCAAGTTCCCGAATCTGCTGTGCCACCAAGTCGGAATCGCCGTAACAGAGAATGCGCTGGATGCCGATTTCTTTGGCAATGTGCAAACCATGAAGGAGCGCTTCATATTCGGCAACGTTGTTTGTTGCCTTGAAATGAATTTGGAGCACGTAGCTCAACTTGTCTCCTTGCGGGTTTCGAAGCACAACCCCAGCCCCAGACCCTTGGAGCATCTTGGATCCGTCAAAGTGCATGATCCAGTACTCTGACTCAGGGAGAGGGATTTCCTCCACACTTTCTGTCCAATCTGCCACAAAATCGGCAAGTGCCTGAGATTTGATGGCAGTTCTGGGCTTGTATGAGATGTCGAACGCAGCAAGTTCAATACCCCATTTGGCGACTCGGCCAGTGGCTTCAGCGTTGTTGATGATATCACCCAAGGGTGCCTTGCTCACAACCGAGATGGAATGATCCTGAAAATAATGCCTCAACTTTCTGGCGGCGAAGAATACGCCGTATGTCAGTTTCTGGTAATGTGGGTAACGCTGTTTTGAAGCGGAAAAAACTTCGCTGACAAAGTATACTGGTCTTTGTTCAGGAACTTCCGAGCCTTCTGTTTTGCGTTCCACAGCCAGGACGACGCTAACAACCAAGTTGGTTGCAGCGACGTAAAGCAGCATGGGCTCCTCGAACGAGGTGCTGCCAAGATTGGCGGAGATGTTAACGCGGCCTTAAGCTGTTCCAAGGCGGCATCTGCTTCATCTGTCCACTCAAAGTTGTCGGATTTCTTCAACAGCCGGTAGAGAGGCATTGCCTTTTCTCCAAGGCGGCTGATGAAACGACTGACGGCAGCGGCTGAACCAGCTAAACGCTGCACGTCCTTAAGGCAACAGGGCCTTTTTATGTTGAGAATTGCTTTGATTTTTTCCGGATTCACCTCAATTCCTCGTTCGGAAACGATAAAGCCGAGCAATTTGCCGGCCGGAACCCCAAAAGTGCATTTCTTTGGGTTGAGCTTCATCCTGTACGTGCGGAGATTATCAAAGGTTTCTCGCAGATCGTCGAGCAAATCCGCCTTTTTACGAGACATGACGGCAATGTCGTCTATGTAGACGTGAACATTGCGACCAATTTGCTCGTTTAGGCATCTCTGCATGCAACGCTGGTAAGTTGCGCCGGCGTTTTTTAGACCGAAGGGCATCGTTACGTAACAGAAGGTTCCTACGGGGGTAGTAAACGACGTCTTCAACTGATCCGACTCGCGCAGTTTAATTTGGTGGTACCCGGAGTACGCATCCAAAAAACACAGCAATTCAGAGCCGGACATTGAGTCGACAACTGATCGATACGTGGTAACGCGAAGTGGTCCTTAGGACAGCACTTGTTCAAACCGGTATAATCGATACACATCCTCAGCTCTTTATTAGGTTTCGGAACCATTACAGGATTTGCCAACCAGTCCGTATGAACTACTTCCCTAATGAAACCAGCATCTAGTAACTTGATGATCTCCTTTCCTATTGCCGCCGCTTCGCCTTTCCCTGGCGCCGTGCCGCCTGCTTCACTGGTTTGGATCCTTCAAAAACGTTGAGAGAGTGCTCGGCAAGTTCCCGGGGTACACCTGGCATATCAGCAGATGTCCATGCGAAAATGTCCCCGTTCTCACGGAGGAACTTGACGAGCGCGCTTTCCTATGCGTCAGATAAGCCGGAACCAATGGTGACTTGCTTGGAACTGTTGCCCGGCACCAGGTCTACCTGCTTTGTGTGCTCTGATGCCTTGAAGGTGCTCTTGTTGTCGGCGGTTTTGACAGCAGCCGGCAACTCATTGGTCTTGGCCTCCTTCTTAGCATCTCTAGCTCTTCAGCGTGGAGGACGGCCTCAGCAAAGGCGGCGTTGCCTCTTTCACACTGCTTGGCTTTCGCGAAGTCGCCATTGATGGTAATGGTACCATTGGGTCCAGGCATCTTCAACTTGCTGTAGATGTAACATGGCCGTGCCATGAATTTGGCGAACGCCGGGCGACCAAAAATGCAGTGATAAGCGCTTTTGAAGGGGACTACCTCGAACCGAAGAAATTCGGTCCGATAATTGGCTTCTGTGCCAAAGGTAACCTCCAGCCTTATGCTGCCTATGGACTTAGCTTGCTTTCCCGGAACGATGCCATGAAACTTGACCTTGCTGTAGTCAAGCTGGTCTTCCGTCAAATTCATGCGCTTCAGCGTCTCTTCATACATGATGTTGAGACTGCTGCCACCATCCATCAGCACCTTGGTGAGTCTGAAGTTGTCGACGATTGGGTCGACGACAAGAGCGTACTTGCCTGGGCTTGGCACGCGATCGGGGTGGTCTTCTCTGTCCCACGTGATTGGCATCTCAGACCAGTTCAAGTATTGAGGGACGTCTGGCATCGTGGCGTTTAGCTCACGAAGTTCCGCCTTTTCCTCTTTTGCCGAAGGAGTTCCCAGAAAACAGACTAAACTGCCTTGTACATTGGGGAATTTTTGTCCTTTCGTGGCAGCTTGGGGTCCTTTCGTGGCGGCTTGGGTTCCTCGTCCTCAGAGATAGACATCGCCTCCTCGTCGTCTTCCTTTTTTGACTTCGCCGCCTTCTTCAACTTTTTGGGCTTCCAGCCCACCTCGGGGCTTTCTTGGCTTCATCCATGAATCGGCATTCCCCCAGCGTGTGGTTGACTTTGCCCTGCCCAGCGTGGATTGGGCAAGGTAAAGTTTTGGCGTGCTCCCACGACAAGCGGTGCTTGCCGGAGTTATCTACCTTGCCTTTCCATTTGTTGTCGCCGCCACCGCCTTTTCCTTTGAAGGCGGCCGCGACCTAGTTGGAGGTTCCGGCTCTGTCTTCCTGGGGAGCTTTGCGCTTGTTGTTGGCGCGCCTACCCGGTGCCATGTCGTGGACGGCATCCGTTTCGCGAGCATCGTCATCAGCTTGCGCATACATGCCGGCTACTTCTAGCATGACGCCGAGGTTTTTGCAATGCATCCGAACGAGCTTGTGCCGAAGGCTGGTCCCTTTGAGTAATCCGGTGGTGAAGGCATGGATGGCCTGGTTGTCATCTACGTTCTCGCAGCTGGCCTTGGTCTGGATTCATCTGGCCAGAAAAGCAGTTGCTGTTTCGCCCGGGCTTTGAACACATCTTGTCAGATCGGTGTACGTGTTGGGCCTTTTGTACGTTCCTTGGAAGTGCTGGGTGAAAACCCGCTCCATGTCACGCCAGCAATGGATGGACTTTTCTGGCAAGTTTTCGATCCAGCTTCTAGCCGTTCCTTCCAGCATTAAGGGGAGGAAACGTGCCGCAACCAGACCGTCGCCGCCGGCAATCTGAACTGCCAGCGCGTAATCTGAGAGCCATGAGTTTGGCTTGTCCACGCCGCTGTACCTTGGGCAGGTTTTTGACACGGATGTCATGTCCTTAGGAACAGCAGCGACGCGGATTGCTGGGCCAAAACACACAGGTCCAAGATACGACTGTTCTTTTCCAGCCTTGATGTCATTGAGGCGGTGCCTTGCGTCTTCTGGAGCGAGTTGGCGGATATTTCTATCGACGTCAGGCTCGTCCTGCGCAGCTTTGCCTCTACTGAGCCTGGGCTCTTCGTGGTGTGCACTGCGTCCGCCTTCGTGCCTGGGCGCGGGAGGCGGGGAACGCGTGCGGTCTCTGCTCCGTCTTGGTGGTGGCGGGCCATTGTTGCGGCTGCCGCCACCTTGTGGTTTCTGGTCGTTGATAACCCCCAAGAGCAAGGGATCACTGTAGCACCTCTCAATGTGGAAGTAAGGTATCGATCCGTAGGAGCAAGAAGGAAACGTTATCTATTCCCCACAACTAAAGTGTCACAAGTTTTAGTTGATTATGCACTAAACAAGTTTAAGGAGCAAGGTGGTTGGTTTGATGGATGTAAAAGTGTCCCAATCCTCTTCTTTGCAAGAGGACAAGACAAAGGTAGTAACAAGTGAAAGCTCTCAAAGAGAGAAAGCCCAATCCTCTATGTAGCAAGAGGACAAGCTCAAGTGTGTGTTTCTTATAGGAACAATGGACATGGTTCATGGGTTCACTTAATCCTCTCTCTCTCTCATCTACGGTGATCATCATGTTATAGATAAAGTACACACAATTGTCATGTTTTAATGGTAGCTTTTTATGACGGCTATATGTCCTAAAACACATAGTTGAAAGAAATACTCATTTGTGTTGCTAGGTCACCCCTCGTAAGGCTAGCGTGGTTTCTCTCACTCCCACATCATACTCTTTCTTTTTACCCCCAGATAAAGGATGTTGGGCGGTACTGTGTCACTCAATACCTATGCCGTGTCACATCGGCCATCCCGTACCCACATACATCATACTTCAAAGTATGACAAATCACAAAAGCTCCAACACAACGGTAAATGCATAACAAATCATCTCACACCACAATATTCACCACAAAAGTATTACATAGATGACCGTAATCATGTTCAGCAGCTCAAACGGTACTAATTAGTGAAGCTCAAGAGAGAGGAGAGATACAAAAGTTACCACCACAAACCCTAGTCCAGGGGGTGGACTATTCCCCCTTCATCATGATGATGATGGTGGAGAAGATCTTGCAGTAGATGTTGATGATGAACACGCCGGAGGGGGTGGAGCCCTCCGGAGGTGATTCCGGCGGCGTTTCCCCCCTTCGATCTTCTCCGGCGGCAGCCTTCTAACTCTCTGTTTCATGGTTTTGTGTTTCTCCGCCGCCTCCTTTCGCGAAACGTCATGGGACCTTTTTTATAGGCGTTTTTAGGTCAAAACGAAGTCGGTGGAGGAAAGATCGACGGCAACGGAGCCACGAGGGCCAAAAGAGTGGGCCCCACGTGGCTAGGTACTGTGGCCGCGTGGGCCACCCCCTTTTGGGACTCAGGCCTCCGTTTGCTTGCTTCCTTCGCCCACAGGTCTTCTTCCTTCCAAAAAATGGCGCCCCTAAATTTGCAGGTGATTTGGACGACGTTTGGGTCCCTGAAACATTAAAATACAAAACTAGGGTTTTCTGCCTGTGCAGGGTTAATTCCATAAAAATAGGAAATCATTAAGATATTTCCAAAATCATGATAAAACATTGATATAATCCTTATATGATGCAAATATGATTGGAATATGAGTGAATAAAGTGCAAAGTTCATGTATGCATTTTACATGCATCAGTCGTTTCCTCTGCTGCCGCTTTCGTTGCGTCTTGGCGGAGGAGGTGCTTCGTTCTTCTGTCCGCCAGTGCGTGATGCTTCGTCCCGCTGCCTTTTAGGCGACGGTTTGCGAGGCTCTTTGCTCTTGTCCTTTCCCTTGCCATGGCTGCTGGAGCCGGATGGGTCCTCGGTTTGGCCATTGGCGGTAGCTTTGCACGCGTCTGACTTCGACTCCAGTCTTCCTCCTAACACTCCCGCCAACTCCGCGCGGGAATCGGCGCGGGCTTGCTGTTCGAGGGCTTTTTCCACGAGGGCTGCGGTGTAGAAGATATTGTCATCGTTGTTGTAATCGTTACCCGTGAGGATATCGAGGGCAGCCGCTGTGTTAAGGACTAGGGTTGCGAAAATTGGAGCACCCTCCTTGTTTCGTCGCTGAGGTGCCTAAGCCCACTCAAAACCAAGCTTCTGGGCAGGTGACTTGTAGTCATCAGGAGGCGGATCGTCCTTTCTCCTGCTTTTCTTCCCAGCCCCAGGCGCTTTGGCGGCTGGGGTTGAGGTGAACAGATTTATGGCGGCGACAACGTTGGCGCGCTCCGCCTTGGCCTCGTTGATCATGTTCCGGACCTTGAGTTCTTGCTCATCGAGGGCACGGGATTGTTTTACAACTGAAGCGCAGAGCTTCTCCCAGTACTCCGGATTGGCATCGTCGGGAACCGGCGATTTTAGGATGTCGTCGAGGGGCGGGCTGTCTTTGCCGCTGGTGCCGCCTTTTTCCAGGTTCGTCTTCTTCTTGGGAACCGGCGGAGGCTTAGGGCTAGCTTCGTCTGCTGCGGTCAAGCCGGCCCCGTTATCGTCCGCTTCTTTTGCCGGATCAGTCTCAGTGACGTCGGCCATGAAGGCCTGCTGCATGGTTGTGTCAGAATTGACCGCCACCTCGGAAAGCGCGGGATCAGCCGGTGCGAAGCACTTCTTAACCTTTGACTCAAACATGCTGGCAGAATCTTCTTCGGAGTCTGAGTCCACGTTGACGTGAACGGTAGATTCAGATCCGGCATCTGACGTAGCATCCTCTGGAGGGCAGGAAGGATCGATTCAGGATCGCTGCTATGTGGCTGGGAGTCGGATCCCATGTTGGCAACGCCGATGAAGTGGGAATCTGAATCTGCGGACTCCCAGGAGGAGGCGGATTCAGATCCGTCTTGTGAGTAGTCGGACTCAGGGTGGCGGGTGGGTCCCCAAAGGGTGTGGTTTTTCGGGAAACCCATGGCTTCCGGGGTGAAGCCGATGAAGAGCTCGATGTCGCCGATTGGAACGAGAGTGTAGGCGATGAGCCCGTCGTTTGCCGATGTCCAAGACGCGTCGTCTTGAACGTAGCCCACTAGTACAGAACGACACATCGGATACCCCTCTATGGAAACGGCAGGCGTTAGGCGACGGAGAATCGCGCTTTCCGCGCAGCCAGTGCATACAAACCTGACCTGGGCCGTGGCTGGCCCGTCAACATAGGTAACGGAGAAAGTATTAACTCCGTTACCCATAGTATTGGCAACGGTCTTAATTCTGGCTCCGTTTCCGATATGTGCCTCTATAGCAACGGAGACTTTTGGGTGTCCATTTCCAATGTGGACACGTTCCATCTTCTTGGAATTCGAAGCGAGGCGGAGTAACTGCTATGGCGTAGTGGCGTAGTGGCGCCGCGGCACCGTCCATCTCAGTACGCCACTTCGCCGCAGCCATGGATACTCCTAGTAGTTTCCCGTTTTCGCTGAATTGGAACCGCGTCGTCGTGCCGGAGGCCGTCGCGCAGAGGCACTGGCAATATAGGAGGCCAGTGCCCTGGTCAAATGTTAGGCTCCCCGCTGGCTGGCGCGTCAAGGACAGGAGGGTGCCTATGCCGCCGGAAGAGGACGCGGGATCCTCGGGCGCCCACGACCGCAGCCGCTCGCCGCGGCGGAGAGACCCTCGTCCGCGGTCGCCTGGATGGAACCGCGTCATCGTCGGGCAGGCCGTCGCGAAGCGGCACTGGCAATATAGGAGGCCAGTGCCATGGTCAAAGGTTCGGCTACCCGGTGGCTGGCACCTCAACCGCGCATCGGTGCCTATGCCGCCGGAAAGAGTTGAGCTGCTTCAGAGCCGCCGGCTCCTCCACCCGCCGGAGCTGCGCGATGATCCTGCCTACGACGACGAGATGTGGGAGGGGCGCACGGGCGGCGATGACATCGTCGGCGAGGAGCCGCGCGACGACATGGACGACTACGCGGCTCTCCTCGCATACGAGCAGGAGAAGGCGGAGGCCGAGGAGTAGTTATAGTTATTTATTTTTATGTTCTTCAACTTCAATACTAGTAGAGATCAGTATAAGCCCAGTGTGTCAGTGAAAAAATCAAAGGAAACGGTTGTTTATACCCTCTGTTTCCGATGTTCTACTTTGCTATAAATGCGCCCTTCACACAGCCCTAAACTCTATCGCTCACTCTCAGCCTCACTCTCAAAGTGTGGCGGCGCCTCCACGCAGCACCAGATCTTAGCTCCACCGTGGCGGCGCGCATCTCCTCCCTCCGACCGTGGCAACGCGCATCTCCCTCCCTCCGACCGTGGCGGCGCGCATCTTCCTCTCCTCCGACCATGGCGGCGCGCATCTCCCTCCCTCCGACCGTGGCGGCGCGCATCTTCTTCTCCTCCGACCGTGTCGGCGCGCATCTTCCTCTCCTCCGACCGTGGCAGCGCGTACCCGTTCTTTGCTCCACCCGGGCAGATCTCGTCGCCTGATCTGTAGCTGGAGGGCGCATGGCGTGTCGATCCGAGGACGACGAGGACGACTACGTACTCCCGCCGCCAGATCCAAAGGTAATACATCTATTTGTGACCGGCCGTCGTGCCGACGAACTAGGGTTGTTGTCATTGTTCTGCTTAGGTTTTCTTCCATAGGACACTCATGAACAGAACTAGAACTAGGGTTGTAATACATCCGAGGACGATGAGGACGACTACGTAGTATCGCTCGAAAAGAACATAACTAGCACAAATCGGTAGTGTATGAAACTCATGGCTGACTTATCTCCTTTGCAAAACAGATGTACATTTCGGTGACACTGTATAAAAAGCCGGGTCCTTAGCCAAGGTGCGCTTGTCGTCCGGCATAATTGTTGGTACACAACAACTATGCAATGAATTTGTAAATTTGTTATTCTGTCTTATGCATCCTTTTGTGTTGTATGTCCTTTATGCTAGATGTATAGTGAGCTAACATGGAGTCATATATTCTCTCTTTGCATTTCAGTGACCACTTTACAAAAGAGGCACCTTCAGTACATCAGCACTCGCTTATTGCACTATGTGCAGAGCATGGTGCTGATCCGTTTAGCTCATTTAAATGAGCTAACTACAAGGTCGGGGACAAAGCGGCGAGTTGATTATATTTTGGCGACACCGTCCAAGAAGAAGATTCAATTCATGAACTCTAACAGCAAGTCATGAAGATAAATTAAGTTGGAAATGACAAGGATAAGTTTAGAGAGGCGTGACATAGATAGATTTAGCTAGACATGTCAATGATAGATTTAGAGAGGCATGACAATGAAGATAAGTAATTGGTTGTCTTGTGATGCAATGTATCGGTGACATTTGTTATGCCTTATGAATGAATTTGTTAGCATTTTTGTGCTTCTGCTGTGAAATTTTAAATGTCCAGTGCCAAATCTATTCCTGCTCTAGGCTTATGAAGAAACCTCAATGCAAACGAGCAGAAACAGAATCTCCGTTTCTGATGTCCAGATACATCGGCAACGGAGACTGGATGGCAACCGTAGCCAAAATCAAGCCTCATCGGTGACGGTTTTTCTTGTCCGTTGCCGATGAGAGCCTTCACATCAGTGACAGGGTCGGGGACACGGACCCTTTTTCCGTTTCCGATGGGCTTTTTGGCCCGTTTCCGATGTGTCGTTCTGTACTAGTGGCCCATGGAGCCGACGCGGATGGAGCGGCCAACGGCGATAGTTTCGCCGATGCCGCCAAGTGTTCCCGCCTGGATCGTGACGCCTGTCGCCTTAGGCCCCATGGTGGGAGCCAACTGTCGGAGTATCGGCATTGGAGACAGGAGATGGGGGTCCTCTAGCCGAGGGTGAATCGCAGGGAAGAAGGTGGACGTCGCCAAGGTCGGGATCGAACACGGCGGTTTACCCAGCTTCAGGCTCCACGGCGGTGGCGGAGCCCTACGTGCTGCTATAATTCACTATAAGGCGGATCGCCGTGTTGCAGGTTACAATGAGTAGATTGGATGTAGGATGAGTTGTCTGATGCGTCGAGAGTATGCCCTAAAGGCTTCCCTGGTCCGGCTTATATAGGCGGCCGGACCTAGGGTTACAGGAATATTGCGGGTCCGGCAAGTATTGGGAGTCCTAACCTATCCGCCAAGTCTACCGCCTTCCGTCTTGGACTTGTCGGCGTCGTGGGCTTCGGCCTTGGGCTTCTCCTTGCCGGCATCTTGCTTCCTTAGTCGCCAGCTATCTGGGCCGCCCGGCAGGCAAAAGGCCTTGCCACCACTTTGGGCCACCCTGGACTAGCCGGATTACTCCATGTTGATTGTACCCCCTTGTGGTATGACCCCAACAAATGATGCATGGCTTAGATTAGCGGCTCAGGCGTCTCTCTAACCATTTATACAAACTCATTTAAACTACTTCATTTCCACCTCATTTCACCATGATAGGCATCCATAAACAAAAGTACATGATATCAACTAAATGAGATGAAGGAGCATGTTGAAAGCTTTGCATGTGACAGCACATGTGGGCTAACTCCCAACCTCGGACATTTATCAAGCCACTAGCATCATATTATTAATCACAATGGGTCATGTTTTATTTATGCAATAAAAGTAAAGTGTGCATCAAGTTCGTGAGAGCTATATAACCAACTTTTCCCATAACAATCAATAACATAAACATTTTCATTCAGAGGTATAGATAACACAAATATCATGATAAACATACTCGGAATAGCATAAAGCTAATAGGTAGATATGGTGGACTCACTGGAATAACTTTGGTTGAAGGTGTTGGAAACAAGTTTTTGCTTGTTGGAATGTTTGGGCTAGCAAGAGGGAGAAAGTTGACCATCTAGAGCTTCAAGGACCCAAAAGCCAAGGGAAAAGCCGTGGTTTCGAGTGCTGACACCCTGCCAAGCTCTTCTACTCCCAATATCCTAGCTCCTGGGTGAGCTATTGTCGAAGATGAACCGAGAACTTTTTCTAGTCTTTGCACCAGGTCACCTGGCGTGGGGACACACCCCCTAGGACCCGGGTCGAAGAGAAGGAAGCATCCGAAGTAGAGGTTGCAGAAGACAAGGAAGATGACCCGGCCACAACATCCGAAGCCGAAGCTACGAATTCTCCTCTCCGTGACCCGGCTCCAGAAGTCGATGCTTAGTACCGCGACAGAATGTATTTTCTGCCTAAAAAACAACCTTATTCAGCCCCTTGGGAAAGTATTGTAATAACTTGATACTTTCAGTCTTATATTTTGATCGTGCGCCTGTGCACGTATGATACCATGGTTCTGTAACCCGGTAAAACTTTCTCTGCTAAAATTTCATGCATGTCTTTTGGTGTAGATGACCCTTTCGATTTCTTTAACTCTGATTTGGCTTTCGCATGGATTATCCTGTCGCGACTTCTCTAATAAAAACAGGGTCGAACCAAGTCCCCTTGGGCTTCATGGTTGATTCGAATTTACAGGTGGGCAATCAGGCCATATAATCGCGAGTCACATCAAACTCAACAACAAGATAATCGAGAAAAAACTGTTGGCATCTAGGCCGGGTCTTGAGATTTCAGCTACAGACTATTTAAGTAAGAGCCCGCAAGACCCGGGTCAATGTAAGGCAAAGTCTTAACTATGCACTTTTGCCCCCATTGACCCACATATCTGACTTTCTCTATGTTATAACTTCATAAGAACTGAACTATATCAAAAAGAAATAACTAAGCACGCATAAAATAAATAAATAAATAAATAAGGAACTTATAACTTAAAACATGTATAAAAGGTAACAACTTTTTTGAGCCGGGTCTTAAGGTTAGATGTTCACTACCTGAACAGCTAACCCCCAAGCCCCAATATGTAAAACTTGACTAATCGAAATAAGTCGGGTCTTGGGATGAGCCATTGTGTCACTTTGATGGCTAACCCCCAAGACCTGATATGTGAGATTTGAGTAACGAAATAAGCCGGGTCTTGGGACGAGCCATTGTGTCACTTTGATGGCTAACCCCCAAGACCTGGTACATATAAACATAAAGAGCAGGAAAATAAAAAGTAACCTAAAAGACACAAATTTTGGTTCAACCTTCACTTTATTGATAGAAAAGGTTAGGTCAGCAAGCCGCCTCATTAAAAACCTTCCAGCCCCCTTAGGTACCCTGGTAAGGAAAAGAGCGCGTCTGAAACCTGCTGCCTGTTACATCGTGTGTTATACATCATAACCCGGCCTATTGCTAGGTGTAGTAAGGGCGCAAGTGGGCAATGTTCCATGGCCGCTCACGCTCTTGCATCGAGAATGTGGATCTTGTAGTATCACTCACAGTTTCTGACTATTCTCTTGCATCCACCAAGTAATATGACCCATTGTGCAGATTCTTGCTCACAATGAAAGGTCCTTCCCATGGAGGAGATAACTTGTGCATCCCTTCCTTGGATTGCGTCCATCGCAACACTAAATCTCCTTCCTGGAAAGTTCGGGTTCTGACCCGGTGATACGTCTCCAACGTATCCATAATTTCTGTTGTTCCATGCTTATATTATGCCAATTGCTACATGTTTTGTATACACTTCATATCATTTTTATGCATTTTCTGGGACTAACCTATTAACAAGATGCCACAGTGCCAGTTCCCTGTTTTCTGCTGTTTTTGGTTCCAGAAAAGTACTTCTGCGAATATTCTCGGAATTGCACGAAACAAAAGGCCACGTCCCTATTTTTCCAACACGTACACGAAGTTCGAAGGAGAGACGAAGAGGAGCCAGGAGGCGGCCAAACCACATGGCGGCGCGGCCCCACCTCCTGCAGCGCCAGCCTATGGTTTGGGCCCCTCGGGACTCGACCGACGCCGCCCCTTCGCCTATTTATTCCTCAGACGCGAAAACCCTAAAATAAGAAGTCATATTTCCAGAAGAGTTCCGCAGCGCCGCCGCCATCGACGACAAGTTTCGGGGGACAGAAGTCTCTATTCCGGCACGCTGCCGGGACGGGGAATTGCCCCCGGAGTCATCTCCATCGACACCACCGCCATCTTCATCGCCGCTGCTGACTCTCATGATGAGGAGGGAGTAGTTCTCCCCGAGGCTGAGGGCTCTACCGGTAGCTATGTGGTTTACCTCTCTCTCCCATGGTGTGATCTTTATGTGATCATGTGTATTGCTAGTATCGCTGAATACATTAATAATGTTTATGCTACTCAAGTGATTTTGTCTAGTTTCTAGAGTTATTGTGACAACACGGTATCAAGGTGACAGTGTGGGTACTTGTGTGACTCTATGAATAATTTAGACATGTATCATGGCTTATTCTTGGGAATTGTGGTGTTTGTTTACTCAGACTTTGAGGTGTGCTTTTGCAGCCCTACGCATAGTACTCTTGCTTCATCAAGAAGGAGAATAATCCCGAGTAGTATTTACTTGTGTTCAGTTGTGCTAATCTAGTTGAATATGTAGATGTTACTCTTTATCTATTATGCACTCTAGAGGTTACTTTAATATCAACTCCGGTACTCTCCACGGTGTAAAGGTGACAGTGTGTGCACCGTGTGTGACTCCTTTATGACGTTGTGGTGCTTGTTTACTCCGGCTTGAGGTGTGCTTTTGTAGCCCTACACAATGAATGGTGTTTGTTATCCAACAAGAGAGTGTTTAAGAGTAGCTTTTATTTATTCAGTTATGAGATCATTGTTGAGAGTGTCCACTAGTGAAAGTATGATCCCTAGGCTTGTTTCTAAGCATTGAAACACCGTTTACAACAAGTTCTGCTACATGTTTGCTTGCTGCCATCTTTATTTCAGATTGCAGTTACTACTTATAATCATCCCTATCACTTGTATTTCACTATCTCTTCGCCGAACTAGTGCACCTATACATCTGACAAGTGTATTGGGTGTGTTGGGGACACAAGAGACTTCTTGTATATTAATTGCAGGGTTGATTAAGAGAGATATCTTTGACCTCTACCTCCCTGAGTTCGATAAACCTTGGGTGATTCACTTAAGGGAAACTTGCTGCTGTTCTACAAACCTCTGCTCTTGGAGGCCCAACACTGTCTACAAGAATAGAATCGTGCGTAGACATCAAGCTATTTTCTGGCGCCGTTGCCGGGGAGGTAAGGTAAAAGGTATTCACATCCTCTGGCTACTAAGCTATTTTCTGGTACTGTTGCTGTGTGTGAGTGCTCGAAGATATTTCCTTTAGATTCTGCAATTATTTCTTTTTGTTTCTTGTTTTTATTTTCACTAGTTAGGCTTAATGGAAAACAACAAAAAAATTAGAGATCTCTATGAACTTTATATGGAATTAGGACATGATGCTTTTGAAGAGAAAATTAAAAAACCTATGGAGGCTTGTTTGCATAATAGTGGTAGTAATGTTATTAGTATAAATTCTTTGGACACCATTATTGCTAAGGCTGTGGAAAAGCCTAAGCTTGGGGAAGCTAGTTTATATGAAAATAATCTTTTTTGCTCCTCAGCTATGGAGGAATTATTTTGCCTTGATAATGCTTTGTCTCCAATATGTGATAATTCTAATGATGTTTGTGATATTCCAAATCCACCTGTTGAAAGTATTTCTTTTAAAATACCTATGAAAATTGTTGAAAGGGTTATGAATGATCAGTATGCAGGGGATGGATCAATCCATCCAAGTGCTCACTTGTCGAAACTTACAGAACTTTGTGAGTTATTTAAGGTTGCAGGTTTATCAAGAGAAAATGTCATGAGGAAACTATTTCCATTGTCACTTAAGGACAAAGCAAAGGAATGGTATAGGTGCTGGATGAACAACCTTCGAATTGGAAACAGCTTGAATCTCTCTTTTACTCTAAATTTTATCCTCTTCATGAAGTGCATCTAGATAGGAATTACATTTATAATTTTTACCCTCATGATGGAGAAAGCATTGCTCAAGCTTGGGGAAGGCTGAAAACATTAATACTCAAATGTCCTAACCATGAGCTTTCTGAGGAAATAATTGTTACTAATTTTTATGCAAGGCTTTCAGGTCATTACAAGGATTATGTAGATGCATGTTCACATGGTTCTTTCACAAGCAAGAAGGTTGAAGCTAGATGGGATCTTCTTGAAAGAATTCAAAACAATGCTGAGGATTGGGAGAATGACAAAGGTAAAGAATCAGGTATAAACTATGAATATGATTGCATTAAGTCTTTCGTTGAAACTGCTAGTTTTCAAGAGCTTAGTGCTAAATATGGTCTTGATTCTCAAATTATTGTTGATTGTTTTAGAACCTTTGCTTCTCATATTAATGTTCCTAAAGAAAATTGGGACGTGTATCATGAACCTTTCAAAGACACTTGCATGGAAAATGAAATTGTTGTTAATGATTGCAATAAACATGCTCAAACTTCTGAAAATACTATTTCTTATAAGCATGTTAATTTTTGTGGAATGCATAGACCTTGTGGAATTAATCAAATCGAAGATGAATATTGTATCTATCATAGGAATGAAAAAACTAGAACATGGTACAAGGCTCTAAGAGATCTTGGTGAAAAAGTTTGTGACCTCCATCCTTTTATTTGTGAACTTTGCTATGAAGTGGGTCATTTTAATTTTCAATGTTCAGGTCATGATAATAGCCTTTCGAATCCAATTACTGCAAATTTGTATTGTGATAACATGATCACTCCTAATCAACATGATGAACTTACATTATTTTTGGGGTGTGAAGAGTTATCAAGAAAAACTTCCTTGTTAGATATGAGTGATCTTGATATGAATAGTGTGTTGCATGGATGTTATCTCTATTGTGTTAATAATTGCCATGCTAACACCTACATACAAAATATTATAAAGGATGAGACTTTACCAAAGTATGACAGGACTAATATGTGTTTTGTTCTCATTAATGAAAGAGAGGAGTCCCCCCAAGTTTCTTCCATTGTCTCTAATACTAAACCAGGTTATGTGGAGGAGCTTCCTTTCAAACCTCTCCCTCCTAAAGATAAAAAGAAGAGGGGAAAGAAGAAGAAGAAGAGGAGTAAAAGGAGAGAGGAAACGGTATCTTCTCCCAAACTTGTTGCTCCTGTTACAATTGATACTTATAATTCTGAATTCGATGATTCTGAACTTGATGATGAACCTATGCCTGTTACTTATATTAGTGATCATGATTGGGAAAATGAAACTACTTTTGATATTGAAAATCTTTGGGGTACCAATTCTGAAAATGATGATATTAATGATTGCCATACTATTAGTACTATCCATGTTTCTTCCAATGATGATATGAAAAGCTCTAAGCTTGGGGATGAGGTGTTTGAAAATCCTTTTGCTATTGCTGATTATATGCTTGATACATCTCCTTCTATTAAAAATAATGATATGTTTACGAATGAACACAGTTTGGAAGATGACTATTCTATTGCTTATGATGATACTATGCCTCCAGTCTTTGATAATTATTATAAAGAATACTATGACATAGGTTATAATTACAGTCATCCTCATGAAACTTGTCATAGTTATGGAGAGATTACCCAAAACCATCCCTTTAATATACAACTTGTCTATCATGTTCGAGTTCTTTATGATGATCCTGCCCCCATTGTTATTAATGAGAAGAACTTTTCTTATGTGGAAAATAGATACTTTTGTGCATATGGATCATGGTAAGAATGTTTCATGTGATGGTTATATTGTGGATTTTATCAATGATGCTACTGAAAGTTTTTATGAGAGAGGGAGACATGGATTCATATATCACAATAATATCAAGTCTCCTCTCTTTTTGTTGAAATTTTTGAAGTTGCACTTGTTTTCTTTCTATGCTAGTCACTTCATGCTTATGATTTTTTTCTTACAAGATTCCTTTGCATAGGAAGTGGGTTAGACTTAAATGTGTTTGGTATTTGCTTTTTGATGCTCTCTATATTCAACTCTTATACATATGAGAGCATTATCAAAATCACTATGCCTAGCTAAAAGGCTTTAAAGAAAAGCGCTTATGGGAGACAACCCATTGTTTTTATTTTCTGTTATTTTTTTTTCTTTTTGTTTTGAGTCAAGGTGTTGTTACTTCTGTAGCAACTCCTTTGTATCTTTATTTTATTGCATTGTTGTGCCAAGTAAAGTCTTTTATTGAAAGTTGATGCAAGATTTGGATTTCTGCGCAGAACAGATTTTTAGCTGTCACGAATTTGAGCTTTTCTCCTGCAGAAAATTCGAAAAATTCTAAAAAATCACGCATCTTCCTCAGATATGTACGCAACTTTCATTAAACTGGACCAGTTCCATCTGAGCAACTTAAGTGCCTCGAAAAAATTCGTCATTCCAGACTGTTCTGTTTTTGACAGATTCTGCCTTTTGTTTTGCATTCGCTCTTTTACGATGTTTGTGTGGATTTCTTTGCTCCACAAAGCATTGGTGGCTGTAGCTAATGTCCAGAAGCTTTGGGAATGATTGTATCATCACAGAATATGAATTTTTGATTATGCACTAACCCTCTAATGAGAACTATTTCGAGTTTGGTGTGAAGGAAGTTTTCAAGGATCAAGAGAGAAGGATGATATTATGTGATCAAGAAGAGTGAAAAGCCTAAGCTTGGGGATGCCCCCGTGGTTCATCCCCATATTCAAGAAGACTCAAGCGTCTAAGCTTGGGGATGCCCAAGGCATCCCCTTCTTCATCAACAACTTATCAGGTCATCTCTAGTGAAACTATATTTTAATTCTTTCACATCTTATGCGCTTTACTTGGAGCGTCTGTGTGCTTTTATTTTTGTTTTTGTTTGAATAAATTCGGATCCTAGCAATCCTTGTGTGGGAGAGAGACACGCTCCGCTTTTTCATGTGAATACTCATGTTCTTCACTTATATTTGTTGAGTATTCTTAACTAGCTACTGCAGTGCTTTTAGCTCCTGTTTTTCATGCATCTCTTCGAGCTGTTAGCACTTGTTTTAAATACTCTCTTGCTGCATTATATTATCATTTGGAGAGTTTATGTTTAAATAAATTGATTGGTGTTTGTTTGGAAGAAAGAAAATGCTACATGTGGTAGTTGGTATTGGAAAAGATATGCATTCTATGTATGATTGATCTTGTCTTGTTTCGATTTGACACTTTGCAATTGTTTTGAGCTCTCAAGTAGATCATGTTTAAGCTCTTGCATCATGTAGTTAAAGCCTAGTAGTGGAGAACTACCGTAGAGCTTGTTGAGACTTGGGATGCATATTTGTTTCTCTAAGGTCTAGATATTTTCTGGTAAAATGTTTGAGCAACAAGGAAGACAGTGTAGAGTCTTATAATACTTGCAATATGTTTTTATGTGATTCTTGCTGTACCGGTTTATACTTGTGTTTGCTTCAAACAACCTTGCTAGCCTAAACTCTGTACTGAGAGGGAATGCTTCTCGTGCATCCAAACTTGAGCCAAAACCCATGCCATTTGTGTCCACCATACCTACCTACTATGTGGTATTTCCTGCCATTCCAAGTAAATATTCATGTGCTACCTTTAAACTATTCAAAACTTTATTACTCCTTATTTGTGTCAATGTTTTATAGCTCATGAGGAAGTATGTGGTGTTTTATCTTTCAATCTTGTCATTTACTTCTGACAGACTTTCAACCAATGGACTAGTGGCATATACATCCGCTTATCCAATAATTTGCAAAAAGAGCTGGCAACGGGGTGCCCAGCCCCAATTAATTACAACTTTCATTAATAATTCTCTTCACATGTTTTGCCCTGATTTATCAGTAAGCAACTTAATTTGCAAATAGACACTCCTCCATGGTATGTGAATGTTGGAAGGCACCCGAGGATTCGGTTAGCCATGGCTTGTGTAAGCAAAAGGTTGGGAGGAGTGTCATCTATAAAGAAACTAAAATACATGTGTAAACAAAAGAGAAGAGGGATGATCTACCTTGCTGGTAGAGATAACGTCCTTCATGGGAGCCGCTCTTGAAAGTCTGGTTGACAAGGGGGTTAGAGTGCCCACTACCATTCGTTGACAACAACAAACACCTCTCAAATACTTATTTTGTGCTCTCTATATGCTTTCGAAAACTTAAAAAGCTCTAGCACATGATTTAATCCCTGCTTCCCTCTGCGAAGGGCCTATCTTTTACTTTATGTTGAGTCAGTTTACCTACTCCTTTCTATCTTAGAAGCAAACACTAGTGTCAACTTTGTGTGCATTGATTCTTACATGTTTACTTATTGCACTTGTTATATTGCTTTATGTTGACAACTATCCATGAGATATACATGTTACAAGTTGAAAGCAATTGCTGAAACTTAATCATCCTTTGTGTTGCTTCAATGCCTTTTACTTTGAATCTATTGCTTTATGAGTTACCTCTTATGCAAAACTTTTTGATGCTTGTCTTGAAAGTACTATTCATGAAAAGTTTTTGCTTATATGATTCATTGTTTACTCTTTATCTATTGTTAGCAAACTATAGACCATTGCTTTGAGTCACTTCATTCATGACATGAGCCTTGCAATATATTGATCAAGATTGTGTGAAAGCATGTCTCCTCAGAAATTATTTGTTGTTATCGTTTTACCTACTCGAGGACGAGTAGAACTAAGCTTGGGGATGCTTGATACGTCTCCAACGTATCCATAATTTCTGATGTTCCATGCTTATATTATACCAATTGCTACATGTTTTATATACACTTCATATCACTTTTATGCATTTTCTGGGACTAACCTATTAACAAGATGCCACAGTGCCAGTTCCCTGTTTTCTGCTGTTTTTGGTTCCAGAAAAGTACTTCTGCGAATATTCTCGGAATTGCACGAAACAAAAGGCCACGTCCCTATTTTTCCAACACGTACACGAGTCCGAAGGAGAGACGAAGAGGAGCCAGGAGGTGGCCAAACCACATGGCGGCGCGGCCCCCCTCCTGCCGCGCCAGCCTATGGTTTGGGCCCCTCGGGACTCCACCGACGCCGCCCCTTCGCCTATTTATTCCCTCAGACGCGAAAACCCTAAAAAAAAGTCATATTTCCAGAAGAGTTCCGCAGCGCCGCCGCCATCGACGACAAGTTTCGGGGGACAGAATCTCTGTTCCGGCACGCGCCGGGACGGGGAATTGCCCCCGGAGTCATCTCCATCGACACCACCGCCATCTTCATCGCCGCTGCTGACTCCCATGATGAGGAGGGAGTAGTTCTCCCCCGAGGCTGAGGGCTCTACCGGTAGCTATGTGGTTCTCTCTCTCCCATGGTGTGATCTTTATGTGATCATGTGTATTGCTAGTATCGCTGAATACATTAATAATGTTTATGCTACTCAAGTGATTTTGTCTAGTTTCTGGAGTCATTGTGACAACACGGTATCAAGGTGACAGTGTGGGTACTTGTGTGACTCTATGAATAATTTAGACATTTATCATGGCTTATTCTTGGGAATTGTGGTGTTTGTTTACTCAGACTTTGAGGTGTGCTTTTGCAGCCCTACGCATAGTACTCTTGCTTCATCAAGAAGGAGAATAATCCCGAGTAGTATTTACTTGTGTTCAGTTGTGCTAATCTAGTTGAATATGTAGATGTTACTCTTTATCTATTATGCACTCTAGAGGTTACTTTAATATGAACTCCGGTACTCTCCACGGTGTAAAGGTGACAGTGTGTGCACCGTGTGTGACTCCTTTATGACGTTGTGGCGCTTGTTTACTCCGGCTTGAGGTGTGCTTTTGTAGCCCTACACAATGAATGGTGTTTGTTATCCAACAAGAGAGTGTTTAAGAGTAGCTTTTATTTATTCAGTTATGAGATCATTGTTGAGAGTGTCCACTAGTGAAAGTATGATCCCTAGGCCTTGTTTCTAAGCATTGAAACACCGTTTACAACAAGTTCTGCTACATGTTTGCTTGCTGCCATCTTTATTTCAGATTGCAGTTACTACTTATAATCATCCTATCACTTGTATTTCACTATCTCTTCGCCGAACTAGTGCACCTATACATCTGACAAGTGTATTGGGTGTGTTGGGGACACAAGAGACTTCTTGTATCTTAATTGCAGGGTTGCTTGAGAGGGATATCTTTGACCTCTACCTCCCTGAGTTCGATAAACCTTGGGTGATTCACTTAAGGGAAACTTGCTGCTGTTCTACAAACCTCTGCTCTTGGAGGCCCAACACTGTCTACAAGAATAGAATCGTGCGTAGACATCACCCGGCGACTGTGGTATCGTCTCAGGTCTTGCTGATAAATTGCAGACCTCTCCAATGCCTTTTCCCGATGTTCTTCTAACAGATCCAATGAATCTTGCTGGCTCTGCTCATTTTCTGTCTCAACATAAGCCGCCACACGCGGCGAGTCATGGATGATATCACTTGGCAGCACTGCCTCTGCCCCATAGACCATGAAGAAAGGAGTCAATTTGGTGGATCTGTTGGGTGTTGTGTTGATGCCCCAAACCGCTGATGGTAATTCTTCTACCCATGCTCCAGCAGCTCTGATACATGGGACCCGGAGACGTGGCTTCAAACCTTTGAGCACTTCCTGATTGATTCTCTCCACTTGTCCATTGGCTTGAGGGTGACAAACTGAAGCCACATCTAGGCGTATGCCATTTCTTTCACATTTTTTTTTGCATCTCCCAAGTGACATATTGGTTCCATTATCTGTGATAATACTGTGTGGATACCCAAATTTGTGTATGATTCTCTTCAGGAACACAACTGTTGTAACTGCCTCGCAATTTGTGACTAGCATCACCTCAACCCACTTTGTAAACTTATCAACCGCCACTAAAAGATGAGTTTTCTTGCAAGGAGACATCTGAAAAGGTCCCACCATATCCATCCCCCAAACTGCGAACGGCCAAGTCAGAGGGATAGTGCGCAACTCCTGAGCCGGCACATGAATTTGCCGTGCATATCTTTGACACCCATCACATTTGTTCACCAAGCGCTTTGCATCTTCATTTGCTGTGAGCCAGAAAAAACCGTGTCTAAACGCTTTTGCTACCAGTGATCTTGTTGAAGCATGATGCCCACAGTCTCCCTCATGGATCTCCTTCAAAATTTGCCGGCCTTCCTCTGGTGAAACACATCTCTGAAACACGCCAGAAACACTCCTCTTAGGCTCTTATATAGCTCATCATCAATGACCGCATATGCCTTGGCCCGGCGCACAATTTGCCGGGCTATGATTTCTTGCTTGGGCAATTCTCCTCGCATAAGGTATGCAATGTATGGCTCTGTCCACTCAGGAATTTTGTGTACTGCTGCTACTAACTGAGAATCCGGGTTACCCAGATGCGCGTAATCTTCCTCATCTTCAGGTTTAACTGATGGAACCTGTAGCTCGTCCAAGAAAGTATTGGGTGGAACCGGCTCTGGACGTGAGCCGAGTCTTGACAAAGCATCTGCAGCATCATTTTTTCGTCGGTCAATGTGATCTACTTGATATCCAGAGAAGAACCCGGCAACTCTGTCTACCTCTCTTCTGTAGGCCGCCATCTTTGCATCTTTTCTATCCCATGTTTCAGAAACCTGCTGAGCCACAAGATCTGAATCTCCAAAACATCTGATATACTTGATCCCCATCTCCCTTGCAATTCTCAAACCATGTAACAGAGCCTCATACTCAGCCACATTATTAGAACAATCAAAGTGAATCTGCAAGACATAACTCATCTATTCACCCTTTGGGGAAGTTAACACAACCCCGGCTCCTGAACCTTGTTCCTGTTTAGACCCGTCAAAATGCATGACCCATGACTGAATTTTTGGAACAGGAGGTGGTGCACTTATCTGTGTCCAATCATTGAGAAACTCCACCAATGCCTGAGACTTGATAGCTGTTCTGGGCTCATAGTTAATATGATAATCTCCCATCTCTATGGCCCACTTGGCCACTCTCCCTGTAGCTTCAGAATTCCGTATGATATCTGCCAGGGGAATCAAACTCACCATCGTAATTGGATGTTCTTGAAAATATGGCTTCAATTTCCTGCTTCCATGAACACACCAAACACCAACTTCTGCCAGTGAGGGTACCTCCGCTTCGTTTCTAACAAGACCTCACTAACGTAATAGACCGGCCTTTGTACCAGGCGTTCCTTGCCTTCTTCCTTGCGCTCAACCACAACCACCGCACTCACTGCTTGAGGCCCGACAGCGACATACAATAACATGGGTTCTTTTGGACCCGGTGCCGCAAGTACTGGTGCTTGTGATAGTTGCACCTTCAGAGCTTCAAACGCATCATCTGCCTCTTGATTCCACACAAAGTTATCTGTTTTCTTCAGGAGCTTGTATAAAGGTATTGCTTTCTCCCCAAGCCGGGCTATAAACCAGCTCAAGGCTGCCACACAGCCCGTGAGTTTCTGAACATCTGCCAATTCTTTTGGCTTCTCCAAACACTGAATAGCTCTGATTTTATCCGGGTTTGCCTCAATTCCACGCTCAGACACAATGAAACCCAGGAATTTTCCAGCTGGCACACCAAACACACACTTGGTAGGGTTAAGCATCATCTTATACTCTCGCAAATTTTTGAATGTCTCCCGGAGATAATTAATGAATGACCCGGATTTTTCTGACTTGATCACCACATTGATACGTCCAAAACGTATCTACTTTCCTGAACGCTTTTGCTGTTGTTTTGCCTCTAATTTGTGCGTTTTGAATACAACTAACACGGACTAACGTTGTTTTCAGCAGAATTGCCCTGGTGTCTTGTTTTTGTGCGGAAAGTCAACTTTCGGGAAAATCCCCGGAAAATATCGCGAAGCTCCTATTTTACCAGAAGACTCACGGAGCCAGAAGACGAGACGGAGGCGGGCCACGAGCCGCCCTCACCACGTGGTGGCGCGGTGGGCCCTGGGCCGCGCCACGGCATGGTGAGGCCGCCTCGGATACGCCCTCGCGTCCCCCTTTCGACTACTTAAAGGACTTGACCTAAAAACGCCAGGGGGATCGATGCTTTTTCCAGAAACACTCCAGAGCTCCGCCGCCACCGAAAACCCTATTTCGGGTACCAGAAACTCCGTTCTGGCACTCTGCCGGGACGGGGAATTGGAGGAGATCATCGCCATCATCATCACCGACGCCTCTCCATCAACCATCCATGATTCCCCCATCCATGTGTGAGTAAATCCCCGCTGTAGGCTGAAGGGGATGGTAGGGATTAGATGAGATCATTCATGTAATAGATATAAGATCATTAGGGCATGGTGCCTAGTATCCGTTGTTAGTACTTTATGTCATTGTTGCAACTTGTTATGTTTAATGCTTGTCACTAGGGCCCGAGTGCCATGATTTCAGATATGAACATGTTATTGTATCATGAGGATAATCATTGTTTTAGATCATATCTGCAAGTTGTATACACATATAATTGTCCGGAGCCCGAGGCCCCAAAGTGACAGCAATTGGGATAACCGGAGGGGATGGCTATGATGTGAGGATCACATGTGTTCACGGAGTGTTAATGCTTTGCTCCAGTGCTCTATTAAAAGGGGTACATTAATTACCATTAGTTTCCCTTGAGGCCCCGCTGCAAATGGGATGGTAGGACAAAAGATGTTGTCCAAGTTTCTCATTACGAGCACGTACGACTAAATACGGAATACATGCCTATGGTTACTTAGTACTTGGATACTTTATCATTATTTACGGAACACCCCTGTTTGCTGCTTGTAGTGTCTGCTGAATTTCATTGTTCGTCCATCTGTTGAGATCTGCACACTGGGCCAGCGAGTGATTTGCCGGATTACCGTTCCTGCTGTGGCGAGGACACGGCATCCTGAACGCTTCTTCCGTGCTCATAGGACGTAGCCCACTGAAGCTGTTATAACCTCCATTTGTCCCCCTGTTATTATCATGATACCCTCCATCGGTCCTCGTCCTCTAAAACCCGGTATTGGTGTTTGCCACAAACTCTGAACTTCCCTCATTGTGCCCTCTCTTATGCGGATTGTTGTTGTTGTTGTTCTTGTTTCTCCCATTGTTTGCTGGATTCTTGCCCTTCTCTTTTTCAGGATCATCTTGTGTTTTGTCTGTTGCAGCGTGCTTATTACAAGCCTCCAATAACTCGGCCATTGTGACGGGTTTGACCCTGTCACTCTCCTTCAGACGCCCCAACTTCTGGACCAAAGGTGTGTACTTACATGTCTTCTTTATTGTTGAAATTGCATCCTTAGGCTCGATGCCAGATGATGAGTGCAAAATTTCCGTAACCCGGTCCATCCAGTGTCGGGTTGATTCTCCCCTCCTCTGGACACACCGATCAAGATCCTCCAGAGAAAACAAACGCTTGCACGTGCCCAAAAAGTGCTTGATAAAAACTGTCTTCAACTCCTCCCAATATTTGATAGATTTCTCGGGCAAATTCTCAAACCACAACTTTGCCGCACCATCACTCATCATCAAATACATGTACTTGGCACACACATTTTCTGTAGCATTGCGTATGCACATGGCCATCTCGTAACTGCTTAACCAACTGGCCGGGTCCATGCTTGGCTCATAATTGGTCACTTTGCTTGGTTCTTTGAACTTATCTGGAAAAGGCTCAGACCTGATTGCTTCTGATAAACATTTTGGCCCGGCTAACCCGGAACCTCCAGCTTGAAGATTATGACCCGGCGAACTCACAGATACTGCTGGCTGGACGACATGCTGTCTTGGAACTACTACTGAAGCTGGGACAACCGGGTGAATACTCGCGGCTCGCCCTGCTCGCGACCTGTTGACAATCTGTTGCGCTACTGAAACCGCTGAAGCCGGCTGAAATTGCTGATTATTTTGTTGCGGTTGTTGGAGATTCTGATGTCTCGCCGCGGCTGACCCGGCCAATAGTGGTGGGGTCTCGCCATGGCGAATCTGAATACGCTTGCTATTATATGGCGTTGAATGAAGTGCACTCTTGTTTTTTGAATACTGAACTTGCTGCACCATGGCAGTACGTAACATATCAATGGCTCGCCGTGTTTCTAACTCCACAGGTGAATTTCCCAGCGGGATACGATCAAGTGCTAAAGTTGTTGCGTACACATTATCTGTCGGGTTAGAAAAATGACCCTCTGGCGTATGAAACCTCGGAGTTCCTGCAGGATGACCCGGATTTCCCCCGGCTCCTCCGGCGGCCAAACGCGGCGACCTCCCAGTCAAACCACCAGATCCTCCAGTGTTTCTGTTTGCCTCTGCACTTGCTCTAGTACCTGGGACTGTCTGAACCGCACCAATGGGCTGATCCACTGGGGTTCTAAACACCACCACTGGATTTATGATCTTTTCTCCAGGAGCCAGCCGGCTCTGATGCCTCCTCTGGTGTACCACAGTCATGTCATTGTGGCGAGCTTGTAACATCTCCTCATTCTGCCTCAAGCGATTCTCTCTTTCCTCAATTTCTCTTGCCTTTGCTGCAACTTGCGGCTCATAAGCGCCTGCGTTTCGTCGGGTATGCTCCAAAGCTCTGCGCGCGGTATCCAACTCCATAGCCCGGGCCGCTGCGTTCTCCGGCGTAATAATCCTCGTAAGCGCCCTTGGATCCAAAACCAAGCCGTTGTTGAACAAAGCCGGCGCTGGTGCCGGGTTATCTCTAACTTCTCCCGGGGCCCGGTTATTGAGGAAACCAAAGGTATTTCTGTATTGTCCCCGGCCTTCACTTTCATCTGTCACCGACGCCTGCTCACCATCAGCCGCTACCGAAATTTGCTCAAGTACTGGGTTTGGCTGTTGATGTCCATTGATATCTGGTGGTGGAACAATTGCAGCTGCCGCAACTCCTAGGTTGAGCTCGAGGTTGATCGAAGGTGCAGTATAAATCGCTACCCTCCGAACCGGGCTTGGATAAGATTCTATCTCAAACTGATCTTCATCTTCCTCTTCCGGGTCATAACCATACCTTCCATCGAACAGGGCCAAGATTGATTCTGTGTCGTCCTCGCTGCTGGGCGCGTCACCCGGGATCCGTGCCAGGTTTACCGACTGTTCCACGTGTCTGACCGCCAGATCCTCATGATCAGCTGTTCCTACGGACTCTTCCCCATCTGATTGGACTAGGGTGACAACTCCTGACACAGAATCATATTCCTCATTACTAGCAGACCCGGTAGTACGTATCATACCAACGAAAACATTAATCTTGCCAATTGGAATAACATCACCTGATTCAAGCAGATCTGACTCCGCCCCCCAGCCAGAGTCGTCGACGATTGGCTCTCCTTCCATGTTGATGATGACCCGGCCAACCACGAGGTTCTTCATACCTTCCAACGCTGCTCCCTTGATGATGACACTCTTGGCCGTAGGCCCCACGGTGGGCACCAAATGTCGTGGGGTTGTCACGACATATGTTACCATAGGGTAACTTTGAGCTGAGGACCAGGAGATACTGGTGTCAGGGAGGTTGTTAGCTCGGAGGGGACAAAGGATTTACCCAGGTTCGGCCTCTCCATTGGAGATAAAGACCTACTTCCTGCTATGCTATTATTATTCTCGATCTCGATAACCCGGCTACGACAACAGAGCCGGATCTCGATTATGGTTACAATGATCTCTCTCTCGTGGGACTTGTGCGATATCAAAAGCTTGACCTAACTATGACCCAAAAGCCCCTTATACAGATGGCCGGGTCTCCTGGTTTCTTACATGGTAAGGCCGGGTTCTACCCGTACTCGGAGTTCTATTCTATCTCCACCTCTTCGTGATCTCCAAATCTTGGACTCCGTGACGCGCTCCGCCTCCGGGTCTTCTAGAGCTTTCCTTAGTTAGGCCGGGTTACCGACAAGCGCGCTGGCCCACAAGTAGAATCCAGCCCATGATGATGATAGCAAGCCAAGCCCGGCCTCCTGCCTGGCGGGTCATGCTTTCCTCCTCCTGGGTATACTGGGTTATATTTCCCCCAACACCGGTGCTTGATTGCCTAGGTCACGACCATGGTGTAGGAGCTCAGTTTCGGTGGAGAGATGAGAGGAAGAAGATACCCCGCAGCTAGCTCATGGAGAAGTGCCTCACTTGGTTTGGTTGTGGCCACCTCTGGACATCTACCGGTGGCTGCTCCTCCAACTCCTTTTTTAAGAATTTCCTCCACCTGACATCTGCTATGGTTATTTCGCCAAGACGGTGCGCTTGGGCTTCGGTTGAAAGGCAAAAACGGTATCAATTTGGACTGCTACAACGTATGGTAAATAAGACAGGTTATTATGCATCGAGTAGTTTAGCATGGATCCCAACAATTAAATTGCCAGCTTCACCAGCGGCGACCTAGGTTTCAACCCTAGCCGTCGCCGCCGACGCCATCTGCATCTTCATCGTCGCCTCCGTCTAAAAATTGACGGGTCCTCACCTCCTCTAGCTGCCGCTCTGGCACCAGGAGGGGTGGGGACCTCAAACCTGCGCAAGGCGCCATACAAAGGTCTTTCATGTTAGATCTTGATTTTGGTTGTTGTCTTCTTCATCAATGGAGATGGCATCGTCTGTAATAAGTGATCTTCCTCGCTTCGTTCGTCGGCGAGATCTCCTTCCCGACGTTAATGGTGGCTTTGGAAGACTAAGTTTGTCTAGGTATGGTTCTTCAGATCTTGCTTCGCCAGATCAATCTTGTATTGTTTCTCATGGTTGTCGCGAGGAGGTTTGTCCTCGCATTATCTATCCCGGCTACTACGTCTTCGGCAATGGTGATTCGTTCTCTCGGCTCCTAACGACGTCGACAAAGTGGCTCGGTTATTTATCACCGGAATATCAGTGGTGGTGCTCTTGCCAATGTTGTTTGAATAATGTAATGGTTGCGTGCATACACAAAGCCTTGGCATTGCGCTCAAAATTAAAAGGAGAGAACCTTCGTTGGTATTCACATGTTTGTGGTTTGGTGTTTTCGACGTAACAAATGGTGCAAACAACTTACTACAAAGTGTTGGATGTTGTTGTAATTTTCTTTAATAATGAGAAATTTTCTTGAACTTCATGGTTGAACTCCATAAACATTGTTTTATATTCATGTATGAACTTCTGTAGGGAGTTGACATACAGCCACGGAGATTTGATCACTGGAGTTGTACTGTCACCCGAATCTGAGGGCTTCTTTGATTTAAAGGAATTACAAATAATTTGTGGAGGAATGAATCTTATAAGAAACTTTCCTATCTTTATCATTTGATTTTTGTGGGATTGAATCCTATAGAAAAAATTCCTATAAAAATCATTGTACTACTTCCACTAGGAAATTAACATTCACATCAAGCTCATTTTATATTCTTTTGGTGGAATCAAACAAACTTTGATGCATGCAGCTCTGCCCTTCTTAGCTGTTGGCCGCTCGTCATCGAGTGATGCAAGGACCAGGTTCAACAACATGGTCTTACCACCGTACGAATATTCTACAGTGATTATGTACACCACGATCTGAACTTGAGCTATGCCAAAACCGCCAAGCCGTCACCGACAACTCAATATCATTCGGAACAAAGAAAATCAATAAAGAAGTATTTCACGAGAGACCCCAACTTCATCGTATTCTAGATCCATTTCGCCGCCTGGAATCAACCGGATAAAAAGTAAAGGTTGAACTAATATTTGAACTAACCGGACAAATTCAAGTGTGTCGGCGATTTTCTAAGGTTTAAGTCAATTACATATATGAGTTCAACCGCCATGGTAGGTGACAACGAGTGTTGTTCTTTTTTTGAATTTTTCCAAGCCTTTATTAGGTCAGCAAGCCGCCTCATTAACCCCCCCCCCCCCCCCCCCAGTCCCTTTCGGTACCGTGTGGGAAAAAAGAGTGCGTCTGAAACTTGCCGCCTTTCAACGTTCGAACAAGCTTACATCATTAGCTAGGAGACCCAGAATGCAATCTGGAGGATCCTCATGCCACACAACGGAATGATATCCAGACTCTATTCTAGCTACACTATGAGCCACTTGATTGCTCTCTCTAAGGATATAATTAAAAGTTACATGGGCAAACCCTCTAGCTAAGAAAGAATACTACTCCTAGATTGCCGCCGCTCGACATAAAGAATTCCCGCCATTCTTCATAACATGAACAACCTCCGAAACGTCAATGTCGACCTCTAGCTAGTGCCTCCAATCTGGCCAGCCAATATCAGTCCATCACGCAAAGCCCGAGCCTCTGCCATAGCAGCATTACCCGCATTGTCGATAGGGCATCGACTTGCTGCAATGAACGATATGTGGTCATCCAAAGCACAGAACCCGATCCTCCTCGAAGCGTTTGAAGGGAGAAAGCAGCATCCACATTGAGCTTGACATAGCCTTCATTCGGTGACTCCCAGCAGTGTTTCCGCTGTCCCGAATTCCCCCGAACCCTCGCGATGAAGGGTGCAGGCCACATAAATTTTGTTGAACAGGCCAAGATTCTCCCCAAATCTCGACCACTCTGGAGCACTTGAAGAAAGGATGGGCAGTATCTTCTCGCAGCAGATAGAACAAATAGGGCACACGCTGCTGGTAATTATGTGTCTATCCACCAGCACCGCCTTGCATGGTATAGTACCATGTAAAAACCTCCAACAAAAGATCTTGACCTTTGCCGGAACACGCAAGGACCAGGTCTTTGCCCATACTGGATTCACATCGGCTGTACCTTGCTCATTAGTTCTCAACAATTTCCGACCGTGTTGATGGTGCCATTCCGTGTAATATGCAGATCGAACAGAAAAAATTCCGTTCTTTGTGTAATTCCAGGAGACAAAATTCTCCATCATCCCTACGGCAAGGGGATCTTCATAATGCGGATGACATCAGCAGCCATGAACAGCTCGTGAATCATCTCCTCGTCCCAAGTCCTTGTAACTGGATTGATCAACTCAGAAACTTTAGTGTACACAATATGTCCCCTGGGTGTAATAATTTTTCGAGATGGGCTACTAGGGATCCATGCATCATCCCAGATGTTAATATCAGTGCCATCAGCCCATCACCCACACGCCATACATGGGTGACAACGAGTGTTTCACCTAAGGTAGAAGATTTGACGAGTAGTGACTGGGATCCTTGGTTTAATAGCAAAAATAGCATCTAAAAGCAAGCAAGTGTGCTTTGTCCTAAAGTAGACCAGATCATGTCCTAAGGCGGTCGAGATCGTTGACGAGATAGAGCGCACACAAACCAATAAGCGGAGGTTGTGACAAATCCAACATAACGAGGAGCCATTAGATCTTGATCGGGCGGCTGAGACTGCAGCGTAAGACCGAAGAATAGATTTTACACGTGTTTTCTTACTTAGGGCAGTCCACCTGTGAGTTCAACAAAACAACATTGATATTCTCTTCGTCCTACTCCCTCTGTTCTAAATTAGATGACTTTTAATTCATCCTCATGTAGATATATCTATATATTTAACCTGTCTAGATACATTCACATGTGCACAAATCAAAATCATCTAATTTAAAACGGAGGAAATACAAAGTGGTCAAAATCCGGCCGTAACCCTCGTCAAATGTCGAGTAGAACCAAGTAAAGGGGAAGAACCGATTCTTTATTTTCCTTTCCGTTGCGCGGAATTGTAGAGCATCTGCTCGATCCAACGAAACCCATGTTGCAAAGGAATGCCATACGTGCAACCGAAGCTTGGCCCCGAACCTAATTACCTGTCCTTAGGATTATTGTAGCAACACGAAACCACCCTGCATTCCGCGCTCGAGAGATGATGGTGCACACACGCTACAGGTACGAGACAGGCCATGGACCTCGACCTCACCGTGCAAGAGACCCGGCCGGCCGTCCCCGGCGAGGACTTCGCCTTCACCACCACCGAGACCGACGCCGCCTTCCTCGTCCTCGCACACCTCCCAGGTAATTATCCACGTCATTCGGCGTTGCAACGATCGGTCATACGAGCTGTAGCCTGTTGATCGATGACCATGAGTTGCTGAATTATGTTCTTGCGTATGCGTGCGTGCAGGGTACGGCAAGGATGAGATCGAGGTACGCGTCGGCGACGGCGGCAGGGAGATCGGCGTCCTGGTGGGCGCGAGGAAGGATGGTGGAGGGCTCGCGGTCGAGGCGGCGGCGGCTGGGAGGCGGCTGCGGGTGGCGCACCGGCGGACGGTGGAGGGGTTCTTCCGGGCGTTCGACGTGCCGCCAGGCGTCCAGGTGGGCCAGATTACCGTCGGGTTCGAGGAGGATGACGAGCTGCTCGTGGTCATCATGCCCAAGCCGCGGTAGCAGCCGGACGACGATAGCAACGACGAGGAGGAGGCGCGCGTCGACGTCGAGAGCACGGACGGCGAGTGCGCTTCGTCTTGCGGGACGGAGGTCGAGCTCGAGGACGATGCGTCCTCGACTAGCCTCGAAATGGAGCACGAGGACTGGGTCGACGTCGAGTCGTCGGAGTCAGAGCCCGAGCCGCCTCGCGACGTGCCCGTGGAGACGCCAGTGGATGTAGAGGATCCCGAGCCGCCGCGGCACGTGCCGGTGGAGACGACGGTGGAGGTACAGGGGGCGGACCCCGTGGTCACGGAGGTGGCGGTGGAGACGCCAGTGCCGGTCGAGGAGCCTCCGGTGGTGGACATCGAGTGCGACGTCGTGTTCGAGGCCCAGGTGTACGTGGAGCTGCCGGTGGAGACGCTGATCGAAGTGCTTGGACACGATCACCGACCCACCGGCGGACGACGTGACGGACCCGCCCGTCGACATCCCGTGCGACGTCGAGTTTGAGTCGGAGCCCCGGCACCAGCCAGTCGAGGCGCCGCCGGCCGTAGTTGAGGAACCCAAGCCTCCGCCTGTCGTCGAAACGCCCTCCGAGGAGCCACCGCCGCCGGCGGAAACACCCGCCAATGATCCGCCGCCGGTCGATCCACCACCGGTTGAAGAGCCGCCGCCGGTCGACCCACCACCTGTTGAAGAGCCGCCGCCGATCGACCCACCACCTGTTGAAGAGCCGCCGCCGGTCGAACCACCACATGTTCAAGAGCCGCCGCCGGTAAACCCACGACCTGATGAAGAGCCTCCGCCGGTTGAGGAGCTGACGCCAGCGGATCTGCCACAAGTTGAGGAGCCACCGCGGGTGGAAACGACACCTGTGCAGCAGCCACCGCCGGTCAATCCACCTACAGATAAACCAGAGCCAGAACCTGAAGAGCACAGCGGCGAATCAGGTACAAGCAGTGAATCGGAGAACGGCGCGCAGGGAGGCGGCAATGGTAGGCGACGGGCCGGCGCAAGGGGACGGCGGAGGCGCAGGAGGCGCGGCAGGTTCCCTCTGGGGATGGTGGTCGCCCCCGCCGTGATCCTGCTCGCGCTCGCGGTGGCCGTGGCCAGGAGGCGGCGGCAGCAACGAAGGGGGTGAGGTGGCTCGGCCGATCCAGCAGAATATATGGGTTTTAGCGTGCGTATAAAACTGAATTTTCGTGTGAGTTTGTTCTTGACACTGAGTTTTTGTGTGATTTTATCCGGCCATAGAAGCGCTATTTTTCGTTTGCCAAACCCAATTTATTCAGCACTGTACCGATCGAAGGCTTTGTACGGAACTGTATCGAAGATGAACCGTTCAGAGATTCACTTTGCCTCCGGCTGCATATGCTCCTGTTATTTTGTTAAAAAATTAAAAAAAATATGAAAACACTTCGAAAAAAATCTGAAACAAATTGGACACAAACATATACAAGTATGCAACACGCGTGCAAAATTGCGAAAGAAAATGACACTTTCTGTGTTCTATGCAAAAAGACAAAATCCGTGACCTAAGTGAGACCACAAAAGGTGCTATTTTAGTCCGCCATTTTACACAAATGTTGAAAAATTGTATATGTTTGTGCCCAATGTTTTTAGATGTGTTTTCATATCTTTAAATTTTTTGATACACATAACACGAGCATATGCACCCGGGAGTCAAAACGCTCTCCCCTGAACTGTCTGAATTCTTAGCTTAGAAATCGGCACATATTCTTGCAATGTTATCGTGTCAAGAAATCTAGTACAACTATAGTGACATCTCTTCCTAGACTCCCGTGCGAGAGGCGATCAACTCCTACCCTTGGTCGCCGCCAATAGGCCGCCTCAGGTTCCCATGCCGGCCCGCCCACGGCTACTACGGTCGGCTGGAGGATGGGGGAAACTCGGATCGGATGACCCGTAGGGTTTTCGAGTTCTTCGTTTCTGGTGTAAGTGCATTGGCGGAAAAAAGAGAATAAAGGTAATTTAGCCTGTCCTAGATCGTTGTTCTTCCCTAAAAGAGTGTCGACGGGTTGGAGTTTGGAGTCGATTGTTCAGCATTACGCCTTACTTGATAAGTGTCTTCTACGCCTGTATTGGTGTCCACAACCACAAGTTTCACCTCCGCCTGGTGAAGCTTAGCCTAGTACGACTTTGGGAGAGAAATTGCGAGTTTGGTGTCCCCAGCTCCGTCTGGCCGAAGGTAGCATTATGTATCTCCCAACCCTTTTTGGCACTAGCTTGTCCGGGGCAGCGATCTATTGAGATTGTGGACATCGACATCTTCTGGTCTATGACGACTTCCCCGCCCGCTGCTTCAACAAGTGCCTAGAGTTTTTTCAAATTATCTCCGACATGAGTGTTGCTGCGTCGGTGATCTAGATGCTGCTTCGAGATTTTTCACGACGCACTGTCAGAGGATGCAAAAGGAACTTGGTGCTGAACTTTTCAAAAAACTTTTGTTTTATATCCCTCTATTGTAAGGATGTTGTTGTAAGTGTTGGTTTTAGTCTTTTAGATAATATGTGTCCTAAGCCTTTTCGGGAAAAATAAAGGTGTAGGACAACATAAGAAGGAGACGCATTATATACTTCTAAGCAAAGAGGGCATCTCAATTTTTGTTTTGAGCATTTTTTAAATAGGGTTACAAACCGATAAGCTGAGAGAACTTGTATTGGCTGGATGGTCCGAATTCATTCACAATTAAACAAAAAACAAACTAACATAGTGCTTCAAAGTCCAACAAAAATCTCGGATGAAATAGTTACATTCCTCGTCCACCATCGTCAAGATAAACCTACCCGTTGGACGACAGCTGACACGATACATAAACATCACATGTTGCTCGTCAACTACCATGATGATCACCACTATCGGGATAGACCCATTTGGTTTTCATTCCATGATGCACTTTAACTTTCTTTGATGTCAGATATATAGCACCAAAATGCACTGTAACTTTATTTGATGCCAGATCACATAAAAAAGATTAGAGTGCATTCTAAACATTGTCCCGCGTTCTCTCGCTTCTTTGCTCTAACTGTTCCTATGTAGATTACCATCTTCTTACAGTTACATACCACCATTTTTACTAAAAAAAATTGTATGACTTTTTCCAAGTACCCATTTCAAAAGACGAGAAATATATATATTTTGTTAAAAGTCAAAATTTTATATCTTTGACTAAATATGCTACAAAAATTATTTCACGGTGAATCTATTTATATTAGTCTGGTATTGTACATGCGTATGTTTTGCATAAATTGAACAAATTTAGAAAATTCTGAATTTTGACAAAATGTGTCTTGCATTTTAAAACGGAGGGTATAGTACAGGTTTACAGTACAAAACGATAGTTCAGTTCCTTCCAGCGGCCCATTGACGCATCCAGGGCGAACACTCTACCCAACCTATGATCCAGCCCACAGGCTAGGCCCAGCCCATCCCGGCCCGGCCCTCCCAGGCCGATGCACACGACACCTCTATTGACCCACCTGTCTTCTCGTCCTCGTCCTCCTCCACCTCGCTCCTCCGCCCCCCGTCGCGCCCTCCCCTCGCCGCGACAACCGCCACCGCCGCCCAAAACCCCGCCTGACCCCTCTCCGCCTCAGCCCCTATCTCCCCGAACCAGATCGAGCGGCCGCAACTTCTGCCCCCAAGCCGGCGGGACCGTCCCGTCCCAGCGCCTCTCGCCGCTGAAACCCACCCCGAGCTCCTCCTCCCCGCCGCCTCCTCCTACTCCCGCCGGAGGACGCATGCCACTGGGCTCGGTTGCCTCGTGATCTTCCACCGCTGATCCCATCTGCTGCCGCTGGACTGGCGCGGGCATCCGGAACCGACGCGATTCCCCTTTACTGGTAAGGAAGCCTTAGCTCCCTTGGATTATTGTGCGTTTTGCTATTGTGCGTGACCAATCGAGTCCAGCCAGATCCCCTTTTCCGAGATCGGTCTCAGTTGACCCAATCCCATAGGCAGGGCTGTCAAGGTGCGCAGGTGTATCCGCTAAGCGCTCATGTATTTAGGCCCATGAACTAATTACTATTGAGATCCTGAACCTAGCAGTTTATTTCCAGATATTACTTTCGCTGAGCCTCCATGCCCAGTGCTAAGCTCCCCCCGATGGTGGTTTATCAGTGTAACTTACCATGTTTTGATCATGTGAATTTGGGTCAATATGTGAAGTGGCACTCCCAATTTTGGCATTATCAGTTCGAGCCAGTAACGAAATAAACTTCATATGTTATTTGATTTTGATAGTGGTAATTCAGTGATCTCATTTTGAGTAACTTTTAGTTTTTGCAACTCAATTTAAAGTTTTCCTAGATGTCATCATCTCTAGCTCCAAAATTGCCCAACATGTTACCATAGTTATGTCAACCTGCCCTATTACACAGCTTTATTAGCATACTGCAAACTGTGCCATCTCAAATTCTTTGTCAAATATCTGCAGCTTGACTTGATCTATTATCTATACTTAACCTGAAATGATTTATCTTTGGTTTATATGTTAAGCTACTCCAGGTTTTGGTACATACCCACCTTTCAATGCATCGTGTCGGGAGCGCTGGAAACGCGGCCGGTTCAAGTCGACCAAGAAAGGAGAAACGTTTTACATATGTGCTCAACGATGCTGATAATAAAAAGGTAAGACCCGCTTTGTTACTAACTATTGTTGTCAGTTCAATTTGCATAGATGTAGTTATGCTTCAGGTACTTCAAATCTTGACGCAATTCTTGTCCCACCAGGAAGTCCTTATGCATTTCTTCTTTTCTTTCAGCATTGTGCCGGGATCAACTGCTTGTCATACCTGAACGCTTCTGCTTCTGGTACAAGTGATTATCTTTTTACCGGGAGTCGCGATGGTACCTTGAAGAGATGGGAATACCAGAATGGGGATGCAAATTTTTCAGCAACTTTTGAGTCTCATGTTGATTGGGTATGTTCTCCTTGGTCCCTGTTCCAGTTGATTTTGTATTTTAAATACTGGTAGTTTCTTTATTTAAAATGCTAATATGTGTCTGAATTTTATTAGTTCAAAACTTCAATATAGATCTTATGGGCTATCACATCCTTTCCGGGGTTTCAATATAAATTTGAACCATTAAATCATGTGATATTTTCTCCTTTTTTGGGGTGGGGGGATAATTGAATATGTGACTGAATATTAGTTTATTATAACACTTATTAACATATTATAGTTTGGTACAATCCATTCATTTCTGTTTGTTCTATTCCTCTTTTTGTATTTAATAAGTGTGCTGTTGAAGTCTGAATTTTTGTGTATCCTTAGTAAGGGGGTGGAGGTCATCAGGACAATAGTTGGGAGCAGGGCCAATCCCTTTAGGTCTTTAACCTTTGCCATATATGCTAAATATTTGTTTACCTTGAGTCGCATAAAACGAGATATGGTATCAGAAGATTTTGCTATGTTTATGATTCCTTCTCTTTCAACACATGAAATTTAGGCAGTGCATTCTGTCAGCAGATGGAGAAATACATCCTTCATGGGCTTGATGCTGATACCTAATTTTATATGCTATATATTTATTTACCTTGAGTCGCATAAAACGAGATATGGTATCAGAAGATTTTGCTATGTTTTATGATTCCTTCTCTTTCAGCACATGAAATTTAGGCAGTGCATTCTGTCAGCAGATGGAGAAATACATCCTTCATGGGCTTGATGCTGATACCTAATTTCTGTTTACATTTGTGGACTCTGCTGTATCACTGCTCATTATTCAAGCTGTTACCTTTATTGTGCAGGTTAATGATGCCATTATTGTTGGCCAAAACCTTGTTTCATGTTCCTCAGACACCACTTTAAAGGTTTGTTGTTTGAGCAGTCCTTGTTCTCAGATATTCATTGTCCGGCCTACATGCTTTTTAATCTCAGACTTTTGACAGGTGTGGAATTGCTTATCAGATGGGGCTTGTACCAAGACCCTCCGCCAGCATTCTGATTATGTGATCTGTCTTGCTGCAGCTGAAAAGAATGTATATTGTCAGACCTGTGATTCTCTGTGAAATTATTAGTTTTTTTTTATCTGGCATATTTGACATGCTTTTCACGCCTTCCTACTGTAGAGTAATATTGTAGCCTCTGGTGGGCTTGGTGGTGAGGTCTTCATATGGGATCTTGATGCTGCTCTTGCTCCTGTAACCAAATCTGTAGATGCTAAAGAGGACGAGATTCCTAATGGAAACTCTGGACCTGCTTTGTCAACCTTGTGCAATGTAAATTCTAGTGGCAACATTGCTTCCACCAACGGAAAGCCACATGGGTACAATCCAATTGCCGCCAAAGGTCACAAGGATTCAGTTTATGCACTGGCTATGAATGATACAGGAACCTTGCTTGTGTCTGGTGGTACTGAGAAGGTATTACACTCTTCATTTTGAGAACAAGTACGGAACCTGCTAACTGCATTTTATTCTGGACCTTTTCTTATAGACTTCTACTGGTTTGATATAGGTTGTTCGTGTTTGGGATCCCAGGACAGGTTCAAAAAACATGAAATTGAGAGGGCACACTGACAATATCAGGGCTTTGCTTATTGATTCCACTGGAAGGTTTGTGTTTAGCCATCAAGTGCTCCCATACGTTCATATAAGATACACTATTCCCTTTCCTTAAAACGATCACATGAAACATGAATTGATGCTCCTATTGTTACGACACTTCATGCCGACACTATTCCTTCTCCTTAACAAGATGCTATAAAACTTGAAGACGTTCCTATTGTTACGGTACTTCATACTGTCGTATGGATCTAGTTTAACTTCTCGTGCTGACTGCTGCCATAATAATGTATAGCTGGTGTTTTTATTTCCTATGGTTACTTTTGTATGCTGCTGTAGTTGGTATTGTAAGTTGACATGTGCCCCTAATTCACGGCTTTTACTTCATATGGCAGTACTTAATTTACCAACTTTAATGTACAGTTTAAGTCTGACAATTATCATAATTAAAAGAGCAGTGGGCCAGTGGCGCTATTATTTATGTTGGGATTTGTCCCGGTGCACAATTTAATGCATTGAGTGCACTGAGTGGTTATCATGATGTTAGATGTTTCAAAGGTGAACTATATAGTGCATTCTTCACAATATCATGGCCAGCTGTTAGTTTATATTATAGACCATAAATTTATCATTTATACATGCTCCTGATCGGGCATTTAGTTTGCTAGAGTTGCGGTGAACAACAAGCTCTTTATATCTTGGAGAAAGCTTCTCCCTCAATCGTTTTTCTTGTTAATAAGCATCCACCACCATCTGTTAAGTTGCAATAGTCACATTATCAGTAGCTCAAATCAAAGCAGTCATTTCGCCTATGAAATTGGTTTTGTCTGTGAACGTAACATTAATTGCCAGAGTCATCATCCTTGCCATCCTATTCAGGCAATTGGCCATGTTAGTACTTTTCCACTTTCACATCTCATAGCTGATGACGTGAACTCATATGGCATCATAATTCACCAGGACCTGTCATATTTAGAAGGATTGTGTGCTTTTGAATGGTTAAATTACTTTTTTTCCTACAAGTATTTAAAGATGGTGTTGGTCACACGAGAATGCTTTTAGGCTGTGGAACTTTGTTAGAATCCTATATATATCCGTTGGAAGTTTGAAGCACGTTAACCTTGTGTGCAACATATTTTACAGGTATTGTCTATCAGGCTCGTCTGATTCAATGATAAGGTAAATACACATCTCATCTTTTCTGTATATGGTCATGATGCCAGGTAGCATCACATAGATACTGTGATTAATCACATGTTAGCGTGCTGCGAATAGTTTTGGGCATCTCTACATATGTTCATACTTCGCAGGTTATGGGATCTAGGACAGCAACGCTGTGTGCATTCTTATGCTGTTCATACTGATTCAGTATGGGCGCTTGCAAGCACCCCTTCATTTGGTCATGTTTATAGTGGTGGAAGAGATCAGTCCGTGAGTATAATCATCTCATTTTATCTGAATAATGGTTTTAGTTATAATTTCTAAATATTTCTGTTTCCTGTTGTTACAGGTGTACTTGACAGATCTCTCCACACGAGAGAGTGTCTTACTGTGCACAAATGAACACCCAGTCCTGCAGTTGTCCTTGCAAGATGATACAATATGGGTTGCAACGACTGATTCTTCTGTTTATGGATGGCCAGCTGAAGGGCAAACACCACAAAAAGTTTTTCAAAAAGGTGGCTCATTCTTAGCTGGGAATTTATCATTCTCAAGGGCAAGAGCTTCTTTAGAAGGATCAGCACCTGTAAGCATGACATCTTTTCTTACTTAATTAAACGCACTTTGTTGTGAGTTCTGAGATCTGAGCAGTGACTTCACAGTTCTTAGATGAGCCATAATAACTCTACATGCAATATGTGATGATAATTTCACAAACCTGTAGCTGACTTGCTGATGGTCTACTTTTGTATAGAAACTAACTTGACCGAAGACAAATTATAGATCAATGGGATTTTGTAGTGGCAAGTTTGTAATTGTAACTTTTATGTCAACTTGTTTTCCTATGTTATCCACTATGCTTTTTTTGGTGACAAGTAATATCGGGCATTTGCATTGGCTATTTCATTATCCAAAATTCGTTTAGTTTCCTTGCAGTCTTATGTTATGTGCTTGTGATTCATATTTCATTGTTCTACTCAACACTCGTACATATCTTTATAACCTGATAAGCAACAGTTTTCCATTCAGTTATCTTTTGCTAGTACATGTTACTAAGTTTGTAATCCACTTTAGGTACCTGTATATAAAGATCCATCTTTCACTATTCCTGGAGTTCCAGCAATAGTTCAACATGAGATCATGAATAATAGAAGGCATGTCCTGACAAAGGTGATTATAAGATATTTTCAAATTATCTCTGCTGTTCTCGAACGCAACAAGCCACATCATCCACATTGTTTCTGTTTTGCAGGATACTGTTGGTTCGGTCAAATTATGGGAGATTACTCGAGGTGCTGTTATTGAAGACTTCGGCAAGGTTCCTGATCCCTCTCACTATCTTGATTGAGCTTTTTCGCAAGGATAAGAAAATGTTAAGAACTACCAACGTTGCTAGTCATATCACAATTTGGGAAATTCACAGTTCATACTGAATCCTTTTAATAAGCTGAATGTTTGTTAGAACTTAGAATGTTAAGCCACTTTGTTTTTTCTGTGCAGGTTTCTTTTGAGGATAAAAAAAAGGAGTTATTTGAGATGGTATTACTGATAAAATAATGATTTCTATATTGTTTAAGTTTTGCAAATAACTATGTAACATGCTTCTCTGTTTTAGGTTAGCATACCTGCGTGGTTCACGATGGACGCTCGATTGGGATGCCTGTCTGTCCACCTAGATACTCCACAATGTTTCTCTGCAGAAATATATGCAGTCGACTTGGATATTACTGGAGCACAGGAAGATCTCAAGGTTTGGCAAAAGCATATCATTATGCAGCTCATTGGTTAGAATTTTTTCTGACCATTAGCTCAACTATGTTTTTTTATGTCTCAGTAGAAAGCTTGATAACTTAGTTCCTTTTTTCGTAAACCATTCATGGTATCTCTTAAATAATTGCACTTTGACAAAATATGGTTGCACTAGGAAGTGATATTTTGGCTGTACCCAGTGTCATCTGCTGAACAATTGTCCCCAAAATTGTGCAGATTAATTTGGCTCATGAGACTCTTCGTGGTTTATTACTTCACTGGAGTAAACGAAGGGCAAAACCTGGCTCAAACAGCTTGTCGAATGGTGATGGTTCAGTGGGGAAAGATGTATCGTTGAAAATTTTACCCCATCCAAGATCCGAGGTGGATGATGGAGCCGAAAACCATTCAAGCAATGTGCTTCCCTCGTTTGAGTTCTCTATGCTTTCACCTCCATCTATTATCACGGAAAGTTCTAGTGGAGGGCCTTGGAGAAAGAGAATTACTGATTTGGATGGAACTGAGGATGATCTACCATGGTGGTGTGTTGACTGCGCCGAGAACAATAGGTTTCCAAAAGAGAATACAAAGTAATTTTTCATCTTAAATTCTTTTTACCCCAGGATGATATTTTTCTGTGATATCTTTGATACATGTTTGCTGTCCTACGGAAATAGAATGACAAATTGTTTTAGAAGGCGAAACGTGAAATTGCAGTTGCCCAGATTTCTGTGATTATGCTTAACTTATAAATTATTGAAAGTTCGTTGTCAAGCCATTTTCCTGTGTACCTCGAACCCATTCAGTATGGTATGTTTTCGTATATTTTTCCATGTTGTGACGATGAGTTTTGAAGACTCTAAATATGCTATTATATTTTTATTTACCGTTGAGCCATTATTCATCCCTGAACTCAAAGTTATGATTTTACTGATGACTCTGAAAAGAAAGAAAAGAGCAAATGGGAATTTAGTATGATGCTTTTTGCATATAATATTGTGACATAGCATTGGAGTAAATTTGTTCCTGACGCAGCTTCCCTTTTTGAATGTAGGTGTGGCTTTTATTTGCATCCGGCTGAAGGCTCACCTGCACCAAACATAACACAAGGGAAACTCAGTGCTCCACGTATACTGCGGGTTCTCAAAGTAAGGTGTTCTTGAAATCGGTTATGCAGACCACATGAAATATCCTAAGTTGCAAATGGCGTATTCATCTTGAGAGAAAAAATGTTGCACGCAGTGACGAATGGAAGCAGCTTTGGGCAACCCATAGAAGAAACGTGGAAATAGCTAGATCTTTTTATTTGGGAAGCTAATTAACTAGGCTTTGCTATTTCTTAGGTTTTTAAAATGGCTAATTTTCAGGATCTTGATCTGAATCGTACAATTATACAATAATATGACTGGATAACATACAGTTACATATTGAACATGTTATAGCTGTTGCTATGTATCATTTTATTTTATGTTCTCTATTAAATTTCTTTGTCTGTACAGGTTGCTAACTACGTGGTTGAGAAGCTCGTTCTTGAGAAACCGTTGGATGGAAGTCCTGATAGCACATTTTCTATGGGTTTGGCCTCTGGTCCATCACCCCTCTCGGCCTTAGATAGTTCTTCAAGGCTTGGACTAAAGTCATGGCAAAAACTAAAACCTTCTGTTGAGATATTGTGTAACAACCAGGCAAGTATTTGTACATCTAATACTCTTTTTCCCTCTTTAGATGTACTTATACAGTTCAATCTGTGGCATACTAAGGGCCCATGTTTCAACAGATCAAATGCACCCATATTATCCAGAAAATTCCTGTTTTACACAGCGTCGGCAATGATAAAAATATGTTAATAGACTACAAGATTAGATTAATTTCTGTTGTGTACTCCATCTGTTCGAAATTTTAAGATGTTTAGCGTTTTCTGATTTGCATGTATATAGACGCGTTTCAGTCTGTCTATTCACTCATTTCAGTCTGTATGTAGTCCACATTGAAGTATCCAAAACATCTTTAATTGGGAACAGAGGAGTATGTCTCAGAACAAGTCCACATTTATGTCTCAGAACAAGTCCACATTATTTTCTGTATTTGAGAGCAAGCTGTGTAGTCTGTCTTGTGCAGTTGTGCTAAAGTATACTCTGTGCAGCAGGTTTTGTCACCTGAGATGAGTTTAGCCACGGTGCGAACATATATTTGGAAGAAGCCAGATGATTTGATTCTTAATTATAGAGTGGTACAATCGAGATAAATTGCAACTTAAATTACATCTGCTCACTTGGTTCAATGTTGACGGCATCGTTGAAGATAACCATATGACATAGCGAAAACCACCACGCGACAGGATCCACACCCTTGTGCTACCCTTTGGTGCCGTTCCCAGAACCACAGCAACTTAATTCCTTCTCTGTAAAGTTCTTTCTGTGAATCTTGTACCTCCAGGCTTCTAGTGAGATTGTATCATAGCAAAGGTGTAATTTTCTGCTGGCTACCAGGCTTGTATATCTAGAGATTCGGTTTCTCAATAAAGCTTATAAATGGGATAAAGGAAATCAATTTTTTGTGATCTTGGACTTGCCCCGTTTCCATTGTCTTGGAATGAGGTGTGAGAATGAAGCTGCTCCAGATTACCCGCCGTTTTGAATTGTTTCATGCGTTTGTCTCGGGTTCATGGAGTATAGGTCAATATTGTCGCACAATCTATTGCACAGTTCGTAAAACAGAGAAGTGTAGGTGTGGATTGTACGGATTTGCAGTTTTGTCTCGCTTGTTAGGGCCGATAGAAAATGGTTGATAAATGTTCGGCTGCTTTTTTTTTGTAATGTGTTAGGCTGTGCTTCGCGTTAGTGTGGATTACATTACACTTGACCCCCGGAATGTCCAAATTGGGACTAAATCTGTGCTCCAAAATTTAAAATTTGAATTTTTCTGGCATTTTTTGTTTGAATCCTAAATCCTTGCTGGAAATTAGGGCCGGCAACCAACGGTATTTTCTGGTAACCACGGATACCGGAAATACCGCCCCCCTCCATGATTTTTCTAAAACGGTAACCAAACCTTGCGGTTGACCACATTTAGCTTGAGCAGCCTAATAAACTTTTTTTTTAGAACAGAAGCACAAAGTGCCCGACTTTAAATTAATAAAGCCACAACGGCGGTTTACATGATGCTGAAAGATCAGATTACATGCAACGAAAAACAAGAAAGAAAATAAGACAATAAGCATAGCTTGATCTTCGGAACCATCATCTCCACCTCCGAAGAAGACCCATGTCTTCTCGCCCTGGTTCGTCGGGCGCCGCACCAACAGAGGCAGAGAAGCTCACCCTAGAGCACGAAAGCGCACACCGGAGGAGGTGCAGAGGAGCAAACAGCCAGCACGGAGCACTGCACCCGAGCTGCCCACTAGAGTCGCCGCCAACACCGACGACCCGACAAGATGCAAGCTTTAGGACCGGAGACACGCACTGGAGATGCGGCAAGAAGATGGCAGGCATGCAAACATGGCGAGTCAGGGCTCACCCAAGCCGCTGGCTCAACCTCTGAGGACGATGTCGCCGGAGAGGGGATTTCCCCTCTCGCCCAGGCCGAGGGCGCCGACCCGCCAGCAAACAGAACCACCTACGGGGTGAGCAGAGCAAGCAGAGGAACAACACGACCAAGCCACGCCGCACGCCGCCTCAAGAAATCGCCGCCACGAGCCAGAAGCGAAAGGACCACCTTCCCGCAGCCCAAGACGGCGTCTCCAAGAAGAACGCGACGCCGAAGCGCCGCCGCCGCCCAATCTAGAAGATCTACGGTTTTCACCCGGGCACCGTGGAAGGAGGGCAAGGGGTGTACCTCGGCGTCGCCTCCAGGAAGGGGAACGGCGTTCAGCAGCTTAATAATTTTACAAGGCCCAAGAGGAAATATGAGTAGAGCGTTTATAGGCGTGTATATTGACGTATCGGTCTCTCATGCAACTGACTGACACTACAAACATCGCACGGATTATATCCGCTCAGCTGGGCTTATTTTGTGTCCGAAGCCAGCTAGCACGATGCTCTATGTGAGCAGGCACACGGCACACGGGTAGGTGATATCATCAGCGTTGGCAATGAAATTGTGTAAATTCCCCAGTGTAAATCCATGTCTAACTTTTTCGGTTGGAATGTCGGATCAAGCAGCGCCACGTCGTACCCTTGTTAAGGTGTTGCTCAAAAGATTGCTTAGAGAGTAGACTCGACATGGGGGTATAAGCGAGGTCTTTGTTTAATTAAGCCGTTCTATTCAAGTATGGTGGTCTTTCTAACTGTCTAAGGATCCATCTTTTCTTGTCACTGGATTATGTTTTATTGTAGCATGCGTTTCTATGAGAAGATAGAAGGCGTGTATCAAGACGGGTACATATAGACGTACAACGAGAGGAAACTGCTACCTACATCAACAAACACAAAAATATCAACCTAGAAAGAAGAGAACAACAATTGCCAAATGGTTTTACGAACCACGGTAGCTACCGCCTTCGAAGACAGGATCGAAGATTTCGCTGATACAACACGATTGGGTGGACGCCCCATGCTTCTTTCTTCCCATATCGTGGGCAACCGACGAATGTCGCCGAAGAATCCATCCAAATCTGCTTGTCGCACACATGCCAACAATACAGTTGTCCCCCTGTAACTATTTGAAAGACCACCGCCGGTACTGCATACTAGGGGACTAAGCGCGGACTCCGCCGTGCCCGTGGGCTAAAATTTTGAATCGTTCAACCATAAAGTTGTTGTGAATTAAAAGTTTCGAAAACTGTTCAAATTCGGAAATCACCAAGTTTTTGAATAGTTTAACGCATTTGAATTCCTTTTGACGTATATGGGAATACAAATTTTTAAGGCACATGGATATTTGAAATTTGAATTTTGCTCGTGCATATTTATTTTTATGTGATCCTGTTGACATACTTGTCATTTTTTCCCGAGAACATGTTTTGAACTGTTGATCTGCATTTTTTAGAATTGTTTTAAAATCGAATGAATAGTTTGGATTATTTTTCGGAAAAAAAACTGTGGACATTTGTTAATTTTTTTGGTTTGCATTATTTAGAATGATGTCAAAATCATATTTAGAATTATGTAGAATTGTTTGAAGGAAAAAAATGTGGACATTTTTTAGTTCAAGTTCGAATGGATAGTTCGAACTATTTTCATTGTTGAAATTCAAAAATTGTCTAGGCTGAGAAGTTGTTCAGTTTTACGTTTTCAGAACGTTTGCTTTATTTTACAAAGAATTTTTGCTTTCTTTTATACATGTAGTTGGTTTTACGTTTTAGGAACGGTTTTTTTGTGGTTATGTTGGCACGCTTATTGTGTTTGAATTCTTTTTGCGTTTATTAAATGGCCAGATTTGAAAATCGTCTGAAACTTTGCGCCCGTGGAGTAAATGGAATTTAAATTCGGTAATGTACAAATTTAATTATTACTTAGGTTTGAAGATTAGTGAAATTCAGAGGAGTTCGTGTTTGAAAATTGTTTAGATCCCGAAAATTGTTAGAGTTGAGAGCACTGATTTATATTAGTTTTTGTATTTATTACTTTTAACTGTATTAGAATTTGTTGCTTTTTGTTTATCGGAATAGTGAACAATTCTCAGTTGTTTTTCTATAGGCCATATAGTTAATATTCTGTAGTTATCTAAAATCAATAGGTGATTTTACAGAAGATGTATAATTAATATAGAAAGATATAATGTTAATATGCGAGATGATTTTATATAAACTTTATAATTAATATGGAAAGCTATAATGTTTGTTGTAATTTTTTTTTAAAGTTGTGTAAACATGCATATAAATGTGTTAGTTGTAAAGATGTTCTTTTTCTGGAACTTTTGGTATTTTATTTGTATTTTTCTGAGTTGTGCATAGAAAGATATGATTTTTTCATTTTTTTACGTATTTTCTGTAATAAAAAAACACGGCTGACAGGCGGGCCCCGCATGTCAGCCAGGACGCGCTGACGTCAGCCCTCGACGTCAGCGGGCGGCGGCGCTCGGCTCGCGGAGTCGCAACGGCGCACGGGCTCGGGCCGTGGAGGGCGACCGGCTGGGAGCGGGGCAACCGGCTGGCGACCGGGCCACGTGTCGCTTCCCGATTGGACAAAAATCGGGAGGTACAGTACATCGCGGGAAGAGGGCGACGTGGGCCGATCGCGACCGTCCGTCCAGCGGATCGAACGGCTGGAAAACGCCGGCGACGTGGATGCCGGCGACGTGGAGCCGCGATTCCTGCAATCTTTTATATATAGTAGGATTGTCAGAGCATTTGGACGACAACCGACTCTTGAACAATCCACCAGATCCGTTGAAGGACCGACGGACTGAACCCTCCATGCGCTCCCCACTAAAACCAGAGTCAGCAACATAGGAGAGGAGGAAAAGCTAGGATGACTTATTCCGACGCGAGAACACCGCCACCACCTCGCCATCGTCGCTAAGACAATTAAACCTACCAATAAGTAGGCCTTCTCCTGGCCGGAGTGGAGCCGAAATCCACCACATTTTCGAAGGCCACGAGGCCCTCCGGATCCGTGGCAGACTGACGATTTCTACTTTTTTAAAGAAAGAGAACATATGTTATGAGTGGCCGTGGAATGATACTTAAGATAAACTAGCAAGAAATGCCCGTGCGTTGCAACGGGATAGAAAACCTGACTTCGAAACGAAAAACTTTAGCAGAATATGTATCAACATCCAGACCAAACAACATCGCATGGATGAGCACCCTTTGTTCAAGAAGTGCAAGGGAGAAGAACGCGAGGAACTGAATAGTACTAAGAGGGTGCATGCTAATTGAAGTTCCCATGTAACATGTGTTGTTTTTTTGTAGAGATTCTGAGTGTTAAAATAAGCCCTACCAAATAGAGGTTTGAGAACTGTTCGTCTTAGATGAGCATTGTAATTTTGTAGAAATGGCTAATAAATATTCAAAAATGCAACTGCTGAACATTAATATTAAACTTCGTACGGAATGCAACGAAACAATTTCTTGGACCAAACAAATGATATAGACATGCAAGTATTACATGTTATAATGGAGTTTTTTTTCCTCTGGAAACTACAATGGTCTAGCATCTTTAATTCCTAGAGAATACTAATTGTGTAGGTTATCTATCTTATCATCCAATTTCACATTTCGCCTCAGAAGATGGTAGTCACTTCAAGCTGTTATTATCTTAATTGAAGCAGCGCGCACATGCTTAATTTGTATTACTTCCGTTGCATCTTTTTTTTAAATTTATATACATGCGCTAGGTTATTCAAACACGCGAGTATCTTTATTCTGAAATAAAGTATACCTGATAATTCCTTTGGGGGAAATGGCTTCTTATCTTTTTCAACTGAGAGTGAACATGAAGTATTGTTGAAGCATTAGCACAGAAAGAGCTCCACATAATCTTGCATAACAACCCACCAAACCGACCAAAGTAAGTAACTGAAAATACAATCTTCTTGTAATGCACAATGATGCACCTAAAAGGTTATTGCAACAGAGGAACATTTCCTTCCTGAGATGATAATCAATTCAAACTATTTTATCCAAATTGAAGTAGCATGCACTTAATTGATTTTTCTACCATTGCCTCTATTTTTTTTCCATTGCACCTATTTATTATTTTCCTTAACGATTAATGTATAGAGGTGTGCAAAAATTCCAGCATCTTCATTATCAACATGCAGTCCCCTGGATGCATTTATCTTTCACATAGGTAATTTTAGTGTCTCGGAAATAAATAAAAAGCAGAGAGAGAAACATGAAAGGAGCTAGCTGAATCCCCATAAGCATAAGATGAAACAGGAAGAGGGATTTTTTTCTCTAACACACCCCGTTTCATACATAGCCTGCCTACTTAGTTCCCCACGTGTCTCAAATGAAAAATCAAATGAAAAATCATTGAACGATCAAAGGTTTATGAAGTTTAATCATCACGATTATTAGCATGAAATGAGTAGGAAGTAAGTCACAGAAGTCAGATTGATGTTTCTTATTAGTTCAAGTTGGATAGGCTACGTATAACATAATCATTAAGGGGAAAAGAAAAGGATACCAAAGCAGAGGCAGTGCAAAATTTCCATCACTCCAAACCATATTCTGTATATTCCCAAAGATCCGTAAGATGGGTAATTATCTTGCCACCTAAGTCTGTGCAAACGTGAAATATAGTATGTTATTTCAGTCAGAACATAGTACCTGTCAGCCCTAACTACAATAGTTACGACTAAGTAATCAAGAAATAAGCCTGCCTTCAGAAGCAATCACGCAGCAGTTGCATGCACCGTGATCAAGCATATTTTAAAGGAGTGAGGAGCTAGATCATGGCGTGAACTTGCATAATGCTAGCTGAAGAGTTAATTGCGCTGGAGGTCACACATCTCGTCACGTACGTGCACATTGGTTACTCTAGGGGGTTTTCTGAAAATTTCCAGTCCAAAACGGGATGACACTTCCCGTTTGTGACCAATGTGCACGCAATTGTGAGATGTGTGACCAAAAAATCCCGTTATCCAGATGTGTGACCAATGTGCACGTACGTGACGAGATGTGTGACCTCCAGCGCAATTAACTCCTAGCTGAATGCAATGTAGATTGTGCTAACCAGGTGAAAGACGGAAGTCCATATAGCCTTGTTGTTGCTATGATATACAATTTATTTGGCCAGTCTCAGCTTCGGCTGAAGTCTGAATGAAGAGCACGGATCCAACTTGTAAGGATGGAGTCTTGATTTCCTCATCCAGCACATCTTGCAACTTCCAGTCAGCTTTAATCCCACAAACATCAAAAAGAAACCGGCGCAGTGTTTCCATTCCTTGGGGCGAATGTGTCACCTTGCATAATCAGAAGGTTGAAAAGTTTATGACAACAATGCTAATGTATAAACAGTTTTATGAAGGATGTGTAATTGTACTTCCATACACACTACAAAGCAACCAATTGAAATAATATAATAATTTCGTAAGAACAAACACAATTAATCAATATACAGTCAATAATATACTAATCCCCCAAACATAAACTTCCAATATAAACGTAGGCTCCCTACTCAACCATTTTTCATCATTCTGTACCCAAAAACAGATAAGTTAGTGGACAATTAAACTTTTACTTTCCCAGGAGAACTGCTAGAGGAAGTAACTACACAGCTCAGAGTTCCCCAGAGTTAGCACAAAACCTACAGACCTGCACATACGCACAAGCACAAATTGATAGGCCAGCTGCATCCAAGTCTTAGTACTGCCACAGAAGAAAACATCCAGCATTCCAGTTATTGATGGATAAAAACTACTCGTAGGAGCTGGCAAGCAAGTTTATAGATTAGCCAGAAGGACCAATCCTTTATCAACAAATGCCTTTCTAATAACATAAGAAAACAGTGAGTGTGAGCTACCTCCGGGTGGTACTGCAGTCCATAGAACCGCTTCTCCCGATGCTCAACAGCGGCAATCGCGCCCTGCACGCTGCGCGCGACGACCTCGAACCCTTCAGGCAACCTCACCACCTCGTCGCCATGGCTCATCCACACCGTCTGCCGCTTCCCGACCTCCCCGTCAGCATACAGCGCCGAGGACGGCTTGGCCACTTCCACCTCCATGTCGCCGTACTCCTGGCGCTCCCCGGGCTCGACCTTGCCGCCGAGGGACTGCACGAGGAGCTGCATCCCGTAGCAGACGCCCAGCACGTGAGCGCCCGCGTCGGCGGCGAAGTCGAGGAACCCGGCGGGGAAGGAGGGCGCGTCCGCCGCGTGGACGGAGTGGGGTCCGCCGGAGAGGATGACGGCGCGGGGGCGGAGCCCGGCGAGCGAGGAGAGCGGGGCGGTGCCGGAGACGCAGAGGGAGAGGACCCCGAGCTGCCGGACGCGGCGTGTGATGAGGTGCGGTGCCGAGGGAGAGGGGCGGCGTGCCGGCGGCGGCCGATGGGATCGTGTGGAGAGAGCCGATGGGATCGTGCTCTGAGGGGGAGAGAGAGCAGAGCGGTGCGTTGTTGCAAAAAGGTTCCTAGGTTTTACGAAAATTGTAAATAAGTCCCTCGACGTACGAAATAACGAAGGCTCCTTTGGCATGTGGACTGCGGGTTAATTTACCTATTTGTCAGGGGTTTTTTGGCCAAAATGGCCGAACCGTTCAGTTCCACTCAGCGGTGGCATTCGGTGTAATACGGCTGAGTTGGCAGGGGCAAAACCGGAAACAAAAAGTCGGACGACAAGAAGCTTTACTGACTTTATTAGTAGGTATAGATTGGTGTTCCGAACCAACATATCATTTCTTTTTCTTTTCTGACAGAAAATCCAGCTTCTACCTCCGAGGCAAAAAGCAGCTTAACGGTTCACCGTCTCGTGTTCAGCAGGTAAAAACTCCTGACCAAACACCAAACAAAGGGCAACCTAGCAATCGCTCCGTGCCTCCATGCGTGGACGAAAGCTCGCATATCCACACGGGCAGGACAAATATGACAAGTCCAAATCTAGATCTAAAACGCTATGCTTGTTTAATAGTACTATCTTGATGAAGCAAACCTTTAGTGGTCCGCAGCCTCGACCGATCGAACTGTAGCTTTCGCTTGCCTAGCCCGGATTGCTTCTTGTTCGGGAGTGCAGTAGATTCGTACGCATCGGTGTAGGGAGGTGTCGATCAAGCCATATTCTTTCTACTAATATTTTAGATGGAAGTCACATGTGTGGTTTGCACTTGGTCGTTAGGAAAAGATGATGCACTGTCGGAGAACGGGAGAAGAGATGTTCCCAGACTATCTAGGGTTTGATGATGGATTCCCTTTGTGGCATGGACCATGGTGTCGCTCATGTGCCGCATGTGCCATGGCAAGCCAGATGCCCCCGATGCGATGCCATGGCAGAGCCGACACGCACCAACCTATAACAAGACCCGTCTCATCATGCCTCCTGCCTGTTGCTGGAATGGATGCCCTTCTTTCTTGCCTTCTCGATCTGGCAGCCTCTCCTCTCAGCTGTCGTCTCGAGCCTCGAGTGCTCCTTTCCCCGCGTGCGATTCCTGGCATGGAATTTGCCTTTTTCGAGGACCTCAGTTCAGCGAGGATCTTGCATGAATCACTGAAGCTGTCTCGAACTTTTCTTGGTTTCTTCCTTCGTCGTCGAACTCCGAGGCTTGATATGGATGGTGGAACTGTGCCGAGTTTCAGGTCACAGGAACCGGTGAAACCTCGTTTGCCTCCCTCCTTGTGTCTGTCTATACCGAGTTGTTTGTCTCACCAAAATTTGCGCTATCAGTTTGGGCCTTTGGGGCGGTAATCTCTAGAGCGGAGGCGGCTTCCATTAACCCCGCTTCCAAGTGGAAAACCTCACGACGTCAGCTGACCTTTCAATCAAGCACAAAAAAGACAAATATGTGCGATCTCAGTACACATTTTCAAATCAATAAAATATACAAGATTTTGTCAATTTTGTCTACCTCATAACATGGTCGATCTTACGTTTTCTATGTAGGTTTCTGCTGGGTTAACCCCAATGTCAGGCCTACATGCGAAGAATAGATCCATCAATCATGAGCAGACTGCCATTGTTTCGACGCGGTCGTCCGCTATATCAAAGAGGAACGTTGCCTTACTCCCACTTACATGCCCTTCTCTTTCTCTCTCTCTCTCTCATCGTCGTTTCATTCCTCCACCTAGCTAACATTTGCCATGTCGTCGCCCGCCACGTAGCTACCTCCCTGCATTCGCCATGCCATCCTAGAACGACGTCGACCATGGCGACCTCTTCCCTGAGTTTGTGTCTTCCATACTTGATTTGTGTTTCTCTTTTGCCTCGGGTAGACCTCCTCTCTGAGTATGAGTCCTTCCGTCCCAATTTGTGTTTCTCTTTTCCCTCAGATAGGTTGAGAGGGTTAAAAATGGGGAAATCATCGATTCGAGCTCGAAATTTAGGTGGCCAGGCCTCTACAGCCCGGATTGAGATGGCACGGAGGATGCTGAGTTCAAGAGCAAGGAAATTCGTGATCGCTGTAAAAGAAAAAGGAAATATGTTTGACGAGGGGTAGACTCATCAAGACCCATGGTTAAGGTCCCTAGGTTATGAATATGGGGGAGAGAACGTGGTAGAGCTGGAAGTATCGTCGGCTGACAAGCAGGGCAAAGATTTTACCCAGGTTCAGGGCCCTCGTGTGGAGGTAACACCCCTACGTCCTGCCTGTCTGTTATTGATTTGTGAATATGATGGTTACAAGGATCCCGGCGAGATGTCGATCTCGCTAGGGTTTGTGGCTCTGGTACGTTGTCTGGTTCGATGGCCCTCCCAGTCCTTAAATAATAGGCTGGGTCTCGGGTGTTCGTAACCGACTCGATTTACAAGTAAGGAAACTCTAAACCGACTATTGCTTCGCCAAACTTGGAGGATACTCCATCTTCGTGGGCCTCCCTTCATGGGCTTCATGTAGGCTCTGATAGTTGGGCCTAGTCGATACGTGCACCAGGTACCCTCATGGTAGGGTACCCGATAGGCATACCCATGTCAGTAGCCCCCGAGTACTTGTCTGATTCGAAGAGTCGGGCATGGACTCATACATCATGCACGTTAATTTTTTACATCTGTATTTAGAATTCTTATGAAATAGCACATGTTGGCTATGTCGAGTGTTTCATCGACTATGAGTTTTTGCTTATGATAGTCAAGGGATATTAGCTTAGCAGGCCCGGCACACACGACGGATCGGGGCCAGTTAACTACCATTTGTGGCAAAACCATACTAGCTTTCAATCAAACTCGAGTCCCCGGACTCGAATCTGGAACAAACTGGACAGACTCGAAACGGCCGTTGAGGTCTTACGGAATCGAACTGCAGTATAATTTTGAATCTACCCAACGCGTCCGTCGGGGATTTTCATCATGTCTGCTGACACGGAACATTTAAGGATAACGCTGCTGGAGCGGTCCTTAGCCCAGCTCGACTGATCGGCGGGTCTTACCTTTGCACTATGCATGCAGCATCCAAGGATCGTCGGATCAACTCGGGAATATTTTGAGTGTGATTTTGCTTATGAACTTAGTCGAATGTTTCGTCGACTGACACTTTTGCCATTATTCTATCGGGTGCGCGACAGCGCTCCCGATGGGAGTAGCCCCCGAGATTGTGCTTTATTGCTTGCAATGGAGGATAATCTCAAAATCTTTTACCCTGCACATTTTAGTCAAAGAAATTTTTTGATACGCTCCCGATGGGAGTATGATGCTGCAGTCGAAAGAATTTCGACTGGCCTCTATGACTTTGCTAAAAAACCAACCGAGACTTATGCGAGAGACCACCCGAAGATATCATCGAGTGACTTTTATGCCAGTTGTGAAAGAGAGAACAACGTCAGCAATGACGCATTTTGCGACTGCTATCTCTGACAAGCGGTGGCGTGCTTGGAGAGGCTTTGATAAGACGTGACCCTGTTTTGTGGGCCCGTTTTGCAGAGCTGACCAGGGATGACGCCGCGTGGACTTGATTTGACCGTTCTGGCGCGATTTTCACGGGGCGTGATGATGGTTTCCTGGATTCTCGTGCGTAGTGGGCGGAGTGGCCGGCGACGGTTGCTCTCCGTGGCCGCCACGTGTATGGCCAGATTTCGCGCGGAGCGTATGATTTGTTTTGACGGTTACGATCTTTTGCGATCTGTGGTAAATAGGGGGGACGGCGCTGGCAGAGTTTTTTACTTGCCATTTGCTCCCTGCGCCGCCCCTCGTCTCCTTCCTCGCGCTGCCCCTCCATTGCTCTGCGCCCAAGTTCTTTGCCCCACACTCCTCCACTGTAGCAATGGCGAAAGGTGGAGGTGCGAAGCGTGGTGCTGCCGCCGCCGCCGCGACCGATGCGACCAAGGGCAAGAAGGCCGTGGCGGGTACATCTGCATCCGCCGCGCTGAAGAAGGGCAGCGGGGACTGGGCGAAGTCCACCATCAAGGACGCCCATTTGGTCAAGTTCCGCGAGCAGGGGTATCTGCCACCCGCGGAGCAGCTCGCCGTCCGCGCGCCGTCGCCCAAGGAGGTACTCCCCGAACCACGCGCCAACGAGCGTGTTTGTTTTGCGGAGTTTTTGCCTAGGGGCTTTTCGCTTCCCCTCCACGACTTCGTTCGTGGTCTTCTTTTTGCCTACGGGGTGCAGATCCATGATCTCACCCCAAATGGCATTATGCATATCGCGTGTTTCATCACGCTGTGCGAGTGCTTCCTCGGCGTCGCACCCAGCTGGGCGCTGTGGAAAGCCATCTTCATGGTACGGCCGAACAGAGGAGGTGGTCGCACCTACCCGTTGGCGGCTGTGGAATCCAGGTGCGCAGCGACACCCGCTACTTCCGCCTGAAGACCGTCGACTCCGCTCAAGGCTGGAGGAAGGGGTGGTTTTATGCGACTGTCGAGCAGGATGCAGCCGCCCCTTTCTCGACTGCTGCTTTCACCAGGACCAAGGCGTGGGATCACCAACTCTCAGCCGAAGAAATGGAGGAGGCAAGCCCTTTGCTGGCTCGGATCGGAGGCATGCTGGACAAGGTCACAGGCATCCATTTGATCGCCACCTTTGTGAAGAGGCGGGTGTGGCCCATCCGTGCCCGAGCGCACCCCATGTGGGAGTATGAAGGCGCGGGTGACATCACCCGAATGAACCCAGAGGAGCTTTCAAGGAGTGAGCTGCTGACGCATGTGCGGCACATCACCAACTTGACGACAGGCGACACTTGCAACGTCGACTGCCCTGTTGCACCATATGGGTTGGAGAACCCTTTGCTTGAGGTATGTATGTGTTATAGCCTGCTTGCAATGAAGAGTTTGCCACTCGCATGTTCTGCGATATGCGATTTTTGATTCTGACTTTGCAATTTGTGATGTATGCTATGCAGGGTCACTCGACTGCTGCCTCCCTTCCTCCTCTGCCTGAAAATGGCGAGACTGAAGAAACACAGGCACAGGTGGTGGACCCGAAAGGGGATCAGTCGCCCATCCCTTCTGCCACCACTTCACATGTGGAGGAGGTCGAGGAGGAAGCAGCAGAAGAGTCCAATCTGAAGACAAGGCCCCTCTGACCAAGAAGTCGATACCGCGCCACCGAAGCGGCGTCGACTGGCCAAGAAGGCGCCTTCTGCTGCAAGTTCACCCGCGAAGGAGCAGGGCTTGGAGGATGACGAGGAATCAGGTTCACCACCTGTTTTCCAAGCCGCTCCTTTGCGTGCGTGCTCAACAAGCTCAACTCTTCCTCTTCAGTCGAGTGGTACCCCAGCCTTTGGGGGACCAATTTTTGGCGACTCCGAAGATGAGGAAGATGAGGAGCACAGGTATGTGTTTTTTGAGTATGAGAATTTTGTGCTGTCACATATTTGTGCTGACCGTCTTTTTGCTTTGTTGTGTTGCCACAGCGCTGAAAACAATCAGCCTGGGACTCCTCCAGTCGAAATGTTCCAACCCTGGAGCACTCGAATTCTGCACCGACTGGAAACGAGGCTGCCCAGCCAATGGCCACTGACGCTGTCGTTGAGACAGCCAAGGCGGCAACTCCAGATGTCGGGACATCAGTCGCGGCTCCTGAGCCGTGGATGAACCACGTGAGTACTTTTTGCTTGACCCGTTTAGTTGTAGGTCTGTGAGAGTTTTGGATTTTTGCTGAATCGTGTGCTCGCAGCCCTTCTACCACACCTTGGCAGATTCTGCCAAGGCTTATGTCCAGGTGGAGCAGGAGAGGGACACCATGCGCGCCGAGCTAGAGCGGCTCAGTCGTGAGTTCTCCTTTTTGCTTTTGTTTTGCCGAACTTCTTTTTGCAATGCTTGATTTTGTCGAGTATTGAATGCACGTGATTTTGCTGGGCCAGGCGAGAAGAAGGAGCTGGAAGACGCACTCGCCGCGCAGCGCGAAGAGTCGAAGAAAGAGCTGGCTGCCGCCACCAACTCAGCCGCTGCACGCGAGCGAGGATATGCTGACCAGCTCGCGGCACTCGCGCAGGTCATGGGAGGTGAGTAATCTTTTCTCCTTTTGATATGACGATATAACTTGTCGAGTGTCGTAAAATGACTTATGCCTGTTTTGAATTGTGCAGAAGCTGTTGGCGCACCGGCCTCTGCGGACGTGGCGAGTGACGATCTTTCGCTGGAACAGGCTGTGGGCGGCTTAGGCGCTCTATGCAACCAGGCGAAAGAAGCACTCGCCAAATCGACGAGCACACTTGGCGCTGTATACCAAGTGGTGTTCCCGACTGGCGTAGTGCCGTCGACGGTGGATGACTTCGCCGACGTGTTTGGCCCCGGGACGTCCACCATGGCGGGTTTCGCTCGCGCCAACACGGTACGCGGATCCGAGTCCACCATCAAGCTTCTTATGGGACATGGGATAGATTGCGACTATGAGGCAGCACTGTCTGCGTTCCCTCAGAAGCCAGATGGGAAGCCCATTTCCTGAAGGGGGTGAGCGGAGCCGCCGCGCGACTGGCCGAAGTTTTTATGAACACCATGGAGCGCCGGGCACTCGAGACTGCCAATCGTCTGCTTAGGAAATCGAAATCTTAGGTTTAGGGTAGCTGTACCCTTTTGCTTTTTTATGCCTTGTAATGATACCTTCTGAACTGCGCGAGTCTGCGCTTTGTTTGTGCTACCTTGTTTATGCAAACAGTCTTTTGCTAATGTCTTTCACTCGAAGAGTTGTATGCTTATGACATGAGTTTTAGCTTCTGACACAAACTTTGTGTTTGTGATTATGCTCTTTGAACAGTCACGAGAACCTGCTACTGCGACTAGTTCCTCGCAGGCTCCAATCACCACCCGATCCCAGGGTCAGGTAAATGATGCCAAGGTGATGGAGTATATGAAGGCCAAATTTGTGAGAATGGAGCAAGATCTGAAGGACGCCCAGGCTGAGCTGAATCGATTGAGGGCGAGACCCGCGTTGGCCACCCAACGCGAGGAATATGTGCTCGGGGAGATGGATCTTGTGAACAGGCAACTCGAGTGTAAGTTCGAGTCTTGCTCTGTTTACAAGCTTTTTGCGTAGCTTTGTCCTTTTGATCTGACTGGTGCGCCCGTGTTTGTAGGCTTTGTCGACAACTTCCAGGCTGAAAAGATTCGCGTGGAAGGGCGTCTGGATAGCGTGGTTGACGACCCTACGACTGGGCGTCAACACTTTTGGCTTGATAGGTACCATGCCCGCATACTCGCCACCCTGAAGGATCGCGTCTGGCGAAGTGCTGAACTGCTGGAGTTATGCCGGGCAGCGTTTATTCGCCTGAACGAGACTCTTTTTCCTTCGGGGCCACAACCACAAGGGATTCGTGCTGTGTTGAACATCTTCCGCCAAACAAATCCCATTCGAGAGTTGCTGTCTCAGAGACTTGTGATTGGAGCCAACGCTGCAATGGCGTATATGCGTAGTCGAAAACCAAGGTTGGTGTTGCGGACACCTGCAGCCGGAGAGGTTCTCGAACAAAAAGACCTGGATGACACGATCCAAGCTGCGGAGACACTAATCGAGTGCACTCGCGAACAGCTTTGCGGTCCCGAGCTGCCCGTAAAGGACGAGCCTGAGGATTAGAATAGTTTGCGAGTGCAATTTTTGTATAGGGGCAGCCCCCGAGTGTAATTTTTGACTCTTTGTATATTGTATAGTTTGTATACTTTGATTTTTTGTCGAGCCCCCGAGTCAGTCGAGCGGGGTTTGTGAAATGTGTTGGTTGTGAACCAATGACTGTGCAGCCCCCGAGTATTCGAGTGCGGCTGCAGAGTTTTTGTGTTTTTGTTTGGATCCTTGTTACGCAGCCCCCGAGCATTCGGGTGCGGCTAAGGCATTGTGTTTCTGCAAGAGCGAGAGCTCATTTGATCGATAACACAGCCCCGAGGGTTTCGGGTGCGGTTAAGGTATGAATTATGCGGGTAGTAACAAAGAAGTCGAAGGAACATTGATTTTATTCCTCTTTTGAATGTTAGGCTGCAGGCCGCCTCATTAAAAACCTTCCAGTCCCCTTAGGTACCCTGGTAAGGAAAAGAGCGCGTCTGAAACCTGCAGCCATCCGACATATAGCCTATTACATTGTATGACTGTGAGCACTTTATGCGTAGAAACGGCGCAGATGCGCAACGTTCCAAGGATTATGAGAGAGTTCGCCTGTCTTCGCGTGCTTCAGTCGATATGCGCCTCCACCAAGGACCTCCGTGATGATGAAGGGACCCTCCCATGGGGAAGCGAGCTTGTGCACCTTCTTTTGCTTCAGTCGAAGAACCAGGTCCAACGACGAAGGACCTGGTTCGCAGTCGACGGCTATGGTAGTTGCGGAGATCTGCTGGTAAACAGCTGTGCGGGCCAAGGCCGTGTCTCGCGCTCATCGAGTAGTCGACTGCGTCTTCGAGTGCTTCTTCGCGTCGTCTTCATTGTATGCTTCAACTCGTGGCGCATTGAACCTTACATCTGATGGCAGAATTGCCTCTGCACCATAGACCATGAAGAATGGGGTGAACTGCGTAGAAGTGTTGGGAGTTGTGCGTAGGCTCCATAGCACAGATGGTAGTTCTTCGACCCAAGCACCCGCAGCTCTTTTGAGTGGCACCAGGAGGCGCTTCTTGATCCCACTCGTCACAAGTCCATTGGCCTTTTCGACTTGGCCATTGGATTGTGGATGTGCCACGGATGCGTAGTTGAGCGTAATGTCCTGCTCTTTGCAGAAGGTTTTGAACTCCTCAGCCGTGAAGTTTGTGCCGTTATCAGTGATGATACTGTTTGGGACACCGAAGCGGTAGATGATGCTCTTTATGAAGTTGACTGCCGTAGTAGCAGTCGAATTTGTGATGGGGACCGCCTCGATCCACTTTGTGAACTTGTCGACTGCCACCAGTAGGTGAGTATGCCCGCCATGCGATGATTTTTTGAGTGGCCCAACCATATCGAGCCCCCATTGGGCGAAAGGCCAGGCCAGCGGTATAGTCTTCAACGCCGATGCGGGTGCGTGCGGCCTTGTTGCGAATTTCTGGCAGCCGACGCACCTTTTGACTATGTCCTCCGCGTCTTTGAGTGCTGTAGGCCAGTAAAACCCTGCGCGAAAGGCTTTGGCTACGAGTGATCGACTGCTGGCGTGATGCCCACAGGTACCTGCATGAATGTCTCGAAGTATGGCTTGGCCATCTTCGAATGCGATGCATCTTTGGAACATACCTGATATGCTGCGCTTGTATAACTCGCCGTTGATAACGGTGTATGCTTTTGATCTTCGAGTCACGCGTCGGGACTCGGTTATGTCATCTGGTAGCTCGCCACGGAGTATGTAAGCCAGAAAAGGTTGAGTCCAGTTGGCTCAATGAGAAATACCTCGACTGGGGGGTCCTCTGTGCTAGGCATTTGCTTTTGGGTGGCGTAGTCGACGGAGGAGGCTCTCGTTTCTCCTTGATAGATCTGTGTTCGATGCGCTCGAGGAAGACACCAGGTGGAATTTGTGCGCCAGTTGAGCCAAGATTGGCTAGCATGTCTGCTTCTTCGTTACTTTCCCTTCCTATGTGCCTCAACTCGCAGCCCTCGAAGCTGCCCTCCAGTGTGTTGTACAGGTCGCGATAAGCGATCATGTTGTCCGCGATTGCGTCGCAGGCCTTCATTGTTTGCTGCACCACGAGATTGGAGTCGCCGTAGATCATCAATCGAGTGCACCCAAGTGCTTTTGCCATCCGCATGCCATGGATCAGGCCTCGTATTCAGCCTCGTTATTGGAGGGTAGTTTGAATCCCATCTGCAAAACATAACGTAGCTTGTCCCCTTTTGGTGATATGAGGATGACGCCTGCGCCTGCGCCTTCGTGTTTCTTGGACCCATCGAAGTACATGGTCCAGGAATTGGACACGTCTGGTGCTCCAGGTAATTGGGCCTCTATCCACTCGGTTGTGAAGTCGGGTAGGACTTGTGCTTTGATAGCCTTCGGGTGCTCGTACTTGATGTCTCTTGGAGCCAGCTCGATGAGCCATTTTGCGACTCGACCCGTTGCATTGGGGTTTGTGAGGATATCACCGATTGCTGAGTTACTTACCACGGTGATCGGGTGCTCGGTGAAGTAGTGTGTCAACTTCCTTGAGGACATGAATACAGCGTATGCCAGCTTTTGATAGTGCGGGTACCGCTGTTTTGATATGGAGAGAACCTCGCTCAGGTAGTAGACTGGACGTTGTATGCTTTGGATGTGCCCCTCCTCCATGCGTTCGACTACCAGTACGGTGCTCACCACCCTGTTTGTAGCCGAGACATACAGGTAGAGTGGTTCCCGTTCCTTAGGTGCGACGAGGATCGGAGGGCTTGTGAGGATCCGCTTGAGATCTGTGAAGGCTGCTTCAGCTTCTGGCGTCCACTCGAACTTGTCCGCCTTCTTCATCAGTCGATAGAATGGTAAGCCTTTTCACCCAGTTTGCTGATGAATCGACTGAGCGCTGCTACTCGTCCTGCTAGTTTCTGCACATCATGAAGCTTTGAAGGCCTTTGCATTGTGAGGATGGCCTGTATTTTCTCCGGGTCTGCTTCGATTCCACGGGCAGAGACTAGGTACCCTAGAGCTGCCCGGCTGGAACGCCGAACGTGCACTTCTTAGGATTGAGCTTGATATGGAAGCGTTTGAGGTTTGCGAACGTCTCCCTCAAATCGTCGAGTAGTGTGTTCTTCCCTTGTGGTAATGACAATGTCATCCACGTAGACCTGGACGTTGCGTCCAATTTGCTTTTTGAGGCAGTCCTGCATCATGCGCTGGTATGTTGCACCCGCGTTTTTGAGCCCAAAGGGCATAGTTGTGTAGCAGTAGACCCCGAGTGGGGTTATGAACGCCGTTTTTTCTTCGTCTTCTTGCTTCATCCTTATCTGGTGATAACCTGAGTAAGCATCCAGAAAGGAGAGTCGTGCGCATCCGGCGGTGGAGTCGACGATCTGGTCGATCGGGGTAGCGGGAAGTGATCCTTTGGACAGCACTTGTTCAGCGCTGTGAAGTCCACGCACATCCGAAGGATGTCTGTATGCTTCTTTCTACGAGTACGGGGTTGGCCACCCATTGTGATTTCTTGATTTCCCTAATGAATCCTGCTGCGAGTAACCGGTCGACTTCAGATTCGACTGCGGTTCGCTTTGGGCCGGAGATTCGACGCATCGTTTGCTTGACTGGCTTTGCATCTGGAAACAATTGGAGAGAGTGCTCGGCGAATTCCCTGGGAATACCTGGCATGTCGGCTGGACACCACGCAAATATTTCCCAGTTCTCACGGAGGAATTCGACGAGCGCGCCTTCCTATGCGATAGGCAGGCTCGAAGATATGTTGACTGTCTTGGACGGATCGGTCGGGTGCACCTGATGCGACCTTGTGTCATTTGTAGCATTGAAGGATCTGTCGACTGCCAACTTCTTATGCTGGAAGGAGTGTGCGGTCGTTGGTAATCGCCAAGTCGGCGAGTGATTCTTCCACCCCGAACATCTCGGAGATTTTGCTGAACTCGCGGTCGCAAGCATCGGACCTTTGAAAGTTTCCACGGACAGTGATGACTCCCTTTGGTCCTGGCATCTTCAGCGTGAGGTACGCATAGTGTGGCACCGCCATGAATCGAGCAAACGTCGGGCGACCAAGAATAGCATGGTATTGTGATTTCCAGTCGACGACCTCGAACTCAATCGACTCTGTCCTGAAGTGGCTTTGTCCCCGAACGTAACGTCGAGTTGTATGGTGCCTTCTGGGCTAATTGCTTTGCCAGGAACATACCGTGGAAGGTATTTGAAGATTTTGGGAGGTTTTCGACTGACCTGTTCATTTTGCGGAGCGTGTCCGCGAAGATGATGTTTATGCCGCTGCCTCCATCCATGAAGACCTTGGTCATGGCGTAGCCTCCTATTTGCGCGTCGAGTACCAGAGCCGCGTGCCCTGGTCGAACTACAGCTGGGGGATGATCCTCTCGACTGAAGCTTATGATGGTTTCCGATCCCTTCAGAAATCGGCACGGCAGGAGGTGCCATGACAGCCATGTTCACCTGTCGAGTGATTAGCTTTTGCTGCCTGTTGGAGGGGCGACCCTTTTGTATCATGTACATCTGCCCGTGGGGCTGTGGATATTGATCATCTTCCGCCCGTAGTACGGGTTGTATGGCACCTGCGAGGTTTGCGCCTGGAGCAGGCTGTGGTGGTGGTTGCGGTGGCGGCTGTGGCGCCATGAGAGCGGGCACAGCGTTCGGCTGTGGTGCGGGTGCAGGCGTGGGCTGAGCAGGTGCTGGGCCGTACCTTTTGAGTCGTATCATGTAGTCAGTCGCCATTTGGTCGAATTCCCTGCAGTTCCTTAGGGTGTGATTGGAGCGTAGTTTTCCGTCGTCCCCCTTGAAGAGGTGGAATCTGCACCAGTCGTCCATCTTTTCCTCGAATGACCGCTCGGGTTTTGCGTCGCTGCGTTTGCGCCATTCTTGCCTTTTGTAGCTGTCGCTCCGCTGCTCGCGATCTCGACTGTCCCGTCGATCATCCGAGCGTCGATTGCTTCTATCTTGGTCCTCCCGGTGTGTGTATCCAGCCGCCATGAACTCGGGTCTGTTATCGTCGTAAGGACGTTTGGAACGTTTGCGCCTGCGATCTTCTCTGTATGAATCTCTGCGGCTCGACTGCCGCTTTCGTAGTTGTCGCGTGTTGGGGAAGCACGGGATCTGCGTACAGAATCCTCTCCATCTGCCCACTCAGTCGCAACTTTGATGAGGTCAGCCAGGGAGGTTGGCTTTTCACGACCAAGTGCCTCTTTGAAGTCCTTCCTGGCGAGACCTTGTATGAAGGCATCCATGGCCCTGTCTTCTGACACTTTGCCAACCGAATTGCGTATTTCGGTCCACCGCCGTATGTATGATCTCAACGACTCGTCTGATCGTTGAGTGCATGTCCTTAATTCTCGAATGTCTTCGGGCGCTCACACAGAGGCTCGAAGTTTTTGATGAAGTCTCTGCGGAAATCGTCCCACGAGTCGTATGATGATGGAGGGAGCGATTGAGCCAGTCGCGGGCAGTTCCTTCGAGCATAAGTCGTATGTACTGCATCGCCGTGGTGTTCGTGCCACGCTGGCATGCCACGGCGAGTCTGTAATCTTCTAACCACCCAGAAGGTTCTTGGCGACCGTTGTACTTGGGTTGTTCGCCTGTCAACTTGAACCGTTTGGGCATCCGCGTCTCACGGATGCGTCGAGTGAAGCACAATGCTCCGCATGGCTCTGGTTCGCGATCAGAGTATGAATCGCTGCTATAGGATCTTCGAGATCTGCTTCTGCTGGACCTGTGCCGGCGCGTGCTTCTCCTTCCTTCATCCGAGTGGTGGCTGCGACCACTGCGATGATGTGCTGCGTGTCGTGAGTCGACTATGTCGCGATCGCGATTCCTTGCTGGAGTTTTGTCTTCTGGCTGTATAGCCTGTGCCGCTAGAGCTAGCGATTTGAGTTGTTGGCGATGCAGGGCTGCGTTAGGGTCATTCGCCGGAGGTTGCATTGCCTTGAGGTAAGCACCTACGGAGAATAATGCACCCGCAGCAGTTTTGGGCACTGGGATTCCGTTAGCGTCCTCTGTCATGAACGACAGGTTACGGGTGATTGCTACCCTTTCATGTTCTGGAAGGCTTGCCAACCGCGACCTAGGTCGTGGGGTTGGTTGCATTGTGGACCCGAGGGATTGCTCCCTTCTTCGGGCACTCGAGAGGCTGGCTTGCCTTTTGCGCTCCTCGAGCGTCGCTCGGTAGTTTTGCAGTCGAATTGACTCCTGCCAGTTGAAGTACTGGAAGGTCAACATCTCCTCTGGGGTGGAATTTGGTGGCATCATTGTGCACTCCTTTATGACTTTATCTGCTTTTGCTGCCATCTCCTCCGTGATTGTCAAGGTTGTGACCCCATCCGGCATGGTTACCGTGCATGGGAATTGTGCAGGCCTGCGAGCGGCTGCGTCTGCGGATGATTCTGCGTGAAGGCCACGTAGACCTGATGGGGCGTGACCCGAGGACAGGTGTATGTGCTGTCGATTCCAGTCATGGACTCGACGTCGCCGTCGAGGCTCATGTCAGAGCCAATGTGTTCATCGAGTAGATCTTCGAGGCGAATCTCGTTGTCGGCGTGCTCATCGCCTATGCTCATCTCGGTGTTGGCGAGGCCATTATGGATTTCTGAGTCGAGGTTGGTGTTGGTGAAGATCTCCGAGTCGACGTTGCTGTCGTTATGAATCGCGGGCTCGTAGAAGTCATCGAGGGAGATCCCGCAGTCGAAACTTTCGTCGAGTGGTAGGTTGAAGTCGACGTTGCTTGTGCGGTATGCTGATTCTGCCTCCTCGCCTTGGAGTTCCGTCATCATGAACCTGTCGATCTCGCCGGTCGACATGGTTGTTGCGGGCGAGCAGGCTTCAGGAATCGACGACGGGGCGAGCGCAGTCGACGGAGCCTCGAGTGCGCCCAGCACCGGTTGTTGCGGATCTGTCGAGTCCTGCGTGCCAAGATTGTTTACGAAAAAATTGAATGCTCCAACAGTTAAGCTCAAACCTGATTCAAGGCCAGAAAACGCCTCCTGAAGCTCTGGCGAGTGCGGATTGAAATTCATTGGAAGAGCAGATGCGCTTTTTGCGGGTGAAGCGGGCAGGCTGCCGCTTTTCGAGTAGATCGGCGAGTCGCCGTGTGTCGCCTGGATCGGCGAGTTGCTGTTTGCTGACATGACCGGCGAGTTGCCGTTTGCTGGTGTGATCGGCGATTTGCCGTTTGCTGTTGGGACCGGCGAAACTTCGAGTCCAGCGCTATTCGTTCCCACAGACGGCGCCACTTGACGAGGGGTAGACTCATCAAGACCCATGGTTAAGGTCCCTAGGTTATGAATATGGGGGAGAGAACGTGGTAGAGCTGGAAGTGTCGTCGGCTGACAAGCAGGGCAAAGATTTTACCCAGGTTCAGGGCCCTCGTGTGGAGGTAACACCCCTACGTCCTGCCTGTCTGTTATTGATTGGTGAATATGATGGTTACAAGGATCCCGGCGAGATGTCGATCTCGCTAGGGTTTGTGGCTCTGAAAGTACGTGGTCTGGTTCGAAGGCCCTCCCAGTCTTTAAATAATAGGCTGGGTCTCGGGTGTTCGTAACCGACTCGATTTACAAGTAAGGAAACTCTAAACCGACTATTGCTTCGCCAAACTTGGAGGATACTCCATCTTCGTGGGCCTCCCTTCATGGGCTTCATGTAGGCTCTGATAGTTGGGCCTAGTTGATACGTGCACCAGGTACCCACATGGTAAGGTACCCGATAGGCATACCCATGTCAATGTTTATTTCGAAGCGAAAATCGGTAGTGTGGCTCTCGATCACCAGTGTGCCCCTTCTTTGAAAAATTTGAAAACCATATTTCCCGGTAAAAAAAAAAAACCGAAACCTGGTGCACATGCACACATACACATTATGTAAATACGCCAGAATTTCCGTCCAAAACAACCTCATATTTTGGGCTAGAAAAACTAGAAATTTCTGACAAATTAAACGTACTATTTCACTACCGAGATTTTTGTTTTTACACAACTCAGAATACGACCTTTTTTTACTGAAAATTTGCACATATGTATCATAGGGTGTTTTTTTTGGATTTTTGAAACTCAAATTCAATTTTTCATAGAAAAATTCCACCACGTACGGTCTGGGACACCCTTGTGCTTGGGTGCACCAAGTCTGCACACGTTTTGAAGGCACTAACAAAAGACACATTTCCTTGGAAATGTATCATATAAACGAGTATCAATTTGCATCATATCATGAGCTACCACCATTGTTTTTAATATTTGTATGACATCTAACACGATTTTTTTTTTTTTTTTTTTTTTGCGATGAACACGAAATATTTTTATTTGGTTTTATAACTCGGGAAGCATGAAATCTCCATTTTCTCATATTTTGGACTTTCGAAATCTTCCATACATCAAACGCACAAAAGATTTTTTCCCCATCCTATTCTTTTATCCTAAGTTACAGTCTTCATATTAACTAGTTTTGAAGAGCACTAAAAAGGCAAAAATAAACTCACTACTCCCTGTATTCAAAGGAATACCACCGGTAAAACTGATGTGCAAACATGCATCATCAGAACGGCTGGATGGAACTACATCACTTCTACCCCTCTCTCCCCGTCACTGTTCGAGTGAGGCGAAAAGCGATTTTTGGACGCCCACCGCCGACCCACCGCGTGCTCGCCGCCGCGCCGTGGGATTCCTCTCCTCCGCCGGCCGCTTCGGCGGCGGGAGGGTGGGGGATCCCCGGTGCCGGCTTGTACAGATGGTAGGGTAGGGAGGTGTTCCCGCCGGCGGCGCCCTGGAGGGGGTGGTGCTGGTGGTGGGTGTTTTGGCGTCGGCGGGCTCTCCTCCGACGGTGGTGCTCCATGGAGCCCGGCGTCTGCGCGCACGACTTGGTGGAGCTCGAGGCCCGGCGTGGCGCTCGAGTTCCTCTGTTTCCCCCCAGATCCGCGGTGGCGGCGGATCTGGCGGCCGGAAACCAGTGCTGGACGAGCTTCTCAGCTCCTTCCTGCGGCGGATCCGAAGGCAGCCGTGGCAAAGCGGCGTGGTGATGCCGGGGGGACGTCTGCCCTGGCTGTTCATCGACAAGAACTCCGTCGCGGTGCGGCGGAGAGGCTCGGCGGCGTCTCTCAAGGGATTAAATGCTCCCAGGCAGTGGCAAGGTGGAGGTCGCTGCTCTTCGTCTTCATCGCCGGCGTAGCTGCGGTGCTCGGTGCCAGCTCTGGCTTCTCCTCTACGTATTTTCCTGTTTGTACTGTATTTCTACTATGTACTGTGTACGTGGTTCTGTGGTGAATATACGTGGAAGTTGGCTGTGTCAAAAAAAAAGAACGGCTGGATGGAGTTTTCTGGAAGGAGGTCTCTGTGTGGCGTCTGTCGAAATGCCGTCTCTCTCATCTTGATTCTCCCCGTTCGATCTCTCCCCAAATTAGATCTTCTCTCTGATTCTTCTTGATTCCTATCTCTCCACCACCTGATCTATCTTTCCCAGCAAATTAATTTCTAGTTCATCTAGCTTTCTCCACGGCTTCAAAAATCCCCAAAACCAGTGAGAAGCTTGGATACGTAACCTGGTTCTAGTCCAATCGCAGAGTATCAAGAAGCCCATCCGCAACTCGAATCTTTGCCTGGTGTACTCGATCTGCAGCTGAGCAAGCAGCCCTCTCGCATCTGTCTACAAGCTCGCTGCTGCCGGCGCCCAGCCTTCTTGGAGCATCAAGAAGCCATCTGCAGCTTGAATCTTTGCCTTGCTGTACCCGATCTGCAGCGGAGCGAGCAGCTCTCTTGTATCTGTCTACAAGCTTGCGGCTGCCGGTGCCCATCCGCTGCCGCCGGCGCCCAGTCTTCCCAAGAAGGTGCAGTCCTGGAGGTTAAAGTTCAGCTGGCGACAAGTGCGTCAAGGCTGCTGCTTCTCAGACTTCGACGACTCACGGCAGTGTGCGCCGTGCTCAACTGTCTTGACGAGCGTGACAACCACGGACTGCAGTGCTACACTTCAAGACTAATGGGTGGCTATTTGGGATAAAGATCAACCATCAATAGCAGCCTTCAAAGAGCAACAGACACCATGAAAGCAATGGGATGGAACTGCCAAGGCATCGGCAAGAGCCTCGGCAGCCCAAAAATGTGCCATCTTGCCAACATGATAGTCTCCACAAGCACTCAGGTAATTTTCTTATCTAAGGTAAAAACTTCCAAGTTCAATTCAGATGATCTTATTACTCGTTTCAATATGAATAACGCTTTTGTAGTGCCTTCTCGAAAGAGTTCGGGAGGGCTTTGGCTGATGTGGTCTGACAACACTTACCTCGATGTTTATACCTCCTCGTTCCACCTTATCTTAGCTATAGCCACTGATAAGACTAGAGATCAAAAGTTTGGGTTAGTTTGTGTTTATGGTGACCCCTATCATCGCCAGACGGCTTCCATCTGGGGCCAAGTTGCAAATTTTGTGTATGATAACAGCAACTTGCCAATCCTTTGTATGGGCGATATGAATGATCTTTTGTATGATACGGACAAAAGTTCTGCTAACATAAACCATACTCGTATGTATGCTTTTCGCTCCTTTGTTAAGAGTTGTGGCTTGTTTGATCTTGGTTTTAGTGGGCCGGCTTACACCTGGACCAACAGGCGTTTTTCCTCTACTCCTCTTTTTCAAAGGTTGGACAGATGTTTAGCTAATCCTGAGTGGTGTTCTGTTTACCCGAACTCGAATGTGTATAATATGCCTCTAATCTATTGTTTTAGTGATCACGCTCCTATCTTATGCTCTACTGATGGTAATAAGCGTACAACTAAGAATTTCTTCAAATTTGAAAATTGGTGGTTAAAAGAGCAAGATTTCCAGGCTTATGCAAAAACCTGCTGGGCAAGCACGACAAACTCTGCTTTTCATAACCGTACTAACAAGCTTGCCAGAGAGCTAAAAGTTTGGTGTAGGAAAAAGAAATCTTTGCAGGATGAACTACAGGACCTTGAGCAGCAAATCAAGGAGATTCAGTCCAAACCATTTGCTGCACAGGACCACAATCAGGAAGGTAAGTTAATGCAAAGGTATGAACAAACAGTCACCAAACTTAATGATTATCAAATGCAGAGAGCTAAAAGGAATTGGGTTAAAGATGGAGATAGGAATACTGCTTATTTTCACAGGGCCATTACAAAGCGCAGAAGGAGGAACACCATTCTCTCGGTCAAAGATGAAAACAACATTACCCATTTTATGCCTGATCAGATAGCTAACACCTTTGTGACCTACTTCAGATCAATTTTCTCCTCCTCTTGTGCAGAGCAGAGTAATATTGTCTTTGCAGATGACACGGATATACCAGATGATCCACCTACTCCACGCCTTCCAAGCAAGAAATCTGGGAAGTTTTAAAAGAGATGAAAAGGAATGCCTCTCCTGGTCCAGATGGTTTCAACGTTGAATTTTATTTGGCTACTTGGGAGTGGATAGGAGATGATGTCACTAAGCTTATTTCCACCTTCTTTACTACAGGCCAGCTCCCCACCCGAATCAATGATACACACATTGCCTTAATCCCTAAAAAGCTGGTTCCTATGGTTCCTACTGACTATCGTCCCATAAGTCTATGCAATGTAGTCTACAAAATAATTGCCAAATGTCTTGCCAATAGACTTAAACCTCACCTCCCAGATTACATCCACCCCTCTCAACAAGCATTTATTCAAGGACGGCGAATTAGCAACAACATAATCATTGCCCAGGAAATTACCCACTCTTTTCAACTTTCTTCCTGGAAAGAAAAGGCTTTTCTTCTTAAGATTGACCTGGCCAAAGCTTTTGATAGATTGGAATGGAATTTCATCCTCCAGGCTCTTGCTCGTAAGGGGCTGCATGCTCATTTCATCAAGCTTATTCATGCTTGCATTTCCTCCCCTACCTTTTCTGTAATCATCAACGGTCAGCCGTTTGCGAGATTTGTTTCAGACAGAGGAATTAGGCAAGGTTGTCCCCTTTCGCCCTATCTCTTTGTCCTTGCTATAAATGAACTGTCGCTTGTTCTGCAGGAAGCTTTGTCAGCTAACAATCTTCATGGAATCATCCTTGGACCTGATTGTCCTCCAATTCACCCACTCTTGTTTGCAGATGATCTTATTATTTGTGGTGCAGCTAATCACGATGAAGCACAAACAATGAAGCAAATCCTTCATATGTTTTGCCAAGTCTCAGGACAGTTGCCGAACTGGAGTAAATCAGGTATCCTTTTCAGTAGGTTAGTCTCCCATGATGATAAAGAAGAAATCCTAAGACTTTTTCCTGTTCCCAATATCGATGAGTCTTTCATTCACTTGGGGCACCCTCTAGTTCTGCCTGCTAAAAACAGATCTGAAGCCTACAAATTTGTCTTGGAAAAATTTAAAACTAAATTAGGCACTTACAAGGCCAGATCCCTCTCTCATGCAGCGAGGTTGGAGTTGATAAATTCAGTTTTCTCGTCTATTCCTGTTTACTACATGTCAAACATAATCTTTTCCAAAAAGTTCATTGCAAAAATCAATAGTATAATCCGAACTTTTTGGTGGTCTGGTGTCAACTCCGACAATCCAACCAAGCCTCTTTGTCTCAAAGCCTGGAAGGACATTTGCGCGCCAAAAAAAGAAGGTGGGCTAGGCATTCGAAACCTGCAGGCTGTCAACTATAGTCTCATCCTTTCCGGCCTCTGGAGAATAGCTGCTGAGCCCAACAGCCATCTCTATCGAATTCTGCAGTCCAAGTACTTCCACGACACTTCTATATGGAGGCCCAAACCTCATGTTCCAAAATCAGCTTTCTGGTCTGCTGCCCTCAAAGTCATTCCCCTGCTCCAAGCCAATGCCTTCTACCAAATCGCTAGTGGGGAAATCTCCATCTGGAATACTCCTTGGTGTGCGGCCTGGCAAAATATTTACACGGAACTTATTATCCAGCCCTCATCCTTTACTTATCCTGCCACAGTTAAGCAACTAATGACTCCGGGCACTCATAACTGGAATGAAACTCTACTCAATCAGCTCTTTTCTCCAGCTACCGTCGACATCATCATTAACACGCCCATCATTCCTTCCACGGACGATGACATTCTTTGCTGGAAATTAACCCCTAATGGCAAGTACAATTCCAAATCTGGATATCGTCTATGCCTGAATTTTTTGCAGGATGCAGGAGCTCCAAGGCCACGCAAACCGGATGAATTAACACAGCAAATACTCAATGAGGTTTGGAAATGCAAGAACATGATCCCAAGGGTCAAAACATTTGCATGGAGAATTCTTCGACGCGCACTTCCCTCAGGATCAAGAGCAGCAGCCAGATCTAAGCACATATCGCCACTCTGTTCCAGATGTGGACTAACTGAAGACGATGCACATATCCTTTTTCAATGCCCTTTTGCAAGAGCTGCTTGGTTCCTTGAGCCTTGGTTTGTCAAAATTGATATTATTGCTCAAAATTGCAATTCCATCGCCTCAATCATTAAAAATATCCTGAATAACGGTCACCCTTATGCCACACTAACAACTGTCTTCACTTTCCTTTGGTGCTTATGGAAATCAAGAAACAATCACCTTTTTGGCAGGAAACAGAACAAGCCTTACCAAGTAGCTATAGCCACCAAGGCCTTGCTGCAAGACCTAGAAGTGGATCAACAACAAGCCTCCTTGCATCCATCGGTGTCTCAGATAACAGGATCCAATAGGGACAATGATTTTCCCTTTCTTGCAGGACCAAGGTTCTACGTTGATGCGGCCTGGAAGCCGCCTGCTCATGGAGGACCTGCAACTGCTGGATTAGGAGTCTTTGCGACCTGGCCGGAACAACTGAACTGCACTGATGTTTTCGTTTTTGCTGCAGCTCATAATGTTGCTACAGTCCCTACTGCTGAAGCTCTTGCGTTCAGACTAGCAGCGGACATGGCGGCAAAGCTCAACATTCAATCTGCAGGGTTTTTCACAGATAACAGTAATGTGGCTAGCTCAGTGACGACGCCTTCACTCTCTCACTCATCTGTGATATGGGAAATCAGGCCTTTGGTTATGCAGATTAAGGAACTTCTTCAGCCACTTCAAGCCTCAGTGCGACACATCTCCAGGAATAGCAACAGAATTGCTCATAATTGTGCACATCAGGCGAAGCGATCATTAGGCTCGCTCCCTACTCTCTCTTGCAGGAATTTAGCTCACAGCAACACAAGTTGTCCTGTTCTAAATTATTTCCAACACATGAACCGACAGGACATTGTAATCATTTCTGTACTCTGCTTTTGAGCTAATGAAATCGGGCACTTATGTGCCCAACCCTTGTTCAAAAAAAAAAACTGATGTGCAATGTCACTGTCACCCAGCAGGGCCACCGCCACTCGCATGTGGGTCCCGCCGCCCTAACCCACTCACCTGCACTGCACCTGTACCGGATACAGTTACTCCCTCCGTTCCGATTTACTCGTTGCGCTGGCATTTTTGCAAATTTGTCCTCCTGTTTTTTCTGACCAATCCCGCAGTCCTTGCTCCCTCATCCTCTTCGTTCTCCCGACAGAGCTCAGTCGCTCACCGCTCCGTCCTCCCGAGCAGACGCCGCACCCATGCCTCCCGCCCCCCGCCCCATGCCACCTTCCTCCCCCGCCCCATGCCGCCTTCCTCCCCCGAACCACACCGCGCTGCCGCCACTTCGTTCCCCTCCTCGTTCCCCACCATCTCAAGGTCGGATTTTGCGCCACCGCCGGTGGTAGCCTGGGCGCCAAGATGGTGGTTGATCTGCGAGCAGCGCTGCTCGATCTTTCCTCCGACGGCGAGGAAAAGCTCTATTTCAACCCACACGCTCTGCTTGTCTAGAACCGGAGCAGCGGGAGCCGCGCTGCTCGTCATCGACCATGGCCACGGCAACGATCTGCTCTCCGACGCCGCCGGCCACGGCCCAGGGCACAGCGGCGGGCCACCCTCCTATCTCGGACTCTCACACGGCGGGCACCATCATGGCGGGACTCTTCTTCTCCCAAGGTGAGGAAGAAGCTCACCATCGCGGGCCGCGACTTCCTGTTGAGATCATACCGCCAATTGCTGACAACAAGAGGAAAAAAGGTCTATTTTTCTTGCTCAGCTCCATTCCCGATTTCACTATTTTTGAATTGTTGGAAACAAAAGGAAAATTACTCACTCAATTCTGTATGGTACTCAGAGTATATTCTGTATGGAAAATTACTCACTCAATTCTGTAGTGGTGCTGAAATATTTTGGGTTATTCCACTCGATTGTCTGGTCACTAACTATAACTTGATACGCACTAGTGCTAGTCAAGAACTACTGCAGGATAAGTTCTATGCATCTTTTTTCTTAATAATATGCCATGTTTCTCCTATGTCTGCAATGAAACCTGAACCTAAATTTTCTTGGTTGTACACTGAAATCTGAACCTGAATTGTTGTACTTGGAGTAGAATGCCAATTTAGTTAAGCACAAGAGCAACATGTGAATAAGAAGAATAGGCCACCATATTAGTTAATGCCAATTCAAGGTCATGCAATTGTTCTCAAGATTCACAAGAGTTCTCAAGGTTCAGTCTCTTTTATGTATACATGTGTTTTACTCCGTAGGTGCAACTTATTAGTGGAGTACAATGATAAAACTTGGACAACAATACAACTTTCATTTAGGGGGTACTCATTGGAGTATGTACAAGTACTCCTTTCCTTTCCTATACAAGTACTCCTTTCATCTTGTGATTCTATCATCATGTGCTTCTATCCTGCTGCTGTTATTATGCTGCTTGGAGAGTAGCACGTCTAACCAGCAGGACACACACGATCCAGTGGGCGACAGGTTCGTTGGCTTCGTCAGGTTCGACACATTCCTACAGAAAAAGCTTGATGAAACATCCATGTCGCTATCCATGTATAGTCCACCCAGATTTTGTACTCACTACAGCATTTTGATATATTGACAGCATATAGTGTTGTGCATGACTAAGCATATGTCTGAATGTTAATAATGCCAAGTAAATTTCTGTTTCCACTCTGAATATCTAGATTTAGTGCAGTTTCTCAAACTGAAATTATACCAACAAGAGGAAGTTGTGATGTGATATGTCATGTACTCCAGTTTTGCTCTACCTTCTCAGGTATCTAACCAACATTCTGTTGCTCTATCTTTTCAGGTATCATACCAACAAGAGGAGTATCTGCTCCAATTGCAAGAATAGAAGCATGGAATCTCTTTACCGAAAACAGATTGGTGTCTCAAAATATTTTGATGCATCATGTTGATCCCAAGTGTAAGCACTGCCTGATATAAATATAAACTGTAGGCAAGACAATGCTTGTACCACCTCTAGATACCATGTCCATGTCTGCATGATCTAGGACTGTTTAGCTCCAATTAGCTCTCAGTTTGTAAAATTACTGAACACTATCGGACAAGTGAGAGAGCTAAGATGAACTTATTTCCAGTGAGATTTATTTCCAGTTCTTTCCCTTGCTATGTTAAACATCAGAATATTGAGTGACTGTTCCAGGTTTCAAAAAACATGACACATTTTTTCAAATACTTGTACTGAATTTAGTGTCACTGCACATACAGGTTCAGACTTGCAACCCTGTGACTACTTCAGCGAGGAACTTGAAGCCAGAGGAGGAGCAGCAGCAGCAGCACAAGCTCCACAGGCTGCAGGGGAGAAGCAGCTCGGGAGCGACGTGGGGGACACTTGGGTGGCGGCGCCGCCGTTTTTTGGTCACCGGAGGAACTTGGTGACGAGCTCCAGCGGCGGCGAGCGGAGGAGCACGACGGCCGGACGAACGAGCAAGCAAACAAGTGGGGAAATGGGTCCTAGAGGACCATCAGATCACCCTGAAGCTATTGAGAGGCTCGGGGATGCCCGAGGAGGCGCGACGGCGCCGAGATCGACGCGGGAAGCGGCGGCCGGAGTTGGAGGAGACATCGTCGATTCCGTCGATCCGAGTCTTCCCAGCAAGCGCGACTCGAGGATGGAGTAGCTCTCGGCGAGGCGGAGCTGCTGGTATGCTCGGACTGGCTCGGGAAGACGTCACGCGGCGGCGATTGACGACGGCGGCAGGGGAGAAGCTAGCAGCAGCAGGCCGGCGCAGGGGAGAAGGAGCAGGACAAATACGGGGGCAAGGGCTGCTGAGGATCCTCGCGGAAGTGGAGAAGGACCAGGAGCAGGCCGGTGGCAGGAGCTCCACCGGCCTGGATTCTGGCCGGCGGCAGGAGCTCGCGCGTTGAGACGATGGCGGGTGGTTTGATTTGTAAGAAATTAAATTAAGCAAGGGGGTTATTGTAAAATGGTCCGTAGTTCAAAATTAATCCCCCCGCGACGAGTAAATCGGAACGGAGGGAGTACATCCATAAAATCCCCACCACTCATCCGACTCCACGCCACTGTCCCCCCTAAACCGGTCCAGCCCTGCCACTCTCACTTCCATCCCGGGCCCACATGTCAGCGACTCGAGCCAGCCCGGACGTCCCCTCCCACCTTCTTCCTCTCTCCTTCTTTCTTTCCCACCAGCTCCCACCGCCGCCTTCTCCTCCTCCCACTCCGCCTCCACCGATCTCCGGCGAGCGGGGCCCACCATCCAGGGACCCACGTGCCACACTCGCGCCGCCGCCGCCATTAACTAACTGCCCATCATTCCTTCCTCCCTCCTCCCGATCTGCGAACCAGCGGAGCCCGTTGACGGGTGGGCCCCGCTCCGCTGCCCGCCGCTACCTCGTCTGGCCTCGTGCGCCGGCCGCCGCTCTCGTCGCGCTCCCCTGCGTCTGTACTCTGGCGGGGGAACGTACGCGTCCGGGGAGGGGCCGCCTGAGCTCGCTAGCCCGGGGATCGAGGGAGTGATGCGCGGATCGGGGCGTGCGGCGCGGCCATGTACGGCCGCATGAAGTGCCTCGTCGGCGGCGCCGTCGTCGACCAGGGCAGCCCGCGCGGAGGTGCGGCCAGGAGGGTCTCGCCGGCGTCCGGGCGCGTGCACAACGCCGCCGCCGCCGCGGGGCCGAGGGAGAAGGGGGCGATCTGCTTCCGCCCGCCCGAAGTCATGGAGACGGTGCACGAGGTCGCCGTCTACATCCACCGCTTCCATAACCTCGATCTGTTCCAGCAAGGGTACGGAGGCGCCTCGTGGAGATGTTCCGCTTTTGGTCTTTTTTCTCGTTTTCTTTTCTCGTGCGTGTTTTCTCGGGTTGAGTTTCTTTTTTTGACTGTAAAGTGACAAGTGGGTGAGTTTGAAAAGTTAAGTTTTTTAGTGACGTGTAAAAAGGAAGGTGAGGTAAAATTTCCTCTTGCGGACGATTTCTGATTTTGACCGTACGCATTTTGTCACTCACGAGGACTTTGGTTTTGCCCATAGCTTTTTCCGCATGACTGCAAAATTTGCTTATGATAATTTTGTTTTAACATTTCTTAATCTCCGAACCTCTCGTTCTTGATTTTTACTAGGCCGTGTTGTTGTTTTTTCGCCGAATTCTTTGTATCGGTAGCTGAATTTTTGGGTTGGTTCGTGCATTTCTTGTTAATTTAAGTTCTCAGTTGTTATCTTTAGCTTTTAGCTATAGTTGAATCGGACTTTTTTTTTTCCTCTTGCGGACGATTTCTGATTTTGACCGTACGCATTTTGTCACTCACGAGGACTTTGGTTTTGCCCATAGCTTTTTCCGCATGACTGCAAAATTTGCTTATGATAATTTTGTTTTAACATTTCTTAATCTCCGAACCTCTCGTTCTTGATTTTTACTAGGCCGTGTTGTTGTTTTTTGTTTTCAAACGAGTGTTGGATTATGTGCAGATGGTACCAGATGAAGATTAGTGCAATGTGGGAGGAGGGTGCAACTGGTGGCAAGGCACCAGCTTCACCCGCTAGGGTGGTCCAATACGAAGGTGCGTCCATCTCTTCTGACGTAGGATAGGAATATTTGATCGTCTGCTCCTGTTATTAATCGTGATTTCAAGATGCTTTCGTGGAGGACCACATGTTTAAGCAGTATCTTTGAAATGTATGAGATTTCTGGGGCTAAACTTCACTCCAACTGTTTCATGGTTGTAGGTATTAGCTGATAAGAACCGTGTTACTGTCTTTTAGTACAGTAAATTAAGCCTATGCCATAATGCCAATGCCAATCCGACTAATTCATTATGATTTCAAACTCTACCTTGTTGCAACTTGTTCCCTCCTTAGATAACATCAAGGGGCATCTGGTGTAGCTGGATATGGATTGTACAAGCATGTCAATGTCATGCACTAATGCTCCCTGTTTCTATATTTGCCATGCACCCTATGGAATATATATGTTGATTTTATGCAGATGCTTGTATGTCTTATACTCAGTCTGTGCCACTTTTAGGTGGATTCCGCACATTTCGTGGTTGAAGTTTGACCATACGTTTAACCAATGAAACATAGGTTTTGTGCCACCAAAATTACACCATGAATTCGTAGTCAAAGTATCTGGTGGTATAATTTTTATGGCACATGGCTAATATGTATTGATCTATTTGATGGTCAAAGTTAAATTACAAAAGACGACGACGCTTTTTAAATAGGGACGGAGGAAGTAGATGAACTAAGTGATCATATGATGCTAGTTTGGAAAATCCACCTTTCTCCTGTGATAAGTCAGTCACCGACAGCTGAGAAGTTTTACGAGAATGTTATTGGTATTGGTATTGGTCTAATGGATTATCTGTTCAAATAGGTGATAATGGTGTACCAACTATCTGTCCCCACTCACCTAAATAACCTAAGTTCATGAGTATTATGTTCCTTTTAATCTAAAGAAGTATTCCAACTTCCAAGGGATTTTTGGCTGGTGTTGCATGAAACACTTTCATTTGAATAGTTGTCAGTCATTAGCTAATAGATAATGACATGCTAGGTGGATTGTGCAGCTCCTGATGTCGGTGCGGATGATGCGTTAGGCATTTGGAGAATAGATGACGCTGATAATAGCTTCTACACACAGCCATTTAGAATCAAGTATGCTCGACAGGACATCTATCTATCGGTCATGGTGTCTTTCAACATACTCAACACTGAAGTAGAGGTTCGTAATTTGGATATTAGTCTTTTTCCCCTTTTGAATAAACTTATCGCAGCCTTATCGGAGTGTTTGTTTTTTATTTTATTTAAGGGTCCAGCAGCTTCTGCAGTGATATTGAAGTATGAGCTAATATATGCCCCAACACTGGAGAATGGGTGAGTGTAATTCTAATCCTATATGTATTCTTTCGTCTGGGATTATGCAAATTTTTCAATGCATGTGCATAATTTCCAGTTGACAGGACTGATGGTGCTTCTTCTGTTCTAGGTCTGATATTCAAGCTTCTAGTGTTACATCTTCAGCTGCTATGCATGAATTTAGGATCCCGCGTAGAGCACTCCTGGGTTTACACTCATATTGTCCAGTTCACTTTGATGCATTCCACGCGGTGCTTGTTGATCTGACATTACATATAGTGTACCTGAAAGCTGGTGCAAGTAAATTATCATTGAAGGTACACAGGTTTGTGAAGCTTTAGCTTTAATGTTCTTTGAAAATGGTGCTCATGTGCAACTTGTACAAGGCTGTAACTAGATGCTCTGAACAACTTTTGACTTATGTTACAGAACTATAGAGCTAGGTAACTAGGCTACCTTGGAGGTCCATACTTTGGATATCTATTCCTTATCTACCACTTGAAATTTAACTCTACAAATGAACGAAATTTATTCTATAATCCTGCACAATGCTAGAGGTTCATCACCCGGAAACTGTACTAGAGGATTGGCTACATTTGATGCTGCATCAAAGATCATGTAATTGTTATCACCTTTCTTTACTTGGATAGCTAGTATGAGCTTGCCAGTTATTTGGCCCTGGCAACGAAGGATGGTGTATTTTATTTGTTATTATTATTAGAGTTCTTTATCCTTTTGTCGAACATACAAGTAAACGTACCATTTTAATATGTAGATACCAGACCAAGGTTTAAGCCCAGCATCACATCAAATTGTAAAGGCATTATTGGCTTCGAGGGAAATGTTACTTGATGAGCTGAAGAAGATAAGTAATGCTGTTGGTAAAACGATTGAAGATTTAGATGATGCTGACTTAAACCTTGGTAAGTATGAGTCACTTCAGCCTTCAAAATCAGTCCAGACTGATTCTGGTAAAGTGTTCCCTGTAACTACCAAGGGTGTCGGACACTTGGCTGGCATTTTACATGACTTTCTAGAGGTATGTTTAATCATCCTTTTTGTTGTGACTTATGAATGTGTTCGTTGATGTGGAACTTGCTCATTGAAAATATTTATGTGCAATTATGCAGAGACCCAATGACGTTGTTGATGGCACTAGCGATGGTATGCTGTACGCTCTTTCCATGAAGAGTTGTTAGAATTGTTTCTAACTGTGAGCAGCCAACTTTCACTTTTATGGAACGCATTCTTGAAATTTCATAGGTAAAGTTAACTGATATGTCAGTTTCACTTGTTATTGCACAGTCCCCAAAGGTGTGCTATTCGCACGGCCATGATGGTTTCTCGATCATACATGTTCTTTGAAGTTATCATTTGTCTGACATTTTCTTCTTTCTCTGCAGGGTAAATAAAAACAAGATACTCGATTACTTGCGTGACATTTGGGCTATTGACAGGAAAGCAGAATGGTCAATATGGACTAATTACTCAAAAATTGAGATTCCACACCGCTATTTGCGGAGTATGAGTGATGACTCATCTCATCGCCAGTCCCTTCTCAGAGTTTCCGGGTCAAGGAAGTTTCATGAAGATGTAATTATCGCCCATCCATAAATTGTATGTTTATCATTCTTTTAATCTCTATTTACTAGCTTACACGTATGTGCAGCCTGTACAAAATTCTTCTTCACGGGCTGAACTACATAGGAAAAGCATAGCACAAATGAAGGTAATGCTGTTTTTTGGATTAGTGTGTGAACTATTATTTATTGAAAATGGTTGATGATTTGAGAATTCCTGCAGATCAACACAAGGTCTGTTCAAGATATGCATATATATGCTGATCCTTCACGTGTCCCTGTTGTTCTTATAGAACAACATCTCATGGTTGTTCCACAACATGGTTCGAGCAAGGATTTGGCAATAAATTCTTCAGAACAAAAGGATACTATTGTACTACCTAAGCTACAAGGGGAGTCTTCAGGGCTGAAAAATACCAGTGGTAAAAAAGGTGGCCGTGTATTGCGAGCCGTCATCTTTGTGCATGGATTTCAGGCAAGTCCTGTTCATCTAGTTTTACTCCCTACAATTACAGTGTAATTGGTGTAACTTAATTGTATTTTTAAAAAGCAGGGACATCATTTGGATTTACGTCTTGTTAGAAATCAATGGCTTCTATTGGATCCTGGGGCTGAGTGTCTAATGTCTGAGGCTAATGAAGATAAAACTTCTGGAGATTTTAAAGATATGGGTAACAGGCTTGCTGGGGAGGCTGTTGCATTCCTAAAAAAGAAAGTGGATAAGCTTGCAAGGTACGGAGGCTGTAAAGAATTGAAGCTTAGTTTTGTTGGCCATTCAATTGGAAACGTTATCATCAGAAGTGCCTTAGCAGGTATTTTCCAGTTTCCGTGCCAAATTCCTCTGAAGCAATTCAATCTTTAGGAGACTGACTACATTTCTGCATATGAATAGATCCTGCATTACAGCCATACTTGAAGAACCTCTACACATACATGTCGATATCAGGGCCTCACTTAGGTTACTGGTACAGTTCAAATTCTTTGTTCAATTCTGGTCTATGGCTTCTGAAAAAGCTCAAGGGAACACAATGCATCCATCAGCTTACTTTCAGTGACGATCAAGACCCCCAGAATACCTTTTTTTATAGGCTTTGCAAGGTACAATATGACCCTGCTTCATTCTGGGACGTGGAGTAGCTTTGTCAATCCAACCTGTATACACTTTTCAGCAAAATTTGACCATGAGATGTTCTTTTTTGTTTTCTTTCTTCAGTCAAAAACACTGGAAAACTTCAAAAACATCATATTGTTATCATCACCGCAGGTTAGTCCCTTTTTCTCCTTCCTAATTACTTCACTTTACCGGTGGATCTGGACTATTAGCTTGATGCTGTAAACCTTACAGCCTCTTTAGTCCTTTCCATGTCACTAACAAGTAATAAATCATGCTGAATTTTCTTCTACCAGGATGGGTATGTACCATATCATTCAGCAAGAATCGAGCTCTGCCCAGCTGCATCATCTGATAATTCAAGGAAAGGTCAGGTCTTTACGGAAATGCTCAATAATTGCTTGGATCAGATACGTGCGCCATCGTCTGAAACCCGGATATTCATGAGGTGCGATGTTAATTTCGACCAATCTGCTCAAGGACGGAACCTCAATACCATGATCGGCAGAGCAGCCCACATAGAGTTTTTGGAGACTGACATCTATGCCAAGTTCATCATGTGGTCCTTTCCTGAACTATTCCGATGATAATACTCTTATTTGGGACGGGCATCAAGCAAAACTAGGTACTGCTGCACTACTGACTGACCAAGAAAGGAAGGTTTACTCCTGCTCTTCATAAAGGTTTATTCGTGATTTGTTACCAGATGGGTAGCACTGTAAAGTTCCCTTAGCTGTAGCATTTTGCCAGCTCTGTTAGGTTTGTTTTGTATAAATAGTCGATTCGTTCATTTCGATTTATAGCCATGTAGATGTTCACCTCTGCTGCCAAGTCTTCATAATCCAATTCCATCTGGTGTATTTTAACGCTGCCAGTTTAGGAGGCCTCAACAGGCAATGAGCTTATGTCAAAATAAGCCAAGATATGTGTTTTGGTTTTTAACCATGTTACAGATCAAGTATCTGATTCTTGTCGTGTAATGTCATTGTTGATTCACAACTGAATCCTGAATTCCTTGATGTCCGAGAAAGTGTGCAGTCAAACTTGTATGACTTTGACATTGGGTGTACAAACACATTTGTTGAGATTGGTAGAATGGAGATATTTATTATAATTATGTTTCTTCTGAGAATATGCCATCATTCTCTGTTTGTCATCTTCCTTTTTAAAATAAAAATGTGAGTAAAGTCATGTCTCGTGTCCACATTCTGAAGGTCCGATGTTTAGATAAGAAATTCAAGAATTTCTTTTGTCGAGCGAACACTTTTCTTAGATGTATATAAATCCAAGAAAAGGTACTCCCTCCATTCACTTTTATAAGGCACACTAGTTATACTTTCCATTCTAACCACATTACATACGAAAATGATGGGTGAATCTATGTACTACCTCTGTTCCAAAATAAGTGTCTCAAGATTGTCTAAAAATGGATGTAACTAGACATGTTCTATGTATAGATATATCTATTTTTAGGCAAACTTGAGACACTTATTTTTGGACGGATGGAGAACAAAATAAGTATAGATTTACTTATTTTTCTATCTATGTAAGAATATCTACTACTGTGCTTTATAAAAGTGAATGGACGCGTACTGAATGTGCATGCGTGTGCTTAGGTGATTCGTTGTCATTAGCTTGTGGTTACACATACAATCAGAGGAATGTTTCCGACGTGCAGGACATGTTTGCCGTGTAGGCCGCATGTCGAGAACGTGTAGAAGAAGAATGCGGTGACTGTTGAAAGTTGACGACTCACGTCCTGGCTCTCCCAGGTTGTTGCTGCATCACAAGGAGGGAGCAGCAGAAAAGTCGAGGCGGAGAAGGAGATCTTGCCAGCAGACCAGACCGGGTCGTCCAGTCCTTCACTGATGAGAGAGCACCGAGGGAGGGGGTAGAACCACCTCCACTGCTGTCACCGTCGTCCATGTCGCCGTCGGCGATGACTTCTCCTTATTAAGGAGGAGCTAGCCCATACGGTTCGCAGCTGTCCCGTCGCAGTAATCACGGCAAAGGCATCTCAAAATAAGGCACCAAGCAACGCTGTCAAGCGACACCGATCAGGTCAGACTTATGGCAAAGGGACGATGTTTCTCGCGGGCACGACATGCCACCAGGTCTGCCTGCACGTCTGAACCCGATTCAGATTCTCCCTCAGGTCGCAGCATTCTGGGGCGGAGGAGAAACCCCGCGACCGGACCGGGTCGTCATCGTCTTCGTGCCGACCTCCGGCGAGCGACTCCAGTGCAGTGCACCACAGAGGAGGCCGGGGGCCATCTCTGCGGCGCCCACGACTTCTTCCTCTTGCTGATGCTGTATCGCTCTTGGTGATGCTATAGCAGCTTGACAGCCGGAGGAAGCTACCTATCACAGCAACAGAGACAGAGGCTCGCCACCAGCCGGCAAGGGTGGTGAGCCGTTTCAAATGTCTAAACAAAAAAGAGACAGAGGCTCGCCGTCGGAAGGTTTGAGCCCAATCAGATCGGTACAGCTAACTGCAGAGCAGTGACTTAGTAGGAGTATAACAGGTAACAACGCTATGCTGCCACTTGTGGGGAGTGTTTAGCGTAAAACTACCACTTTACAAACTAAATCACAAAAACATACCACTTTTGCCCGCAATCGCAAAAAGCTACCACATTTCGTCACAAATCACAAAAAACTACCAAATCGCACTGATGGTGAATTGAACAAAGATTGACACTGAATCCGACAGGTGGGACCCATTTGTCAGTGCTGAGGTGGCAGAAAAATGAGCAATTTGCTGAGGTGGACAGGACCATGGACAGCTCCGGCGGCCGTGGGTGGGGGGCGGCGGCCATGGGCGGCACCAGCGGCGGCCATGGCGGGCAACGGCGGCCATGGACGGCCACCTTTTTTTAATTTCTTTTTCGATTTTTATTAAACTGAAAAGTCAACATGCCACGTAATCACTTACATGTGGGCCCGCCATGTCAGTTTGAGTGTCAATCTTTGTTCAATTCACGATCAGTGCGATTTGGTAGTTTTTTGTGATTTGCGACGAAATGTGGTAGCTTTATGCGATTGCGGGCAAAAGTGGTATGTTTTTGTGATTTAGTTTGTAAAGTGGTAGTTTTACGCTAAACACTCACTTGTGGGCACAGAGCCAACTTGTTGTGCTGCTGATCAACTTGTTGTTACAGGGCAGAAGCTTCTCTCACATCATGCTTGCGTCCCCTTGTGCATCTTCTAGCCAATAGGTGAGAGAAAAGCAAGCAGCGATGCTCCTCTTTTGTTTCATGCCAGTGAGGCAGTGACCCCTATCTTAGTAATGGGAATAACAAGGTAAAACTTTCTGAAAAAACACAAACTAAGAGCATCTTCAACCACACTTGCCAAAATTGGCCCCCAAATTGTCCGCGGACAGGCACCGGTCACCCCCTAAAAGAGTGTCACTCCAGCCGTGGACCTCAAACGAAACCCCCAAAACTATGCACAAGCATGCAACGTAGATCAATGTAGAACGATATGTACCAAATTTTATCGATTCATCGGATAGAAGTTCGTCGGACAGACATAGATACTACAAAAGTAAACATATAAACATACTAAAATGGACAAATCTCACATCGGAGACTTGCCCTTGCCGGAGCCGCCGGCGGCGTCGTCCTTGAAGCGCTTGCTGAAGGCGAAGTACGGATCCTCCTCGGCCTCGTCGTTCTCGTCGACCTTTCCGGCGAGGATCCGCACGGCGCGGGCTTGCTCCTGCGCGCGCCGGCTCGCATTGGACGCCGCCGCCTTCTTCTCCTCCGCCTCCTTCTTCGACAGCTCGATGGCCGCCTCTAGAGATTCTTGGTTCTTACGACGGCGACGACGGCCGTCCGTCTCGGCGGAGGTGAGGGAGACCTTGAGCACATCCAATGGGATGTCCTCGTCGACCAATCGTCTCCGGCGCCCGCTGCGGCGGAGGTGATGGAGCCTCCACCAGCCTCCATCCAGCCCCATCCGGTATCATCCTCCACCCAGGCGGTGCCTGGAGCGGCGGGACCCGCCGCTGTGGGGCGGAGGAGGATGGAGCCGACCTCCGGTTGCCGGAGGAAACCCTAGAGCGGCGGCTGGGGCCTGGCGCAGATCTTCCGGCCGTCGGAGATGACCAGCGGCGGGGGCTCGGCGCAGATCTTCTGGCCGCTGAGCGGCACTGGCCACTGGCTGCAGGCGGAGCGCAAGGCGAGCTTTTCCTCGTCGACGACCTCGTGCGGCTTCTCCACCGCCGGCGCCGAACTCTCCGCATCCGCCGCCATCTCGTCCCAGTCGAAGCTCCCGGAGCTCTCCGACATTGTCGATTCGATTTGAGTGGGGATTGGAGTTGAATCGAGGCGGAGAGAGTGAGGAGGTGGGTTTTTATTGCACCGACGACGCGTGGACGCCGCCGGTCAGAGCACTTCGCCGGTCAGTCTTCTTTCCGACGCATAGGCCCCGTCCTATCAGCGACTAAGGTGCGGAGGCGCCCAGGCGCGTCCGCCCGCCCCAAACCCGCCCCAGATATGGGCTGGGTTTGGGGTGTGCCGGACCACCCGGACGTTTGGGGCCGGTTTGAGGACCGTGGTTGGGTCGCGGTTTTTGGCCCAAAGGCTGTCCGGGCGGTCTGCCCGGACGTTTGGGCTTCCTATGGGGGCCTCGCTTTGAGATGCTCTAAGATCTTTATTTATAGCTTAATGAGTAGCTGGATGACACCACAGGGCTGTAAAGGCTGCCAGCACGTTTGGAATGTTCCAAAGCTTATACTTTAGCGCAAAAAAAAAAACAATATGCAGTTCCAATACTGAACCTACATGTATTCACTTCCTTCTTGTTCAGAATTCAACCCTTTTCCAGCAAAATAGCAACATTCAGTACTTCGGGAAACTATAGAAAGTGTAGCACCAACAAATCCACGGGATGATATTTGTAAAATAGCTACATTGAGTCCAATGTTGGTAGATTCACAAACATACATTTTCAATACTGAAGCCACATATATCTATTTCTTCCTTGATCCGACTTTCACCATTTTCAGCAAAATAGCACCATTCAGTATTTTGCAATAGCAACAACAAAATCACATATCCAATGAAATGTCCGGAACAGTGAAACACATACCAGACAGTCCCACACTACAATGTGCAGGCTAAATTAAATGTGAAGGAAATTTTCTTCATTCATAACCCATGGCAGAGATCAAAGCGATCTTAGCGAGCTATGGAACATAAACTGAATCACAAATTTAACATTGGTCACGCGTAGCCAACAAAAAATTGACAAATTACAGGTGAAGGAAATCTTCTTCATTTCACAACTAGAAATAGATCAAAGCGACCTTAGTGAGCCATGGGTCATAAACTGAATCACAAATTAGCCGTGGACACACACAACTAACAAATTTTGACAAATTACATGTGAAGGAAATTTTCTTCATTTCATAACTATGACAGAGATCAAATCGACCTTAGTGAGCTATGGGTCATAAACTGAATCACAAATTAGTCGTGGACACACACAACTAACAAAAATTTGACAACATATATACCAAACGCATCATAAAAAACATGGGAGAACCAAGCAGCCATCTTAACATCATGATGGCCCCTTCCTAATCCCCCTCCTTTACACGAAGATACACATTTATACTTAGTACGAGTAAGAACAGAAACAAGCAAACCAAGAAAAGAAAAGCTACCTATGACCACCACATTGCCCGGTCGAAGGCGAGACTTCAATTGATGGGATCAATCGGCATTGTGCATGGACGAATCGAGGCCCTCGACGCGGCTGCGCACGATGCGATGGAACACCTCACGCACCTGCTTCTCCAGCGGCTCGAGCCCGTCCCTCATGGCAGCGCACACGGCGGCAAGCTCTGCCGCTGCCTCCCGTACATCGACCTCCCTGTCCCCGAAGAGAGGAATGGGGGCAGCGTCGATCGCATCAGCAAGCTTCTGTGTGGATTTCTCAAGCACATGGATTTCCTTGAGCAGGCCGCACGAAGAGCGCCTGTCCTTACGCTTTCCCTCCTCGGTTAAGCGTTCTTGCAGGGTAAGGAGGGGCGGCGCCCAGGGGAATGCAGCGCGCGCCGGCGCCACGGGCAGGTGGTGCGCTAGGAGCGCGCTGGACCGGTCTGGGCACGGGACGGCCGTGACGAGCGCCCATGAGGCGAAGTGGAGTATGCAGCCCATGGCGTAGACCGGCGCCGCGAGTCCTCCCTCGTGCGCGCGCGGCGCGGTGAGGCCGGCCCCGATGGCCTGCAGCTGCCTTGACGCCGACCACGTCCGGGACACGCTCCACGAGAGGGACCGGAAGTGGGACGCGGAAGCGGACGAGCCGACGACCGCGGCGCGGGAAGGGGACGCGCGCGCGCGGCCGAAGGAGCGGTTGCGGTGGGAGGCGAGGAAGGAGGCGACGCCGCCGCTCGCGGCCGCGGTGGTGTCGTCGACGAGGAGGACGGAGAGGTCGGAGATGGCCTTGCGGGCGCGGCGGAGCTGGCCCTCGTGGATCTCCCCGGGCGCGAGCAGCACCGAGGCGGCGATGTCCGCCAGGCGCTCGAAGCGCCGCACCTGGTCGACGCCGTCGCGCGCCGCGTTGCAGACGTCGAGAGCCTTGACCGCCCGCTCGTGGAACTCGGCGACCAGCTTCTCCGCGGCGGCCGGCAGCGCCCCGCGGCGGCGCGCCTGGGCCACGACCACCCGGAACTCCTCCTGGCAGAGGATGAAGGCCTCGAGGAGGCGGCGGATCCAGGCGACGGAGAGGATCTCCTCCGCCGCCGCTCCGTCGGCGCCCTCCCCGGGCAGCAGGTCACCGAGGTTGGCGGCCAGGTGGCGCTGGAAGAGCTCGAGGTCGGCCTCCTCGCCCGACGGCATGGCGACGTGGTCGCGGCGGAGCGAGAGGAGCGAGCCGAAGGAGAAGGGCGACGGGGAGGAGGAGGACCCCTGGTAGTCGGTCACCGGCATGGCCTCCGGCGGGGTCGCCGGCCGGAGGGGAAGCGGATCTCGCGCGGGCGGGCTTAGCGGGCTGGCGGGTGCGGGTCCCGGAGCATCTGTGGCGGAGAGGGAATGTGGGTGACTGGGAGGAGATGTTGGAGTTTTATATGAAAGCGTGAGATTAGGGGGTTCCCTAGTTAAATTAGGATTGTTTATTTGTTTATTTTTGGGAGGTCGGGATAGCAGGAGTGCGCTCATCATGAAGGGAGCGGAATTGTTTATAAATTTATTTATTTTTAAAATTAGAATTCTTTTGTGCTTGGAATGTTTTTTTTTTTTGATTTTTTTGTGCTTGGAATGTTTTTCCGGCGCTTCTCACGTTTTTGAGTTGTTTTACACTTAAGTCCCTCATTGTGTAGAATATTGTTTTATGGTTAGCCTTGCTTATTACAGGTACACATGTTTCTACCACGATCTTATCGGTGTTGGATATCCTTTCCCAGCAAAACAGCTCAGAAAAAATTGACTATGCAAGTTGCAAGGGCTGTCATACCATAATCAATCTATAAACGGTTCATCAAAACTCTTGAGATGCACTGAGTTTTGGCATTTCCGGATTCACCAAACCTAGAGGCCAAATAAGCGGCGATAGAAGAGATAATCGCCTAACATTCAGTGCAGGGGGAGAAATGCTAGGGAGTAGAGTTTGTGGAAACGAGGAGAGACATACAGGGTGCAAAGTTTACAAAAAGAGACCGAGAAGTCAAAAAAATTGAAAAACTCCGTGCGAGAGGAAGATCGTAGCTAACTATGCGGTAAACATGAGAAAACGTTGAAAGAGGAGTGGAATTTTTGCAAGAGAATGCAGAGGCGTCAAAATGAAAAGGGATGTTATTTGTTTGACGAAAAGCGACATCAGCAATTTTCATTCATTTGGTCTTAGTGAAAATAAAGGTAAAGAACGCTAGCAAGAGGGCATAAGAGCAATGTTTGTAAGGAAAAAATATCTTATGATCCACTTATTAATGGATCCATTCCATCCTACGCGCGTTGCTTCCCTTCCTCGCGAGTTGTTTCCACTTGCCCGCTCGCTCGCTAGCGATGCTCATGCTTCTCCGTCGCGTGGCTATACTCGTGTGTATACATGTGACTGATGATGCTGCTCTCTGCCAATGTGGTCGCCACTCCGCCTCCCATTGTGTGTGGCCACCACTCTTGCTACCGTTGCTACGGTTAGGTAAGAGATAGACAGTGCACCCTGCTCAGACTCTCGTGAAGGCCAGGAGCTCGCCATGGATGCCGCGATAGAGCTTGGCATGGACAGCGAGCTCCCCAGGGTCCGTCGGATCCACAAGAGTCAAGAGGTGCATCAGACCTCCCGCGTGTGAGAGTTGTACCGCCGAGCTCAGATTGGCGCATGACAGTGTCTCTATTCTCGACGGCGTAGATCATTTTTTGGGGAACTTTCGATGTTGCATATGGGTGTTTCCAAATGCTACAAGTGACTTCATTGTTGTTGTGCACCCAAACGATTCGTAGGTGTTTTGTACACATATATTCCTCGAGTGGACACGAGCGTCCATCTTTAAATCGCTTTTATATCACACTGTGGCTGGTCTTATAGGTGATGTCAGCTTATTAATTGGGAAACTGTATTAGCTTGCTGGCATTGTGCTTCTCCTTTTTGTTTCTAGCATCTAAACTAGGATGCTTTGGCCTCTACTAATGGATGCACGACCACGAGGGATTACACGGAGCGACAAGTGTCATAGGTGCACAAATGAAATTTCCGACCAGGTACTTGAATAACCAGACATAGACAGTCATTCCAGCTGAAAAACAACTCAGAGAACGCACGCGACCATGGCGACCAGGGCTGGCCTTCCGCCGCCGCGGCCTGATCTCCCTACTCCGGCGTCGTCTCCAAGCTCTACGACCAGATCCGGCCTCCCCTCGACGCCCTCTTCCCGTGCATCCGCCTGGCATGTAGGCTCCCGGAGCTCCCGACCTGCCCATGGCCCCGATGGCGGCGCCCTTGGCTTCGCCGTGCGCCGCCACTAAGCTGGCTGCAGCTGCTCTCGAAGCCCGCAGTCGGACCCTGCGATTCGTGGCAGGGTGTTGGTGAAGCGCTCCCCTGCGGCGGCGGCGCATGCTGCCGTTCCGTCCCCACAGCGCGTCGTCCCGGCTCTCCTCGCCGCCGCCTCAGCCAGCCCGCTGTCCAAGGAGCTGCTCTCCGCAGGCCCGTGCTCCCAGCCCCGGCCTGCGGTGTCGGGGGGCACCAATGCTCTGGTGGTTGAAGATCGTCCGTCGCCCGCTGCCCCTACCGGCGTCTCCTCCGACCTGCTCTCGAAGGTGCTGCTCTCTGCAGGTTCAAGCTCCCAGCCCCAGTCTGCAGGGTCGTGGGGCATCATGTCCTTGTTGGCCTTGCTAGCTGAAGATCCTCCGTTTCCTGCATGCTCTGGTTCCATCGGCGAGCACGGCCCCGACACATTGTTCACGACGGAGCTGCTGCCTGTTCTGGGGTCTGATCCTGCCGTGATGATAGAGGGCCTCGGGTCCTTGTCGCTGCCTCCGACTGCCTCGGGCAGCCTGGACTTCGCGGTGGTGAGTTCTGTCGAGGATGACGACGACGACGATGAAGAGTTGGCTCCACAAGGGCCGTTGGCCTCCACCAAAGGCGTTGTTTCCGGATCAGCTCGTGAAAATGCTGATGTGCGCCATGTTGAGGAGGCGATTGCTGATGATGAAGGTTGGGTGCAGGTGGGTCGGGGCGGCCGTCCCGCCCGCGCACCATCTTCTCCGCTTCGGGAACCATTTTCTCCGCTTCGGGAAGAAGGTCTCGGTCATAGCCTTGCTTTCAAGCGTTGGGCTCGCGGGAGGTGTGTTCGGTGCCTCGAGCGTGGCCACCAGGTCAGCACATGTCGTGGGCCATTCAGATGCATCCGATGTCGACGTCCTGGTCACCGGGAGCGTTTATGCCGTGCGCGCTCTCCTGCTGCTCGTTCCCGCTCTCCGAATGCTCGTACTTGTTCACCGGATGCTCGTGCTCCTTGCCAGCGGAACTGTTCTCCGTCCGCTCAGCCTCGTCGGCCCTCATCGCCTCAGAGTTGTGATCGAGTTGTGTGTCACTCGTCGTTGCGTGTTGGGGTGCAACCAAGGCCCTATCCTAGGTGTTGCGAGGGGTTCAGCGGCGACTCTGTCTTTCAGTCTCACTTTGCCTTGTTGCGCATGGAGCTTCGTCAGCTGGTCGCTGACCGCATTGAGGAGGCGTCTCGCCCCCTTCGTGAAGAGGTGGCAGCCCTCAAGGATTTGTTGGTACGCGTTGCTGATTCTTCGCGGCCGATGGAGGCATGTGGTTCTGGTGGCCTAGGGCTCACCTCTACACATGCTTCGTCTTTGCTTGACTCGACTGAGCAAAAGTCGTCTGTGGTTGTGGAAGCATCTCAGTTTGGTTGTTTTTCTCCTCGTGGCAGTCCCTGCTCGTCGCAGCTTGCTGTGACGACTACATCTGAGGGTGAGGACATAGGTGAGCTCCAGTTCTGCCGATCACACCAGAGTCTCAGGAGTCAAGTGGAGACTCATCTTTGGCCTCCTTAGAGGCTTTGACGGTGACCTCGACGCCCTGTGTGGATAGTGGAGGATTGTTGGCTCCTAGCCCTGAGGTTCTTTTTGCTAAAGAGCTTTGCGGCTTACTCGCCTGCTTAGAGGCAACTAGTCCTAGTTATGGCAAGGACATTGCTTGTGTGTTGGCAGGGAATGCTTCAGAGGACCTAATCATGAAGGTGGAGAAATCCCTCAAGACGGTTCCTATCAGGGGTAAAAGAAGAAAGAAGGGATTGGCAAGGAAAGCTTCGACAGATGCATGGCTCTAGAGTGGTCGTCAGTTTGCGGTTGTAATATGTAGATGGAGGTTGTTGCTTTGGGTGTTGCTTGCTTTAGGTGTTGCTCTTTGTGGCTGTGTGGGCTCCTCCGTGTGGTGTTAATTGTTGTATGGTTTTCGCCCGGTTCTTCCGCTAATAAACCAGACATCTCTTCTTAATTAATAATAAGGCAAAGCTTTTGCCTTTGTTTTTTTTTCAAAAAATCCGACCACTCCATCTGCTCCAAAGGAGTCTCGAGCAGGTGGGCCCACTGGGCAGCGGAACGCTGTATGAACGCGGCTGCGACGCGCCGGGGATGCACACACGTTGGCACGTGGGACCCACTGAAGACCAGGTCTCCGAGCTGCCCCTCACGGGCAGCCAGCCACCAGCCCACGCGAATGTTTCCACCTTTCCAGAAGCCAGCAGTGGGAGCGCACGAGATTACCGAAACAGCCCCCCTCCTCACGAGCAAGGGCCATGGCGCGCACGGGTACTTTTGGTAGGAGTGTTATCCTATGTGGTGGTTGGTCCAAGCGTTGACCAGTTGGGCCCCGCCGGTCCGATGTGACAGTTGTATCAGTTGCAACTGTCAGCGTGTGCTGTGTTTCTCTTGCTGCTGCCGCTACCCGTTTGTGCAAGTGGCCGCAGCGAAACAAGTCGCCTCGATGAATCGGTTTGGATTTGCCGATTGGTATTAGGGTCTCCTTGGTTCGATGTAAATGTAGGAATTTGAGAAATACTCCCTCCGTTTTTTAATATAAGGCCCGTATTTTTGCAAGCCCAGGCAATCTCACACAGACTTCGAAATCCAAAGGGAAACTCTACACCTGACGAGCAGCTAGGCTTCCACAGAGTGCAACCACTACAGTTTAGCAACGACTCGGAGCAGAGTATTTATTTTCCACGACAAGTAAGGAATTTAAGGATGACACCTTAAAATCTACAAGACTAACATGCCAACCTCAAATTTAGGGGGGCATTTTGAACTTAGTCCCACTAAACTATCCACATATAGCTAGTATTCGATGAAACGTGAAAAATTGTATGCAATACAATTCATGCTGGTTCATAAGTTTCAATGTGCGTTTCCACGCAGAAACCCCAAATGGAGCCCGAGCTACATGGGTCCTGATTTTTTTTTCAAAATTCAAGTTTGACATTTTAAAGTACCCAATGATACATTCTACCCGGAAAAATCTAAAGATGAAATACATTGTGTTTTAGCCTACACGAAAATAACAAAATTCTGCAAAATTCCCTATATTCTCAGATCCACAACTTTGTCAATTTTGCACAGCCCAAATACGGAGTCTTTTGATTTTGATTTTGGCACGCTGGTAGAATATATCAACTACATTTTTGTTTTAAAAAATGAAACTTAAAAATGCCGTTTCTGAAAAAAAAAATGAAACTTAAAAAAATTGGCTTCATGTAGCAAAGCAGTGGTCATTGTTTTCCTGCCCCACTCAAGCACTGCACGGTCAACCTCTCGAAAAATCAATTGTTTAGCGTGGTCAAGGTGTGCCACTTGAACCACCAACTCAGGAAAAATATGGACCATTGCGTTCGATCATCAGCTGTCACATCGTCGGTTTGTTTATTCACCGTGTGACGCCGACAACTGTAAATCCAACATTGTCTAAAAAACAAATCTATAAATCCAACACGAACATCTCTGATGCTAACCTGGAACCATTCAACACCAGACATCGTGCATAAGAGTCAGGAAGCAATCCATCCGAGGTCCAAGGGCGAGACACAAAGAACTACTGTAGTAGTACGGCACACGACTTGTAAAAATTATTCTGCACTTGGCTGCTGCATTCACGAATCAAACAAAGCTAAATTACCGAATGCGACGCTGGTAAGTGAAGAAAATCAACTGCGCGGGTTGACACAAATGTAGCGGCAAGCCACACTATCCGAGGGAGGTACCATATAGAGAATGTAAGAATCAACAGCAGAAATAGCAACACATCCAGAAACTAATTATTTTTTCTGGCCTGATGTGGAAACCCACCTTATCATACCAACTAGTCTCAGGGAAGCTAGTTGCAGTGCTCCTGAATAGCACTAGTGATTATGAACCCTCACCAAAATAAAAGGTGTCGTACGCGACACCAAATGAAGATCGTCCCCGGTTATCCAACCGTGAAATACTAATATTACCCTCTTAAACTACAAGGACAGAAAAATATGTATAACCCACTAACATATCCTACTGCTTAGAGGAGTTGATGACGAGCATACACAGAACGATGAGCATGTCACCTGTCAGTATGGTAACACGGGCCAACTGCTGCAATTTGTTGCCGTAAAAAAAATGAAAAGCAGGTGTTGCTGCAGTTACCAGCTCATCAATTAGGCAACTTTGCGCCGCGCGATTTCTGCAGACTGCCCAAAACGCTCTCTACAAGCTTATCCTTGTCTTCATCTTCTGGTAAGTCTGAAACAAAAGAGTACTGCTTTTGTGGTAGCCTTGCAGCCCTCAGTGTGTCTAGATAACCTGGGCTGCTCCGGGAACAATCCACGAGCCCGTCGATGTCTTGAGGTTTCTTGCTAGAGCCATCATCCTTGCTGCTGTTCCAGGAACCAATGATATCAAGGAGTGAACTCTGCTCAGTTCTGGCCCGCTGGTCTGCTTGATTGTCATCATCAGAGAATTCATCTTCTGAATCGTTGGGAGGCTGGTAACATGTTTCCTTGTCAACCCCTTCAGCAGGTTTGGTAGTGCCAGAGACAGGACCAAGTTCCTCCCATATGAAATCATCACCGTTACATTGATTTCCGCCGCCCTTGCTGCCATCCTGACCGTTCCCATTTTCTGCGCGTAGAACCCTTGGAAACTTTACTATCACACCAGGCATAATCTGCAACAGTGACTCAATGTCTGCATACCCAAGCTTCTGGTGGTCAAGCTCGTATCCGTGCTTCTGAGAAAACTGACGCTTGAAAATGCTGATGTTAAAACCATGTTTGTATTCCACAAGAAGTTCCTTTAACAGCTTGTGGCAATCAGACAATACTTCCTCCCTCATGAAACTTCTGTTTGTCCTGCCTTTGTCACTGGCATTTTTACCCTGCTCCAAGGGTTTCCCGTTGGAGAAGAGAGAACTGAGATCAAACTTACTCGAATTTGATGGGACACATGTTCTCTTTTGAGGGAGTGTAAGACGAAATGGAAAATAGTTGGAAGGATTTTCCTCGATCCATTTCTTTTCTGAAACTAACAAATGTACCAGATGATTGTGATCTTTCTCCACAAGGCCATTGAGAGGCCAACAATCTAAATTCTTCAATCCATGTACCAGCTCCTCCCTGCCAATAACAGTAATCATGTAAGAAATATAATCTCTTCGACTGAAAAAGCCAAGCATGTTTTGCCATATCTATACCTCTTATAAATCAAAACCCCATAAACATGCATTACTTATTTTCTATCTCGACATGCAAGCTATCGACATCATCAATTGTCTTAGCCAACCAAATGTCCATGTCATTCCACTAACGTTCATTGATGCCAATATTTCTTGCATGTCCATGTCATGGCACGTCACCAATTCTTAATCATCAAATACAAAAAAAAACATGTCAATTAAGTTTAGTCTTTTGACAATTATGATCAATTGAAGTTCCAACCTTTTTATTACAAACTTCATCTATTCTATGGGGCATATATGTCTTTTACAGAATAAAATTCTTAAAGTGATTTCAGCCGCAACGCGCGGGGTATCTTTTTAGTTATCTCATATGAATGTGTCCATTTGTTTGCCCATAATAACTTCTGGAGTAGACAAGACATGCACGTGATAGGTATAGGTGTTCCAGCTACTAAGCTAACTGCGTGAGGAACAATATATAGTGCAACCTTATCATGACATGTTCAAACAATTTAAACTATTTTTTTCAAGCAGCAAGGCAAAACTGCAGAGCTATGGCACAAGGCTACAAGAGATCATGCAAGCAAACCTATAGAAGGGCACATTTACCGGTGTATTGCTTCGGACATGCAAACAGAAAAGTAAAAAACCTACAAAAAAATGATACATGCAAGACTTGACTTCGTATTGCACAATTTGTATTTGCTAGTAAAATTTCAACAGTTTCTATTTATCCTTTATAACAAGTAACATTTACAGGTAACCACAAGGCATAGAATAAAATTATCACGGTTAATAATTTTACCTCGTCTTTGCTTTTGAAACAAGCTCAGATGCAAGTGGCTTTGATAGGTGTTTTCCTAAAACATCCCAAAAGTAAAATTTTGTGAATATTTTATTAACCTCCTGCTGCTCACTTCCACAAGTTGAAGCCTTCAAAGATTTAGATTCATCAGCCATGTCTACATTTGCTTCATCAATGACACTTTTATTGCTAATACTGTTATCTGCATCTGATTTTTCAGTTTTCCACCACCCCGTTAGCCAGCTAAATAAGCCCCTACTCATCTTGGAGGTATCACCTCCATCTTTACACAATGGAACAGATGCAGGTGCACTACACGGCTTTGAGTTCTGAAGATTTGATGGAGCACTCTTTAACGTTCTCGACTCGTCTGCATGTTTTTCAGAATGGTCATGGTCAGACAAAGTTGGAAAATTATCAGACATCACTGCACAGCTATTGGTTCCATCTGAACTTCTGCTATGGGAAGAGGTCTTGCTTATCCTATTTAGAAGCCTGCGACGTTGATCATTACTGTGATCTTGATGAGGAGTTTGCATATCAACCACTTCAGCAGAAGTGTCTTCATGACATGGAGAAACCTCACGCTTAGCACTCTCAGGGCCATTCCATAGTACCCAGATCCTTTTCAATAGTCCATCGCCGTTAACAGTATTTTCCACCCCTAAGGAAGAGGGTGTTCTAGAGGCATCAAATTCCATGTGGTTGGCGGGTGATTCTGTCCGTACATTCATATCAGCTGCTGGGCACTCCTTTTGATCCTCAGGTAACACATCTTGTGGGGAAGATGACACCGTAGATGCAGCTGGGTTCTCATATACCCTCTGGTTGAAGCTTTTGTCCCCGACGATACCTTGAGAACTTGTGGTTTCACAATTTCGTTCAGGAAAAGAAGTTGACACAAAGGATGGAGAGTCCTTGTCAGTGTGTGCTGCTTGATAGAGGTTATTGTCCTTGACCTCAATTTCAGCCGAGCTTGGGGGCTTCAAACTTTGTTCAGCAGGCTTCAGTGACCTTGCCTTGACCTCAGATGCAGACCGATCCCCAAAAACTTCAACAATATCTGGCATTGCTAGGAGAAGGCAAGAGAACTTTTTGTGGCCAAAGAAATCAGAATCAATAGACACATTTTTCCTTTTGAGTTTTTCCAGGAGAGCCGAAATGTACATCCCATTAGGATATGGATCTAGTACCTCTTGTATACCATTTACCACATGTTCAGGGACCTGATTTGCTTTAACTGCACTTTTGGGCTTTCGGCACAATTTTAAGTCAGATGGTACTGGTGTTGCAATGGTTTCTTCTGATTCTTGTATCCCATTTACCACATATTGAGGAACCCGATTTGCTTTAACTGCACTTTTGGGCTTTCGGCACAATTTTAAGTCAGATGGTACTGGTGTTGCAATGGGTTCTTCTGATTCAGCCTCCACGAAGGGGTCGTCAAGGGCTCCTTTGTAGTGACCATACCAAGATCCAGATAAACCATCTGGTGGGTGGTTAAAATGTTTCGGTGATAAATTTTCCCCTTTAACTAAAGCTTCCCAAGGCCACATAATTGTTGCTGCATTGTGCAGTACACTGGTATTTGTTTTTCCAGGGCAAGCAAGTAATATGTTATAGTTGCTCATACGCAACCGATACAAAATGTTTGCGAAATCTTTATCCCCAGATATGAGGAAAAAATGAGCTGGAGGGGGATTCTGAGCAACCCAGTAGACAAGATCAGCCAGAAATGATCGATCAGAACTATTCTTTCCACCTACATTATCGAAATAGCATTATTAGTAAAGCAAGAGAAACTACAAGCAAAGAATACGAACACGAGTAAAGATATTTCAGAACTCCAAATTCGAAATATAACAAGGAGCACCAATGAGGAATACGACTGAAATATCGACCGCCATGCCCGATATCGCAGCCGATATGAGGCAAATCGGTTGATATTTTGTATCGTCAGACAGCTGAAACTGCAATGGCTGCAAAATACCCTATTTAGAACGATGCCCCAGTCTCATCCGAGTTTCCTGAAACCTATTAAAACAGGGGCAACATCGCTACAGTACTAAAAAATTACTAAACCGAAATACGTATAAGAAAAATCATGGTTTTTAAAATAAATTCACAGCAATGACTAGAGATTACGAAACAAATGATAACACCCATACAGAAAGTGCTTGTAAAATATCATCAGTCCATGAAGATGTTATCCATTGAGTCATTATAAATCAAATATTTATCTCTCATCATCTCATGATGTTGCTCTATTATGAAAATGAAGCACATTTCCCACAAATCTAAAGCCATGCCTAAAGGAAGTTCTAGCTTTTCCGGCACTAAGCACAAGAAAAACACATGTTTCCATTGTTCCACGGCAACTACTTCTTTATCCTTCTATGAATATGCTTGATTATGGAGAAGGCAACATAAAATCCAGAGAAGAGCAGGCAAGTGTAGAATCAAGTAGCAGGCTGGCTATGATGCGACCCCCAAATTTGCCATGCTGTTTGAAGACCAACACAAAAACTCTAATTTACTACTGGCAGTTCAAACTCAAAATCAAAGGCAATTGATTTCTAACCAAATCAAGTGTAATTTCCATCCTGTCAAAGTCACTCATTTGTTCTAGTATTCAGTTATGCGGTCTAATCCAAATAAACAAAACTATGCTGTCGAATTCATCACCATCAACCCAAGCATACTAAGAACAGAGAACCTGGCAATGCATCCAGCACAACAAGTGAAACGCACACGAAATGAAATGCCTAAACAATACACAGGTAATGCATCCAGATCCTTCCCCCACTCCATCTACACCAGAAGGGCAAACAATTCCTAGGATAGGAGCCGGACATCAGAAATTCGCGCAGAACATAACGGAATGGAAGAGATTGTAACATAAATATGGTAGGGGGACTGACGCAACTGGTTGGGACGTGGGAGATGGCGACGCCTGTGGCAGCGAGCGCCTCCTGCGAGCCGCGGGAGAGCTGGAGGACGTCCCCGAAGGCGGTGATGGAGAGCGGGCCGCGGACGCCGGCGGCGCGGAGCGCGGAGGAGACGCGCTGGGCGACGCGGCAGACGTTGACGCTCTGGGGGATCGTGCAGTTCTCGAAGTCCCACCACACCGACACCTTCACCTCCCTGCTCTCCTCGTCGTGCTGCTGCTGATGCGGGGCCCGCCGCGTCTCGCCGCGCCCCGGCGCCGAGCTGAGGCCGCGGTGGTGGCGGCGGGCGCCGGCGAAGCGGCGGAGGAGGAGCTGCGGCGACATGGCGGCGGCGCTGGGGGTTCGACTGGATCGGCGCCGCCTCTCCCTCTCGGCCGGGGTGGGCTTGCGGCTCGTGCCAGGGTTTTGTTTAAACCCTTTTAACCTTGCTCGAAAATCATCGACCGTCGGATGCGCCGCGAACGGCCTTGATCTGGCGGAATGGTCACAGCTCCGCTCACCGTCCAATGGGCGACTAACAGCATCTCTAACAGAACAGAATAACAGAATAGAAACCATAAAAAGAATTGCAAATTCATACATTTCTTAATTTCGCGACGAGCAGATCATCCATTTCTAGATGTTCTTCGCACAGATCAATGCTCGTCGACATTTTGCACAAAATACTAAACTAGACACTAAATCTAACTAAACATCGCCCCGCCCTAACCCTAGAACGCAAAATACGGCTCACAGGAGCCACGGGCACGGCGGCGACGCGGCAGCGGAGGAGCTTCACTCCTCATCGAAGGAGACGAGGTCGATGACCTTCTCCGCCTGCTTCTGCCGCTCTGCCACTTTGTCCTTGGCGTCGTAGGACGAAGTCCTCCTGCCGGAGGGAGTTGCCGAAGGCGGCGGCAGCTCTCCCTGTGTGTGTGCATCTTCGCCGCGGACGAGCTGCCTTCGCCACGGCGGAGATGCTGCTCCTGCTCCCACTTCAGCCGGTCGAACTCCTCCACCTCACGGTAGAGGAGCAGCGGTGGCACCGGCTTGTTGAGGTTGCTTCCTTGCCCCGTCGGAGCGGACGACCCTCGCGCACGACGTCAGAGAAGTTGTCGCCGAACCTGTCAGCGCCCGGGAGCATGGCGGGCTACCTCCTCGGCAACATCGTGCGTCGCGGGTGCCGGATCTGCAACGGTGGGTGGTGAACCGCTCGTGGGAGGCGGCGGAGGGCTTGGCGGATTTCTCATCGGCAGCGGTGGAGAAACCGGGGTTGCAAACTGGGAGTGCCCCCTCGAGCAACAAATATACTCGTGGGTGAGATTCACGAGCGCCTGTATACGCTTTACGGACCGGGCTGTCTCTACGGCCTCTGGTGTAGCCGTAAAAACGGCCTCAGGACGAGTCACCAGAGTTTTAAGGTTTTTCGCGGTTCAAGGGTTCTGTTAGAGATGCTCTAATGGCCTTGATGTGGCGGAATGGTCTGGCTCAGAACCTGCCGCTAGTAACTGAAACCGATGCTGCTAGTAACTGAAACCGAACTGGCGACCAGGCGGACTCTGCTTCCCCTCACCTCATGTATTAAGTATTCTCATCACAAGTTGCAAGAAACCAAACATCAAAAATCAACAAGCCACCACCAGAGGCAGGGAATCTGAACCTTAGCCACATATGAATATGTATGACTCTTCTGAGTTAACACAGGCAAAGTATCAACAACCCAATTAAGTTGGCTAGTCATTACAGGAAGGCAAAGATACTAGTAGTACAAAAGCAAGCTGCTAAAAGAAAAACAAATGGGGGATACACCAGCACAACAGCGGTGGCAGCAGCTAAAAATCAGGAGAAACCGGCTAATCCACGGTTTTCTAGTGACAGCAACTACAAGTTAATAGGACAACAACAACAACAGACAACACTGTGGTGGCCCCAGATAGGGGGCCACCGGTCTATTACAAAATCGACGACCATGCTCCGGCGCCGGTGATTTCATTCGCAAGCCAGCTTGGTGTCGAAGCTGCTCAGGCAGATCGCGAACGCCTGGAAGGCTGAGAGCGGGTAACGGTAGTCCATTGTGAACATGTCCTTGGCAACCTTCCCAAACTGCAGTATCACCTTGTCATGCTCAGATGGCGGCGGCGGGGTGGGCTGCGACGGGGTCGGCGCTCCAGCAGAAGGCTGTGTCGCAGCAACAAGTTGAAAATTCTTGACAGACGCAACCGTCACCCTGCCCTTGAAGTTGAGACACCAGCACTGCAACTGGTCATGCCATCGTGGGGCCTTGTTGCGGAGAACCAATGGCAGATCTTTGCACTCATCATTATCACCCAGAGACTGGCCTCCGCTCCTGAATCGGGTGCTGCTGAATCGAATGGACCGGTCCCTTATTGATGACTTCAAGAAGGAGATGCTGCCAAATGACTCATCAAGGGAGCGAGCAAGGACACTGTCCTCCTGAGATGGGACAGTGCCACCAGCCTCAATGGACGAGGCAGGTATGGAGTGCATCACACAGTTCATCCGACGAGGGCCCCGGGTCCCCAAAACGTTCAGCTCATACGAAACCTGTGCTATACTGTAGGTGCTGGATGGGCCCTTCGGGACACCTTCCTAGAGTAGAACCTACGGCTTGTTTTTCCTGACTGTGAAACATTGGGTATGTTGCATGGAGGCTGGGTATCATATATTACAAACTTAGTGCCGAGAAGATTTGACCTAAAATTCATGCAGTAAAGATATTAGTGGCACGATAAGACCAAAAGGATGATGTAACCTTTCAAAATAAAGTTACCATTATTTGAGTTAGTACCTCAATTTTCCGATATACATGTTGCTTGACCTAGATGTATTGTCAGCATTCATAAATATTGTATATTCTGTACAAGTTGGACGGGAGTATCTTTTCGCCAGTAGAAGAAACTTGCCACTTTCAACGAGCACAGCTGTACAAAATGTGTTATGGCATGTTAAATAGCAGCTGATATTATTGAATATGTAACAAGTACACTAGCATGAGGAATATGTGATCTTCCTCTAAGAGATGAGTTAAGAACAGAAAAATAGTTGACAGCTGGAAGAAGCATGCCAACACTAGTTAGTGTAGGTGCTGGAATATCAGCCAAGCTGATTGAGATGTAATTCTAGCACTACTATAGAGTTGGCTTCATCAAGAGACATGCTTGGTTTCAGATGATGACATTTGTTTGGGGATGTTAGTCAACCAACAACAACTGCCATTCGTACTGTGTTCTGCATTGTATCTTCTTAGAGCAAACTGAGCGCATAGTCGACAAAAGTACTACGAAGGAACTGGTTTTCTGGATTTTTTAGATGGGAGCCAAGGATACACCAGCCATGTATACTATGAAAATAAGGAGCTAAAAATGAGTACACATTAGGCATAAATGACTGGTACCAATGGAGCACAACAGCTTAATGATACAGCACCTAACCTAACATGATACATAATTGTATACAATGACCAGTATGGTAAATTAAATACCTGCAATTCCTACATGATTAGCTACAATGCGGTGAGTGCACCCCACTTTGGTTTTTATTTTCTAAAAAGCATGGTTGTTGATCTTCCATTATTTCGAATATAACTCTATATATAAACTTCTCAGGGACTTAAGATGCAGTGAAAGGAATTGCAGCAAGCAGAAGGAAACAAAATACTTTGAACAGGCTTACCTGAGCTAAGACACAGATACAGGTAGTAAGTTTGGGTAGATTTATCCCTTTTAATGAAGCATTGGATGGTTCCATCTCGGGGCCCAGGCTGAAGACCAACCAAAAAATGCATATTAGTATACAGATGAATATGCTTCTACTGTGTTCTTATTTCACGGAGCAATCTAAGATAAAATCATGTTGATTATAATCTACAATGATCATCAAGAATGTATGACCATGAATAACTAAAAATGGAGCCAAAAAAGACTAAGAGGCATCATCACCTGCTTCAGGGAAACGGGAAAAGTAAATTTTCCACAGAACTCTGGGTTCTTAACAATCTCTTTACACATCTCTCTCCAGGTTCGGCAGACACCTGCACAAGCAACTACGTGCTTCCTGGAAGGCCATGCAGCCTCACTGGCCTCCAACCTCTCAATCACATCACGAAGCAATTCCGGAGCCAAATTAGTCCAGCAACTGCTCTGGATCACAGGGGCTGGGTCATGCAACTCGTGGACAGCACTATGAGATTTCCCTCTGCGATGGCCAAGAAGCCTGACCTCAAACCCTCTTCGAGATAAGCTCCCAAAGCCATCCCTTACATCGCGCACAATGCTACGAAACGACATCTACTCCAATAGAAATGCAGTTGTGCTCAAACACCAATATCCTCCTGTGGTTGTACAAATAGCATCCCAACTCCAAGTAGTGTCAACATAAACTGAACACGAAGAGCCTGCAAAAGAAAATTATTTAGCTGATGTTAGCCTGTCAAAGTTCTTTTTGGAGAAGAGTATTGATTTGTGCTGATTGTCTAATTCCATTACTCTAAAAAAAACCTAAGACAAATCTCGCAGAAATACTTTCTTAAATACTGAAGTGTTTTATATAGTTTCTGAATTATTTAGTACATTCTGTGGCTTGGAAGAGAGACGCAAAAGTCACCCTTACCCCTTTTGGGCTACACAATATATAGCAATCCATCACTATAAAAGTAATAATTGAACGAATTACTTCATCTAACTTTATATCATTACGATGATACGCGGCAAGAAGCAAAGGGTACAAATGGTGTGACAGAACTACATGAAGAAAAACTGTTAGGAAAGAGCAAACGAGACTATTGTGCACTGATCTGTACATCGCGCGGCATAATAATAATAAAAAAGAGATCCATGGGCACTAGCACCCAGGACTTTTTTTTTTGTATAGGCAGCAGCCACCCAAGTGAGGCACAGGAATTCGCTCCAGATGGGAGCTAGTGCACAATAACACATTATTTTCTAAGAAATGAACTCCCATTTTGATTTGTCTGGCTTTTGCCAAAATATATAAATAATAAGCGGTACACTAATCAATTGGGCAATATCTGGCGTTTGCAAGTGAGATGAGAATTAACTCGCTCCTTTTCCATTTCCAATTGAATTCACGACCATGGTAGGTATTGAGGGAAAAGTGCCAAAAGTACTATGAACCCAACCGAAATTTTGGGCATATTACTTGGCTAACTAAACATTTGATGTAAAATCCACCCTCGGTGCCATTGAACAAGTATTTCCGGGAAGTAGCAACCCACAACCTAATATTCCTAATCTTGCCAGCCTGAACTTGTTGAAACTGTGATACACAAGCATGTAACAGGATGGCACATTGAATTACACAGGGAAAAAACATAATAATAGATTGCATGTACGTCCACAAACAATGGTTACCGGTTGCAACGAAGGTTCGCCCCCGGGACAATCACCAATGAATAACACCCACGAATTTCAAGCCCAAAATACAGCTAAATCTGCCGCCGTAACACCAAATCCCAAGAAATCATGCAATAAACGAGCCTAGAGCACCTCAATGAAGCTAAAATCCCCTCGCTCCCGCCTCTATCATACCCAATCGCTTATCCAACAACGCGGAGATCCCAAGAATCACCCAGGCGTGGTCGAGGGGGGAGGCGCGGATCCGGGAGGCACGCACCTGGAACCGAAGCGAAACGCGCAGCCGATGGCGGGCCGCGGCTAGGGGAGACCGTCGGGAGCGGATTGCGGAGGCTCCATTTGGATCGGAGGAGGGGAATGGTGGGGGAGGGAGGGAATGGAGGGGAGGGGAGGCGGAGAAGGAAAGAACAAGTGGTGGACGAGTACAGGGGCACGCGAGTTCACGTGCCCGCTGAAAGATGGTAAGTTGTCCTCAGCAACATAAAAAAATGACAAATGTATTTCGAAATTTTCCAAACGCCTTGTGAGTGTGACTAGATGTGTCGATGAGACGTGGACCTACGTAACGTAACACTTTCATGTAAATTATTTATGTTTGTGCAAGATGGCTGTTGGGTTGTCTCTTCTCTCTTTTCTCTTCGGTTTCGAATCGCTTAGCAGCATGGCTCCTCTTCATTTAGTTTTTTACTCTTTTACTTCTCTAACTATTTCTTCAGATTTTAGTCTCATGGCATGTTGACTAAATAGGTTTTTGTCGTGTTGCGCCATGTTTCTATCTTCTTTGGTCTTTTTTTCTTTTCTTTTAGTCTTCGATCATTTTTCTTCTATAACTCTTTCTACATGATTCTCTCTTTGTACATGACTTTCACATGTTCACGATGTACAAGTTATGCTTGTTGTTTGATAAGCTGTTCTTTCCATTCAGCTAGATATTGGATAGCTCTTGTCGAGGTCATGCTTATACATGGACGAGGTATACTAGTATACTACATCGAGCTAAAGATTTCTTTTTTTTTTACTGCGGTGTATGTAAATGTGTGTATTCATAATTTTTTGACTCATAGCTCGTTAGGAGTGATGAGTGATGCATGGTTGCAGTGGCGAGCTACGTAAGGGTGGCAATAGAGCGGGTTCAGACGGATATATCAAAACTAGATCCAAATCCATCAGCATCACTATAGCCTGCCCATGAAAGTATCCATGGACATGATATCGCCCCATATCGCCGGATATCATCCAGAGTAATGCATCAGAGTATTAAATCAAAATATTTCAACCACAAACTACTTAAAATATGTAGAATCTCGCAAATCACACCACAAAATACATAGTTGTCTCATATCAATCTCACGGAAGTAGCCAATACTTATTATAAGTGTCCAACACAATAACTCATGCATTCAGATAAAGTAAAAGATAGCAGAAATGTTGTCTTGAAACTTGGATGATTGTAGCCTCTTTCTTCTGTGACAATGCATCCATTGGCATCTTACAATGGAATAAAACACCAAAGCTTAGCAAACATTAGTAGGAAAAAGCCTATTTGCGGCGCACCTTTTTGGCATTTTGTGGCGCACGGTGGTGCGCCACATAATTCACGCCACTAAATTGTGATTATGTGGCGCACATTCCCCCATGCGCCACAGAATTCTCACAATTCTGTGGTGCACCGTGCGCCACAGAATTTCAAAAAAAAAATCCGGAAAAATTGGAGAAAATTTGGAAAAACTAAATATTTGAATCTTTTGATTTTTGTTAATTTTTTAAATTTTTAACATTTCTCAAATGATGACTTCCCACTTGGTCACCTATCATCAAATTGCTCCAACCCAAGCACACTTAACTTCTAAGTTCTATTCAACTCAGCCCAGTTATGCTACTAATATTCTTATTGATATATGTATCATATCAACCCTTTTAAGACTTGTATGTGTATATATATGTGTATAGTTTATGTGTGGTATGTGTTATATATGTGTTTTTAAATTTCAAAAGTTTAAAAAACTTTGAAAGTTATATATGTATCATATCAACTCTTTTAAGACAGAAATGTGTCTTTCTGTGGCGCACGATCCCCATGCGCCACAGGAATGTGTCTTTCTGTGGCGCATGAGGTTTTCGTGCGCCACAAAATGGCAATTTTTTGTGGCACCTGCAAAACTATACGCCACAGAAATAATTTTTGTGGCGCGTGGCTATTTGGTGCGCCACAGAATGTGTTTCCACAAAAAGCCTATTTCCTACTAGTGAAAGTTGCACATAAGAATGGATAATTAAAAATAAATAACTGTAGAAACAATACCATTTCTTCTTGTTCATGTTCAAGAACATTTTGAACATTTTAGTAATTATGTGAGCTTTGGTTCATTGTGTGAGTTAGGCCTTGGGAATAAGAAGAGAAACACAAGTCTTGGTGACATGTGGGTCCCACATGTCAGCATGGTATCCATTGGATATCCGTGGGGCAAAATCTCTGTACATGATTGTCTTGCTGATCGGGTATGAACAAGAGTGATAGAGGCAAAGGTGTCCGATCTTTCGATGAGATGAGATATTACGATTTGGGTGGCGTCGACGTTGATGATCTGACTACAAACGTGCGAGGACGTTGCGCCTTAGCAATCGCTACACCAACTCCGGGAGGTTATTGACAGCGCCGCAGCACAATCGACCCAACCGCTCAGGTCTAGCTCCTGCAATCAATCGAGAACAAGCAAGAACTAAGATTGGCAATCCAGATATTGCGAATAAAGATGAATGATTATATTGAAAGTGGGGTTTCGAAGGCGGTCTTAATCTGGTCGATCTGACACAGACGAAGTACGGCGAAGTTGCAGCAATGGCTAACTTTCAACTAAACAAAACCCAAACCCTAAAGTGACGACCTAGGGTTGTATTTATGGGGAGTCTCAAGGGAATTTCGTGCAGCCTTGGGAAAGGGGGTCGAAATCCTTCCTAAGTCGGTTTCCCCATCAATACGGACTCTAAAAACAGTCTGTAAAAAAAGGTATCTCGAAAATACATGGGCCTGGCCCAAATATCAAGGTGACGCAGCACCATATAACTCTATGGACGAAAATATGAAGTCGAATCTTTAAGTATTTCGTCCATGTCTCCACTTGTAGCGTCATCTCCACTCCTTGCATGCTTGCTGCCATCTCCATGAATCATCATGCTCCAATGCTTGTGCTTCTTTTCCTTGCTAGGTCCATTGTTCCTAAGAGTGACAAACATATCTGATTTAGGCAGTAGCATATTCTCATGTATATTTGGAATAGTTCCAAGGAACGAAAGTACCTGATAATCAAGTTGACGCGCACGAGCTCGAGTAATAGCTCCTTGTATAGTTGTAGGACTTGTAGTTGTAACTGTAGGTGGGATGTCCTCATCATCCCCCTTCTTGAATTGAAGTCGTCCTCGACACAACTTCATCTTCTTGCTTGTTGACGTGAAAGTCACACGTTCGTTGGGAACCCCAAGAGGAAGGTATGATGAGTGCAGTAGCAAGTTTTTCCCTCAGTAAGAAACCAAGGTTTAATCGAACCAGCAGGAGATCAAAGTCACTTCTGAAGGTTGTTGGTGAAGGAGTGTAGTGCGGCGCAACACCAGGGATTCCGGTGCCAACGTGGAACCTGCAAAACACAATCAAACTACTTTGCCCCAACTTAACAGTGAGGTTGTCAATCTCATCGGTTTGCTGAAAACAAAGGATTAGATGTATAGTGTGGAAAATGATGTTTGTTTGCAGAGAATGAAAAAGAACAATGATTGCAGTAGGTTGTATTTCAGATGTAAAAGAATGGACCGGGGTCCACAGTTCACTAGTGGTGTCTCTCCATAATAAATAACTAACATGCTGGGTAAAAAAATTACAGCTGGGCAATTGACAATATTGATAAGTGCATAACATGCATGTGCAAGTTGTGGTGTCTACTATGAGATTTATTTGGGCATTACGACAAAGTATACAGACCGCTATTCAGCATGCATCTGTGCCTAAATAGTCCACCTTCTGGTTAGCATCCGCACCCCTTCCAGTACTAAGTTGCAAGCAACAGACAATTGCATTAAGTAAAGTGCATAATGTAAACAACACATTCATCCTTAGACAAAGCATCATTAGGTTACCCCTAGTGGCAACAGCACATCCACAACCTTAGGGGTTCCTGTCACTCCCCCAGATTAAATGGAGACTGAACCCACTATCTAGCATAAATACTCCCTCTTGGAGTCACAAGCATCCACTTGGCCAGAGTATCAACAAGCAACGGAGAGCATGCAAGATCATAAATAACATAGACATAATATTCAGTATTCAACTTGACATAGTATCAATATTCATTGGATCCTAGCAAACACAACATGTAGCATTACAATAAGATGATCTTGATCATGATAGGCAGCTCACAAGATCTAAACATGATGGCACAAGAGGAGAAGACAACCATCTATGGACCCATAGTCCAAAGATGAACTACTCACACATCACTCCGGAGGCAGGCATGGCGATGTAGAGCCCTCCGGTGATGATTCCCCTCTCCGGCAGGGTGCCGGGAAGAGCTTCAGAACCCAGAGTTAGGGTTGACGGCGGCGGCGGCTCTGGAACTTTTCGTGGAAATTGACTGGGGTACTTAGGGTTTTCCCGAGGAAGACAATTTATAGGCGAAGGGGCGGCGTCGGTGGAGGTCCGTGACCCCCTCACCACGTCACGGCGCGGCAGGAGGTGGGACCGCGCCGCCATGTGGTGAGGACGGCCCACGGCCCCTTCGTCTCTCCTTCGGACTCCATGTATGTGTCAGAAAAATAGGGACTTTGGCTTTTGTTTCGTCCAATTCGAGAATATTTCCAGAACAACTTTTCTTAAACCCAAAAACAGCAGAAAACAGGAACTGGCACTGTGGCATCTTGTTAATAGGTTAGTCCTAGAAAATGCATAAAAATGATATAAAGTGTGAATAAAACATGTAGCAATTGGCATAATATAAGCATGGAACATCAGAAATTATGGATACGTTGGAGACGTATCAAGCATCCCCAATCTTAGTTCTACTCGTCCTCGAGTAGGTAAAACGATAACAACAAAATAATTTTTGAGGAGACATGCTTCACACAATCTTGATCAAATAATATTGCAAGGCTCATGTCATGAATGAAGTGACTCAAGGCAATGGTCTATAGTTTGCTAACAAATAGATAAAGAGTAAACAACTGAATCATATAAGCAAAAACTTTTCATGAATAGTACTTTCAAGACAAGCATCAAAAAGCTTTGCATAAGAGTTAACTCATAAAGCAATAGATTCTAAATAAAGGCATTGAAGCAACACATAGGAAGATTTAAGTTTCAGCAATTGCTTTCAACTTTCAACATGTATATCTCATGGATATTGTCAACACAAAGTAATATAACAAGTGCAATAAGTAAGCATATAAGAATTAATGCACACAAAGTTGACACAAGTGTTTGCTTCTGAGATAGAAAGAAGTGGGTAAACTGACTCAACATAAAGTAAAAGAAAGGCCCTTCGCAGAGGGAAGCAGGGATTAAATCATGTGCTAGAGCTTTTTAGGTTTTTGAAATCATATAGAGAGCATAAAGTAAGTTTTTGAGAGGTGTTTGTTGTTGTCAATGAATGGCAGTGGTCACTCTATCCCCCTTATCACCCAGACTTTCAAGAGCGGCTCCCATAAAGGACGTTATTTCTACCCAAGGGTAGATCATCCCTCTTCTCTTTTGTTTACACATGCATATTTATAAATTGGTTTGACACTCCTCCCAACCTTTGCTTACACAAGCCATGGCTAACCGAATCCTCGGGTGCCTTCCAACAATCACATACCATGGAGGAGTGCCTATTTGAAATTGTTTAACACTTTGAAATTTGCTTTTGATAAATCATTGGCAAACATGTGAAGAGAATTAAGCAGTTATAGTTGTAATTAATTGGGACTGGGCACCCCATTTGCAGCTCTTTTTGCAAGTTATTGGATAAGCGGATGTATATGCCACTAGTCCATAGGTGAAAGTTTGTCATGAGTAAATGACAAGGTGATAGAGAAAACGCCACAAACTTCCTCATGAGCTATAAAATATTGACACAAATAAGAAGTAATAAAGTTTTGAATAGTTTAAAGGTAGCACATGAAGTATTTACTTGGAATGGCAGAAATACCACATAATAGGTAGTTATGGTGGACACAAATGGCATGGTTTTTTTTTTGAAGCTCGACTGTAGGGCAACCGCCCCACAGCATTTTCCATTTTCCAAAGCTGTACATAAGTTACAAAGAACTAAAAGAGGCTACTAACTATATACAAACTCTGAGGCAATCGTACCAACCATAATAGGAAACTCTGAGGCATGGGTTTTGGCTCAAGGTTTGGATGCACGAGAAGCATTCCCTCTCAGTACAGAGTTTAGGCTAGCAAGGTTGTTTGAAGCAAACACATGATATCAACTGGTACAACAAGACTTACATAAAAACATATTGCAAGCTTTATAAGACTCTACACTGTCTTTCTTGTTACTCAAACACTTTACCAGAAAATATCTAGACCTTAGAGATATCAAACATGCAAACCAAATTTCAACAAGCTCTACGGTAGTTCTCCACTAATAGGTTTTAACTACATGACGCAAGAGCTTAAACATGACCTACTTGAGAGCTCAAAACAATTGCAAAGCATCAAATTATCCAAGACAATGATCTACAAGAATGAATATGTCTTTTCAATATACCATCTAACACATGTAGTATTTTCTGTTTCCAACCAAACACCAATCAACTTATTTCAACACAAACTCTCCAAATAATACAACAATGAAACAAGAGAGTACTTCTCTACAAGAACTAACAACTCTGAACAAGAGATGCATGAAAAACATGAGCTAAAAGCATTGCAGTAGCTAGTCAAGAATACTCAACAAATATAAGTGAAGAATACGAGTATTCACATGAAAAAGCGGAGCGTGTCTCTCTTCCACACAAGAATGCTAGGATCCAAATTATTCAGAAAACAAAGCAAAAATAAAAGCACACAGACGCTCCAAGTAAAGCACATAAGATGTGAAAGAATTAAAATATAGTTTCACTAGAGATGATCTGATAAGTTGTTGATGAAGAAGGGGATGCCTTGGGCATCCCCAAGCTTAGACGCTTGAGTCTTCTTGAAATATGCTTGGATGCACCACGGGGGCATCCCCAAGCTTAGGCTTTTCACTCTTCTTGATCATATCATATCATCCTCCTCTCTTGATCCTTTAAAACTTCCTTCACACCAAACTCAGAATAATTCTCATTAGAGGGTTAGTGCATAATCAAAAATTCACATGTTCTGTGATGACACAATCATCTACAACACTTCTGGACATTAGCTACAGCCACTGATATTTTGTGGAGCAAAGAAATCCACTCAAACACAGTAACAGAGAGAATGCGAAATAAAAGGCAGAATCTGACAAAAACAGAACAGTCTGGAAATACGAATTTTTTCGAGAAACTTAAGTTGCTCAGATGCGAAAAGTCAAAACTAATGAAAGTTGCGTACATATATGAGAATCACGTCTGAAGTTTTTCAGAATTTTTAGATTTTTTTGGAGTGCGTACAGCTCAAAACGGTGGACAGCAAAAATCTGTCTCTGCGCAGAAATCCAAATCTAGCATCAACTTCCTATTAGAGGCTTTACTTTGCACAACAATGCAATATAATAAAGATACAAAGGAGTTGTTACAGAAGTAAGAAAACTCCAAGATTCAAAGATTTTTTTTTTTACAGAAATAAAACCATGGGTTGTCTCCCATAAGCGCTTTTATTTAACGCCTTTCAGCTAGGCGCAGAAAGTGAAAATCAAGTGTTTCCAAGTGAAGAAGCATCCAAATCATCAAAAGCTTCATCTATAACACAACTTGTCACAATAGGTACTTTAGGTATCCCTGAAGATGTTCCAATGTGTAAGTCACCATTAATTGTACTAAATGTTTTATCAATTTTAAGCGTACTAGGAGACTTTGGCTTAGGCATCTTGGGGACATAAATGAACTTTTGCTCTCTTCCCACAAAAGCTTTCTCCCTATTAGTTTTAAGAGAAGAAAAAGTCGAACTTAACGTTTCAATAGCCTCCTCTAACTCACCAATTCTATGATTTTGAGTGCCATGAGTATTACTAGCCTTCAAAACAGCAATTCTTTCATTGATGCTTACTATTGATTCATTAGCCTTAATAATTTTTTCAAGAAAATTTGGCAAGTTTTTCTCCATAGAATCCAACTTCTTTATAACATCTTCCAAAGTGATCTCAGTTTTAATATCTTTAGTAGGTGATATCCCTACCAAACTTTCAATTAAATTGCAAGCTTCCAAAGCAGGAGTACCCAGAAAATTACCCCCTGTAAGAGTGTCCAGAACATACCTATACCAGCTAGTGACACCAACATAAAAATTCCTAAGAAGGATCAAGGTAGAATATTTTTTTAGTACATCTATGATGAGCATCACTTATCCTATAGCAGGCATCTTTGAAACTTTCTCCCCCCCTGTTGTCTAAACGAACGAACTTCAACTTCAAGAGTATTCATTTTAGCAAAAAAAGAACACTAGGCCAAAATAACAAAATAAAAACAAGTAACTAATTTTTTGTGTTTTTGATAAAGAGAGCAAACAAAGCAAAATAAAAATAAACTAAGCAAGACAATAACAAAGTAAAGAGATTGGAAGTGAGAGATTCCCCTAATATAAGGCTTGACCTCCCCGGCAACGGCGCCAGAAAAAGCTTGGCGCGCAGGGGAGGAAGAAGCCTGCTGTATCCGAAATGTCTTGATCTCCCCGACAACGGCGCCAGAAAAAGGTTTGCTTGTTGACGTGAAAGTCACACGTTCGTTGGGAAGCCCAAGAGGAAGATATGATGAGTGCAGCAGCAAGTTTTTCCCTCAGTAAGAAACCAAGGTTTAATCGAACCAGTAGGAGATTAAAGTCACTTCTGAAGGTTGTTGGTGAAGGAGTGTAGTGCGGCGCAACACCAGGGATTCCGGTGCCAACGTGGAACCTGCAAAACACAATCAAACTACTTTGCCCCAACTTAACAATGAGGTTGTCAATCTCACCGGCTTGCTGAAAACAAAGGATTAGATGTATAGTGCGGAAAATGATGTTTGTTTGCAGAGAATGAAAAAGAACAATGATTGCACTAGGTTGTATTTCAGATGTAAAAGAATGGACCGGGGTCCACAGTTCACTGTGTCTCTCCATAATAAATAACTAACATGCTGGGTAAACAAATTACAGCTGGGCAATTGACAATATTGATAAGTGCATAACATGCATGTGCAAGTTGTGGTGTCTACTATGAGATTCATTTGGGCATTACGACAAAGTACACATACCGCTATCCAGCATGCATCTGTGCCTAAATAGTCACCTTCAGGTTAGCGTCCGCACCCCTTCCAGTATTAAGTTGCAAGCAACAGACAATTGCATTAAGTAAAGTGCGTAATGTAAACAACACATTCATCCTTAGACAAAGCATCATTAGGTTACCCCTAGTGGCAACAGCACATCCACAACCTTAGGGGTTCCTGTCACTCCCCCAGATTAAATGGAGACTGAACCCACTATCTAGCATAAATACTCCCTCTTGGAGTCACAAGCATCCACTTGGCCAGAGTATCAACAAGCAACGGAGAGCATGCAAGATCATAAATAACATAGACATAATATTCAATATTCAACTTGACATAGTATCAATATTCATCGGATCCCAGCAAACACAACATGTAGCATTACAATAAGATGATCTTGATCATGATAGGCATCTCACAAGATCTAAACATGATGGCACAAGAGGAGAAGACAACCATCTAGCTACTGCTATGGACCCATAGTCCAAAGATGAACTACTCACACATCACTCCGGAGGCAGGCATGGCGATGTAGAGCCCTCCGGTGATGATTCCCCTCTCCGGCAGGGTGCCGGGAAGAGCTTCAGAACCCAGAGTTAGGGTTGACGGCGGCGGCGGCTCTGGAACGTTTCGTGGAAATTGACTCGGGTACTTAGGGTTTTCCCGAGGAAGACAATTTATAGGCGAAGGGGCGGCGTCGGTGGAGGTCCGTGACCCCCTCACCACGTCACGGTGCGGCAGGAGGTGGGACCGCGCCGCCACACGGTGAGGACGGCCCACGGCCCCCCTTCGTCTCTCCTTCGGACTCCGTGTACGTGTCAGAAAAATAGGTACTTTGGCTTTTGTTTCGTCCAATTCCGAGAATATTTCCAGAACAACTTTTCTGAAACCAAAAACAGCAAAAAACATGAACTGGCACTGTGGCATCTTGTTAATAGGTTAGTCCTAGAAAATTCATAAAAGTGATATAAAGTGTGAATAAAACATGTAGCAATTGGCATAATCTAAGCATGGAACATCAGAAATTATGGATACGTTGGAGATGTATCACTTCTTAACCAAAGTAGTGCTTCAAATCTGCAATGTTAAATGTGGGACTAACCCCATAGTCTGCAGGAAGCTCAAGTTTATACGCATTGTCTTTTTTTTTTGTAGCACCTTAAATGGACCAGCAGCTCGTGGCGTCAATTTGGACTTGCGCAAATCAGGAAAACGATCTTTGCGCAAATGCAACCAAATAAGATCTCCAACATAAAAAACAACATGCTTTCCCTTTATCCCGATGTGTTTTATATTTAGCATTCATGCGTTCGATGTTTTCTTTAGTTGTTGCATGCAATTTTAGAATCAATTCATCACGTTGTGTAGCATCATAATTATTTTTGACTATACATTTTCAATAAATCAATAGGTGCACGAGGAACAAAACCATACACAATCTCGAAAGGGCACATCTTAGTGGTAGAATGCAGCAAACGATTATAAGCAAATTCTATATGAGGCAAACACTCTTCCCACAATTTTAAATTATGTTTCAAAACAGCCCTAAGCATGGTAGATAATGATCTATTTACAACTTCAGTTTGTCCATCAGTTTGGGGGTGACATGCAGGGGCGGCGCCACCAGGGGGGCGAGGTGGGGCGCCCCCCCCCCCCTCAACATTTGCTAATTTTTTGACTATACATTTTCAGTACGTATCTAGGCTCCATATACGTGAAAGGGAGGGATAAAAAACAGGCAACGAGCAGTCGCACGAGTCACGACCGTGGTCGACGCCTCGCTCGTTCCCCAATCGCTCGCATGAGTCCGCTCCGCTCTGCTCTCCTCGCTCCGCTCCGCTCGTTCTCGACCTCGATCCGCCGCCGGCCGGGCCGCCCCTCGTTGCGCCCTACTCGATCCGCCGCCCTGGAGCCGCCGTCGTTCCGTTCGCACTTCACAGGTTCGTAATCCCATCCTTTCCTGCCCTATTCCCCAATCCCATCCGCGCCGCCCTGATGACTCCCAAGTGCAGGAGATCAATTGTAGTACCTTTCAATTAGAAAAGGTTGTCGAACCCACGAGGAGCTGAAGGTATTGGTTAGTAAGATTGATAAATAAAACAATAAAAGATGCAAGTGTTTTTGGTATTTTCGGTTGTATAATTCCAATGCAGCAAGTAACAGTAGCAAGTGAAAGCTCTCAAAGAGAGAAAGCCCAATCCTCTTATGTGACAAGAGGACAAGCTCAAGTGATGTGTAACTTATATGTGGAAAAACGTTCCCGAGGGCGGCATGGATACTAGGCATAGAGATTTATTAAACAACACGTTGAATATCTTGTCAAGTTTTAATCTTCTTTGGACGGAGCCATAATTCGGTATAGCTAAATAAATAGACTACAACACCTTATGATGGATCATGTGGCCAAGTAAATGACTGCACAAGAATTATTAAGAAATAAATCCCACCATAGCATTACACTCTAAGGTCCCCGATACTAATACCCTCATAATATAACTTCATGACTCAATCTCAGGTTCACTTGTCCTCCCAAGTCTCCTCAATTCATTATACTACGGTGTTCTCCTATGAGCCCATATAGGTGAAGTGTTGTGCAGTCGACGTTCGCACAACACCATCATAGAATCACATAAAAGATAAACTCTTGACAAAATACCAACACATGTTATATATAAATCATTGCCAATTCATCCTATGCCCTCAGGAACATACGGGAACTACTCACAACGTGCGAACATGATCATAATCAGTGGCATAAGTGGTACAACACAATCTGAAATTATAACTTCACCCACCAAATAATGACAAGTACTCAATCACAAACATGAATAGTAGCACAAGACAAGTATCTAGGGTATAGCAACTCTCAAACTATGAGGGGAACGGAGTGGATCACGGAGATGATGATGGAGATGGTGCTGGTCTTGATGGGGGTGATGATGTAGAGGCCTCCTCCCACGCCAAGGAGGAGAGGTGATGACGATGACGATGATTTCCCCCTCTCCGGAGCTCCGGAGCAGCAGGATCTGATCCCCCTCGGAAGGGATCAGGAGTTTCGCCACCGCCGCGACCTCGGATGGACTAGGAAAAATTAGGGCGTACTTTTCGGGCGAGACGAAGGCTTGCTAAAAAGCCCCAGGCGAGGAGGTGCCCGAGGCCATTTTGGTGGGCCCCACGCGGCCAGGTACATGGGCCGCGTGGGCCACCCCCTTTTGGCCCTCGTGGCTCTCCTCTCTTCGGTCTTCTTCCCTTGTCTTCCTTCCGATGAAAAACTCGTGGTATTTTTCCTTTTATTATTTGGGTTCCTGAAACTCCTGAAACAATAAAAACAAGAAAAGGGGTTTTCTGCCTCCCAGAAATTAAATACCAAAAATAGGGACTTTGTATGAAAGTCCCCAAAATCATCTAAAACATGTAAAACAACATATAACATGCAAATAACATTCTAATATGATACTAAAAGTTATAAATGATGATATAAAATGCACGTATCAACTCCCCCAAGCTTAAACCTTTACTCGTCCTCGAGTAAGTAAGGACATAGATCATTACATGCATCAATGGACTTATGGTTGATAAATAAATACGAGCATTGTATCATCATCATATTCAATTGCAAGATAAGATTAATGAACAAAACTCATGCACATGAGGGCAACATAAGTAGAAGCTCTAGCAATCACCCCTTACTTTTGAAAGCAAATAACCATTGTATGTTGGACAATCGAATCATATAGTTTTTCACATGCTTTTGCTCTTTATGGCAAGCATTATAATCTTTTATACTTTGCTGAAATTTAAAGACAAGATAAACTCTCATTGGATAACAAGTTCAAAGAAGACAAATGAAAAGATAGATAGATATAAAAATTGTTATCACTTGCTTCTCTAGTAACTAGTGCAAACTTTAGTCATGGATATCTCAATCAAGTTCCTATGCTCTACACAACCTTTTCTTACACTTTCCATGGCTAACTGAAATTTCAGGTGCCTTCCTTTCATACACATTCAAGAGCATAAGTATTGAAATATCCATGATCATTAATTTGCTCAAAAGATACTAGAGTCTAACAAGAGTGTTTTATATCCTTTTCATTATCTTCTCAACTTTTATCCTACAAGACTATATCTCAACCTCAAACTATTAATTCAAGTCATATTGACTTTTTACTTTTTTATATGAGATAATTCTAATTGTCCAACATACTCAAGTTAATTAATTTCAAGGCAAGATGTGATTGAAACTCTAAATATGCCACGCTCATTTGCATGAGTGTTACCCATAAATCCAAACAAGAGAATCATGGATGACACCATACTTTAATATTCATTGATAAACCATAAGATAGAGATACATGATAATGCTCCATGAGCTCACACACGCCTAAGAGATATTGATAACTAAACGATAAAAGCAAAACACCATGACTAGATAGATATGATAGATTGATAAAGAGAAAACTAGGTGGAACTCCCCCAAGCTTGCGTTCTTCCAGACTCTCTTTGCTGCAGCCTCCTCCTTCTCATATTCTTCCTCCCATTCAGCCATCTTCCATGGGAAAGGCCTTCCATCACGGAAAGATGTAGGTGGATCATTATACCTGAGGGTGGCGGCTGCTGCAATCTTCTTGAAGCGTTCTTCATATTCGCAGTTCTGGTTCTCTACATCCCACATGAAGCATTGGAACTTTCCCACTTGTCGATGACGTCCTTGTATCTATCTTCCAGATCTTCAAGCCTTTTCTTGTACTCTTCAACCTTCTTCTCCAGCTCCAGGTTCATGAAGTGATGAGCATCAAGGCTGCGGTAAACCACAGTGCCATACCTGAAGGTCTTGTCCTCCAACTCATCCAGCCTTTCCTCCACCGTGCCGGTGGCCTTGGGAGCCTTCACCTCCTCCACGAGCATCACCCTCCTTGAAGCACACGGTCTTCGGTGGTGCCATCACGGAGTTGAGGTAGCGGTTCACAACACCTTCCTTGGGAGAGCTCTCCCCTCTTGGTTGGATCCGGAGCAAGACATGGCTAAAACCTGACAGAAAAACAGCAGAAACAAAGATCGCTCGAGAACGCTCGGTGCGAGATTAGATCGGCAGAGAGGGGTATATATTGAGGGTTTTTAGGTCAAGACGAAGCGTCGGGATCGAAAACGAGACGAAAAGGGACTCCGAGGGGAAAAGGGTGGGCCCACGCGGCCAGGTACATGGCCGCGTGGGACCCCCTCTTTCCTTCCTCGGGTCTCCGCTTCGTCCAGTTTTCTTGTCCCATACGTTAATTTCCATAAAAATGACTTCCGTAAAATATTATGCAATTCCGAGAAACTTTCCAACAGTAAGTTACCTTCTATTGATTTAGGGTTTCTGAAACTGCACGGTTTCTCTCAATTACCTCCTCCGGTGTTTGTAAATTCAACTCTTCCACCATTCCGATGAAGCTCTTTCCTGCAATATAAGGTTTAAGGCGTTGTCCATTGACTACATGAGGTTTACCTTTCATGTCACCGTGAAGACGGATAGCTCCTGAACGGTACACCTCCTGTATCACTAATGGTCCCTGCCACTTTGAAGCAACTTCCCTGCAGAAAACTTAAACGAGAGTTGTATAAAAACTTGATCACCTACTTTGAATTCCTTTTTCTTAATTTTCTTGTCATGCCAAATTTTAACTTTTTCTTTAAACATTTAGCACTTTCATAAGCTTCATTTCTCCATTCATCTAGTAGGTTTAAATCAAGAATTCTCTTTTCTCCGCAGTTTTAAAATCAAAGTTCAATTGTTTAATAGCCCATCTAGCTTTATGTTCTAGTTCAACAGGTAAATGACAAGCTTTTCCATAAACCATTTTATAAGGAGACATTCCCATAGGATTTTTAAAAGCAGTTCTATAAGCCCATAATGCATCATTAATTTAATTGGCCAATCAGATCTAGACTTATTCACTGTCTTTTCCAAAATGAGTTTAATTTCCCTATTACTTAATTCAACTTGTCCACTTGTTTGAGGATGATAAGGAGATGCAATTCTATGGTTAACATCATATTTTGCCAAAGTTTTTCTAAGAACACCATGCAAGAAATGAGAACCACCATCAGTAATTAAAACCTAGGAACACCAAACCTGGGGAAAATGATGTCCTTGAGCATCTTCATTGCTGTGGCATGATCTGCACTTTTGGTTGGAATTGCTTCCACCCACTTTGTAACATAGTCAACTGCAACCAAAATGTGAGTATGCTTTGTCTTTGATTCTGGGAAAGGCCCATAAAGTCAAAACCCCACACATCAAATGGTTCAAGTGGCAATGAATAATTCATAGGCATTTCATTTCTCCTACCAATTTCCTACTCTTTGACATTTATCACAAGATTTAACATATTCAGCAATCCTTAAATAAAGTAGGCCAATAAAACCAGATTGTAATACCTTTGCTCCTGTGCGATCTCCTGCATGATGCCCTCCATAGGGACTATCATGACAATCTCTTATAATAGCCTGTTGTTCATGCTCAGGTACACAACGTCTAATAATACCATCCACACTTTTCTTATAAGGAAAGGATCATCCCAAAAATAATGTCTAAGATCATAAAAGAATTTCTTTCTTTGTTGAGAAGTGAAGTGTGGAGGTAAACTTTACCAACAATAAAATTTGCATAGTTGGCAAACCAAGGAGATGCAACTTTAGCACTAGAAACATTAACAATTGCAAGTTGTTCATTAACAAAGCTATCATTAATAGGAATAGGATCATCAGGTATATTTTCCATCTAGAGAGATGATCAGCAACTTGATTATCTTCCCCTTTCCTATCAACAATGTGTAAATCAAATTCTTGCAATAAAGTACCCATCTTATTAATCTAGGCTTAGCATCTTTCTTATTCATCAAGTATTTAATAGCAGAATGATCAGTATGCAATGTGACTTTTGAATCAGTAATATAAGGTCTAAACTTGTCACAAGCAAAATACTGCTAAAAATTCTTTTCAGTTGTAGCATAATTCTTTGAGCAGCATCAAGTGTTCTACTAGCATAATAATAACATTCAGTTTCTTATCAACACGTTGGCCCAAAACAGCCCCAACTGCATAATCACTAGCATCACACATAATTTCAAAAGGCAATTTCCAATCAGGAGGTTGAATAATAGGAGCACTTATTAAAGCATTCTTCAAAATATTAAAGGACTCAATGCAATCATCATTAAAAGAGAAAGGAACATCCTTTTGCAAAGATTGGTTAGAGGTTTTGATATTTTGGAGAAATTTAATGAACCTACGGTAAAAACCTGCATGCCCAAGAAAACTTCTTATACCTTTGATGTCCCTTGGTATGGTAGTTTTTCAATAGCTTCTATCTTTGCTGGATCAACTTCTATTCCTTTCCAGAAATCTTATGCCCAAGAACAATACCTTCAGTAACCATGAAGTGACACTTCTCCCAATTAAGAACTAAGTGTTGGTCTTCACAACGCTGCAAAACTTTGTTAAGGTTGAACAAGCAATTATCGAAGGAAGTACCATACACAGAAAAATCATCCATAAAACTCCATTATCTTTTCAATATAATCAGCAAATATAGCATTCATGCATCTTTGAAAAGTAGCAGGAGCATTACAAACCGAATGGCATTCTCCTATAAGCAAAAGTACCATATGGGCAAGTAAAAGTGGTCTTTTCTTGATCATCCTTATGGACAGGAATTTGTGAGAAACCTGAATAACCATCTAGATAGCAAAAGTGAGAGTGTTTAGATAACCTTTCTACATTTGATCAATAAATGGCAATGGATAATGATCTTTTCGAGTTGCTTTTTTAATTTTCTGAAATCAATACACATCCTATAACCAACAACAGTACGTTGAGCCACAAGTTCATCCTTTTCATTTGGAACAACAGTCATTCCACCCTTTTTAGGAACACAATGAACAGGACTAACCCACTTACTATCAGCTATAGGATAAATGATACCAGCTTCAATAAGTCTTATTACCTCTTTCTTACCACTTCTTTCATTTTTGGATGGAGACGGCGTTGATAATCAACAACAGGTTTTGCATCTTCCTCCAATTAATTTTATGCATACATAGAGCGGGCTTATACCTTTAAGATCATCAAGAGAGTATCCAATGGCTGGTCGGTGAGCTTTTAGCACATCAAGTAATTTCTCTTCTTCTTCAGCTGAAAGGTTAGCACTAATAATGACAGGATATATGCTCTTCTCATCCAAATATGCATATTTCAGATTTGCAGGCAAAGGTTTCAATTCAAAACTAGGATCCCCTTTAGGTGGTGGTAGCACTCCTAAATTATCAGGTGGGATATGCAATTGTAATTGTGGTGGTTGTTGCCATAATATTTGTTCCAAAGCCTCTTTTTCCTCATCATTAAATGGTTCATCTTGATTAAGCATATAACGTTCTACAACATCTGTTGAAGCTACAGCTATATGAGCAAGAGTTTCAATTAAATATTCAGAAATTGGCTCTTTCAACATGTTTATCAGCAAATTTAAAAGTTGAATTCAAGTTTTCACCAGCACATTTAATAAACACTTTCTCTTTAGCAAATTAATTTCAGCACCAACAGTATGAGAAAGGTCTACCAAAAATGATAGGACAAAATGAATCTTGAGGACAACCAAGCACAATAAAATCAGCAGGATATTTTATTTTGCCAACCAATACTTCAACATCTCTAACAATTCCAAATGGACTAATATAATCTTTATTAGCAAGTTGAATTGTCATACCTGTCTCTTCCATAACAATGGGATCAATATCAGGCTTGATTTCAAGATAAAGAGAATATGGAATGACACTAATACTTGCTCCAATATCACATAGACCATGATAACTTGAAGTCCCAATAGAGCATGATATAACAGGTTTCCCAACTTGGCCGAATTACCTTTGATGACTTTAGTAGCATCTTCACATAGATAAACATCACAGGGTCTTCTTCATTTAGTTGCTTGATAACAGAAATTTGAGTGTTGACTTCCACCTGTTCATAAGGCTGAGAACATTTTTGTTACTTTGTTAGTAACAGCAATAAGTAAATTCTTTAACTTGGTTTGGATGGAGGTGGTTCAACATACTCCTCAATTGTCACAGATGACACGGTTCAACCTGTTTAATAACTTTAGGAACAACAATAGATTGTTTAACAGGTTCAACATAAACTTCAAATCCACTTTTTGGAACACAGATATGATCAGCAAAATTTAGCTATTTCAATTATAACATAAGGATCAAGAAAAGTATCACTCAGATTTTTAAAAGATAGAAGTAGAGAAATTCTCTACACATGAATATCATAATCAAAATAGGCTCATTACCTTTATCAAGATCCCAATGTCTAGTATTTTCAGAAATAGTCTCCAATAAATTCCATGCTTCTTCTTCAGTATTATTAGTAAAACTTCCACCAGATGAATTATCCAGAATCTCCTTGTGCTTCATAGGTAGTCTCACATAAAAGTTTATCAATATAAGTTTCCTTGTAAGATCATGACAAGGATTCTTGCGAAGGAGTTCCTTTAACCTCCCCCAAGCTTGAGTAATACTCTCTCCCAGATGTGGCCAGAAATTGAATATATAGCAGCGGTTATCATAAGCTTCTTTAGGAGTAAAATATTTAAGAAAGAAAACCTTCCTCAAGATATTCCATTCATACCTCTTCATCCAGAGACCTGTACCAATCACGAGCATTACCAGATAAAGACAAATATAGTAACTTCCTTTTTACCTGATCCTCTGAAATACCAGGAAGTCTAAATAACCACATATGTCTTCAATTACTCCATGTGTTCACGTGCAGACTTAGTTCCATCCCTGTAAATGGATTTTTCATAACTCTTTTAACATGACCATGGGAATTTTATATCCCACTTTAGGTATCTCAGCACAGTAGTTTCAACCACCTTTGCAGTAGTGGCATAAGCACTTTCATATAGAGCAAGATGCAGCGAGGCACGATTCATAAATGCCATAGTAACAATGAGAAAACAGATAAACAGCTTTCAAGTTTCCTTACCAAACTTCTTACCAATAGCGCTACGCTCCCCGGCAACGGCGCCAGAAAAGTATCTTGATGACTCCCAAGTGCAGGAGATCAATTGTAGTACCTTTCAATTAGAAAAGGTTGTCGAACCCACGAGGAGCTGAAGGTATTGGTTAGTAAGATTGATAAATAAAACAATAAAAGATGCAAGTGTTTTTGGTATTTTCGGTTGTATAATTGCAATGCAGCAAGTAACAGTAGCAAGTGAAAGCTCTCAAAGAGAGAAAGCCCAATCCTCTTATGTGGCAAGAGGACAAGCTCAAGTGATGTGTAACTTATATGTGGAAAACGTTCCCGAGGGCGGCATGGATATGCTAGGCATAGAGATTTATTAAACAACACGTTGAATATCTTGTCAAGTTTTAATCTTCTTTGGACGGAGCCATAATTAGGTATAGCTAAATAAATAAACTACAACCCCTTATGATGGATCATGTGGCCAAGTAAATGACTGCACAAGAATTATTAAGACATAAAGTCCCACCATAGCATTACACTCTAAGGTCCCCGATACTAATACCCTCATAATATAACTTCATGACTCGGTCTCAGGTTTACGTGTCCTCCCAAGTCTCCTCAATTCATTATACTACGGTGTTCTCCTATGAGCCCATATAGGTGAAGTGTTGTGCAGTCGACGTTCGCACAACACCATCATAGAATCACATAAAAGATAAACTCTTGACAAAATACCAACACATGTATATATAAATCATTGCCAATTCATCCTATGCCCTCAGGAACATACGGGAACTACTCACAACGTGCGAACATGATCATAATCAGTGGCATAAGTGGTACAACACAATCTGAAATTATAACTTCACCACCAAATAATGACAAGTACTCAATCACAAACATGAATAGTAGCACAAGACAAGTATCTAGGGTATAGCAACTCTCAAACTGAGGGGAACGGAGTGGATCACGGTGATGATGATGGTGATGGTGCTGGTCTTGATGGGGGTGATGATGTAGAGGCCTCCTCCCACGCCAAGGAGGAGAGGTGATGACGATGACGATGATTTCCCCCTTCTCCGGAGTTCCGGAGCAGCAGGATCTGACCCCCTCGGAAGGGATCAGGAGTTTCGCCGCCGCCGCGACCTCGGATGGACTTGGAAAAATTAGGGCGTACTTTTCGGGCGAGACGAAGGCGTTGCTAAAAAGCCCCAGGCGAGGAGGTGCCCGAGGCCATTTTGGTGGGCCCCACGCGGCCAGGTACATGGGCCGCGTGGGCCACCCCCTTTTGGCCCTCGTGGCTCTCCTCTCTTCGGTCTTCTTTCCATTGCTTCCTTCCGATGAAAAACCTCCGTGGTATTTTTCCTTTTATTATTTGGGTTCCTGAAACTCCTGAAACAATAAAAACAAGAAAAGGGGGTTTTCTGCCTCCCAGAAATTAAATACCAAAAATAGGGACTTTGTATGAAAGTCCCCTAAATCATCTAAAACATGTAAAAACATTGATATAACAGTGCATATAACATTCTAATATGCTACTAAAGGTTGCATAAATGATGATATAAAATGCACGTATCACGTCCCCGCTTTCCCTGCTTGATTCCCCACTTCCCGTCGTGACTACCAGGGTCGAGCTCGAGCTGCGCCGCCATCAGGCCATGGACGGAGATGAGGAGCTGGATTGGGAAGCTATTTCAGCACAGATGGATGCCGGAGATGGGGAGCCGGATTGGGAAGCTATTGGAGCACGGTTGGATGCATTTGACTTGGAGGATGCAGAGAATGCAGAGGAAGTTGCAGCGCCGGCATCTCGAAACTGCAGGCAGATGCGCGACGACACAAACGACCAACAGCGACAGGGACAAGAAGAGCAGGTTCTTTCTCCCTCTTTTTCAAATTTCAGTTTTGATGTCTATTGTTGTAGCAAAATACTTGAATTTTGATGTCTACTTGTATTACAGGAAACTCCAGAAGCTATTGTTCATGAAGTTTTTGATCTATCAAATGTTGTTGCTGATCCTGCACTTCGAAGACCAATTGAAGAATTTGGTACTCAAGAAATAAGGGATAAAATGAGAGGGCATATTTATCGAGAGGTCCGAGTCGATTGATTGGCCATACTTTTACCAAGACAAAATTGGGGCAGATTGGAGATCATTCCTAGCTACATGGTATGCCGAATTTGATTGGTTAGAGTATAGTGTGGAGAAAGATGTTGCATATTGTTTCTATTGCTTTCTTTTCAAGTCATCAAGCACTAGTGTACATTTTGGACACGATGCTTTCACAAAATTGGGGGTTTAAGAATTGGAAAAAAGGTCCGGAACATTTTAGAAAGCATATAGGTGGTACAAACAACATTCACAACAATGCAAGAAGATATTGTGAAGATTTTAGAAACCAAAAACAAAGTGTGTCATATGCTATTGCTTGTCATGATGAGAAATCACATATTGACTATGAAATACGGTTGAGGGCTGTGCTTGGTATGTAAGGTTTCTTCTTGAGCAAGGTCTAGCTTTTCGTGGGCATGATGAGTCCATCAATTCCATCAACTGAGGAAATTTTCTTCAAATGTTGAAGTGGTATGCCAATAGATGAGGAAGTAGCCAATGTGGTCAATCTAAATGCTCCTGGCAATCTCCAACTGACATCTCATGAGATTCAACAACAAATAGTCCAAGCATGTGCAGAAGAGACCTCACAGGTCATATTGAGTGAGCTTGGGATGCTTGTTTCTCTCTACTTGTTGATGAGTCTCGTGATGTATCGGTGAAAGAGCAAATGGGCGTGATATTGAGGTGTGTCATATGTTTTTGTTGAACTCATTTGTTGGAATCCTATAACTCACATGACTATTCTAATATTATGGTCTTGCTTGTAGGTGTGGCGCCCCGACCCGACTGCTATACAGTGATACTGTGTCTCCGGTTATCCGATACCACCAGACACTATCAAAGCATAATAGAGAGATCAAGACTTGTGGAACAACTGGCACATCACAGACTCTACGACACAAATCATTATAGTTCAACTCTTATAGTAGAGAAAGATAGCAAATGACAACCAGAGGTCACAGACCCAACATTACAACAAGCAGAAGCCAAATAAGTTGTTCTAAACAACAAGATCCAAAATATGGCCTAAGAGGCCTACAAATAAACATAGCAGCGCCAGCTGTTCCGGGATGTCCCAAGCTGCCACCTGGGAACCCCAGACTACTCGTCGACGTCCACAAAGAACCCACCTTCGAGGTCGGTGAAGTCCTCCTCTGAAACAAAACAAATGACGTTGAGTTCGACGAACTCGCAAGATTATATAGAGCTTTAGCTCGATGAGGCTTTCAAGGTTTTATGGCTGTTTTGCATAAAGCTGATTTTATTTCATGAAAACATAACTCAAAGGCATCGACTAATCAGAATATTTTCAAGTAGGGGTAAGAAGTGACTCTTTTCTTGATCACCTTTCTCAACATCCACCAACATCAACCACTGTACCTGTTCTACAAAAGCACCTCCCCGAATCACCCTCGAGGAAGTCAACCTTGCACACTTGAGTGGTACCTTTAGTACCCAGTTTTTAATCATTCCGTTAAAGTTATTCTATGATCTTACCTTCACTTCCCAAGTTCGTCCATAACCGCGGACACGGATTTTCGAAAAGATTTAACCCTGCAGGGGTGTACAATGTTTGCCACGCGTACCGTCCGGCCCATTACATGTACAATTAGCTCTCTTCCATGGAAAGCCGGCTGGGTGGGAGCGGTGTCGACTTCTCCCTCGTTAAGGACTTTCCAGGATCATCAGTGGCGGTAGGGCAGCCAGTGCCTGCAACACCCGCCCCACGGCCACTCATTTTCCTAACACCACCATCCTCATCTCAGTTCATCCCACCATCATCACGCACGCGCAAATGGAAGCCCGAACTAGAGGACCCTGGCTAGCCCGCCCGAGTTATTTAGTCTATGAGGGTTCCTGCAATTGCATAGGCCTCACGCATGGTTGCACGCTCAGTCTTGGTTCAAGAGGTATAGAACTCGCACCTAGGCGGTGAGAACGAGACAAAACACCACAACCACAGTGGCCTCTCATCCCCACCTTTAAGCATTTTATTATCCGTCACCACAATTTCCTCCACCATCAATCTCATCTCATCACCTGTTTCCCACATGAACCATCCATCGTATAGCTATGCAATTAACTAAGCATGGCTAAGCATCAACATAGCATAGTAAGTATCTCAGGCCAACAATACAAACCTATGGATAATAGGAGGGAAAACAGGTATTGGCATCGGAAACTTAATGCAACTATAGGATACTCTAATCCAATAAAATTGACATTTGGAACCGCATGCAATATTATAGTGGAGAAAATAGTTGCGGAAACATAGGATAAGATATGCTCAGAGGGGGAATTACGCTTGCCTTGTTGAACGTGCTGGTAGTACGGATCTTCGGGGTATTGAGGCGTAACCCCGGCTGCTTGATCTAGCGAAGCATACAACGGAAGATCAATCAATCACCACATATGCTTCAACGAATGCAATGCGCAAACACATGATGACATGACAATTAAATCCCCGAGGCGATGATGATTCAACTATTCAAATTAAACGGAGTTCAGATGCTTAGAGGGGCGCATCTCGAATATACCGTGGTGTTAGGTCATGAATCATCGTTACTTGTCGATTAAGGGAGTTGAAACACTAAGGTTAACTTGCTGATGATATGGCATGAACATGTGAGAGATGCCGGGTATAGAAGATTTTAGATAGTCCATCCTTTTTCGGAGCATTTTGGTATAACGAACACAATTTTCTGATGTCCCGATAATAAGTTATTATCTTTAAAATTCCTCTTTAAAAATATGTCCTTTAATAAGTTATTTAACAACAAAAGTAATTACACAACATTTGGAAGAGAGAGAGGGAACTGGAATTTCATTCAGCTTTTGAACAAAATCGGATTATCCGATTTTATTTTACTCGGAAAATCCGATTGACTAAAACAGAGCATCAACACGTACTGTGTTTCTTCAGAAATTCCGATTGTTATCGAACTCGGAACATCCGCTTGCCGGAGGTGAACGGGAAATTTGGCTAAGGACCTAACAATCCAACGCACTGGAAGATCTCGAAAAATCCGAATGTCTATGGCTCGGATTATCCGATGCGGATGAGAGAGCACGGCGACGCACGGCGGGCGCGCTCGCGCAGCAGCTGCGACGGCGACACAGAGCACGGGGAAGGGAGGGGAGGTCCCGGAGGACGAGGCGCTCACCCTCGTCACGTGGGTGCTTGCAGCGGTGGGGGAGGAGGTCGGAATCAACGGCGAGCGTGCTCGACGAAGCTGCGGCCGGAGGCGGAGAAGAACTTGGCGGCGTCGGCGATTCGCGACTCCTGGCTCCGATTTCTTCCGCGTGGAGGAGCAGCACGGCGAGGCGGACCTCGTGGTGGTCTCGGATTCGTCCGGAACAACCTCAATCGACGGCGATTTGGCGGCGACGGCTAGCTCGGGTGCGGCTCGTGGGGAGGGAAAGAGAGGGGAACGGGAGCAGGTGAGCGGCAGTGGATAGGGAGAGTAGAGGGGACTCGCGGTCGTGGTGCTCTTCGCAGGGGAGAGGCAGAGGAGGGGGCCCCGACGCGGTGCTGTGCTGGCGCAGCACGGCGGCATGGCGCGCGCGGCTAACACGGGAGGAGAGAGACGACGGTGGTTTCGCAAACACCCCCTGGCAAAACTTCTCCCATCACAGTCCAGTCCTTTTCTCTTTCTTTTTGATAACACCAGTAGCTTTAGGGATTTTATTAGGGCACTAAACCATTTTATTAAATTCTGGAAAAATTTGTGTTGCCTCCCCACAGTGTGAAGAAGCTCCACAAAAATTGGTTTCTCAAAATGAAAAGTTTTGTACCACTTTTGTTCAGAAAGGTTGGATATGGCATTTTTGGTGTTTTCAAGATTTAAAACACTTAGCCATTTATTTGTCCTTGAGAAAAGTATATTTTGAAGTCCTGAAACATTGTTGACACATAATAAACCAAAAGTGAAAATTGATGGTCAACAATTACTTCAAAACTTGAGAGCAAGGCAATAGGCATTTGGGGCTTTTCTCTTTATAAAATTTATTTGAACATAATTAATTTATTTTCCAAAGGTCACCAAGGAAAAGAGTGGAGGCTCCCAACTTCGTGGTGAAGCAATCCATGCCTTCTGTTTAGAAAGTGTAAATGATTTTAAAAGTGTTTGAATTCAATTGGATCAAGCCAAATTAAATGTCCTTCCTTTTATAACACCTTTGGCATTTTTCTTAAAACCAAAATGATATTACTTTAGAATTTTTAAAGCAAGTGAAAAATATTAATTTTGAACTCTTGGAACTCCTTGACAAATATAAGATGTCAAAGTATTTTGTTTTGCAACTTTGAATGCTTTCATTGTTTTGAAATTTGTTAGAGCAAGTTTGGCAATTTTGGTATTCAAATGGTGCTAAACCAACAACAATTCCCTAACCCAACACAATTCCCTAGCAACAATTCCCTAGCAACAACATTGATGCATGGATGCCATGATGCCATGAACACAAAAGTGGAAATTTTACTCTGGTTTTAGGTTTTCAAACTTCGGGCTGTTACAGTAGGTTCGTGAATAAAAAAGGAGAGGTTGTGGAAAGATTTCTTGGTGTTGAGCATGTTGTTGATACTAGATCGGCTTCTTTAAAACAGCCTTGGATGCAATGTTTGTTAAATATAATTTGTCCATGTCTAGATTGAGAGGACAAGGATATGATGGTGCCTCAAATATGCGTGGTGAGATATTGGTTTAAATACATTGGTGTTGGCCGACAATCCTCATGCTTTTTATGTCCATTGTTTTGCCCACCAACTTCAATTGGTGGTTGTTGCTGTTGTGAAAGGAGTTCTAGGTGTTGGTCATTTCTTTGGTCACGTAAACAAGATTGTTAACATGGTTAGTTCTTCTTGTAGATATTGCAAAGATGTGTATTCAACTCTATGTATACAATTCTAAATGCACCATTATTTTGTAGGCGAGTGCCTCTTGTAAGAGGAAAGATGCATTGTTGCAGAAGCATCATGACTATATGGTAGCACAACTAGAGAGTGGGGAAATCTCGTCGTGAAGAGGCCAACATCAAGAGAAAGTTTAGCAAGACCCGGTGATACCCGTTGGGGGTCACACCACAGAACACTAATCCGGATGCATCATATGTGGGATTTTGTGATTGGAGTGCTACATGGTATTTCTCTTGATGGAGGAGATCCCGAAGAAAGAGGTTTGGCTTCTGGTTATATGTCCTACATGAAAACTTTTGAATATGTTATAATCTTGCATTTGATGGTTCGAGTGCTTGGTATAACAAATGAGTTGTCACACGCATTGCAAGCAAAAGATCAAAACATAGTTTGTGCGCTATGCATATGATTGTATCAGTGAAAAGGTTATTGCAAAATCTGAGAGATCATGGATGGGAGCCTCTCTTGTTGGCTGCTACTAAGTTTTGTGATGGAAGAAATATTATAGTGCCCAACATGACTGACAACATTCCAGCTCGGGGTTATTCAAGGATCTCACGCAAGGTGGTTACTTGCCTCCATTATTACAAAATAGAAATCTTTAACGAGGTGCTTGATGGAAACATGGTTGAGATGAATAATAGGTTTTCTGAAACATCTAGACCTATTGATCTACACTGCATGCCTTGATCCTAGAGACTCATTTAGCAACTTTGATCACGAGAAGCTAATTGAACTTGCCAATATTTACTCCGTGGATTTCTCTTCACATGATTGCTATGTCTTGGTTGACCAACTCAACATATATATTGATATGATGAAGAGTAGTCCTGATTTCTTATCATGTGATACTTTGGGTGATCTTTCTCTCAAGTTGGTTCAAACTAGACAACATTTGATCTTTCCATTGGTCTACCGGCTCATCACACTTGCTTTGACATTGCCGGTTGCAACGGCATCAGTTGAGAGGTTTTTCTCTTCCATGAAGATTGTAAAGATAGATCTTCGAAACAAGATTGGTTCGGTGATTTGATGATTTGCTATTCTGAGAAAGAAATATTTCAAAAAATTGATGACAAGAAGATTATGCTACGTTTTCATGCCTTAGGGAATCATCGAGGTCATCTACCTCGGAAGTTCCATCTTGCTAGCACAACTACAACTTAATGGTATGACACTATCCTATGAAAAGCTAATAATTGTATGATACATGTGCTCACAAATTTTTCATATGTTGTAGTTGTAGGTGTCTCTTACATATTGGGATATCATATGGTGGCTGCCAATTGTTCAACTCAAGTGACATGAGTCCATGTTAGTATGTTACTAGTTTTTAAGTTGTTTTTAGGTTACTTTTATGTCATTGTTAGTTGTACATGATGAGTTATGAAATTGAATATGTTTGAACCTTTTTTGTGTTGAATACACTTGCTTTTGCCTAAATTTTGTGAGCTTTAATATTGTGAGGCTTCGACTTATTTACATTGTTCCTTCCATACAATTGGGGATTACATGTGTTGTAAAAAAAAAATCGCCGGTGGCACACCTTTTACTCTTCGCCCCCCTCGTCTCAATTCCTGGCTCCGCCACTGGTGACATGTAGTACTAAAAAGCAGCTTAGTCCCCAACTTAGCCCATAAACATCTCCAAAAGTGGCTAAAAATTTAGTATCACGATCTGAACAACAATAGTATTTGGCACACCATGCAAGCGAACAATTTCACGAAAGAATAAATCAGCAACATTAGCAGCATCATCGCTTTTATGACATGGAATAAAGTGTGCCATTTTTGAAAATCTGTCCACGACAACAAATATTCTATCCCTCCCCTTCTTTGTGCGAGGTAAACCCAAAACAAAGTCCATGGATATGTCCTCCCACGGAACACTAGGTACAGGCAACGGCATATATAAACCATGAGGATTAAGTCGTGACTTAGCTTTTTGACAAGTCGTGCAGCGAGCAACAAAGCGTTCAACATCCCGTCTCATCTTTGGCCAAAAGAAATGCGTAGCAAGTACATCCTCAGTCTTTTTGACGCCAAAGTGTCCCATTAATCCTCCTCCGTGTGCCTCCTACAACAACAAAAGACGAACAGAGCTAGCTGGAATGCATAGCTTGTTAGCACGAAACACAAATCCATCACTAAGGACGAATGTGTTCCATGTTCTACCATCCTTACAATTCTGCACCACTTCTAAACTCAGCATCATGCATATACAAATCTTTGATGGTCTCCAACCCAAATATTTTGAAGTCAAGTTGTGAAAGCATAGTGTAACGACGAGACAAAGCATCAACAATAACATTATCTTTACCCTTTTTGTGTTTGATGACATAAGGAAAAGATTCAATAAATTCAATCCACTTAGCATGTCGACGATTCAGTTTTGCTTGACTACGAATATGCTTCAAAGATTCATGATCAGAATGTATAACAAATTCTTTAGGCCATAAATAATGTTGCCATGTTTCAAGTGTCCGAACAAGAGCATATAATTCTTTATCATAAGTAGAATAGTTCAGACTAGGCCCACACAATTTTTCACTAAAGTATGCAACAGGTTTTCCCTCTTGTAACAACACACCTCCCAAACCAATTCCACTAGCATCACATTCAAGATCAAACATCTTATTAAAATCAGGAAGTTGTAGCAAGGGAGCATGTGTTAACTTATCTTTCAACATCATGAACGCGTCCTGTTGTGCATCACCCCACACGAAGGGCACGTCCTTCTTCGTAAGCTCATTCAATGGCGCTGCAATGGAACCAAAGTCTTTGACAAAGCGCCTATAGAACCCAGCAAGGCCAAGAAAACTCCTCACTTGGGTGACCGTTGTAGGACACGGCCAACTCCAAATTTCCTCAATCTTTGCGGGATCAACTTCAATGCCCTGCGATGTAACAACATAGCCAAGAAACGCAACTCGATCGGTGCAAAAGGTGCACTTCTCAAGGTTACCAAATAAACGTGCAGCACGCAAAGCATAAAAAAAAGCACGCAAGTGATTCAAATGATCCTCCAAAGATTTGTTGTATATGAGAATATCATCAAAATAAACCACAACAAATCGCCCAATGAAAGCACGCAAAACTTGTTCATTAATCTCATGAAGGTACTAGGAGCATTAGTTAAACAGAAAGGCATGATTAACCACTCATATAAACCAAACTTAGTTTTAAATGCTGTTTTCCATTCATCTCCTAATTTCATGCGAATTTGATGGTAACCCCTACGCAAATCAACCTTAGAAAACATGGTAGATCCACTCAACTCATCAAGCATGTCATCCAAACGTGGTATAGGGTGTCTATAACGAATTGTGATATTATTGATAGCCCTACAATCAGTACACATGCGAGATGACCCATTTTTCTTAGGTACCAAAATAATAGGAATAGCACATGGACTAAGAGACTCATGAATATGACCTTTATCGAGGAGTTCTTGAATTTGTCGTTGAATCTCTTTTGTCTCCTCGGGATTAGTGCGGTAAGGAGCACGGTTGGGTAATGATGCACCGGGAATCAAGTCAATTTGATGCTCTATTCCTCGAATAGGTGGTAATCCCGGCGACACAACACTTGGAAAAACGTCCGCAAATTCATGCAAAACGTTAGCAACAGCAGGCGGCAAAGAGGGAGGCATATCCTCAAATGAAAACAGTACCTCTTTGCAAACAATCGCATAGCAAACAGATTCATTAGCATCCAAATCAGAAATATCAGACTTTGTGGCCAAATAACATGGATTAGTCAATTTAATTTCATTAGCAACATTAGGAGATGCTGAATTATTCTTATGTTGCTGCGCAAATTCCGTAGCCACAATCTGATTTTTACTCTTTTGCTGCTCTTGTTTCCTTGCTTTACTAGCTCTAGCAATATCATCTTTCAAAATTTGTTCAGGAGACATAGGAAGTAAAGCAATCTTTTTATCCTGATGAACAAGAGTATACTGATTGGTACTACCATGATGTACAGTTTTTTTATCAAATTGCCATGGTGTACCAAGTAAAAGAGAGCATGCTTGCATAGGTACAACATCACAATCGACAAATCAGTATATGCAGCAATAGTAAAATGCACGCGAACTGTGCGAGATATTTTAACCTTGCCGCTGTTGTTGAACCACTGGATGTAGTAAGGACGAGGATGTGGCTTTGTTTGAAGTGCTAACTTCTCCACCATCTCGACACTTGCCAAATTATTGCAGCTCCCTCCATCAATAATGATGCGTATGCAACGTTCTTTGACGACTCCCTTCGTATGGAACAGATTGTGACACTGATCATGCTCGGACTTGGTAACCTGCACACTCAAAACGCGTTGAACAATTAATGATTCATACCTTTACACGGCATCCGCAGTCATGAAGGGCACATCAGGATCAGATTCAGCGCCATCTTTTCCTCATGTGCAATAAGAGCCAAAGTCTCCTCATCATAATCACTAGCGGAATCGTATCCGCCATCTTCGCGAGCTATCATCACACATTTATTTGTACACTCACGAGCGTAATGACCCCAACCATCACAGCGGCGACATTGGATTTTACTAGTGTTTCCCATGGATACCATGGAAGAGGAAGGCTGTGCGGAACCAGAAGAGTCGTTCCGAGATGGTGGTGGTGCCTTGCTTGTCAGGTCTTTGCTGGGCATGGCAGCGGCGCTAGCAGTAGGTGCGGTGGTGCGTGTAGAACGTGCACGAGTAGTCCATGATGTAGACCGACCTACAGAAAAATTAGTCCGCGAAGCTTGCCGATCCTGCACTTCACGTTCAGCAATACAAGCAAGATGGAACAAACGGGTGATTGTATGATACTCCTTATACTCCAAAATTGTTTGTATTTCCTTGTTTAACCCACCCCTAAAACGTGCAAGCATAGGTTCAGTGTCTTCAATAATACCACATCGAATTAAACTAGTTTGCAATTCCTGATAATATTCCTCTACTGAATTTTTGCCTTGTTTTAGGTGCTGTAATTTTTGAAGCAAATCACGTTGATAATATGGAGGCACCCAACGTTTACGCATAGCATCTTTTAAAACAGTCCAAGTGGTGGGAATGTCATTAGGATTCACTCTACAATATTCCGACCACCAAATAGGAGCAAAACCAGTAAATTCACAAACAACAGCTTTAACACGTCTATCGTCAGGATAATGTAAGCATGCAAAACGTTGTTTAGTTTCTAATTCCCATGTAAGATAAGCATCAGGATCATATCTACCCTCAAACGGTGAAATATGTAATTTCAGTTTCGCGACATGATCATCATCGTTCCATACCTGAGGGCGTGGTGCAGCATGAGCATTCCGAATGTGGGCGCGTGGACGACCATCAGCTTGTCGTCTTGGGTGTTCCCCCTCGTTCTCATCCTCCCCCTCATAGTAATCATCATAGTTCTCATGGGCGGCGGCGACAACTCCGGAGTTCTGGCCGGGCTCATGGGGAACATGTTGCGCTCGCCCAACAGTGTTCCGCAGAGGATCAGCAGGTGGCGGTGGAAGGTGTGCAAGCAACTCGTTGAACTTGGCTTCAAGTTTGGGGTCAAAACGTTGCTCAAGGCCTTCGATCTTGTCAAGTGCCTCACCAAGCCGTTTGTCGACATCCTCCGAGTTCTTCAATACAAGCGTGGCGAATTTAGTGTGCATCTGTTTGTTTGTTAAGTTCTACCATTCCTCGTCGGATCCTGCCATGGTTAGTAGAAAACATGAAACAAATCACAAGAATATGTTCCTAGCAACTACTATATGTGGGTGGGAGGACGCAATCCGTCAAACCAAAATCAAAACTCTTACAAGTTCTCACCAAGTAGCAGGAGATGACTGGCAACAAACGGTGTCAATGCTCGCTGAAAATTAGATGAAGCGATTGACAGGTGGACGTCACAACACACGGTGTACAATTCTATGGAGCTTTGGGAAGGCTTAGCAAGGGTTAGCAATAATCAAATCAGGAATGCAAGTTGAATAAACGCTCAACGACGGTACTGTGCTGGTCCTGTGCTAGACCGTACTAGAGACGCAAGCCTAGAACACCAATGAAGTCACGGTGCGACACGGGAAACAACAAGCGGGGAGGATGAAACTCAGGGTAGAACAGTATGACCGAAATCAGTACTTTCTCTCTCTTTTTTTTGTATTTTTTTCTTTTTTCTCTTTTTTTTTTTTTGATTTTTTGACTATCTCAACAGAAATTTCTTAAATTTTCCAACGCAACAAACAACACTCGAATCGGAGTCCGGATGGATGGTGAAATAATTCCTCAAACTGGAAAAAAGACAGCGAAAACAGACTGTTCGCACTTCGGGGCCCAAAAAATAGCACTTAGAGGCCGAATTTCGAGGTGATGGACTGTTAGATTTTTTCTCTTCGTCATCTGAACAGAAATTGCTTAAATTTTCCAACGCAACAAATAACACTCGAATCTGAGTCCGGATGGATGGTGAAATAATTCCTCAAACAGGAAAAAGACAGAGAAAACAGACTGTTCGCACTTCGGGGCCCAAAAAGTAGCACTTAGAGGCCGAATTTCGAGGTGATGGACTGTTAGATTTTTTTCTCTTCATCATCTGAACAGAAATTTCTTAAATTTTCCAACGCAACAAACAACACTCGAATCTGAGTCCGGATGGATGGTGAAATAATTCCTCAAACAGGAAAAAAGACAGCGAAAACACACTGTTCGCACTTCGGGGCCCAAAACGTAGCACTTAGAGGCCGAATTTCGAGGTGATGGTCTGTTAGATTTTTTCTCTTCGTCATCTGAACAGAAATTTCTTAAATTTTCCAACGCAACAAACAACACTTGAATCGGAGTCCGGATGGATGGTGAAATAATTCCTCAAACAGGAAAAAAGACAGCGAAAATAGACTGTTCACACTTCGGGGCCCAAAAAGTAGCACTTAGAGGCCGAATTTCGAGGTGATGGACTGTTAGATTATTTCCTTCATCATCTGAACAGAAATTTCTTAAATTTTCAACGCAACAAACAACACTCGAATCGGAGTCCGGATGGATGGTGAAATAATTCCTCAAACAGGAAAAAAGACAGCGAAAACAGACTGTTCGCACTCCGAGGCCCAAAAAGTAGCACTTAGAGGCCGAATTTCGAGGTGATGGACTGTTAGATTTTGGTCTCTTCGTCATCTGAACATAAATTTCTTAAATTTTCCAACGCAATAAACAACACTCGAATCGGAGTGCGGATGGATGGTGAAATAATTCCTCAAACTGGAAAAAAGACAGTGAAAACAGACTGTTCGCACTTCGAGGCCCAAAAAGTAGCACTTAGAGGCCGAATTTCAGGTGATGGACTGTTAGATTTTTTTCTCCTCGTCATCTGAACAAAAATTTCTCAAATTTTCCAACGCAACAAACAACACTCGAATCGGAGTCCGGATGGATGGTGAAATAATTCCTCAAACTGGAAAAAAGATAGCGAAAACAGACTGTTCGCACTTCGGGGCCCAAAAAGTACCATTTAAAGGCCGAATTTCGAGGTGATGGACTGTTAGATTTTTTTCTCTTCGTCATCTGAACAGAAATTTCTTAAATTTTCCAACGCAACAAACAACACTCGAATCGGAGTCCGGATGGATGGTGAAATAATTCCTCAAACTGGAAAAAAGACAGCGAAAACAGACTACTAGCACTTCGGGGCCCAAAAGGTAGCACTTAGAGGCCGAATTTCGAGGTGATGGACTGTTAGATTTTTTTCTCTTCGTCATCTGAACAGAAATTTCTTAAATTTTCCAACGCAACAAACAACACTTGAATCGGAGTCCGGATGGATAGTGAAATAATTCCTCAAACTGGAAAAAAGACAGCGAAAACAGACTGTTCACACTTCGGGGCCCAAAAAGTAGCACTTAGAGGCCGAATTTCGCGGTGATGGACTGTTAGATTTTTTTCTCTTCGTCATCTGAACATAAATTTCTTAAATTTTCCAACGCAACAAACAACACTTGAATCGGAGTCCGGATGGATGGTGAAATAATTCCTTAAACTGGAAAAAAGACAGCGAAAACAGACTGTTCGCACTTCGGGGCCCAAAAAGTAGCACTTAGAGGCCGAATTTCGAGGTGACGGACTGTTAGATTTTATTCTCTTCCTCATCTGAACAGAAATTTCTTAAATTTTCCAACGCAACAAACAACACTCGAATCGGAGTCCGGATGGATGGTGAAATAACTCCTCAAACTGGAAAAAAGACAACGAAAACAGACTGCTAGCACTTCGGGGCCCAAAAAGTAGCACTTAGAGGCCGAATTTCGAGGTGAAGGACAGTTAGATTTTTTCTCTTCGCCATCTGAACATAAATTTCTTAAATTTTCCAACGCAACAAACAACACTCGAATCGGAGTCCGGATGGATGGTGAAATAATTTCTCAAACAGGAAAAAAGACAGTGAAAACAGACTGTTCGCACTTCGGGCCCAAAAAGTAGCACTTAGACGCCGAATTTCGAGGTGATGGACTGTTAGATTTTTTCTCTTCGTCATCTGAACAGAAATTCTTAAATTTTCCATCGCAACAAACAACACTCGAATCGGAGTCCGGATGGATGGTGAAATAATTCCTCAAATTGGAAAAAAGACAGCGAAAACAGACTGTTCACACTTCGAGGCCCAAAAAGTAGCACTTAGAGGCCGAATTTCGAGGTGAAGGACAGTTAGATTTTTTCTCTTCGTCATCTGAACATAAATTTCTTAAATTTTCCAACGCAACAAACAACACTCGAATCGGAGTCCGGATGGATGGTGAAATAATTCCTCAAACAGGAAAAAAGACAGCGAAAACAGACTGTTCGCACTTCGGGGCCCAAAAGGTAGCACTTAGAGGCCGAATTTTGAGGTGATGGACTGTTAATTTTTTTTTCTCTTCGTCATCTAATCAGAAATTTCTTAAATTTTTCAACGCAACAAACAACACTCGAATCGGAGTCCGGATGGATGGTGAAATAATTCCTCAAACTGGAAAAAAAACAGCGAAAACAGACTGTTCGCACTTCGGGGCCCAAAAAGTTGCACTTAAAGGCCGAATTTCGAGGTGGTGGACTGTTAAATTTTTTTCTCTTCATCATCTGAACAGAAATTTCTTAAATTTTACAACGCAATAAACAACACTCGAATCGGAGTCCGGATGGATGGTGAAATAATTCCTCAAATTGGAAAAAAAGACAGCGAAAACAGACTGTTCGCACTTCGAGGCCTAATATTAAATTTTTTCTCTTCGTCATCTGATCAGAAATTTCTTAAATTTTCCAACGCAACAAACAACACTCGAATCGGAGTACGGATAGATGGTGAAATAATTCCTCAAACAGGAAAAAAGACAGCGAAAACAGACTGTTCGCACTTCGGGGCCCAAAAAGTAGCACTTAGAGGCCGAATTTCGAGGTGATGGACTGTTAGATTTTTTTCCTCTTCGTCATCTGAACATAGATTTCTTAAATTTTCCAACGCAACAAACAACACTCGAATCGGAGTCCGGATGGATGGTGAAATAATTCCTCAAACTGGAAAAAAGACAGCGAAAACAGACTGTTCGCACTTCGGGTCCCAAAAAGTAGCACTTAGAGGCCGAATTTCGAGGTGATGGAGTGTTAGATTTTTTTATCTTCGTCATCTGAACAGAAATTTCTTAAATTTTCCAACGCAACAAACAACACTCGAATCGGAGTCCGGATGGATGGTGAAATAATTCCTCAAACTGGAAAAAAGACAGCGAAAACAGACTGCTAGCACTTCGGGGCCCAAAAGGTAGCACTTAGAGGCCGAATTTCGAGGTGATGGACTGTCAGATTTTTTTCTCTTCGTCATCTGAACAGAAATTTCTTAAATTTTCCAACGCAACAAACAACACTCGAATCGGAGTCCGTATGGATGGTGAAATAATTCCTCAAACCGGAAAAAAGACAGAGAAAACAGACTGTTCGCACTTCGGGGCCCAAAGAGTAGCACTTAGAGGCCGAATTTCGAGGTGATGGACTGTTAGATTTTTTTCTCTTCGTCATCTGAACAGAAATTTCTTAAATTTTCCAACGCAACAAACAACACTTGAATCGGAGTCCGGATGGATGGTGAAATAATTCCTCAAACTGGAAAAAAGACAGCGAAAACAGACTATTCGCACTTCGGGGCCCAAAAAGTAGCCGAATTTCGAGGTGATGGATTGTTAGATTTTTTTTCTCTTCGTCATCTGAACAGAAATTTCTTAAATTTTCCAACGCAACAAACAACACTCGAATCGGAGTCCGGATGGATGGTGAAATAATTCCTCAAATTGGAAAAAAGACAGCAAAAACAGACTGTTCGCACTTCGAGGCCCAAAAAGTAGCACTTAGAGGCCGAATTTCGAGGTGATGGACTGTTAGATTTTTTCTCTTCGTCATCGGAACAGAAATTTCTTAAATTTGCCAACGCAACAAACAACACTCGAATCGGAGTCCGGATGGATGGTGAAATAATTCCTCCAACTGGAAAAAAGACAGCGAAAACAGACTGTTCGCACTTCGGGGCCCGAAAAGTAGCACTTAGAGGCCGAATTTCGAGGTGATGGACTATTAATTTTTTTTCTCTTTGTCTCCTCGTCCTCTTCGATTTGAGAGGCCGAACGTCAAAATCGGACTCCGTATGAGAAAATGAAAATGACGCCTGTTTCCGTAAAAGGTGCAAAACGGACTCGAGTCAGAATTCAGAAACAGTTCTAGTCAAGTCCGAGATAAACCCTTTTTTCGCGGGCATTTCTTTCTAGAAACTGACGGTGGCACGAGTATGATCGGAAGGAGGGCGGTGGTGGGTATATGGTGGTTCGGGTGTGGCGGAAGTGGTGGATATGCGGATATGATCTGCAAACGGCGAGGTGGTGCGGCGGCAACGTAACAAGTATGAACAGAACTCGAAACTCTAAAGGAAACTAGACGCGAGAACCAGCAACTCGACACGACGATGCAGACGTAGACTCAACAATGCAATACACTGAAAAGAAAATGCAAAGGTTTAGACTTTTTTTAGGACGGGATGACCTATCCCTAATTGTGGTTTTTTTTTTGGCTTTTTCGTGGACTGTAGGTATGAAGATGCAATCTAATCTAGTAAAACAGTAAATCTCACCGAGCAACCTGAAATCTGATACCACTTGATAGAGGCAAAGGTGTCCGATCTTTCGATGAGATGAGATACTACGATTTGGGTGGCGTCGACGTTGATGATCCGACTACAAACGTGCGAGGACGTTGCGCCTTAGCAATCGCTACACCAACTCCGGGAGGTTATTGACAGCGCCGCAGCACAGTCGACCCAACCACTCAGGTCTAGCTCCTGCAATCAATCGAGAATAGGCAAGAACTAAGATTGGCAATCCAGATATTGCGAATAAAGATGAATGATTATATTAAAAGTGGGGTTCCGAAGGCGGTCTTAATCTGGTCGATCTGACACAGACGAAGTACGGCGAAGTTGCAGCAATGGCTAACTTTCAACTAAACAAAACCCAAACCCTAAAGTGACGACCTAGGGTTGTATTTATGGGGAGTCTCAAGGGAATTTCGTGCAGCCTTGGGAAAGGGGGCCGAAATCCTTCCTAAGTCGGTTTCCCCATCAATACGGACTCTAAAAACAGTCTGTAAAAAGGTATCTCGAAAATACATGGGCCTGGCCCAAATATCAAGGTGACGCAGCACCATATAACTCTATGGACGAAAATATGAAGTCGGATCTTGAAGTATTTCGTCCATGTCTCCACTTGTAGCGTCATCTCCACTCCTTGCATGCTTGCTGCCATCTCCATGAATCATCATGCTCCATTGCTTGTCCTTCTCTTCCTTGCTAGGTCCATTGTTCCTAAGAGTGACAAACATATCTGATTTAGGCAGTAGCATATTCTCATGTATATTTGGAATAGTTCCTAGGAACGAAAGTACCTGATAATTAAGTTGACGCGCATGAGCTCGAGTAATAGCTCCTTGTATAGTTGTAGGACTAGTAGTTGTAACTGTAGGTGGGATGTCCTCATCAAAGAGTGTGTAGAAGGTGACATTCTTCTCTAACTCTTGTACATGATTGTCTCAATCGTGAGTCTCTTTGTGTGTAGTGTTATTTTTTTCTGACTAATTTTTCACTCTCTAGTCTAACCTGACATCCCTTGGTTTCACTCCTTCCAATTATTTTCCAAGGAAACTTTATTACCAATTCACAGCCTTGACTTAGCTATCTCCGTATTCCGTATTTCTTGTTTACATTCTAGTCAGTTTGTCTTTATCAATCCTAAGTTTTTTGGATAACTTGCCTCTGCCAAGATGGTTAGGAGGGTGACTATACTCCCTACCCACCAGAATTCAAACCACAGGTTTGACGCTGGTGTTTTTCATTTAGGCGGAATATTTCTCAGTGGGAGGAGACGTTCCCGTCGACAGCGAGGCGCCTGTGATGACTTCGTCAATCTCAAGACACGGCCCGCTGGCTCGGTACTTCGGAGGTGTTCATAGGGGTAGGGTGTGCGTTCATAGGGGTGAGTGTGTGCACGTGTATGTGAGCGTCTGTGTTTGTACTGTGTTTCGCAAAAAAAAAAAAAAAAAACCTAAGTTTTCAGTTCATTTTCATTCTATTTTTTCATCGACCCTTTTCACCGAGTCTTCTATGGACAGAGCACATATCCTTTTGCTCTTCCCAACGAAACTAGAAGTTAGACAAGTAAAGATTGTATAGCCCATAAGTACAAGACTGGACTGACGGAGCAACAAGGTTCAGATTCGAGGAACAAACATAACCATGACCGCACTAACATCTGACTCAGAGTCAGAATGGAAAATCAGCTGGCTGATGATTAGGCATCCCAGCTTAAAACACATCAGCATATAATTATGAACTGCATAGCCATGGTTGCATTGCAGTTAAACAAAATAAACTTGACGGAGCAACGAGATCAACAAGGTTCTGGTTTGCAGTACATTGATAAACTTTAGAACATGCATGCAGACATGTTTTCTGCAGAACCATAGACACATCAGCTTATATAATTACGGACTACAAATAGATCCGTCGCACAATGAAGTATCAGAATCAGAGCAAACCTTTCATGACTTGCTTCCAGCTCGGGCTTGGGCATCGAGCAGCAGCGCCTCCTCATACCCTAGAATCTTGCAGCCGCAGACCGGGCATACACGGTTAACGCAGAGCGACTTGAAGATGCAGCGCTCATGGAAAGAATGGGCGCAGGGCATCATCCTGAGCTTGTCCCCCTCCTCGAAATCGTCATGGCAAATGTGGCAGTACTGCTCCCTCGTGTCGCCCACCCTTGGCGAGTGCAGGTCGGTCATCGCCACCGTCGATGCTGGGACGAGTTTGCGTTGCTCGCGCACGAGGGCCTCAATCTTCAAACCCTCAGCAAGTGCATCCTCGTACGCCTCCCTTGTTCTTCTTCGCACCTCCTCTTTTTCATGCTCGGGTATATCTCGATATCTCCGCCTTTCCTGCTTGCGAGCGACACCGCTTGCTGGCTCCATTTGCCGGAGTGAGCTGTTGATCAGGCGAGCCGGTTGGGGATGGTGATTACAATGGATATACAAGGATTGATCAGCGATATTGGGGTGGAATCCGTCTCCGAGATGGACTACTTACCTTGGGGGGATTTCAGATCGTTGCAAGGACACTGTCAAAGGCAGACAGAGAGGCGGCTTCGGGATCGGATTCGACAGGAACGAGGCGGAGAAGGCCGGATGGGGAATCGCCTCTCTTTCCTAGAGAGAAAAGAGGAACTTTAGGTCAGGTAATTGCCATGCTTTGCGTGTTGATTCGAGATAGGATCCATATTTTATTTTATTTTGCCAAATATGGCTCTTTGGCGAAACTAATACCACAACTGGCATGTAGACAAAAAAAAATTATCTGACCCTTGAGATCGGCCCAATGAGGATGGAGGTAAGAACTTATGTCGACTCCTAGGCCATGGCACCAAACTCATGGACCATCTACATGCCAAATTGTTTTGGCGCTGACCAGCATACGTTCATCCGTGTTGGCGCCGATTTCAGGGTTAGATTTGAAAATAGTTAAGCATGTGCCATTACTTTCAACCAGAGAGCCAGATTTGACAAAAAAAAAATAGTCGATTTCTCTCCCTCACCTAGGTTCAGATGGTAAGGTGGAAATGATGAAACGAAAATTCCCGTGCTCGTTACAAGGAGACGGCAGAGGACAGACAGCCCACTGCACAAAGTTGCGTATTATTGTGTTTTTATTCCCGATAAATTTATTTGAAGTTAAGCTAGTTTTCCAAAAATACGAGATAAAATTCACTTTAGAAACTAAATCCACCTGTAATGGATGCTTACCGTCATACTATTTGACCCAAAAAAAAACGTACTCACGAGTCACGAGAGAACAAGGAGGAGGCTAGACTGAACTACAACTCCGATTCTTTCTTCGAATAACGGCAGGAGAGCTGCCATATTCATTGATCAAGAGAGAGCACGACAACAAGGCCAAGGTCGATCAAGGTGACCACCTAAAAAAGAAAGGAAAATACAGCTCGGATTCCTGATGGACAATCTGAACATATTTTACAGGAAGTTCAGATAAACACACTAAACACTTATGACAGCGCTTCGCAGCATATAACAATCTCTCTTGGGGTTTTATTCAGGTAACTGTCGTCAGCAAGGCTTAACTCAATTCAGAGTTACTAGTACACTCACTATAGCAAAGAACATTACAACACAAAAAATGGAGAGGCAAAATCACAGGCCTCATATAATACCGAAAAGGTTTGATACTCATTTCTACAATTATTTGAGAAAAGTATGGGGAATAAGTCTGATCTCTGGCATCTCAACAGAAGTGCATCATCAAACCCAATTCTTGTGCAGTGCGATAGGGCAACCGCCTAGCAATATTTTCTCCTAACACCAGAAGACCTGAAAGAACAAACAGCATCGTGAATTCAAGAGAAGCAGAAATAATTAGAGTCTTATTAACTAAGGAACATGATAGCAACAACACGACACTTTCATATCTGTTAACAAGTACGATCAGCATGTCGAAAGCTGAGAATTAATACTTGTGTTTTCCTTGCCCTTAGCCGTGGAACTGTGGAAATAAGATCTTGATAACACTGGTATCAAAAATAAGGATCTACCTGGCTATATCAAGCACAAAGAACAGAACGCAAAGTGGGACCTTGCCATGTGCGCTAAACTGGAGACAAGGTTACCCGCAAAAAAAACTGGAGATAAGATTAACACCTTGTTCAAAAGTCTGGCCGGCGACTGGTCTGTAGTCGGGGCCTAATGCAATGTAACATTGTATTTACAGCCCAGTATGTCAAAGCCCAGGTCTAAAAGAAAACATGGGAATTTTCTAGTACTTCAAAATTGTGCCAGAAGTGAGAAAGCTCTAGCCGTTACTTTTTCATAAAATATATATGTATAAACAACAATCCACAAGTATATGCAGAAATTGATTATTAGCAGTGTATAAATTCTGGAAAACACAACGCCATAGCCAGCAAATTCTTAAACAAACTTTGGTTATTTCCTATCATTGAAGGGGTAAAGGAGTGACAATTGCCCACATGCCACATCAGAACACTAGATAGCACCATAAAGCTGCAGGGAATAGGTTGTTTGACAGCTTGCTGTTGATCAATCTGTAAACGATGCAGTTATTTCTGCCAGTCTTTATCGGCTAGAAGTTGGGGACTATGGTTTATTTCATAGTTACTATTGTACTATGGTTTCCAAAAATACAAAGGGAGTAGTTGTTTTCTCTATCTCAATTCAAATATCCATCCCCCATAGTATTTTTGGAAACAAACAGAACTGGCACCAGGTACCAACAACAGCAGGCAGAACACATCCAAGATTCAGGGCACATATATTATTTACTCCCTCCGTTCCTAAATATAAGGGACTGTTTGTTTGGGTTGGCTGTGCTGCTGCGTATGGAAAGTTGTTGTTCTGAGTTTTAGTGTTTGGCAACTTAGTTGGTTGTCTAAAATACCCCAAGGGTCACGAAAACATGTATTTTTTTGTAATTTACATGCAATAAATAACATATGGGTCACTATTTAAAAAAAAATTATCACTATATAATACCATGAATACACTAGATATAATTCATAAAAGATAGTTTTGTCCAAAAATACATATCTATGTCAAATATAGGTATCTCCTCTAGCCAGGTGAAGGTGCCATGCAGAATTTACTTTTATCTGGTACAGTCTATCTTATATAGTCACATTTCGACTTTCATAGCAGAACAAAATAAACACATCATTAGCACCTGGTGAATTTGATAATCAACCAAAATCCTGCAAGTTCAACCATAAATTGAACCCACAGATCGAGACACATATTCGGTAAATTTGCACGTCTATGCACACCACGGATTCAACAACACACACAGGCAGTAGCACACGCAGGCAGTCTCACAACAGCACACACATCAGTTGAGGAGGACTAGCTCCTAGTCACGGGCGTGGTTGGGCGGGCGGACCCACGACTGAGGACCAGCTCCAGGTAAGCCACACGCAAGTAGCAGTTGCTCACCCAGGACGGACGGAGTCGGTTCGTTAGGACGACAGAGACGAGCGGCGTGGACGGCAGGAGATGGGCTGCATGGACAGGGGGAATAAAGTGTGGATGCGGGAATCGGACATGGACAGCAGAATTCGGTTGTCGGTGGTAGGGCGGCGGGCATAGGTGGCGGCGGCGCAGGATCGGGTAACCTCTCTGGTTCAATGGGTGCGGCTGTGACAGTTCGCCCACGGAACAAAATAGAAAAGGACTCGATGGCGTTCTAATGTAAATACCCCAAATGAAATGGGCAAAGACAAATACCGGTTCGGGTGTCACGTCAAAAGCTGCGGGAAGCACCTCAATAGGTGCTTTCCCTCACCTGTGTATTATGCGCGATGGCTTTGGAAAAGCCTACAGCTAAGCCAACCCGTTTGGTTTGTTTAATCAGCTTATTTTCATGAAAAGCCAAAAAAAAGTCCAAACAAACAGATGTTTTAGCCTTTTACCTTTTTTCAATTCCCATGTATCTAGACGTATTGGCTTCTTTGGATCACAGGATTATACAAAACACGGGAATATGAAAAACTCAGGAATTTGACAGGGTTGCACGTGCAAAACAGAGGAATGGAAAACAGTGGAAAACTATAGGAATAGTCATTTGGATGAAACACATGAAAAACGCAGGAAAAGTATCTCCATCCTACGCGAACGAGTCTAAAAAAGATGTCAAAATTCCTATGGGATTGAGGTGTAGGAATGCAATCCATAGGAATTTTGGATGTGTATTTCCTTTAATCCAAAGGGATTCCTTAGAAAAATCCTATGGATTGCAATCCTCCAAAATTCCTCTGAAAATCCTTCAATCCAAAGGGGCCCCTAGTGTGTATGTTCACTCATTTCAATCCGTATGCAGTCCAAGTTCAAATATCTAAAACATCTTATAATTAGGAATGGAGGGAGTATAATACAGTAGTTTTCCTTTGCTTTATCGATAACAAATATTTTCAAAACCAGGGGTGCATCCTTTTTCATTTTATTAAATAGCACCAGCAAGGGACACGGCGATTTGGGTCATGTATGTAAAACATTTTTTACTTTTTTTAAAAATGTCAAAAAAAATCAGAAATAAATTCGGATATACATCAGAACATTTTGTGTTAGCACAAAAAGTTTCGTGGAAAAACAACTTATTTTGCGACCTGTGCAAAAAAGACAAAAAAAATATGTCGTACAAAATCAAAGCGTCCAGATTTGTCTTTTTTTGCATAGGTCACAAAAAATGTCTTTTCATCGCGAAACTTTTTGTGCTAACATACAATGTCTTAAAGTACATCCGAAATTTTCACTTTGAATTTTTTGACATTTTGAAAATTGTTTTTTGAGCAATGGGTGCATCTGCACCCGCACCCATGACCCGAAATGGATTTCCGACCAGCAAGGGTCTATTGATAGGTTGTACAGTAACTAATATGGTCCATAAAAGGTATGGAGTACAACCACCATATCAATCAAATAGTGATGTATGCACAGGGAGCACGGATATACTACTGTTTATATGACAGCAAGCATTATTAGTATAGTTGCGCTAGCGAACTGACTACGCAAGCAATTTATATTCCACAATAATTAAGAACTACAGAAATCTGGTGAATTACAAGGCTTCCTCAGCAATGGATGGTGAATTACAAGGCTTCCTCAGCAATGGATCAATGTTTTGAGTTCTCACCAAACTTTCAAACAGTTATAGCATTAAATTGCAACACAAAAAAGAGCGTTTGTGATCGAAAAACACCTAGGAGCCTAGAAATACCAGACTTGCAGGAGGAAAAAAATTGCACCAGTGATTGACGCAGAGCTTTCTATAGGTTGTGTTAATGTATTGCTAGCTTACCATCTCACAGGTCAGTCTGGATCACCCAAATAAATGTCATGAATGGTTGCCATTTCCTTTCAGCTTGAGTTCAAGCTCTAATTCTTTCCGCCGTACCTCCAGCTCCAAGCGTTTATTCCCATCCCTCATTTGTTCGTTTTCCAGTCTCATCCTGTCCAGTTCCCTGTCCTTCTTTTTACTGAATTGTTCCCACTTGAGGCGTTCTTCTGCAAGCTCCAGTTCCTGAATTTCAATTTGCAAGCGATATTTCTCAAGCTCTGCAGATTGCGACACCAAGTCCTTTTGCGCCAAAGACAGGCTAGTTCCATCTGGAAAAACTTTGTTGATATCTAGTGCAATGCCATGGGGACCAGACCTCTGGCTACAGTGATGTGAGCTCGAAGAGTTGCCAAAACCTACATCCTCGTGATCCGCTATATACCGCATCCTTTTTTGCATGGGTAGGGTATCCTTATTGCTATGTGTTGAGTGATGCTCCTCGTCATTATCCTCCTCGTAATAAGAGTCTGCACTCTGGTCATCTTCATCAGCATTTCCACTTGCTCCTCTCATTAGATCATTTTCCTCTTTGCACCTAAGAGCAAGCTGCAGTGAACGCTGAAGTGCAGGATCTTCAGGCAAACTAATCCGGTTGTTATTATGGTAGGAACACATCTCCTCATAGAATAAGTGCCTTGAGTTCAATATCTTCCTTGCGTCATCTTTCAACTTGTCAGAGATATTATCCATGCGATCCAGAAGTGCTGGATTCTCCACAACCTTGCAAGTTGTACCCCGACCAAGGATTTCTGTAAGCCTTTTGTATCTCTTATTGAGGTCATTGAACTTATCCTCGCACTGCTGCGGTGACACATTGCAGCCTCGCTCGCCCATGACCTTTGATATTGCCTTCCACTTGCCTTTCTTTTGCATTATTGCACAGTTCCTTCTCCCACCTCCTAAATCAGCTACTGGATCCTCCCCAGTGTAGGATGCTGCAGTAATTAAAAGCTTAACCATTGAATCAGTCCACTTCATCCGATGCCATGCAGAGCCCTTCTTTCCCTTGCCACTGTGGCTATCGGTGGCATCCTCATTATGACCATGTTCCTCATCATCGCTCATGGTCATGGAGTCCTTCATGTGATAGTGGTGTTGGAGGACCTGGTGGTGATCAGTCTTCCCGCGTTCTCCGAATTGAAGTTCTGACATGTGATCAGAATCTGTAACCTGGTTCATAGGCATGGGGAAACTGCCAGGTATCAGAGATTGGTTGAAGACCTGATTACCCGATAGAGGAGCATGCACTTGCATGGGGTTACCATGCAAGTCTAAAGTGCCATAAGTTTCTCCTTGCATAAATTTTCCACGGGGTCGGTTATTGCCTTCCATTCTCCCAAAGTACCAGCCCAGTACTGACACTTCTCATTAATATCATGTACAAATGTATAGAATTTGGCGCAATCAATTCTTCAGTCTGCAATCCACCGAGAAAGTAATTCAGAATCTAAGAACTCTGTCAATTTACGGGTTGCTATTTAATCAAAATCGTATATACGATGAAATAAGATGGTTCATGAAATACATTTGAGTATCCTACTACTTTTAAAAAGAGTCTCCATGTTAATGTTCAAGCAATTGGTTCATTCTACACAGTTTCAGTGAGCTAACGAGCTAGTTGAACTAGCACAGAAGGATCCCATAGGTAAAACAGATCTCATCAGACCTAACCTAATATGGTAGTGGGTGGTTAGCATTTACCAGTAGTTATTCACCGAACTCATCCTTTGATGCTTCGACATGGAATTCCAGATTTCAGATAACGAGCAGGAAGAAAAGGAAAAGTTAACTATCCGAAGTATTCCTCGAGGATCGCCATATGGTCAAACAGGGGTCTTCGCCTATTGATGGAATGGGGTTAACTGAGGCCGACCATGTACAAGAAAGATCTGGCTGGACATCGATGTTCAAAGCGACGAGAATACCGCTGGACACGGATCACGCAAGATAGGGCTTCCTTACCAAGAAAAGAAATCGCGCCCGGGTAGGTAGGTCTTCACTCCACTCCTAGACCAATAGAAAGGAGGACGCCTACGAGGGATAGTTCCAGGCGTGGTTCGGCGGAAGGTGGAGGGGGGACAACTGGCGGGGCTTGGCGACACCGGCGAAGGGCGTTTCGGCGGCGCCGGCGATGGAGAAGATCAGAAGAGGGCTTGTCCGTTTCTTTCGGGAAATGTTTGGGACGGACGGTGGTGTGTAGGAGTAGCCAGTAGTGGCATTTCGGTGTATAGTAGAATTACCCTTTCTTATTTTTTGAGGGAAAATTACCTTTACCAAATGTCATGTCACTTGGATTAGTGTTGTTCTTGGCAACACAAATGTCATGTCAATTGGATTTACTACTACTAGAAATTACAACGGCTTCGACCATTTACCACCCGATGCGGGGAGCTCTAAGATGCGAGCGATCCCGCCAAAATCTCACTTCTAATTTTTCTTCGTAATTTTTAGTTTAAAATTCTATCTCAAAATTTATTAAATGAACCAGAAGTGCGGTTTTGGCGGGATCCCACTTAGTACTCTAGTGAGATCCCATATACTCACCGTTTCTTATTTTTTTCCTTACTCGGAAACAGGAAGGAGCATTGATTGTTCTTATGAAGAATGAATGTAGGCGAACTAATATTCTTTGGAGCCATTTGTTTATCAATAGTGCAAATCCTAGAAATCCATAACTATTATGGTGGATATCCATAGGTGATAAACCTTATGCTTTGTTATCGGTGTCGTCCGACACAAATCGTCGATTTTCTTGAAGGTTGAAAATTTGCCTTCCAAAATTCTCTTGTTACATTTCTTCCATATATTTAAATGAATCAGTGTTATCCACTTTGAGCCCACCTTCTCTCCTCTGGAGTTGCTCGAATATCACATTCTTACTAGTCATCCAGAGACGCAAAGTTCAAGAACTATCGATTAGCACCGCCCCCATTTGTAATTCTCTACATCATTTTTGAAATATGAGATAGAAACAAGCCACCACAAACCAAACATACACATCTAAGTGAGTGCATTCTCACGAACAAATCCACAAGTTCTATAAATATTTCACTAAAATACATATAAATTATACAAAAGATGTAGAGTTGATTGTCTTGAATTTGTAATACATAGCTTATTGGAAGATGTGTCTCAAACTCTTCTTAATATACTCACCAAACAATTCAAATGACAAGTGATGGTTGTTCATTCTTCTTTTTACTTTTTGTGGCGTTGCAACCACTTTTGACATTTTTTCTCATGTTAAATTTTTATATTATCTCTTACCATGGTTGTCCATGGGACCTATAATTTTTCATTCTATGGCACTACGACACTACCACTAGATCAGCCAGTGACAAAGGCGGTGGTATGCAACACGGCGGCTTCCGCAACCACCCACGTGTCAGAAACCAATATTCTCGAGAGGCTCTTGTATGTTTACACGGAGATTAATAATTCACTTAGTAATCCACACTCCATAGTCCCGAGAAAATAAAATATTTCAGACTGGAGTCTCCTCATCTTCAGATGTTTAGGATAAACCATGCTCAAAATATTCCCATCTTCACATGAGACAACATCATAGAAAACGAGCCCCTCAGAGGGCATTAGGGTAGCATGAAGTTTAACGCCTAGTATGAGATGATGGAAACTAGCCAGCTAGGAATGAGGCATCGTTTTGCTAAGAAATTGAAGGCTCAAGGCCTAGTTTTTTAAACCCCGGGAAATGGTGGCGTATGGTTTCCTACATGCATGATGCCATCGTACAAAAGATATTTGGTGGCATAGAACGCAATGAATTAAGAGAGAAGAAATTATTGTCCAAGGATAACCCAACAATGCCATGTCTATCATTTAGAGGTTACATGGTGGCGAAAGGAACAAACTATGACACATATAATATAGGAAGAGTTCACGCAAAACACGATCTTGTAAAAGATAGAAGACATACATAGATAAAAGAAAGAATTGAGGGGAAAGATAAAAATACACTGGCGTGCAAAAATATCTTACGAAATGTTTCTTTTGGGGGGAACCTTATAAGATGGTTTATACCCCTAAAAAGGTCAAAGCATATCTTGTACACTGTAAATTTGTAATTGAGTTATATAACCTCTTCATCTCATATACAATGGCCCGCTTTGTCGGTCAGATCATTACTTTCAATCGGCTACCTTCAACAATATAACAAATATGTTTGGTAATTGGTTGAATGAACTAGCAACATAGGGCTCAAATTTGGGTGGGGGTATGTGCTTTTAGTTGGTCTTTATGGCACATGCGATGTGATATTGTTTTTAACATGTCTAAAGTTTCCCAATTTCTAAATATATCCTCGAGACTGCGCATTAGCTCTATATGTATTCTAAACTTGCCTTTTGGAGGTGCATGACCTTCTTAACTTTGGGTTCAAATGTTTGGAACCGGTTGCACCAGATATGTTAACCAGTGTGACCACCGGCTTAGAGTGGAATTACAAATGCATAAGGCTGTAATCTATTTTTATTGCTCTCGTTGAGTTTTGTATACATTATTTGCACTTCATAAGCTTCAAATAATGCTTCGTAATAAATATGGATGCATGGTCAATTGATGTAGAGACTGGACGTCCTTATAGAATTTATTTTATAAAGATGACATACTTACACCTTTAAAGTTTTGAAAAACATCTAGTATAGATAATATATGTATGTAATATGTCAAATCAAAATTCATAACACATGCAGAGAAAAATTCTAGGTTGAATGTGAAAGGACATTGTGTGATCCCTTATTTCTGTGTGTTAGTTAACAACACTAGTGATGTTTTAATCAGGTGTTAAGTGATGCAGGTTTAGTTGTATAAAACTTGTGTGCATCAACACTAAAAGGAAAATAGGAATAGATCAAGGTTTTGGAGACTTCCAGGGGAGTCTCCGGACCGGAGTCTCCAGACTCAAGGGATTTTGTCAAAGCAGCTCTGCCTGGTTCACTCCCTGGACCCTGTCCGGAGTGTTGCCGGAAAGTTACCAGAGGAAGACCAGAGTCTCCGCCCTTGGCCAGAGTGACCGGTCCTTGGTCCAAAAATACTCCGGTGTAACCTCCTCCAAGTGTCAAGTGGTACACCCCCTGTACTCCGTCCGGAGACTTGCGGAATCTGTCCGGAGTCTCCGGTGTGTGGGTAGGAGTCTTCGGTCACTCAGACCGGAGTCTCCGGTGTGCTGTCTGCAACGGCTATAATTTTGGGGAGGGGTATAAATATCCCTCCACCTACTTCAAGACAGGTAGCACGTCCAGAATTTATTGCTCTCCATTGTTGCAAGACCAAAGCTCATCGATCTCCCAATCCCTCCACCCACTCACTCATACTTGGAGGATTGAAGGAGAAGGCCCTGATCTACAACTTCACTGAAGCGTTCTTTATTTCCCCCTCATTCAGTCACTTGAGGGATTTGAACCTAGGGTTTCCACTAGGAAAACCTAGGCATCTTGTTGTACTTACTTGCTTGTTACTTTTGTGTAGCAAAGTTGTGGTGCTCGGAAGCTCCCAGTCCTTTTGTGGGTTGTGCTCCAAGCTTGTTGTAAGGGCTCTGGATTTCGCCTTGAAGGATTCCGATAGTGGAAGGTGAACCGAGCTTTTGGGCGAGGTTCATCGGAGAATAGGGTGAGGCCATTTGTGACGTCTTGAGTTTGAAACTCACACCCCTCCAACGAGACGTACTCCCCTAAAAAGGAGGAACTCAGAATACATCATTGTCTTCGCGTGCTTCCCGATCGGTTTCTCCTTACTCGTTATTCACTACTTGTATCTTATTTTGTTTAGTCTTAACTTGTCATATAGGTAAATTCACCGTAGTTGCATATCTAGAGAATTTACCTTTGTGTCAAGCCTTAATCGAAAAAGAATTAAAATTTGGAGTAGCACCTATTCAACCCCCTCTAGGTGGCCATACGACCCTTTCAGAATGATTCCTAATGCAAGTTTGAGTTTGAATTTGAGCATTGGTAACTTTTTTAACGTTTTAGTTATCTTTTATTTTGGAATAGAAAATATGTGACTTTACAAATTTATGTAGTGTTTATGTCACTTTTCAGATTCTCATTCAAAATATTTTGTTGTGTCAACCAGGTGCACCAGAAACTAAAATAATTAATTTTTCGTGAACTGACTAAAACCAAAGGGTCCAAATAAGGAAAAAAGGGATTAGTAATTTTTGTATGTAGAAGTTGTATAGTCAGAGTTATATCCCAATAATCTAGCATGGAATAAAATAACAAATAATTCCAATAAGGAATAGTTACGTGGTTTTAATTGCTAGTAATTTTTTTTAGTATATTTGTATAAAAAAACAAAAAATATGAGAGTCGGTGCATCGGATATATTCTCCCATATAATGCAATTCGTTTCTCTACCGTACTGCTCATGTTCGTATTTGCGAACTTGGTATTATTATAGTCCTTAGGAACTTTTTGGCATTTTGGTTATTTGATTTGCAGGATTATAAATTATTTGCAGTGCATTTGATAGGAAAATTTTCATCCAGCGGTGAAAGCTCTGAGAAAAAAATCCTTTTCCCATGGTGCAATCAAACGATTTTTTTTGCTTCCTCAACCGATACACACAAAGGCAACAATCCCAAAGAAGGAGAGATATACTACCAGTACCATCTCTAAAGATTGCGAACCCCTTCAATGGAACAGGCAGTTTACAGTGCAAGCCTGTGTCAGATTGATCAATAAGGCGGCATTGGAAGCTGAAAATGAAGAGCATGCGCTTTGGTACAATTAACTAGAACATGAAAATATCCTCATCGTCACGGCCACATATACCACAAGTAGATAATGTTATGTTTTACTTGAATCCTGCAAATCAAAGAGCTGAAGCAAGGGCTTGCTTGGCGGGCTTCCAACTCCTTCTCGATATTCAGCATCTACCGGTGTAGTCGAAACAGACTGCCAGCGAGTTGTCCATGCGGTTACAGGCCTGACCCTGGACCGCTCACCATCATGGAGTATCTACATGGAGATTAGAGACCTGATGCCTACCAATCCAATGTTGGATATTAGGAAGATCAAACGTGGAAGTAACCAGGTTGCACATAATTAACCTGGCTCAATTAGGAAAGCGTGGGTCTAATGGGGTGTTAAGCAATTCAGCTCCGTCTTGCGTGTTGGAGTTGATAGCTATTGATTGTAAGTGTGCTTAATTGTTGAAAAGCGGCAAGTTTCAGACGCACTCTTTTCCTCTCAGGGTACCGAAAGGGACTGAAAGGTTTTTAATGAGGCGGCTTGCTGACTTAATATACGCGGAAAATTTCAACAAAAAAAAAGACGACTAAAATAGACACCTCTTGAATGATTTGGATAGCGAACCCACAAATTGCACGGCACACCCAACAAAATGTTTTCGGCATAACTAGCCATGAGAGCCCTTAGACCGCCAGAGCTGACGCTTTCGTTGACTTCTCTTTATGGTTGTAAGTTCACAAGAATTTGCTGATCTTGCTCCGTCCAGCTAGAAATTGTAACATCCTCTGCTTTGGAAACAATTGGCCGCTGTTGCTTGTTCTTTCATATAGAAGTGATCATACTAGCTTGTTGGAAAGTACCTGGCCGTCTTTCCTTGGGCATCCGGAAAAGAAGATTTTTACCATGTTTATCCATAGAGCAAGAACTAATAAGTTCCAGCAATGGAATATTCCACATTATTCCTGTTCTCTTGCAAATATTTCACTTCCTTTTGTTACCTTTCAAACAATGCTTTGGTTTGTTTATCCATATGTATGCAGCAGTATCCTTGGCTAGCGTTCTAAGAAAATTGAATTATCTACCTGTAGAAGCATATGACCGCATATATATATTGTGTTTTGTAAACATTTCGACACAGGACAAGGGTATACCTCAACAAGGTAGTACTGAAAATAATCTTCAAAATAACGAGATCACTAAACAGATAGACATCCATTTATACCTTAAGAGAAGATCAGAACCACTGTAATAAAAATGCACAAGGTCAAATGGGATGATCGAGTATACTAATTTGAATAAAGTTAGAGTAAAATTAATACAAAGATTGGGTCAGTTTCTACAAGCACATCGATGCTCTGGAACAGTATGGTGCATGACAACAGAGCCACCTGAATATCTATGTGAAGAGAATCTGATGATGTTCTTTTCCTTCTCTATCACAAAGTCCGCGGCCACTTTGATTTCAGCCTTGAATCACCAGTAGTCGTTGCAAGAACATGATCCCATCTTGAAGTGATGGAATCTATTCAGATCCCTCACAACAAACTCCCTCTCCGTAATGCCACTTATGAGCTTGAAGGCGTCATGACAGTCCCAGCACATCCTCAGGTTCTTCATCACCCTGATGGTCATCCCCTTGGGGAAAACCAGCAAACCAAACCCTAATGCCAACATCTCACTGTGCAGTCCAACCATCACACCTTTCCCGTCCTCTTCATCCTCTTTATGAGCATCACAGACTCTAGTACTACCTAGTCCACCCTTGTAACCCTTCTCCCGCATCTTACCCTCTAACTCATCAAGCAACAGCATCACTTCATCTGCCCTTGCACCGGCAGGTGATACCAACCCGGCGTAGAACACGTAGGGGATGTCCTTTATCTCAATCCAGCTGCACCCAGGATCTTTCCTTATGCCTTGTCGCCTCATGTTCGACCATACCAAGACCATACTTTGCTGCTGCCACGATGATGGAGGTATAGCAGATGACTGACGGCTGCTCAATCCTGTCAAACACCTTTCTTGAGTACTCGTAGAATCCACACTTGGGGTACATGTCAACCAAAGCCACAGCAATCACACCATTGCATCCGTAACCAAACCGAAGGACTGTTCCATGAAGAGACTTGCCAGCTCCAAGCCGCCCAACGCCTGCGCACGCATTCATGACGCTTGACAGCATGAAGTGGTTTGGCGCCATGACATTGCTTTTGGTTCTGAACTCGGCGAAAAGTTGAATGGCATCGCGCCCAAGCGCATTCTGTGCGTACACAGACAGCATCGAGCCCCACGACACGACATTCCTCTCTGCATCAGCCATACCATCAAACACTGCACGCGCACCCTCAGCACTTCCAGCCTTTCCATACATGTCAACAAGCGCGGTGGCGACGATGGCGTCAGATGCGTAGCCCTCGACCTGGGCACGGGCATGCACTTGCCGCCCAAGTCCGGCATCAGCAAGGCGTGCGCACGCGCTGGCAGCGGTCGAGAAGGTGAAGGCGTTGGGTGACACGCCGCTGTGCGACATGGCACGGAGGAGGGAAACAGCCACGCGGGGTCGGCCGGCGCTGGAGTACCCGGACATGAGGGCCGTCCAGGAGACCACATCCCGCTCGGGCATTCCGTCGAACAGGTAGTTGGCGTCCGCGGTGGCGCCGCATCTGCAGTAGGCGGCGATGATGTGGTTGCAGGAAGAGACGGCGGAGGCGGTGCCGACCTTGAGGAGCTTGGCGTGCGTGGCAGCGACGGAGGCGTGGTCGGAGGCGCGGCGTAGCAGGTGGATTAGCAGCGGCGTGAGCGTGGCTGTGGTTGAGGTCGCCGCCATGGGAACGGGTTGTCATGGCTGCGTCATGCATCGAATACAAAGTGTGGACGCACGTAAGAATTAAAACCCTTCAGTCTACTTGACAATAAACCCTTCAGTCTACTTGACAAAGGTAATTGATCAGAATAAATTGCAAGAGAAATAGCAATATTTGTACTCACAAATGGTCGACTTGAAATATGCTCCAATTTACAATCTGATTCTACTTGTTCTGAAAATATAAAGCTCAATTAGGTTGGATTGTAGTAATAATCTAATTACTGTAACTATATGGGTTTACGCGCCTTACCGGTTTCGAAGCCATTTGCTACGTTTTTTGGTCATGTCATTCTTCGCAGGATAACGAGCTATCATAGAGGAAATACATAATTGCGGCACCAATGTGTCCATCAACACCAGGAAAATGTAAAATCTCTAAACTTGTAAGATTGGGTATCCAAACCTAATGTAGTGAATTTGAGTTCTGTAATTGTGTTTGCAGAAATGACTAGCATGGCTATATTGGTCATGTCTTAGTGGAGTTGTGTTTTTAAGGAAAGACACGTGTTAAATGGGTAAAAACAAGCTTCTCTTAATTTCCAAGCGATATTCTTAACCAAGGAAGACAACCTTCGGTTTGACCATTACATGTCTTCCTAGGAAATAATCGCCAAGGAGAGTGGCGGAGCTTTGGAAAAAAAGTTGGACGGGCTCAGCAAATTGGGCTACTAATGGGCTGAGTTGTACAAAAAAACATAGGCTAAAAAATAATTTTCTTCTGTACTGGGCGGGCCATGGCCCAGATTTGCCCTCGCGTCGTCACTAGCCAAGGAAAGGCAACACTTTTTTTGTCAAATCTCTCTCTTCCAATATTAATTATGTTTTAGTGGAGTTGTGTTGTTAAGGGAAGACGTGTGGTAGAGTAGAAAAAATATCTTCTCTTAATTTCCAAGTGATATCTCTTACCCAAGGGAAGACAACCTTCATTTTCACCATTACTTTCTTCCTAAAAGATAATCCCTTAGACAGTGGCGGAGCTTGGGGAAAAAAGTTGGGCCGCTTCAGTAAATTGGGCTTCTAATTACCCTAGTTGTATAAATACAAAGGGTTAAAACAAAAAACCTATATAGGGCGGGCCATGGTCCAGGTTAGCCCTTGCGTAGCTCCGTTACAGGCCAATCAAAGATAACCTTTTTTTCATCAAATCTCTCTTCTAACTAAGTAAAAGTTCAATGTGGCATATTCTTAGAGAAGGATGGCATCAGTCCCTTGCATGTGTCCCAAGGACAGTGCCCCAAAACGATATTCCCATGTTCGTTGCAAAAAAAAGTATTATTTTAACAATTACGGGGTGGGGGTCCGAAATCCACTGGCTCATTTTTTGAAATGAAGCCAAGATCACAAAGGTAGCGCGAAGCATAAGTTGCTCTCCTAGCAAGTTTGCGAGACTTTATTACAAATTTTAAGCAAAACATGCAAATGAGAACACCTACATAGCATATTTACATTTCAGACCAACTAGTGTTCTCGACAACAAACTGTCGGCGGTTGTGTTCATCTTCAGAGCTGCCAGGCAATTTGCAGTGTTGCGTTCTAGTATTAGAATTGATACTGCATTATTTATGTGTGTGTGTCTTTTTTGTAGGGACTATTATAGGATATAGTTAGTATTTTTTTTGTTGTTGAAGATATAACACGATAAGATAGCTTGGGTGGGTAGGTATCGTCGGCCTGCCAGGTACAAATTTGACCTGAAACTCTACAAGTTTGTTTAGATGGGCCGGGATCAAGGCCTCAGAGTAGCCACAGGTTGAGGAGTTTGATCCATATAAACACAAGAGCAGCGCCTGACCACACAAACTGCACTTGACAATCAAGCAATGTCAGGCCAACAATTCTTCCTTCCGCAGATCCCATCCACCTTCAGCTGATCCACATATCCAAACCTACTACCTCTTCTCTGGTGTGCAATCTAGAATACAACAGCACCACAAATCAAAAAACATGAGCTAGTGCACTCTGAATTCATTTCATCCGCACACAGCACAAACAAAAAAATCACAAAGGAACTGGAAATTTGTAACCAAAAGAACTTAAAAAGTAGAGCACAAAGCTGAGATCCAAATCTGGATATCTAGAAGTTAAAGCCACAACACAAATGCCGTAAGGCATCCAAACCACATGAAGCAATCAATGGTTGCACATGACAAGGTTTCTAAAGCATAAGTGCCGCCCTCCTGCTAAAAAAGGAGCACCTATGTTCTCCAGGTACATTACCATGTTCCTGCCTTGATCGTGCATTCAGTAATCTGTAGAGCCAACATGTCATGTTTTCTGTACAATATCAACCAAAGAAGCCTGAGTTCCACACATTGATCGTCGACAGAAAACAGCGAAAGGGCAGATGGCAGATCGGTTAATAACAGGGTAATTATTATCACAATGTTTGGTCAGGTGCTGGGAATGCGCCCAGAATATTTTGGCCACAAAAGAAAGATACGAGCTTCAGGATCAAAATCAGAATCAGGAGTCATGAATCAAATTGGCTTCAGATTACATATCTCGCAACTCAGAAGTGAATGTACAGGAGAAAAGAAATGATAATGGAACACACACACACGATTTTTTTTTACAGAAGATTGTGATAGATATACTTGACACGTTTAGCGCTAGCACCAAAGTTGGCATGAAGAAGACTGGAACGTGCAGTATGATTCAGCACTGGTCAAATATAGCAGCCCATTGAACATATTATGAGTCTACAGGGTACACAATTTTGATCCAACAAAGAAATCCAGCAATACAGCTCAATGGAACCCCACAATCTCAAACATAGTAGCTTACATGGCAAGTACTTGAGAAAAGAACAGCCAGAATAAAGTGGAAAGACCCAGACAACTCGGGAGCTTAGAAGCACTTCCTGTGAACAATCGATGGGCCTGACTCATCATACTCGCCCTTCGAGATCCACATCTGTAGCATAAAATCCGAATGCACTGTTAGTACGACAAACAGAGAACATATATAGTGTAACTACTGAAATATACAAGATGTGCATGGTTGCTATTTGAGCAAAAGAAATGTGTAGGATTCACCTGTTGGAAGGTGCTAAGGGAGGCAAGGATGGACCCTCCAATCCAGACACTGTACTTCCTCTCGGGTGGTGCCACCACCTTAATCTTCATGCTGCTTGGTGCAAGGGCAGTGATCTCCTTGCTCATGCGGTCAGCGATACCAGGGAACATAGTTGACCCACCACTGAGCACAATGTTACCATAGAGGTCCTTCCTGATATCCACATCACACTTCATGATAGAGTTGTAGGTCGTCTCATGGATTCCAGCAGCTTCCATACCAATGAAAGATGGCTGGAAAAGGACCTCAGGGCAACGGAACCTCTCTGCCCCGATGGTGATCACCTGCCCATCAGGCAGCTCGTAGCTCTTCTCCACAGAGGAGCTGCTCTTGGCATTCTCCAGCTCCTGTTCGTAGTCAAGAGCCACATAGGCAAGCTTCTCCTTGATGTCCCTTACAATTTCCCGCTCGGCAGTGGTGGTGAAGGAGTAACCTCTCTCCGTAAGAATCTTCATCAGACAGTCAGTTAAGTCACGTCCAGCGAGGTCAAGACGAAGGATGGCATGCGGAAGGGCATATCCTTCATAGATTGGCACAGTATGGCTGACACCATCACCAGAATCCAACACAATACCTGTGAAAACAACAATTATCATTACACAGTTCAGATCAGGATGAAAACTTACGTTTGTGAATGAGGCATGATACATGGGATAATTACCTGTTGTGCGTCCACTAGCATAGAGGGAAAGCACGGCCTGGATGGCAACATACATGGCTGGAACATTGAAGGTCTCAAACATGATCTGAGTCATCTTCTCCCTGTTAGCCTTGGGGTTCAGGGGTGCCTCTGTCAGCAGCACAGGGTGCTCCTCAGGCGCGACACGGAGCTCATTGTAGAATGTGTGATGCCAAATCTTCTCCATGTCGTCCCAGTTGCTGACGATACCATGCTCGATCGGATACTTCAAGGTGAGGATACCCCTCTTCGACTGGGCCTCGTCGCCAACATAGGCGTCTTTCTGCCCCATCCCCACCATCACACCAGTGTGGCGGGGGCGCCCAACGATACTTGGGAAGACGGCCCTTGGAGCATCATCCCCAGCAAAACCAGCCTGTGGGGAATAGCAAACGCTGTCTACAGTTAGAACCATGAAGAAACAATACACCAATTGAGCAGAAGAAACAATACAAACCTTGACCATGCCAGTTCCATTGTCGCACACAAGGGGCTGGATGTCCTCACCGTCAGCCATTTGATTTAAGTGACTCTGTTTGCACAAATTTCACAAAAAGGCTATTATAACCAGATCCCAACGCATAAATCACAAAAACAAAATAAAACATGAGTACACCAGAAAAAATCTCAACGCTACTGCAGATAACATCATCTGCTTTCTACGTGGTGAAATTCTCTATATTTTCTACCTTCTCTATACTAGTGAGCGAATCAAAATAATTAAATTACAAAATATGAAAGCAAAAAGTTCACCGAATCAATTCATGGCCGAGTCATCAACATTCTGTTCAAGAAACACACAAGAACATCCATATGTCCACTCGCTTACGACATTTTCTTGGCGGTTCTACTCTACTGAAATACAATCTAGGCGCCCATCACGGTCCATCAGTTCGAAGTCCTGACTAGTACACTGCGGAACCGGGGGAAATGGCTCAGCAAGAACCGCATGCACATGCAGTGTATGTAGAAACTGATCGTTTCTTGGGTAATCAACCAGATCTAGACCGCCCGAGAACTGGATCTACGGTTCTCGAGAGCCCCCAGCCACAACCACGCAGAAAACCGCATGCTTCGATGGCCAAATTTAGGATGGCTAATCCGGAAAAAAGAAGCGCAAAATGGTGCGAGGATGTCTGGCCGTGCTTACCGGGGGATCTAGGGGAACCTGCCCGCCGGAAGACCTACCACCGAGATGAGCGGAGGCTGGAGGAGCGGATGAGGAGGATGAGGTGGTGGCTGGCGGCGGTGGTGACGAACTAGGCAGAGGCAGGAGAACCAAGTGCTAGGCTCGGCCTTGTGCCCTATTATATGGACATCTTTTTTCTCAACCCTCTCTTTGATTTTCTTGGGGAAATAAAGTATTTTTTTCTGTCAGTTTTGGTGGGAAATGGAAAGAGAGAAATAGGTTGGCACAGAATTACACCATTTAATACCTGCAAAAAAATATTGGCCATGTATACGAGAAAATATTTCGAATTAGAGTTGTAAAGTGGTGTAGCTTTGAGGGTTGAATCAATTTTGTTCAGAAACTACTCCCTCCGTACGAAAAATCTCCGTACGAAAAATGATGTTACTAAAATGGATATATTTAGCACTAAATATGTTTAGATATATACCTTTTGTGATATCTTTTTCTGGATGGAGGGAGTAGAATACGTTATATTTATTATGTACAATTTGGAGAGCCAAAACTGTGTTAAATAAACTTGCAGGCGTTGATCAAATTTGCGCACAAAAGCAAAAACAAAAAGTTCTACATACAAGAGGACATCAAAGAAATTCTTCGGGTCTTTGTTAAACTTGTATTCCCAGATGTATGAAATAGCAGGTTACTTTAGGTATTCGCTCTAAAAAAATCAAAGAAATCCTTTGAATGTAGATTCTTTGGTCCTAAGTCCTAACAACAGGGTGGAACACCTACATTTGAAATATTATTTTCCCCCTACAATAATAAATCCATAATTTCATGTTTATTAATATGTAGTATGTACAACTCATGCGGAGAAATAATTTGATATGTCCTCCACAACTGTTTTAGTAGATGAGCACTATAAAGAAAGAAAGAAATAGCCAAAATAATTGAAAGGGGACCCGATGCCATCCCATGTCCAGTTATGAATCTCCTGCCAGGCAGAAGATTTGCTCAACTCCAGTTGTCATGGATCATATACTAAAAGCACGTAATGAAAGCATCATTAGAAATGCCCCCGTTGATTTGCAAATACCAACTAAGACAGGGAGTGAACTGATATCGTGTACTGATATATTTTTCTGGATGAAAAACACATTTTAAATCAATTATTTCCTGCCGCACAAATTAGAAGTGGTCCAGAAAGAACAGCAAGATAAATAAGAGAATCTGTTTTTATGATTCTGGGGCTGAAATCAGCTGGCGGTGGATAAAGAGCGTGGGCCGCACGACGGGTGACGTGGAAGTTCTCCAGCCGTCGGATTGAATCTTAATGGCCCACTGAGAGCGGTGCGGTGCACGGACGTGAGGTCCAACCCGATTCGCTGGATCCTGCTTGGGCCTGGGCCAACTGTAAGGAAGGCCCAGCTCACCTAACAGTATTCCATCGATTTCTTTCCTTTTCTTTTCTTTAGTTTCAGTATCCAGCTTGTACCTGAGACTATTTTCAAATACCGAATGGGAAAGCAGCCAGCTTGTTTCCTTTGAAGCATCTGATTAATACTCCCTCCGTCCCAAAATAACTGTCTTAGATTTGTCAAAAATAGATGTATCTAGACATGAAACAAGTACAGATACATTCACGTTTGGACAACTTTGAGACACTTATTTTGAGACGGAGGGAGTATATGTAACGGAAGCTCACCGTAGTGTCCAATTTTGACCACTATTCCCGGGCCAGTAGGACGCATTACGTGACTTCCGATTGGGGTTCAATTTTCTTTTTCGTTTTTGCGAAAAGGATCCTGCATTAAAAGAAACAACGAACCTTACAAAACACCTCAACAAAAACGAAAATTACAACAAGATTCTTGAGATGCCCTTCGTGTTCAACCTCCAGATCGTGTCGAAGATCGTGTCGACGGCGCGCCGCCGCTGCCGCTCCTCCCTAAGTCGGCCTAACGTCGTTTGTTGCGCACAGGAAGTCGCCGAACGGGTCAAAAAGACCACATCCATCCCGATGTCAAGAAGAAGAATGAATCGCCGATGAAGCTCCACGATAATCCGGAGATCGTCACCACCAGAAGAATCCCTTGAGAAACACACCACTCCCACAAGTTTCTCGACGTCGCCGCCGAGATGAGGCTGAAACTGGGGGAAACTTTATTGGAAGAGACGCCGCCGCCGCCATCTGAGCGCCGCCCCACCAAACCTTGACCCAAAAATCAGGGGAACGGCGCCCTCCCGTCGACGGGGGACGAGATCCACCACGGCTCCATAGCCTGAAGGCCACAAGAGTGAGGTAGAGCGGCGGCGCCGCCGACGGGAGGCAGCAGATTGCAAATCGCCCTAGCAGGCTTCACGTCCTGAGGGGTACGCGAAAAAACGATTGGGGTTCAATTAAAGGCCGATTTCGTTCATAAAGTTTGGTACGAATGTTAATAGAAATCATTTGAATATTACATACTGCCTCCATCCAAAATCAAGCAATTTTTATATTTTATCCGAAGTCAGCTTTAAGTTTGACTAATTTCATAGAAAATATTTACAAAGCCAAATTAATATCCCTAAATGCATCATGGAATGTAGTTTTATAATATGCTAGTTTAATATAAACAATATTGTGATAATATTTAAATTTAGTCAAATATGAAAAGGTGTAATTTAGGATAAAATCTAATTATACACTTATTTATGTACGGGAGTATTATGTTATGTCTTTCTTGACGCTGATAGCGGTGTTGGAGCGGCCAGTCGCATTATGAATCACAACTTGCGATAGGGGAGGAAACGTAATCCTCAACGTTGGGTTTGTGCATGGTGTGTAGCTTTGATGGCCACGGAAGGCAGGCGTTGATTCGGCATGACAGATGTAGAATTGCTCTTTGGTAGCTTCGTAGCACAAAGTCGGAGAACCACCAATGGCTGCGACTTCACTAGTAGAAACAACACATTTGGTCCAGAGTCGATTTTGGCTCTAGTCCCGGATGGCTTTTGAACTGGGACTAGAGGGTGGGACTAGTCCGGGTCAACAACCACAAGGCCGCGCAGGACTAGTCCCGGGTCAACAGTCACCTCTAGTCCCGGTTCGAAATAAGCACCGGGACTAAAGGGTTCTTGCACGGCATGGCCATGTGCGAGACCCCTCTAGTCCCGGTCCGTATTACGAACCGGGACTAGAGGTACTCTGCGTATATATTTCATCGCCCCTGCTCGTTTAACATGAAATAATTCATATCTTTAAATCCGTAAATTGAAATTGAACAAATAAAATGTCTAAATCGATTAGAAAAATGAGAGGAATCCAAATTTAACAATTATATCATCTTTTGCATCACAAGAACTCATTTAAATAGGATAAATTACTTTCGAAAAATCAGCACAAACTCATTTAACTAGACGAAATTATGTAAAAATCAAGAAAATTCCTAGTAATTGAGGATTATTCATAAAATGTGGATTACTCTTCGTGAAATTATATGGGTACCATTTTGCACCATATTTTTTAGAGTTTTTTTTAATTTATTTGATTGCTTTCAAAAAGCGGTCAAAATGGCCACCATGACTCTTATCGAAGAGGTTTAGGGTTTCACCGAAGCGGGGATGTCCGTGATATGAAAAAGGGATTTGAGCCACTCCGGAGCATTGGAAACCCCACTGAAACCTAGCTGGTTCCATACCATATGTATATAATTGTTTGGGTGTTGTAAATGTCCAATATTCTACTCCGGTGTGTGACCGGCTTCACATTTTCTCTAGTAAGTTGGTGGACTTATAGCTGAAAATCCCGAATTCGGGCGAAACACAGGGAATCTTTGCAAGAGTTGGGTGGATCTTGGTTTTGTATGTTCATATTTCATAACGTAACACAACCAAGCAAAAAACTCCACTGCCTATCCCTTTCGACACCGTTCAAAGGGGTATATGGGAAGTTTGACTTTTTTCCAACGGGTCCAAGGTTTCACTGAAGCGGGGCTCCGGAGCGTCGGAAACCCCACCAAAATCTAGCTGATTTCATACCATATGTATATAAGTGTGATGGGTGTTGTACATGTCCAAGATCTTTCTCCGGTGTGTGACCGGCTTCACTTTCTCTCTAGTAAGTTTGTGCACTTAAAACTGAAAATTCCCACTTCGGATAAACAGGGGGAATCTTTGCAAGATTTGGATGGATCTTGATTTTGGATATTCCTATGTCCTAACCTAAAACAACCATACTAAAGGATACCTTTTTTAGGGGGTATTCACTTTATTTGATTTTGTTCAAAAAAAAGATCAAAATGGCCGCCATGACTATTCATCGAAAGAGGTCAAAATTTCTAACTATCAATATTTCTGTGATGCAAAAGATGATATGTATAGCATATTTGAATTCCTCTCATTTTTCTAATCAACTTAGACATTTTATTTGTCAAATTTTGATTTCCGGATTTAAAGATATGAATTCTTCCATATTAAATGTAAAAACATGAAGTAAAATTCATTTTATTGTTATTTATTCAAGATATACTATTACATAATCATTGTTACTTATTCAAACAAAGATTTAAAATTTAAAAAATAAAAAGGTGTAACATCGTAACCGAGGGGTTAATATGATTGATAAGATACTAGTATCAGTAAGTTCTCATTTGTCATTTGGAAGCTAACATGAAAGGAACTCAAAAGTTAAGCGTGCTGGGACTAGAGCAGTCTGAGGATGGGTGACCCAATGGGAATTTTGACCAGAACAATTAGTGTGACTTAAGACTAAGTGTATAATTCGAGATTAAATTAGTGGCTAAGTGAAAAGTTTCAGAATAGAATTAAAATAACACGAGACTAAAAAAAATCAGAATTTCTTTTTTCCGGGTTGGTAACCTTTAGTCCCGGGTGGTAACACCACCTGGGACTAAAGGTCCTCCGGCCCAGCAGCTCGACGACAACCACGTGAAGCAAAATTCAGAATTTCTTTTTTTCCAGGTTGGTAACCTTTAGTCCCGGGTGGTAACACCACCTGGGACTAAAGGTCCTCCGGCCCAGTAGCTCGACGACAGCCACGTGAAGCACCTTTAGTCCCGGGTCGTAACCCACCCGGGACTAAAGGGCGGGGGCCTCTAGTCCCGGTTTAGCAGTCCCGGATGAGCAGCCGGTCCTAAAGGTCCTTACCACCTGGGACTAAAAGTGTTGTTTCCACTAGTGCTTATTGTCAATGGAATTTTTCTTGAAACAAACTGAAGCCTAATTGAGTCATCCTGGTGTATTTGTTCAGATATGAAGTCAAACCTTGGAATCTATAGATAACGGAATAGGACACTGAGCAAATGTTACTCAAAGACGAGTATGGTCGGATGTTTACTCAGTTACAAATATCTTACAATTTTATGTAACTAGTAAGTCGGTAACTATGTGACACGAAATGAAATGTTGTTTAACAAGTCTACCATTGAAGGGGACAACGATACATATATTTTCACAATACACAACCGTAATATAGGTTTTACCACACAATATATATTTGGCCACTTGCTAGATTGGATAATCGGCGTATAAGAGGAAAGAATTGTTGAAGAATTATTTTTTTCTGGATACATACATATCCACATTTATTTCAAAATTTAAACATGTATTTGTACCTGCTAAATAAGTCTGGATATTGTCAACTGAAAGAACGAGGATGTCGCCTAGAGGGGGGTGAATAGGCGTTTGATGAAGTGAAAGACACACGTTCGTTGGGAACCCCAAGAGGAAGGTATGATGAGTACAACAGCAAGTTTTCCCTCGGTAAGAAACCAAGGTTTAATCGGACCAGTAGGAGATCAAAGTCACTTCTGAAGGTTGTTGGTGAAGGAGTGTAGTGCGGCGCAACACCAGGGATTCCGGTGCCAACGTGGAACCTGCACAACACAATCAAACTACTTTGCCCCAACTTAACAGTGAGGTTGTCAATCTCACCGGCTTGCTGAAAACAAAGGATTAGGCGTATAGTGTGGAAAATGATGTTTGTTTACAGAGAATGAAAAAGAACAATGATTGCAGTAGGTTGTATTTTAGATGTAAAAGAATGGACCGGGGTCCACAGTTCACTAGTGGTGTCTCTCCATAATAAATAACTAACATGCTGGGTAAACAAATTACAGCTGGGCAATTGACAATATTGAAAAGTGCATAATATGCATGTGCAAGTTGTAGTGTCTACTATGAGATTCATTTGGGCATTACGACAAAGTACACAGACCGCTATCCAGCATGCATCTGTGCCTAAATAGTCCACCTTCAGGTTAACATCCGTACCCCTTCCAGTATTAAGTTGCAAGCAACAGACAATTGCATTAAGTAAAGTGCATAATGTAAACAACACATTCATCCTTAGACAAAGCATTGATGTTTTACCCCTAGTGGCAACAGCACATCCACAACCTTAGGGGTTGCTGTCACTCCCCCGATTAAATGGAGACTGAACCCACTATCTAGCATAAATACTCCCTCTTGGAGTCACAAGCATCACTTGGCCAGAGTATCAACAAGTAACGGAGAGCATACAAGATCATAAAAGACATAGACATGATAATTCAATATTCAACTTGACATAGTATCAATATTCATCGATCCCAGCAAACACAACATGTAGCATTACAATAAGATGATCTTGATCATGATAGGCAGCTCACAAGATCTAAACATGATGGCACAAGAGGAGAAGACAACCATCTAGCTACTGCTATGGACCCATAGTCCAAGGATGAACTACTCACACATCACTCCGGAGGCAGGCATGGCGATGTAGAGCCCTCCGGTGATGATTCCCCTCTCGGCAGGGTGCCGGGAAGAGCTTCAGAACCCTCCCGAGTTAGGGTTGACGCGGCGGCGGCTCTGGAACTTTTCATGGTTTTTGACTCGGGTGTCTAGGGTTTTCCCGAAAGACGAATATATAGGCGAAGGCGGCGTCGGTGGAGGCCAGTGGCGTCCTCACCACGTGGCGGCACGGCAGTGGGCCCACCCGTCGTGGCATGGTGAGGGGCCCACGACCCCCCTTCGTCTCTCCTTCGGACTCCGTGTACGTGTCAGAAAAATAGGGACTTTGGCTTTTGTTTCGTCCAATTCCGAGAATATTTCCAGAACAACTTTTCTGAAACCAAAAACAGCAGAAAACAGGAACTGGCACTGTGGCATCTTGTTAATAGGTTAGTCCCAGAAAATGCATAAAAATGATATAAAGTGTAATAAAACATGTAGCAATTGGTATAATATAAGCATGGAACATCAGAAATTATGATACGTTGGAGACGTATCAAGCATCCCCAAGCTTAGTTCTACTCGTCCTCGAGTAGGTAAAACGATAACAACAAAATAATTTCTGAGGAGACATGCTTTCACACAATCTTGATCAAATAATATTGCAAGGCTCATGTCATGAATGAAGTGACTCAAGCAATGGTCTATAGTTTGCTAACAAATAGATAAAGAGTAAACAACTGAATCATATAAGCAAAAACTTTTCATGAATAGTACTTTCAAGACAAGCATCAAAAAGTTTTGCATAAGAGTTAACTCATAAAGCAATAGATTCTAAATAAAAGGCATTGAAGCAACACATAGGAAGATTTAAGTTTCAGCAATTGCTTTCAACTTTCAACATGTATATCTCATGGAATTGTCAACACAAAGTAATATAACAAGTGCAATAAGTAAGCATATAAGAATTGATGCACACAAAGTTGACACAAGTGTTTGCTTCTGAGATAGAAAGAAGTAGGTAAACTGACTCAACATAAAGTAAAAGAAAGGCCCTTCGCAGAGGGAAGCAGGGATTAAATCATGTGCTAGAGCTTTTTAGTTTTTGAAATCATATAGAGAGCATAAAGTAAGTTTTTGAGAGGTGTTTGTTGTTGTCAACGAATGGCAGTGGGCACTCTATCCCCCTTGTCACCCAGACTTTCAAGAGCGGCTCCCATGAAGGACGTTATTTCTACCCAAGGGTAGATCATCCCTCTTCTCTTTTGTTTACACATGCATATTTATAAATTGGTATGACACTCCTCCCAACCTTTGCTTACACAAGCCATGGCTAACCGAATCCTCGGGTGCCTTCCAACAATCACATACCATGGAGGAGTGCCTATTTGATATGTTTAACATTTTGAAATTGCTTCTGATAAATCATTGGCAAACATGTGAAGAGAATTAAGGTTAAAGTTGTAATTAATTGGGACTGGGCACCCCATTTGCCAGCTCTTTTTGCAAAGTTATTGGATAAGCGGATGTATATGCCACTAGTCCATTGGTGAAAGTCTGTCATGAGTAAATGACAAGGTGATAGAGAAAACGCCACATAACTTCCTCATGAGCTATAAAACATTGACACAAATAAGGAGTAATAAAGTTTTGAATAGTTTAAAGGTAGCACATGAAGTATTTACTTGGAATGGCAGGAAATACCACATAATAGGTAGTTATGGTGGACACAAATGGCATGGGTTTTGGCTCAAGGTTTGGATGCACGAGAAGCATTCCCTCTCAGTACAGAGTTTAGGCTAGCAAGGTTGTTTGAAGCAAACACAGGATATCAACCGGTACAGCAAGACTTACATAAAAACATATTGCAAGCATTATAAGACTCTACACTGTCTTCCTTGTTGCTCAAACATTTTACCAGAAAATATCTAGACCTTAGAGATACAAACATGCAAACCAATTTCAACAAGCTCTACGGTAGTTCTCCACTAATAGGCTTTAACTACATGATGCAAGAGCTTAAACATGATCTACTTGAGAGCTCAAAACAATTGCAAAGCATCAAATTATCCAAGACAATGATCTACAAGAATGAGTATGTCTTTTCAATATACCATCTACCACATGTAGCATTTTCTGTTTCCAACCAAACACCAATCAACTTATTTCAACAAAACTCTCCAAATAATACAATGAAACAAGAGAGTACTTCTCTACAAGAACTAACAGCTCTGAACAAGAGATGCATGAAAAACAGGAGCTAAAAGCATTGCAGTAGCTAGTTAAGAATACTCAACAAATATAAGTGAAGAATACGAGTATTCACATGAAAAAGCGGAGCGTGTCTCTCTCCCACACAAGAATGCTAGGATCCAATTTATTCAGAAAAAAAAAACAAAGCAAAAATAAAAGCACACAGACGCTCCAAGTAAAGCACATAAGATGTGAAAGAATTAAAATATAGTTTCACTAGAGATGACCTGATAAGTTGTTGATGAAGAAGGGGATGCCTTGGGCATCCCCAAGCTTAGACGCTTGAGTCTTCTTGAAATATGCTTGGGTGACCCGGGGGCATCCCCAAGCTTAGGCTTTTCACTCTTCTTGATCATATCATATCATCCTCTCTCTTGATCCTTGAAAACTTCCTTCACACCAAACTCGAAGTAATTCTCATTAGAGGGTTAGTGCATAATCAAAAATTCACATATTCTGTAATGACACAATCATCCCAACTTCTGGACATTAGCTACAGCCACTGATGTTTTGTGGAGCAAAGAAATCCACTCAAACACAGTAAAAGAGAGAATGCAAATAAAAGGCAGAATCTGTCAAAAACAGAACAGTCTGTAAAGACGAATTTTTTCGAGGCACTTAAGTTGCTCAGATGCGAAAAGTCAAAACTAATGAAAGTTGCGTACATATATGAGGATCACGTGAATTTTTCAGAATTTTTAATTTTTCTGGAGTGAATACAGCTCAAAACGTGGACAGCAAAAATCTGTCTCTGCGCAGAAATCCAAATCTAGCATCAACTTTCTACTAGAGACTTTACTTGGCACAACAATGCAATAAAATAAAGATACAAAGGAGTTGTTACAGAAGTAAGCAAGCTCCTTGACTCAAAGAAAAAGAAAAATACAGAAATAAAAACATGGGTTGTCTCCCATAAGCGCTTTTCTTTAACGCCTTTCAGCTAGGCGCAGAAAGTGAAAATCAAGTGTTTCCAAGTGAAGAAGCATCAAATCATAACTTGTTCTAATAATAGAATCAAAAGGTAACTTCATTCTCTTTCTAGGGAAGTGTTCCATACCTTTCTTGAGTGGGAATTGGTACCTAATTTCCTTCTTTCATATCAATAATGGCACCAACAGTTCTAAGAAAAGGTCTTCCCAAAACAATAGGACAAGATGCATTGCATTCGATGTCCATAACAACAAAATCAACGGGGACAAGGTTATTGTTAACCATAATAAGAACATCATCAATTCTCCCAAAGGTTTCTTCATAGCATTATCAGCAAGATAAACATCCAAATAACATGTTCCAAAGGTGGCAAATCAAGCATATCATAGAGTTTCTTAGGCATAACAGAATACTAGCACCAAGATCACATAAAGCATTACAATCAAAATCATTCACCTTCATCTTAATGATGGGCTCCCAACCATCTTCTAACTTCCTAGGGATAGAAGCTTCATGTTTTAATTTCTCTTCCCTAGCTTGTATGAGAGCATTTGTAATATGTTTTGTGAAAGCCATATTAATAGCACTAGCATTAGGACTTCTAGCTAGCTTTTGCAAGAACATAATTACTTCAGAAATATTACAATCATCAAAATCATTATGGTCAATGGTAAGGAACCATTGTCTCCCATATTTCGAAAAATTTCAGCACTCTTATCAGGAACAGTTTCAGTGGTTTTGGGCAATTTTAAACGCTTTGCAGAGGTAGTAGAAACATTGCCAACACCAATTATGTTACCATTGATAGTAGGAGGCTTACTAGCATGTGAAACATTAGCATTACTAGTGGTGGTAATAGTACAAACTCTAGCTATACTATTTCTTTTCAATTTTATCCTCTCTTTCCCACCTAGCATGCAATTCAGCCAACATCCTAATATTGTTGTCAATTTTAACTTGGATAGCATTGGCAGTAGCAAAAGTCTTGTTCTCTTTAACATCATTAGGCATAACTTTTATTTTCAAAAGATCAACATCAAGAGCAAGGCTATCAACCTTAGAAGCAAGAACATCAATTTTACCAAGCTTTTCCTCAACAGTTTTATTAAAAGCATTTGTGTACTAATAAAATCCTTAAGCATGGCTTCAAGATCAGAGGACACACTTCTATTATTGCTGTAGGAATTACCATAGAATTCATAACCATTACCACTATTAGAAGGATAAGGCTTATAATTGTTGTTACCAAAATTATTCCTATAAGCATTGTTGTTGAAGTTGTTATTTTTAATGAAGTTCACATCAACATGCTCTTCTTGAGCAACCAATGAAGCTAAAGGAACATTATTTGGATCAACATGAGATTTACCATTCACAAGCATAGACATAATAACATCAATCTTATCACTCAAAGAAGAGGTTTCTTCAACAGAATTTACCTTCTTACCTTGAGGAGTCCTTTCGGTGTGCCATTCAGAATAGTTAATCATCATATCATCAAGAAGCTTTGTTGCAGCACCCAAAGTGATGGACATGAAGGTCCTCCAGCAGCCGAATCCAGAAGTTCTTGAAGAAAAATTTAGTCCTGCATAAAAGGTTTGGATGATCATCCAAGCAGTCAGTCCATGGGTGGGACAATTCTTTACCAATGATTTCATCTTTCCCATGCTTGGGCAACATGTTCATTATCAAATTGCTTGAAATTCATAATGCTACTTCTCAAGGATATAATCTTAGCAGGAGGATAATATTTTCCAATGAAAGCATCTTTGCATTTAGTCCATGAATCAATACTATTTCTAGGCAAAGATAGCAACCATTCTTTAGCTCTTCCTCTCAAAGAGAAAGGAAATAATTTCAGTTTTATAATATCCCATCTATATCCTTATACTTTTGCATCTCACAAAGTTCAACAAAATTATTAAGATGGGCAGCAGCATCATCAGTACTAACACCAGAAAATTGCTCTTTCATAACAAGATTTAATAGAGCAGGTTTAATTTCATAAAAGTCTGCTTTAGAAGCAGGTGGAGCAATAGGAGTGCATATGAAATCATTATTATTTGTGCTAGTGAAGTCACACAACTTGGTGTTCTCAGGAGTACTCATTTTAGCAAAATAAAGCTAGGCCGAAATAACAAAATAAAAACAAGTAACTAATTTTTTTTTTTTGATAAAGAGAGCAAACAAGACAAAATAAAAATAAACTAAGCAAGACAAATAACAAAGTAAAGAGATTGGAAGTGAGAGACTCCCCTTACAGAAGGCTTGACCTCCCCGGCAACGGCGCCAAAAAAAGTATGGCGTCTTGTCGGGAATGCGAGACTTCCAGAAGTTCCTCGATCTCCCCGGCAACGGCGCCAGAAAACTAGCTTGATGACGTGAAAGACACACGTTCGTTGGGAACCCCAAGAGGAAGGTATGATGAGTACAGCAGCAAGTTTTCCCTCAGTAAGAAACCAAGGTTTAATCGGACCAGTAGGAGATCAAAGTCACTTCTCAAGGTTGTTGGTGAAGGAGTGTAGTGCGGCGCAACACCAGGGATTCCGGTGCCAGCGTGGAACCTGCACAACACAATCAAACTACTTTGCCCCAACTTAACAGTGAGGTTGTCAATCTGACCGGCTTGCTGAAAACAAAGGATTAGGCGTATAGTGTGGAAAATGATGTTTGTTTGCAGAGAATGAAAAGAACAATGATTGCAGTAGGTTGTATTTCAGATATAAAGAATGGACCGGGGTCCACAGTTCACTAGTGGTGTCTCTCCATAATAAATAACTAACATGCTGGGTAAACAAATTACAGCTGGGCAATTGACAATATTGAAAAGTGCATAATATGCATGTGCAAGTTGTAGTGTCTACTATGAGATTCATTTGGGCATTACGACAAAGTACACAGACCGCTATCCAGCATGCATCTGTGCCTAAATAGTCCACCTTCAGGTTAACATCCGTACCCCTTCCAGTATTAAGTTGCAAGCAACAGACAATTGCATTAAGTAAAGTGCATAATGTAAACAACACATTCATCCTTAGACAAAGCATTGTTGTTTTACCCCTAGTGGCAACAGCACATCCACAACCTTAGGGGTTGATGTCACTCCCCCAGATTAAATGGAGACCGAACCCACTATCTAGCATAAATACTCCCTCTTGGAGTCAAAAGCATCCACTTGGCCAGAGTATCAACAAGTAACGGAGAGCATGCAAGATCATAAAAGACATAGACATGATAATTAAATATTCAACTTGACATAGTATCAATATTCACCGGATCCCAGCAAACACAACATGTAGCATTACAATAAGATGATCTTGATCATGATAGGCAGCTCACAAGATCTAAACATGATGCCACAAGAGGAGAAGACAACCATCTAGCCACTGCTATGGACCCATAGTCCAAGGATGAACTACTCACACATCACTCCGGAGGCAGGATGGCGATGTAGAGCCCTCCGGTGATGATTCCCCTCTCCGGCAGGGTGCTGGGAAGAGCTTCAGAACCCTCCCGAGTTAGGGTTGACGACGGCGGCGGCTCTGGAACTTTTCGTGGTTTTTTACTCGGGTGTCTAGGGTTTTCCCGAAAAGACGAATATATAGGCGAAGGGGCGGCGTCGGTGGAGGCCCGTGACGTCCTCACCACGTGGCAGCGCGGCAGTGGGCCCACCCGCGCCACGGCCCCCCTTCGTCTCTCCTTCGGACTCCGTGTATGTGTCAGAAAAATAGGGACTTTGGCTTTTGTTTCGTCCAATTCCGAGAATATTTCCAGAACAACTTTTCCGAAACCAAAAACAGCAGAAAACAGGAACTGGCACTCTGGCATCTTGTTAATAGGTTAGTCCCAGAAAATGCATAAAAATGATATAAAGTGTAAGTAAAACATGTAGCAATTGGTATAATATAAGCATGGAACATCAGAAATTATAGATATGTTTGAGACGTATCAGCGTTTTAAAATAATTACGGTTTAGACTTGAATAAATGCGGAAATAAAACTAGCGTTTCAAGCACAAAACCTAAACAAGCTAGGTTCACCTATGTGCACCAACAACTTATCCTAAGCAAGATAACCACTAAGTGATAGCAAGATAGATAACTTCAAGCACGATGGCTATCACAAAGGTAAATGCATAAGTAAATAAATGCATAAGTAAATGGTTTGGGTAAAGAAGTAACCGCAAAGTGGACACGAGGAGATGTTTCCCGTAGTTCCTTCCCAATGGAAGTACGTCTATGTTGGAGGAGTGTGGAGCCACCTAGGCGCTCCAATAGCACGGATGTGCTTACTCTATTCTCCATGAGGTTCACCCTCGAGGGATTGGCTCGTTCCACTATGAGGTCGACTTGAGGGCGTTGACCAAACCAATACGCAAAGGTCGGGGAACTCCACAATGTCCCGGAGCTTAGCAACAAGATAAAGCTCCGAAACTCACAAAGGCCTCCTAGGGTTACAACTAACCCACGAGGCAACAAGATTCACAAAGAGTAATAAGCTTCTCAAACTTCACCTCCACGTATCACCGTGGAAAACTCAAACCGATGCACCTAATGCAATGGCAAGAACACAAGAAGTGCTCAAAGCCCTTCACTCTCACATCCCACCAAAGAAACCAATTCTATGGATAAAGATGGGAGGAAGTGCAAGGAAACAACAAATGAATTCCAAGATCTAGATCCAATATGCTCCCCTCACTTAGAGGAGAGATTGATTGGTGGAAATGTAGATCTAGATCTCCTCTCTCTTTTCCCTCAAAAAGGAGCAAGAATCATTGGAGGGATTGAGATCTCAAAGCTTTGAAGGTCAACAATGGAGGAGGAGAGAGAGCACCAAAACTTGGGAACAATTAGGGAAGAAGACCCCTTAAATAGGTCCCCACCAAATCCAACCGTTGTAAACAGTATTTTCTGTGCGGGCCAGAAATTTCCGACGCGGCCGGATATTTCCGGACCCCCGGGAAAACGACTAAGTCCCCGAGGAAAACACTACTGGACTCGGGGCGGATATTTAGCCGGAAATAGTGCCGTATTTCCTCCCCTTAGAAAAACTTCAGAACTACCGAAACCAAAACGACAATATCTTGAGCATCCGAACTCCGTTTTCGATGATCTTTTGCTCGTTCGAATCACGACAATGAGCTCTTCAAGATTATACAGATAAACATCATTGTCCAAGAATGAATCATAAAGCCATATGTGGAAATGTTAAACCTCTTTATAAAAGTCAAATCGGTAAAACCTTCAATACCAAAAACGCAATAAGTTTTCCATACAAAATCCGTTTTTGATAAACTTGAGCTTGTCTTGAAGATCATGACAAGCTCTAAAACCACACGTGTAGGAAAGCCAAATAAGAACCAAGAAAGATGATGCCAAATATGCAAAGGTTTGATCCCTCTTCAAACAATATGATCAAGTTACTCATTCGAGAGCTCCTCTTAAAAGTGTGGCATATATTCTATAATCCGGTCTCTTACTAACACCATGAGACCGGTAAAATAGAAACCATATCAGGTTCATACCTTTGCCTTGCGCGATCCACTTAAGCTAGATTATGACGATCTTGATCATCTCAAGTTGGATCACCTTTCTTGATTGCGCTCCGCTTGATGAAGACTTGTGAAATGCTCCCCACACGCAATGTGGGAGAGCAATTTTAGGCACATCTTTACTTGACCATTATCTTGATGACGACCACCGCTTGACGTCATCCGCCATGGGCTATATGGAATCTTTCTTTTGATGCATGCCCATTGGAAGATACCTAACCCCACATAGATACTACACACACATATATATGGGTTAGTTCACAAAGCTATATAGACGATTGTTTATTGATGCGTGTAAAATGCATACATGAACTTTGCATTGTATTACTTATATTTCAATCATATTTCCATCATATAAGGGTTATATCATTGTTTATATTGATTTTGGGAATATTTCACAGTTTCCTTATTTTTCCGGAATTAACCCCGCACTGGCAGAAAACCCTATTTTCTATATTTTGATGTTTCAGGGACCCAAACGACGTCCAAATGACCTGGAAATTTACGAGCATCAGTTTTTAGAAGGAACGAAGCGTAGGAGCGAAGGAAGCGAACAAACGGAGACCCGAGACCAGATTCCTTGGCCGCGTGGGCCCCCTATCTCGGGTCTCGAGCCTCCGATGACGTCGATCTTTTTCCCCGAGCCTCCGTCTTGACCTAAAAACGACTATAAAAATAGTCCCCCGACGACTTTCGGAGGAGAGCGCCGCCGAAACACAGAAACCACGAAACAAAGAACTGTAGTTGCAGATTGTAGGGGGAAAACTCCGGCGGGGCGCTGCCGACGTGGTCTCCATCTTCTCCAACGACTTCTCCACCGTCTCCATGATGAAGAGGGAGTAGTCCACCCCTGGACTATGGGTTTGTGGAAGTAACTTATGTATCTCTCCTCTCTTTGAGCTTCACTAATTAGTACCGTATGAGCTGCTGAACATGATTACGGTCATCTATGTAATACCTTTGTGGTGGATCTTTTTATGTTAATATACATTTGAGATTGGAATAGTTTTGTTTCAGTTATGAAAGTAGATGCATATTATATACCCCGTTCTGGTTTACTTGTTTTGACCAAGACTGTGTATGAGAGCGTGTGAGGGGGAACGTGTGCATTAGATGGAGTAACGAGGGGTGGCTAGTGCGGTGAAAATGATAGAAGTTCCGCGATCCACTTGGGTAATTTACCTTACTTTGTTGCCTCACTAGGGATAAAGAAAAATACATTGCTACCGGAGATGTGGGTGTGACCATTGACACTACTCCATGACTAGATCTAGCATGTTCTTATTTTAACTTCATGTCATAGAACTTAAAGCTATACTCTGATTCATCTTAATACTAGGATGGGTCGATTTAATTCCCATCTTAGTGGAGTATAAGAGAGATTAATAAACAAAAGATATCTATGTTAGGACGTGGTGCCCATATATTTAGTAACTTGTCATGAAACCTTTTTGTTGCAATCTAATATGTCAATTCTAGTGTTCAATTATCTACCACTTTATTAAAGAGAGAGTGTATTTGTGAAACCATGAACCCCAGTTCATTTTTAATGATAAGAAACACCTTTCCTACAACTTTTATATATTTTCCATTTTCTGCCATTTAAAAATCCGAAAATACAAAAACACTTTTATATCTTGCATCCACAATACAAAACCCAAAAATATCATCCATCATTGTTTCCACCATCCTTGCATATTTATTTATCATCATTGCATATTTATTTATTGTTTTGCATTCATTATCTTTTCATATCTTACTCACACCTTGTGCTTGACAACCACTTGGTGAGGTTGAGGGCACAAAAGAAGATAAATCTTTCACTACTGATTCCCCGAGAGTTCGATATTGAACCCTCGAGTCACCCTCGTGGGAAAAACTGTCTTTCCTATACTATACACTCTGCACTTGGAGTCTCAACCTAACCATATTCTTTTGACGCGGGTAACTACATCAAAGGCCATCAAGACGTTTTCTGGCGCCGTTGCCGGGGAATCATTATTGTAAAGATTTATCCAACTAGTTTCAAGCCACACACCACACTTTCTGGTTTCGTTGCCTAAGGACTAGTAGAAGAGTATCTCACAACAAAGTCAACTTCAACACCAACTTGTGCAAACACCTAAGCTTGGGGAGGTTGCACCTACGTGAACATCATCTTATCCATCTTTACCTTCAAATCATTTTATTTTGTTTTGTTATTGTCTTGCATATTTCGGTTTGCATATTTTATTTTCAGTTTTGCATTTTGTTTAGTAGTTGTTATTTCCGTTTTGCATTGTCTTAGTATCATTTTATTTTCAGTTTTCATCTAAAAACATAAAATCCATAAAAATTAAGTGTTGTTTTTAATATGTGTTTTAAGCTATGGAGGAAGGTTATGTTAAAACTATTGGAGCTTACTATGAATATCGATCAACCAAAGAAGGAAATAGAATGCTTGAATTACTTGAACATCTCGATGACATGGCTACTGAGTTTTGTGAATTACATGATATAACTTGCTGCACTAGAAAAGACTACAAACACTCTCACTATCAATGTAAGCATAATAGTGATCCTATAATTGCATGTTATCGTGAAAATAAATGTTTATGCTCTGATATAGAACAAGTTGAGAAATATATTGCTTATGTTGCAGCCCACGAGATAAATTTTCTTATTGATACTTATTTTGAAACTAGTCATGAAGCTCGTGTGATGAAAGGACACATTTCTACTATTCTCCCACTTTGCAAAGAATTTAATGATAATGTTTATGTAAGAACTCTTGCTGCCATGGAAAGTACTAATATCTTGCAGGAAGAGGATGATGAAAACATGAGCTTGGAAGAGGAAGTATGTGAGGAGGAGATTGAAATGGATATGGTCCAACCTAAGCTTTGGGAAGAGTTGGATCTCCCAACTTCACCTTAAACAAATGATAGTAACACTCAAACTCAAAAATCTTTTGTTATTTATGAAAACCCATGTTATGATGAGTGTAAAACTGAAAATTCTATGGTCCTATATGATAGCCCATGCTATTATGATGAAACTAATAATGCTCCTTTACTTTCTAGTAATACTACTAGTGAACTTATTGATGATAATGAGGAGTGTTGTTTAAATATGCCATATGATAATGCTTTAGATGATGGTCCTATGCTTATTGATAATTCTCCATGTTTAGTTGTTAATACTTTATGTGAGGATAAAAATGATATACTAGTTGTTTGTGAAAATACTATTACTTATGAGAGTCCTACTGTGTTCTTGAATTCTCCTAACTACACCATAGAGGAGAAGTTTGCTTATGTTGAGAAATACTTATGTGGTTTGCAATTATCTCTAATTCCAAATATTTGTTGCAGCCATGATAATAAACTTGATATTGATCTTAATAACTATTTTGAAAGAGGGAAGCATGCTAATGAATTCCATAATAAATTTGATGATCCTCTTTATGTGCCTAAATTACCTAAGTTGGAAGACTATTAGTTATATGGTTGAATATACTTCTACTACTTGCAACTATTATGAAAGAGGAGGTGTTGAGAGCCCTCTTTATGTTAATATTAATTATATGCTGCAAGTACGTAATTATAATATGCATTGGAAAATTCCTATTTATTGTTATTCACTTATATACAAAATACCAATGCATACAAAAAAGTTAGACTCGTTGTTATTACTTTTGTGTTTTGTTTTTTTCTCTCTACTAGGTTTCAACTTGACTATTATTTTCATTGGCTTGAGAGTACCATGGATCCTGGTATTATGCATGAAACACTTCCCAAGGAAGAGGGACACATCAAAGTTCAAGCTCCCTCATAAGCTTCGTGCACAATAAATATCAAGTAAGAAGCCTAGCTACATGGCTATAAAGAAAGCGTTTTACGGGAGGCAACCCGGTTATTTTTGTTTTTGATTTTCTTTGTGTCCTCTTGCTATAACAAGAGACTTAGTTTTTAGTCTTGTTTCTGGAATTTTTAATAAAGTGCCAAGTTTTACCTATTTTGGCTTGAAAAAGTTGCTTTTTGCATTCGGAGATTTTATTCCAGTACGAATCTGTGCACGGTATGATTTTTCATTCCTATTCTGTAACTCCGAATGAGCTGATATTTGAACTGCAGTTGCAACCTTTCATCCTCCGTAAGCATGAATTGTTTCAGAATCTTTTGACATATTTAAGTAGGGTAGAAAAATGCGTTTTGCTGCTGCTGTTTTTCTGGACAGATTATGTCCCATTTTGTTTGATGCATTCTTTGAACTTTTAACTTCAATCTTTTTGATCCAATTGAGTTTATAAATAGGCATACAACATTATACACTTTCTGGACATTCATATGAATTTTTGTTTAAGGATTTTATGGAGCAAGCAATTTATTTGTCTATCACTACTAATGTCACCCAATAGAAAAGAAATGGGAGAAACAGTGTTTTGAAGTTTTTTCACAGGGATTAGAGGAGATGCACCAAGAGCTATCCAAGTATGGTGAAGACCATAAGCTTGGGGATATGAAGACAACCCCACTGGACCAACACACTCTCGGCTTGCACACGTCTAACTTCTGTTTTTCGATCAATGCACTTTATCGCATAAACTTGTAGCGTCTTTTATTTGTTTTTTATTTCTGGTTTGATTTTTGTTTATCTTGAGACCACCACTATCATTTATATATGAGAGAGCTACTGGAAATTTGGGTTGAATTAAGTTGGATGCTATTAAAAATATTGGGAAAGAGATGTTTGAGTTGATTCAAAAAGATACATATAGTTGCATGATTCACGTGCTTGTTAATGAGTATTAATTTGCAAGTGTTTTATCAAGAGCTACCTTTTATTCATGTTTTGATGCTGAATGTTACTTTACTTTGTTTAACATGGATTGGTTAGTTCTATGGACACTTATGCATGCATTTAGACGGTCAACTTTCTCCCTTTTGCTAGCCCAAAAATTCCAACAAGCAAAAACTTGTTTTCCAACACCTTCAACCAAAGTTTTTCCAGTGAGTCCACCATATCTACCTATTAGCTTTATGCTATTCCGAGTATGTTTATCATGTTATTTTGTATTATCTATGCTTCTGAATTAAAATGCTTATGTTATTGATTGCTGATGCATGTAAAATGCATACATGAACTTTGCACTATATCACTCATATTCCAATCATATTTGCATCATATAAGGGTTATATCACTGTTATATAATGATTTTTGGGAATAAAATATTTATTTCCTATTTTTATGGAATTAACCCTGCGCAGGCAGAAAACCCTATTTTTTCCTTTTAAGTTTCAGGGACCCAAACGACGTCCAAATAACTTGGAAAAATACATGCGTCAATATTTTGGAAGGAGGAAGACTTGGGAGCGAAGGAAGCAATCAAACGGAGGCCGAAAGCCCAAAAGAGGGTGGCCCACGCGGCCACTGTACCTGGCCGTGTGGGGCCCACCATATTGGGCCTCGAGGCTCCGCAGTCGTCGATCTTTTATCCACCGCCTTCGTCTTGACCTAAAAACGCCTATAAAAGAAGTCCCACGGCGTTCTCAAAAACAAGCGCCGCCACAAGACAGAAACACGAAAACAGAGATCTGGAGCTGCTGATTGGAGGGGGAAAACTCCGGCGGGGCGCTGCCGGGGTGGTCTCCATCTTCTCCGACGACTTCTCCACCGTCTCCATGATGAAGGGGGAGTAGTCCACCCTCTGGACTATGGGTTTGTGGTGGTAACTTATGTATCTCTCGTCTCTTTGAGCTTCACTAATTAGTACCGTATGAGCTGCTGAACATGATTACGGTCATCTATGTAATTCCTATGGTGGATATTGTGGTATGAGATGATTTGTTATGCATTTACTGTTGTGTTGGAACTTTTATGACTTGTCATACTTTGATAGAATATTGTTCTTTAATAAGTATGATGTATGTGGGTACGGGATGGCCGATGTGACACGGCATAGGTATTGAGTGACACAGTACCACCCAACATCCTTTATCTGGGGGTAAAAAGGAAGAGTATGATGTGGGAGTGACAGCAACCACGCTAGCCTTACGAGGGTGACCTAGCAACACAAATGAGTACTCCTTTCAACTATGTGTTTTAGGACATATAGCCGTTATAAAAGCTACCATTAAAACATGACAATCGTGTGTACTTTATCTATAACATGATAATCACCGTAGATGAGAGAGAGAGGATTGAGTGAAACCATGAACCCATGTCCATTGTTCCTAGAAGAGAAAACATTTGTCTTGTCCTCTTGCATTGAAGAGGATTGGGACACTTTCACATTCTTGTTTTGATACATTAAACTTCCACACATTAAATCAACCACCTTGTTCTTCAAACTTGTTTAGTGCATAATCAACTAAAACTTGTGACACTTTAGTTGTAGGGAATAGATAACTTTTCCATCTTGCTCCTGCGGATCGATACCTTACTTCCACATTGAGAGGTGCTACAGTGATCCCCTGCTCTTGGGGGTAATCAATTGCTATGGGAAAAGTTGGTTAAAAAGCTCTCACGAACTTGATGCACACTTTACTTTTATTGCACTTAATAAACATGAACCATTGTGATTAAAATTATGAAGTTGTGAGCTTGACAAGAGTCTTGGTTGGGAGTTAGCTCATATGTGCTGTCACATGGCAAGCTTTCAACGTGCTCTTAATTATATTTAGTTGATATCATGTACTTTTGTTTATGGATGCCTAACATATTGTGAAATAAAAGTGGAAACTTGGTAATTTTGAGGAGTAAGTATAAATGGCTAGAGAGACTCGCCGGGCGGCTAACCCAAGCCATGCATCATTCATGGTGGAAATTTACTTACATATCACGGTGGAGCTTCAGTGAGGCACTTCACAATAAAAAGCTATAACAATAGTAAATAAAAGAGTGCTGAGATTGTCCATTTTGTTTGTTTGTCTTTTCATTTTGACATGGGCTTGTTCCATGTCCTGGGACAAGAGGTACCCCGGGAGCAACTCTTGATGACGCTATTATATTACTTACAATGACCTTAACTTGAACTTGCTTTGTGCCCCGAGTTGAGTAACATCGTGGTGTAGGTACTCGTAATCACGGGGCATGAGGCATTCAACCCATACTTTGTCAAGCACACTACTCATATTTGCTTTCACTTTAAACTTTAACCATTGAATATGCTATGATAGGGGTAATGAGAGCTTCAAACCAATGAATACCACATTGCAAACATTAACTTAAGTAGAAGCATTTTGAAGCTAGATGAAACTTATTCATGTTTTACCTCTACTCATTTATATATCTTTCCAAAGTGTCCACCTTTTATATTCAGATTTACAAGAATACTCTATGACCATTATAGGATGTTTTTACTTTTCATTATGCATACATTTGGTCCGTAGTACTTTCTTCTATGTTACACTTTGTGAATTATTATTGAAATCCTTACATTGAATATTTGATATCACTTCATAATCTATCTTGTATATTGCTACTCCTTTGAAGAATGAATCATTTGACTCTATGTAGCAATAGTAATCATATTTGATATCCATTGATAGTATTAAAAAGCAAAGTCCATGTTAGCTTTATCACCTTCATACTCGAGGACGAGTATAGGTTAAGCTTGGGGATGTTGATGCATGTAAAATGCATACATGAACTTTGCATTGTATTACTTATATTTCAATCATATTTGCATCATATAAGGGTTATATCATTGTTTTATATTGATTTTGGGAATATTTCACAGTTTCCCTATTTTTCTGAAATTAACCCTACACTGGCAGAAAACACTATTTTCTATATTTTGATGTTTCAGGGACCCAAACGATGTCCAAATGACCTGGAAATTTACGAGCATCAGTTTTTGGAAGGAACGAAGCGTATGAGCGAAGGAAGCGAACAAACGGAGACCCGAGGGCCAAAATAGGTGGGCCCACGCGGCCAGATTCCTTGGCCGTGTGGGGCCCCCTATCTCGGGCCTCGAGCCTCCGATGCCGTTGATCTTTTTCCTGAGCCTTTGTCTTGACTTAAAAACGACTATAAAAATAGTCCCCCGACGGCTTTCGGAGGAGAGCGCCGCCGAAACACAGAAACCACGAAACAGAGACCTGGAGTTGCAGACTGGAGGGAGAAAACTCCGACGGGGCGCTGCCGGCGTGGTCTCCATCTTCTCCAACGACTTCTCCACCGTATCCATGATGAAGAGGGAGTAGTCCATCCCTGGACTATGGGTTTGTGGAAGTAACTTATGTATCTGTCCTCTCTTTGAGCTTCACTAATTAGTACGTATTACCTACTGAACATGATTACGGTCATCTATGTAATACCTTTGTGGTGGATCTTTTTATGAGTTAATATATGTTTGAGATTGCAATAGTTTTGTTTCATTTATGAAAGTAAATGCATATTATGTACCCGTTCTGGTTTACTTGTTTTGGTCAAGCTTGTGTATGAGAGCGTGTGAGGGGGAACGTGTGCATTAGATGGAGAAACGGGGGGTGGCTAGTGCGGTGAAAGTGACAGAAATTCCGCGATCCACTTGGGTACTTTACCTTACTTTGTTGCCTCACTAGGGATAAACAAAAATACCTTGCTACCGGAGATGTGGGTGTGACCATTGCCACTGCTCCATGCCTAGATCTAGCATGTTCTTATTTTAACTTCATGTCATAGAACTTAAAGCTATACTCTGATTTATCTTAATACTAGGATGGCTCGATTTAATTTCCATCTTAGTGGAGTATAAGAGAGATTAATAAACAAAAGATATCTATGTTAGGACGTGGTGCCCATATAATTAGTAACTTGTCATGAAACCTTTTTGTTGCAATCTAATATGTCAATTCTAGTGTTCCATTATCTACCAATTTATTAAAGAGAGAGTGCATTTGTGAAACCATGAACCCCGGTTCATTTTTAATGATAAGAAACACCTTTCCTACAACTTTTATCTATTTTCCATTTTCTGCTATTTAAAAATCCGAAAATACAAAAACACTTTTATATCTTGCATCCACAATACAAAACCCAAAAATATCATCCATCATTGTTTCCACAATTCTTGCATATTTATTTATCATCATTGCATATTTATTTATTGTTTTGCATTAATTATCTTTTCATATCTTACTCACACCTTGTGCTTGACAACCACTTGGTGAGGTTGAGGGCACAAAACAATTTACTTTGTTTTGTAGGTTTTCAATAGAAGGATAAGAAGATAAATCTTTCACTACTGATTCCCCGAGAGTTCGATATTAAACCCTCGTCACCCCTCGTGGGGAAAACTTTCTTTCCTATACTATACACTCTGCACTTGGAGTCTCAACCTAACCATGTTCTTTTGACGCAGGTAACTACGTCAAAGGCCATCACTTACCATACCATCGGATCACAAGATCCCACATGGTACAACGTGTAGCTTTGTGTGTTGATCACTTGAGTCCATCCTTTTCACTTAGACTTGATCAACTTTGTATCTTTTCTTCTTTCTTGATCAATGATGATGTCTTGAAGGTGAGCATGAATATCCACCTTATTCTATTCTTCAAGACATACTTGCAATATGCTCAAAGCAAACATTAGTCCATAGGATTGTCATTAATTACCAAAAACACACATGGGGGCATCATGCTCTTTCAATACCTTCATTTTCATATTACTTCGTCTACAGGTATTTCTATGCCCACGTGGTTGTTATGAATATCAACTATTTTATATTATAATTTGAAGTAATTTTCATCCACACCTCCACTAAATATCGATATGTAGAATTTGATCTACTCGATAATTGTTTGTGCTGTTTTACAACATGGGTGTATCTACTCGATAATTTTATGATCTATGGACCGACCATGAAGCTTGAAGATTTAAGGAGATGTCTAAAAGTGTGCACTAAAATAAAATTTACTAGCTTGGGTGTGTGCGTATTTTGACTAACTATTGATATGTTGTTGATGCAAAACTCGGGTGTAATTGGTATTGCCGGATATTAATATGGAGCAATCTAGTTTGTCACATGGGAATATATGCTCAGAAAAATATTCTCAAATGTGAAAATGTTCCAAACGAAAAGCAATTTTTCATGAAACCACGCTGTGAACATATAATGTCGAGATGCATGCACGATTTCTTGTTGTTGAAATTGTTTGATGAAAAAAAAAGTCTAAAACACATTTTGAAAACCGGGAGCATATGTCGGGTGCCAAAACGCCTCTTCCATTGATTGTCAGTTTGTCACTAAAATGCAATCTACTAAAGTAATGGTATGCATATTACTATAAAATCTCTCGGTACTATGAAACAAGTTGCGTTTGCTTTGCGAACACGTGCATGTGGTAAAGTACCTCGCACATCGATCTCGCGATTCTGCTACAATACACCGAGGCCCCATGTGGTCGGGGGTACGATCGTTAGACTCCACTAATAATCCCAAGCCACGAGACGGTCGCACGTTGCGATTAAACCCCATGTGCATACACGAAAAGGAAGATTCCCCATTTTTATGGGTTCATCCATCGCAAGCACGAAAGGAGATAGAGTTCATACCAGAGATAAATTCATGACGATTTGGGTGGTGAATCTAGACAGACAGCAGAGTTGGTCGTGAGATTATCTCCTCACGTTAGTGTGTCTTGCTCTCTCCGATATAAATCATCTCTTCTGTGTTGTGTGGTTATTTCTGCACTCCTTACTCATTTGTATGTAGCTTCTTATGCTTTTTCATCCTTGTGATGGATTGTATCCTTATCGACACCTTTACGGAGACATGTGCACGATTGGAATAGGTGGCAAGAATATATTTTATCCGACATGTATGGTCGCTTGATCGTCAGATTGTTCCTCTATAGGCATTGGCGTTGGTCTTTGGCATTGGCACTTAACTTATTCATTATTGTGATCCGCCTAGTGCTACATTGTTCCTTTTTGTTTTGCTGGATTACGGTTGTGTGCATTCTTATGCAAAGGTCGGGTATAATGCTTAAATTTTTTCTCCTTTTTGTGTTTTTAAATTCTATTTTGTCTCAACATTTTTAAATCCGAACAAATTTGAACTCTACAAGTTTTTCAAAAATCTGAATCTTTTTTCAATTTGACCAAGTTTCAACTCTGAACAATTTTCAAATATGGACAAATTTTGATTCTGAACGGGTTTCAAATAAACAAATTTCGAATCCGAACGAATTTTGAATGTGAACAAATTTCAAATCTAAACGGATTTTGAATCCGGACGGATTTCAAATCTGAACGAATTTTGAATGTGAACAAATTTCGACACCGAACGGATTTCGAATCCTAAAGAATTTTGAATGTGAATTTTTATTAAATCTGAACGGATTTTGAATCTGAACGGGTTACGTATCTGAACATATTTCAAATACAAACAAATATCAATTTTGAACAAATTTTGAATACGAAAAAACAAATCCAAACAAATGAACAAATTTCGAATCTATTTTTTAATCTGAACAAATTTTTGATGCAAACATTTTTTAAATTTAAAATCTTTTCTGAAAATCTGAAACTTTTGCGTAAAAACGAAACAAATATTTATTACTACCTTAAAAAAGAATTTGGTTCCACATTCTGCCTCTAGCTTCGTCCAACCCTCTTGCAAGATTTAAACGCTCAATTAATTAGACGCTAAACAACAACAGAAGGAGGTTCCACTTACTCCAGTGCCTCAACTTTTTCTCAAGTAATCGGTGAGTCTCATAGCCAGCTGACCAATGAAAAAGGAGGGGCAGGAGCAACATAAGTTGAACCACATGCCTGGTGCCATGTAAGTACAGAAAAAGTGAGCTTTCTTCTCTATATCTTCAGCAAGATAACCAATGTAGAAGGAGGGGCAAGAGCAACAACAACAACAACAGAAGTTGAACCACGTGCCTGGTGTCATGTAAGTACAGAAGAAGTGAGCTTTGTTCTCTATATCTTCACGGTAGTACTCATTGTAGTAATCAAATTCGAATTATCAGATCATCATGATGTGTAGACTTGATCAAAATACTTACTTGTGGTTTGCGTGTGCTATATTATGTTAGTAATCATAGAATCGAATAAGATGCTACGAGTTCTTTAATCTAATATAAAGACACTCATAAGAACAATCCTATTTTTGTTCTTACTATCTAGATATATATCCATATTAGCCTGCAGAATGTGTAACAATGTAAGTTGCATTCCTTTTATTTTTGAAGAAGTTAATATACCCTGGGTAGCCGATAGGAATAGAAAGTCCAACTAGATCTATTTTAAAAGTAGGCGATGCACTATTTATAAGGTAGAACTTACTGGTATTGCAGTGCCTGTTAATATAGGTGATGCATTATTAGATAGAAAGTTCATATACTCTGCTCGAGCGCGACTATCTCATCTACGGTGTGAATGGAATGTCGTTGCTCGTTGCTCGTTACTCTTAACAGCTAAGTGCGGGTTCGACTATCCTCGACTTTGATTATTTTGCTGAGACTTGATAAGGTTGTATGTATATATTCAAAATATATTTGCACCGTTTATTGATCATCATGGGTCAAGCACAAAACCATGTTTTCGCTTTCCAGCCCCTTTGCTTGAAGCAACTATTTAGAGTAAGGGATATTATTCCTTTAGTGACTTACTCAATATATATATATATTAAACACATCTATTATCAAATAACATTTTATGATGGTTGGAACATGGCCAATTTTTTAACAACACGAATGTACAAATGATGGATGTAAATTCACATATTAACCTAATGAAGATATTCATATCCCGTTACAACGCACGGGCAATTTTAGCTAGTAAAAAACAGCAGAAATGGAAAGGAAAACGAAACAGAGAAAACAATGGAGACAAAATCACGCAAAATGGGCCGGCCCGTTAATTCTAACCTTCAGGCGACGTAGCCTTATCGACGCATAGTTTCTTAGAAAAGGAATGGAGTATTATTGGCTGGGCCGAAAATGACAGGAAGCCCATAGGCCGAGCTCTCCCTCAGGCCTCATCGTCGCTCCATCTCCGTTCTCGTATCCGCTCTCCACTGCAAACCCTAGTCACCTATCCATCGGATCAGGTCTTCACATTCCTGGTCGCAGTCGACCGTCGCCGGAGATCTTGCAACTGCGATGTATGAATTTTATCTCTCCTTTTTCTAACTTTTGGCTGACCAGTTCGTCCGGTCTCTGAACTTTGATTGTTTCTTGATCTGGTGCATATGTTCCCGTGTTTATCTTACGGGTAGTTGCAGATCTTTTTATTTCTCAGTATTAGCGGCAGGTAAGAAAAATTCGTGATTATAGCCCTATTTTTTTTGTCGCGGCGAACGAACTGGTGATCTGATCGGGCACAGGAATCGCGGCTAATTAGTATAGTCTAATTTGTAGGTAAGATCGCAATTTTTCACCAGCCTTCCGCTGCTAGCGAAATAAGGGTCTTGTTCGGCGATCATAAGCTTGATGAATCAGTGTGTGTTTTCTATGCAAGAAGACAAACTAAACATGTAATGGGTTTGCTAATTCGAGTGCCTGAGGGCTGTGTGATCTTTTCATTGCACTTGTCATGACTTGGGATCTAAGGATTTTTATTTTGAAAGGTTGATCATGGTATCATGTTTCAGATACACAGGTGAACTGGAAGTACGATTTTATGTTTGTGCATTTCGATGTTTCTTTTTTCAATTTTACAATCAAAGGCTCCAGCCATGGTTCCATTTAGTGGGTGTGATGCAGTAGTGTATTTTTTTTTTGAAACATGGGGCAAAATCTTTGCCCCAATATATTAATTAAGAGAGAGTGAGAACAAGAGTTCCGGAGCCGAACATAAAGTAAAAGAACAAAAGGTTACAAGGGATTACTCTCCGGCAAAAACTCGCTGAAGGGCTTCGCGCCCGCAAGGAACCAAAGCTTCGCCTCATGCTTGATCTTGGTGAGGATTGAGGACGGCGAAGCGTGCTTGTTCCGAAAAATGATGCAGTAGTGTAATATGTACTCTTGGTCTTAGGGAAGGCAATTATATCTGTGACCATTTTGTGTCTATTAATACTTGATTGGTCTCTCATTGTTGAATCTATCTATTCTATACGTAGAACATTTTGCTATCTTGTCCATTTTAGAAATGCTTGATCCTATATGTGAGAGATAAGGTCTTTTGCCCAATTAGCTTTTAGTTTCAATAATCTCCCAATGATTGACTGTCACTGTTCTACCTGTGGTTTGTCACCATTAAAGGATTTTTTTGTACAAAGACGTTGTTTGCATTATTCTCATTATGTTTGAACAACACAATGTTAACCTTTTCTTTGAGGTGTTGTTAACATCTTTTATTTCATGGCAGGGCGGATAATGAACCTGTTGATCCTAAGAATTACCTTGAGCAACGTTGCAAGCCGCAATGTGTGAAAACATTCTATGACTATGAGGTGAGTGCCACATTTCTAATGCCTGCAAGACAAACTAGTACAGTGAATTGGGAAAACAAGCTGTTGCTAGCCATTTCCTGTAATTCGCTTGCCAAACGAGCTACAAATGGTAGTAAGCTGACCTATTTTAAGTGCTGGCATTTACACCATATTGATTTTCATCAAGCACCCAAGGAAGAGTGAATTGTCTGGGCTAATGCAAGCATATTTCCTTGGGGATTAGATATTTATACTATATCTGTAGATTAGAGACAGTTGTGTACATAGCCATCTTATAAGCACCACCACCTGTTTAACCATTGATACTGCAAGATTAGCACCTTCTCTACCCTCTGCAACTTAAAAAAACATTTTTCTTTCCTAAGCATTCACATTATCAAAATGGAAGTTTTGCATCTAACCCTGTTTCGTTAGAAATTGACCAATAGATCATAATATTACTTCAAGCTATTTTTACCTTGTAGCATTTTCTCCGACACCACTTTAGTTTTGTACTTGCCGTCTAGGACATCAAACACTCGTTTTTACTGTTACTAGTATGCTAACTGGCAAGCAATTTGTACCATATCGCACGGGTGAGTCACTCGACTCATAATGGTACAAACATTTTGCTTGAGCTGCACAACAGCAGATATGTATCTCTTAATTACTACCTCTGTCCTAATATATAAGACGTTTTGGTAGGCTATTTTGGCCTCCCAAAACGTCTTATAAAGTGGGATGGAGCAAGAATTATTTACGTTCAATTTTGGTTGCACTGCTCGACCTAGTCTGCCCATTTTATTATCGGTGAATGACGTCTCAGGAAACATGTGATTTACTTGTCGAGCTTGAACTCTTACTCTGCGCAGAGATGTGTGAAGAGGGTCGAAAGCGATGAAACTGGGCAGAAGCACTGCACTGGGCAATTTTTCGACTACTGGTCATGTGTTGACAAGTGTGTAAGTACTATCTGTGCATAAAGTAGTTCTAAAACATCATTCTTGCAGCGGCCTTGTGGTGGCTAATGCTTCACACTTGTGTTCGCAGGTAGCACCCAAGCTCTTTGAGAAGCTCAAGTGATGGCAGGCCGCTGCTGATTGCGTTTGACACCAATAAATCCATCAACTGTCTTCCCTTTTTCTGTTTGTGATGAACCTGTAACATGGAGCTTCGATTTGTCTGTTCCTAAAACTTGTCAATAACCTTGAGCAGGGCTGCAAACACATTGTTTTCCCCGGCAGTTGGGACAACTATTTTGGTATTTTGTTACATAAGGTCATTTCTATGATACTGTGGTGGATTAAGGCATCTGCTGTACTCTAATTTTTGCCAGTTCTCTACTGAATCTTTGCCGCCAGCCACTCCGGATCTCCTCACCAGCTTGTTCCTTGCAATGAGGTGGGGTAGGATCCACCCGCCTACAGTTCATACTGCCTCCGTTTCTAAATATAAACCTTTTTAGATACGTACAAATATGGACTAAATACCGTCTGAAATGAGTGAATCAACCCATCAAAATACATCTAGCGAATCAAGAAAAAACTACAAAGGCTTATAATTTGGAATGGATGGAGTAGCTCATTGCTGTAAGGTTCTTGTGTGTTCTTCCCTTGTGGCTTTTGGGGTCGATTCCCTTTGGCTGCTGCCAGTTGTTGCCGGCGTCGTGTATCCCCTGCCCACTGCTTTAGTACGTTCCAGCTTGTCGACGGTGCCTGATCGTCTCAATGGTGTCAGCGTTATGTGGAAAAGTTTTAGGGTGTCAGCGTTATGTGGAAAAGTGACTGGATTCATGATTGGAGCCGTATCAGGATTTCAGGAGTTCACCCAGACGACTAGCTACATGGGAAACAGCCTGATATGCCATTTCTGAGGTTTTTTAAAGTCGCCCTGGCGCAACAATTCACGTCCGGTTGGTCTTCCCTTCTTACTCCAGTTCCGGTGTGCACTCGAGCAACAAAAAGGATGGCAGCGGTCATTAATACGGTTCAGCGCAGAGCACCCCCGCAGGACCGGATTGTATTTCATTTCTTTGGGTTCGTATTCGAAACGGACAGGATTTTCACAAACAAGAACACCAACTTTGAACGGAACGCATGATCTTCCATACAGTAGAAGTGTCATTGTTGCTTCATTCGGAAACAGCAACACTGTGTAATGTGCGAACAGAGATTTCTTGGCAGAGGTAGACGACAGAGATTAAAACATGATAGGCAATGAGCAATGGGCAAAGCTCTAAATTCTTGGTCAAACCCTGCAAAACATAGCCAGCTACAACCAGGAGACCAAACAGACAGAACCAATTTCATCTGTAATAACAACGAGAAATGGGCTGAGAAAATATTAGGCCCCAAGATAACTGTTCAAAATGTATATAAAAAAGGAGAAACAAAACCAAAAATGATATGCTACATTCCTCAACATTAGTGACCCGGATCCTAAGAAATTTAGGCCAATCGGAGAACAAGAAAAATGTCAGGTATGTGCAGAGGGTCAGTTTGTTGAGGCGGAGACATCTTTTGATTGCTCACTCGTCTCACCTGGAGTTCCCTGCAAAAGGAACAAAAGTGCCAGAATGTCATGGTTTAATTCTTCTTCCTAGGTCTCATTAGGGTATACACAAGCAAGAACAAATTTGTGGACCAATAAAACCAAAAGGTAACTCTACTTTCATCAACATATTTATCCTTTTTTTTTACCACAGGTGAATAGATGTATTGATGAAATTTTGTACAAACATACTATACATCTATACATATATGTATGGTTTATTTGCAGGATATTTTTAGGTTTCAAAATATACTTTCACTTTTCAAGGGCTCCATGTAGTCCGGGCTTTGTTACAATTTTTAACAAATGTAACAGACTCGCCATGTACCTGAACTTCTTCTAGAAGACCCTCTAGTTCAGTTAAGATGTCTGGGAAAGCGGGCCGGTTTGATGGGATGGTTTCCCAGCATCTCTGCAGCAAGTCTAATAGCTTGGGGTGTGCACTTTTTGGCAGCACTGGGCGCAAACCCTAGTATAACAATGAAGTGTTAGTATACCTAGCCCAAGTACACGTGCATATTATGTAGAAAATGTACACATACTACATACCTGCCTCACACCTACAGCTGCTTGCAGAGGGGTCATGGTATCGTATGGGATCTGGCAATACAAGAAATATTAATAAGTGTAACAATTGATATGATGAATCACTAGGTAACCACAACTAGACTAAGATATCATACCTTGGACGTCATGAGTTCCCAAAGCACAATAGCAAAACTGAAAACATCTGCTTTGTTATCATAAGGTTGATGATTTATAACCTAGCATGGAGCAGAGAAGATACATTAGCTTATAATTTCATATTTTCATCTCCAGCAGTCGCGAGTGTGAAAGTTGGCTATGTAAAATATGATAGATCATAGACCGTCGAACTAATACTCAGATCACTGAAATAATAAACATATCACAGTTAGTGACTTAGGTAACTAATGCCAGAAGTTTAATTACCGACTTTCACTCAGGACATAAAGAACATGAAAGTCACAAGCACATTTGGAACCAGGTAAACTTAGGTTGGTTTTAGTTGATCATCACACCTCAGGCGCCATCCATCTGTAAGTTCCAGTTTCGGCTGTCATGATACCTCCTTGATCCTGGAACCGAGCTACACCAAAATCTGCAACTTTCACAACCTAGAAAAATAACGCCAGGAACATTCATCAATTCAAATAGTCTTTGCCATAAATAGAACATGCAGTACATGACCCTAAGCCCACAATGTGCACCAACAGAGCAAATTGCACACAACACCAACCTTTGGTGCAAGAGTTGCACAAAACACAGAAAACAAACACCTTTTGCAGCTAGCTACAGTTTTTCGTCTAATAAGTTGCATCCAGCCCAAAATGATGATTTAGGGACTTAACAAGTATCTGACATGTGGGACCATGATCATTATACTGTATATTGTATATTTATTCTGTATATCATAATTACATTTCTTTAAAAAAGAGTTGACTATGGCAGGAAACAAATTGAAATAATTGCCAACATCATATATGTATATGTTTTCTGACCGTGACTTTCTTTTACATGCACCACCGTGCCACACCCACACATAAGCTAATCAGCTTGGACACACATACATCCCTCCCTATTTCAGTTCTCTTTTCCTAACGGACCCATCTATATATATTACATATTAGAGAAAATGATGGAAGTCTAAAATAGATAAAACATGTCACACGAAAAAAAAAATCCTCGTACATGATTTCTAGTGATGTAACATATTATATGTTATTCCAATTGTCAAACTGGATTCGGTCATGTATAATTGCCTTGTTAATCTTAGTCATAAATTTTAGACCTAACCATCAAATAATATAATATATATGATGTGAATTGTCGTATAATTATGGTATATGGTATAAAATATGGTAGGAAGGTCATGGCCCCACATGTTATATACCTGTTAAGGCACTAAACAAATGTTTTGGGCTAGATGCAACTTATTAGACGAATACCTGGTGCTGGCCGCAAAAGGTGTTTGATTTCTGTGTTTTGTGCAACTTTTGCACCAAAGGTTGGTGTTGTGTGCAATTTTCTCGCACCAACAGTATCCTGCACATTCACTCTCTGTCTTTGTTTTGTGCCACTGTTTTTGCCCTTTTATCCATGTTTATGACGAATGAAGTATTAAAGGGTTATAATCTGCGTACCTGATCTTTGTCCATTAGAAGGTTTGCTGTCTTCAAGTCTCTATGGACGATACCCCTCTGATGCAAGTAACACATCCCTCGGCATATATCACATGCAAACTTCAGCAGAGTTGGGAGATCAAAGACATTACGCTGCTTGTGCACATAATCATAAAGGCTTCCCCCAGACATGTATTCTGCAAGACATGAAAATAAATGTTGAATAACTACCAAGGACAAGTTAAGCAAGGAAAAAACACATCATCTTCGTCACTTAGAAGCATAATTTTGGGATCCATAAAGTATATTCTGCCAATAAAACAAGATTATAAGGTGTTGTGTAATACTGTTGTGGATGCAAGTACATCACATCAAGGCAGCAGCATCTCGGTTGCAGCCAGCCGGCTGGCAAGAAGGCCAATATTATATTAGAAAGTTTAGGATTGAAGGGATCTAATTTGTTATGATTTCGTATTGTGTTAGGAGAAGTCAAGGACCTGGCATTCACTTTAAAAGCACACCATGTTTCTCAGTATGAGACAAGCAATAACAATCAAATTTCTTCCCGTAGTTTTATCATCTCAATCAATGTCTATCCAATCTCTACAAGGCACACCGTCTGGCCATATTCAGCATGGTAGTTATCCTTCTATGAATCAAGGTTCTCAACAAAAACCTTCTCAGATCTAATTTTCTTTGTGACAAACAATTCTCAGTAAAATTTCTATCAGATCCAGCTTGATCATAAAGCTCACCTGTGATTATGCAAAATTTTGGTGGTTTTGTGCATGCGCCAATGAATCGCACAACATTGGTATGATGAACTTCCCTGAAAAGATGAAGGTAAGCTATACTTAGTTTTTGGTACACTTAACCAAGAGTACTGATGTGATCATCTCTGCATAAGATGAGATAATAGAATATATTCAACGAAATTATTGGAGGGGGATAGGTTATTTGTGAACATCATATAACCATGACGATCTTACAGATGCTCCTCAAATGGTAATACCTTAGAATATATACTTCCTGTGTAAACTCATTCCAAACATTATTATTCAAATGCTCAGCTTTTAGAACTTTAACAGCAACATCCTCGCCCAAGTAAGTCCCATGAAACCTTCAGATAAGCATAATGCATCGTTAAGAAAGCACTCCTGAGTACAGAGAGTAAGTAACTCGATATTATACAATCGACTCACAAGTCTCCACAAGAACCAGAAGCAATCATATCTCCCATCTTCAGAAGTCGTTTGTCAATTTCCATTCACCGCCTTTTACCTGGAATGGCAGTGTTCTTTCCGCAGCTGAGGAGTGAGATGAACCAGACCATGAACCCTGTATTCCCATAAAGAACAACCAAATTATATTGCTTCATGTTTCGATAACTAGCAGAAATATGATTAGATTATCTGCCTGCAAACTTCTATCTCTAATCAAATAACTGAGAGTGTACCTCATTTCTTAAAACAGATGCTTCAAGAGCCTTCTCTAAACCATCAGTATCCTGATCATAATGTTGCAAAGATGGCATCATTTCAGTAGAATAAAAAATATCACTCACAAAAATAGAAGAGGACACCCAAGTTAATTTATTGTTATAGGCCATGTGGTTTTAATGGACATAATATTATCATTTGTACTGCACCGAGAGGGAGGGAGATGTAACAGTGTGGTATCATTGTTGTGTTACTTCCATAAGAATGCCGAGGTAGGCCTCTAGAAAATTGTTGTTAAATTCATGGAATAATCAGTACGAGGGGTGGCAAGTTCAGGACGTGACTTGCAACGCTGTACCTGGATATTTCATTACGGCTCGTGCTTCAGAAAGCAAATTCTGTAATAGCGCAGATGAGATTATTTGTTGGTGCACTTAACTTGTACAAGGAAGATATGTGATGTCAATTTAAGCCGTCCAATCGTTTTTTGCTAATACTACCGTCAGTCAAGTCACAATTGTACCTTTTTATAGTTAGCAGTGTTAGCTTCATCGCAAGGTGGATTACACCCACTTATTCTCTTCTACTAGTGATACTAAATCGTAGTAGCATACATCGTTTATTTTGTAAAAATAAGCTAGGCCAAGGGGAACACTCCAATACATCAGTTCTGAAACCTTTTCAATTCAACAAATGACACAAATGATATGATAAGAACACCAAAGAATACCTCAATGGGCCAACCATCAACAACAAAAACATCAAGAGAATAGCCATCTACGGTAGAGAAAACATGCGCTTCCCTGATGTTCAGTCCAATGTCTGATAGCAAGGCAGATAGCTGGTAGAACAGTGTAGTTAGAATGCATACTGAGCGTAAAAGATCAAATAATAACTCAAACCAACGAAATTATTAGCATGTTTAGCCAAATACAAGGTTGAATGCCAAAAGTTGTGCCTTACTAATAATAAAATGCCTAGAATATGAGGATAAAACCAATTAAGAAGGGAAGTTCAAATTATATTTCAGACATAAAGCATATATGTAATACTATTAAGAAATGAAAGCTTAAAATGTATCATGACTTCAAATTAGAAGGCAGAAAAAATTGCTGACCTGACTAAGAAGCTTTGGCTTGTCAATTGTAGAGAAAACTATCTCATGGATATGCGTGTTTGGTGTGTCCTGCCTATGAAGTATACACAGCCAATATCAGAAGTCTAGATAACAAAAATGTCTGGAAGAACATGCAGATTGGTGCGCATGGAGGACACATAGCTGTAGTATTTATGTAAGTGCAAATGCATGAGTTCTTTTGATTTCATACATGCATATTTGGGGGCTATGTGGCACAAGCTTATTCAGGTATACTCGAGAAAAGTATTGGTGATATGTCTTTATTTCCATCTTCAACTCATGTGCAGTTGCGTAAACTGATGGTGACACATAAAACCCATCAGTTTTCTAAAGCATTGCTATTTGTGCTCCTATTGGCATTAAAACACATGAAACCCCACAGGGCTCCAGTCCTGACTCCACTACTGACTGTGTACAAAGGGGAAAAAATAGCGTGCTATAGCAAAATAGCGCCAGCCTTAAAATACTCTATTAGCTTGGTATATCGCGCTATAGCCTGCTATTAGCGATACATTGTATACTGATTTATTTAGCAAGACAATTCTCAGCACGCTGTAGTGCCCTATTTTTTTCAGTGCAAAAACGCCTATCTATCTAGTCAGTGTGATTCCAGTGTGTAATAGAAAGTGGAGATAGATATAGTGCGGATACACTGGTGCTCGTTGGATCTTCCTTTCTCCATGAACTTGGCACTCTTGAGTTTTGATCAAGACAAACACATAACTTGGCACTCTTGAGTTTTGATCAAGACAAACACATAACCCTACTGATATAAAATAAGCTGATAAAGTTGGGGGAAAGCATAGGTTTAATAAAGGCAGTAGTTCATCTCAGGATTATATAGTGTCAAGGATTATGACAAAAGAAGATCAGAAGCGTGAAATATCCAGGCAAGGAGGCAGCAAACAAGGGTTACAGTTTACAAGCCTTTTGCTCTACTCCTTTTTCCGTAAATATTTCACATTTGCGAAACTCCTTTTGATCCACACACACAAAAAGTAACAGGATTTGATCTACCTTGATTTTGAAAAATAAGTGATCACACAGGCATGTTACTTAGAGGTTAGAACAAACAGAAGTAAGGAGAAGCGAAATTTGCGCCCTCTTACTACAACCACAATACCATTTTCTATACATATGTTCTTCCCATATATTTTTGTTCATAATCCAGATGACTCACTGATTCAACTCTAACTCAAATGTAGGTTATTTTACCAAGCATCCATTATTATAAGGATATCCTAAGATCTACAAATAGTGCACAGAAGAACCATAGCACTGTTTTATCAATTATGAAAAACCTGGAATACCAATCAGACAAATCCTATATTCATCTCAGAGTTCCTACAAAACTAGAAGCAGTATATAACATAGTGCATGAGTACTGAGTACCTTACAGAGAGCTCATCACCATCATCAGCCCCTTCGTCAGATGCATCAGAGTCATATGTTGAATCCGCATCCTCAATCTTCAATCAAAATTTAAAGTCAGTTCCGCAACTCTTATTCTAATGGTAACGCTAAAGACAAAAAAAAGTGAATGCATGGCATACACATGTGGGAGAGAGATGATAGAAACATTTACAAGCTAAGGAACCTTCCCTCTTCCTAATCATTCTATCTATCCTGGAAATTATACTTGGAGCAGCAGATTCAATTAAGCGAGATTCCGAAGTATCAATATATATTACCAACTGCACATTGTAGCCAAGCGAATGTAATTCACAGCAACAGTACATAGGACACTTCTCGCCATAAGACAATCAGCTATAACATATTCTGATATGATGGCTCAAGTTGCATATGTGTTAATGTTCATTTGTTACAGAAAACCTGCTGTCAGGTACAGACTGAGATATAATGCCAGCGACATGCCATCACTATCTATTTCCAACTAAAATTAGCCAAATAATAAAACCGAGGGAATGTTTTTGAAAAAGCATCACATGTAACTACTAGTTAGAATCCAACAAACATCCACTAGCCAATAAAGGGAGGTACAGTTGTCGCATAGCACTACTTAGTTGCCTGTAGAGCAATCCAACCAACATAAGTAGGAGTTTTACCCTCAAGAAACGAACACGGAAGGCAGGGCGCCTCAGAGGATCCTTTGCTTCCACCAAGACCTTCTGATGGACTAAGACATCTGCTGATTTGTCGACATTGATATCAAGTTGATAGCTACATGATGGGAAAGGAAAAGAGTCACTATTAGCCTTATGAGTGTGCAGAGGACAGCCAAGGAATAACATGGTCTACCAATACTAAGTCCGAAAACAGTGACTGCAGCTACCAGCTTCCTTTCTATTTCTAGATATGAGACATCAAAAAGAGACGATTCATTCGTTTAGTCTTATTATCCAAATACAAAATACCACCATAAGCATAAGCTGCATAACAGTTCAGCAGCCAGGTCAAAGACAAGAGTTCAGAACCAGATCTCATTTCTTCCCCAGACAAAAGCAAGATACAGTGCTCATCACTTCATTCATACAGTTAAGCATAGCTTAATCCCAGAAGAGACCAGTTCAAAATCGAGTGAGTAGAGTAAGCCCGCTGTCAACCCTACTCGACGTGACTGCAGAGAAAGCCTAAACAAATCGACTGGCTGAGCACAAACACTGAGTCAATTGAATTCCGTAGCCGAGTCAAACACCAGCTCCCAGCAAAGGAAACAACAGTGAACACTGGAAGCTTAAATGTCGCCGCGTCAAGTTTATATACTACTCGTTGCACAATCCCCTAACCAATAATCTTCGCTAGACCTAACCAATAAACCCCGACCATCTGAGGCGAGCACAGATTCTACGGCCCAAGCCCTAAGGTATGGGAAAACCTCGGCAGACCTAGCAGGCTGGAGCCGAGAGAAGGCGGAGGTGATCACCTGTAGGGCAGGCGCGCGAAATGGGCCTCGAGCTGGACGCGGAAGTCGGGGCCCGTGGCCTCCTCGTTGCCGTCGGCGACGAGGCGCTCGAACACCTGGGCGCAGATGTCGAGGGAGGCGGTGGGCCCGCCCCCGCCGCTCCCGCCCGACGCGGCGGGCGCGGGCGCGACGTAGCGAGGCGGGGACGAGCTCTCCCCCACGCCCTCCTCCACGCCTCCGCCCTCCGCCGCCACCGCCATGCCCACCCCAACTGTAAATCCGCGCGGGTCACCGGGCGCGCATCGAAGCTCCTAGGGTTCGGCCGATGGCGTGTTCTAGAAGGTTCGGCGGGCGGTGGTGGGAACTACGGAGGACTGGGTAGTTGGAGCGCTTAAAAGAGGGAGAGAGAGAAGGAAGGATAGGAGAGTGGGGGGAGAAAGGCAAGGAAGACGATGATGATGGCTCCAGTGACGTATGCGCGAGGTGTGGGGAAGTAAATCTGGGGCAAGACCAGGGTAGAAATGTCTTTCGGATGCCCCCACGCGAGAGGACGGGGACCAGCAATCAGTGAGAAAGGCCCACCAGACGCTCTGTGCTCGGGTAGTGTTCGTGGGACGTGGATACGACGTGGCTTTTACCCTACTCCCTCTGTCCGTTTATACCCTGCGTTCTACTCCCTCCGTTCCAAATTAATTGACTTGGTTTTGTCCAAATATGGATGTATCTATACTTGTTTGATGTCTAGATACATCCGTGTGTAACAAAATGTGTGTCAATTAAATCCGAACGGAGGGAGTAGCTTTTTAGGGATTTTCCGATTTACCCTGCGTTCTGGCGTTGCTTTCCAAATTTACCCCCAACAGCCGGGCCCGTGTCAACTTAATTATGCTGCGCATGCACCTCATCCTCCACCCGTTCTATCGTTGCATGCATGCATGGGCTAGAGATGAGAGAGCGAGCTTTTTTTTGCGAAACACAGTACAACGCAGACGCTCACATACACGCGCATACACTCACCCCTATGAACGCACACACGCACACCCTACCCCTATGAGCACCTCCGAGAGACTGAGCCGGCGGTTGAGTCTTGAGATTGACGAAGTCACCACGGGCGCCTCGCTGTCGACGGGAACGTCGCCTCCCACTGAAGAATATTCCGCCTAAATGAGAAAACACCAGCGTCAAACCTGGGGTTTGAACTCTGGTGGGCTGGGGGTACAACCACCCTCCTAACCATCTTGCCACAGGCAAGTTCTCGATGAGAGCGAGCTGAGCAGTGCATTGATTAGCGCTGGAGGCGAGGGAGCGGGCAAAGCGATTAACCAATGCATGCATGGATTTTGCGGGACGGGTGTTAAATGTACCAGGGATATTTGAGTCCATCTAGTACAGAAATTAGACCCTCCAAACCTTTACTTGGTATCCGTGATACACCCAAAACGCAGGGTATAAGCGGACAGAGGGAGTAGCTCTTTTAGAGCATCTCCAACCGGACGCCCTAAATTCGGTCCATAAAGTGTCCGCGGAACCCCAAAACTAGTATCCTATAACTTCAAATTTTGACACCCAATACATGCAAGCCATGCACGTCCATCATAGAGGTAGTTTTGATGTTGAAATAAATAGTTCACACCACGTTATTACAATTAATAATTGTACCTAAACAAATAAAAGTAGCCGAACATAAAAGTTCACATTATTCGGACACAAATCATTGCAAATTAAAAGTCAGTCCCTCCACATGAAGGCATACATATGTTCCACCAGATCTGTGAGTAGTTGAGTGTGCGCTACTTCATCTCGAAGTTGTCGATGCATCTCAAGAAATTGCATGACATACTCTGCTTCTTGTTCAGGTAGGTGGACATGTTCTCCATGCTTCTCAAAGTCAGTGCGAGCAGCCCTTCTCCCTCATCCTTCACAATCATGTTGTGCAAAATTACACAACAAGTCATGACCTGCCATAGAACCTCCGGATCCCACATCATAGCCGCTCCACGAACTATGCCTCAACGAGCTTGCAACACACCAAATACCCTCTCCACATCTTTCCTAACTGATTCCTGCGCAGCTGCAAATGCACGTCTTTTGGGAGTAGTGGGATTACTGATAGTTTTCACAAAAGCCGCCCACTGAGGATATATAGCATCTGCAAGATAGTATCCTGTAGTCGTGTCCGTTGACAGTGTAGTTGCATGGTGGAGCTTCCCCATCACAGAGCCTCTTGAACAGGGGAGAGCACCGAAGCACATTGATGTCGTTGTGAGAACCGGGCATGCCAAAAAAAGCATGCCAAAACCACAAGTCTTGAGATGCCACAGCTTCAAGTACAAGTGTGGCCTCCTTGTTTGTTGTGCCCTTGGTACTGCCCACGCAATCCCGTTGGACAGTTTTTCCATTATCAATGCATGCAATCCACTGAACCTAGCATACCAGGAAATCCTCTTGCTTCTCCTAGGGCAAGTAGCCTTGCGGTATCCTCGGCATTAGGTTCTCGTAGATATTTTGGCCCAAAAACCTTCACGACAGCGTATGCAAAGTGCTCCATAGCCTCGATGCATGTACTCTCTCCCATCCGGGCATACTCGTCTATGGCATCAGCGGCTTTCCCATAGGCAAGCATTCTCAAAGCAGCGGTGCATTTCTGCATAGAGGAGAAGGATAGTTTTCGGCAGTAATCATACCTCAACTTGAAATAATCATCATACTTTGTGACTTCCTCCTGTATGTGCTCAAATAGCCTTGAGCTCATCCGGAACCGGCGTCGGAAAAACCCCTCATGAAACACCGGTTTCAGACGCTTGAAGTAATCGTCATAGAGATCTCGAGCGCCTTTGAGCCTGTCACGGGCCACGGTGATCCGCCCCTTAATTGATCCCTTGAAGTTAAGAACATGCTCCTCCTTCTCCATTTCCTCTTGCATGCTCATCATCGACATGACGTCCTCTTCGTCTCCGTCGTCAAACTTGTCTTCATCACTAGAACCATCGACGAACTCCTTGAAAATGAACTCATCGACGGCCGCGTAATCACACTCCTCATCGGACGAAGAATTCATGCCTACATAAATGGACACTAGCTAAAAAATCCGGCTCCGGCGTTTCAACAAACACTTTGAGAGCGAGGTGGATGTCGGCCGATGCAAAACGTACGGAAACGAAGCGGCGACGGTGAATTCGTCAGCCAACGGGCTCTGGCGGCCGCAGAGGACTTGGACGCGGACTCTGTGACTTCGGGGCGGCGGCGCAGACGAAGGGGGGCAGCGACGGAGAACAGTGGTGCGGGAAAACTGGACGGAGCGGCGGTGGAAGAGGAAGAAGCAATGGTTTCCGCCCGATTTGAGGGGGAAATTGGGTAGGCCCCCCTTGACAGGTCCGACGTGGCGGACACGTCCGGGCGGCCCCAAACCCGCCCTACAAAAGGGCTGCCTTTGGGGTGTGCCGGACCGCCCGGACGTTTGGGCTGACAATAGTGAAAGTGCATGGTTGCCCCCATGCGTGGTTTTGGTAATTAATGACAATCTTTATGGAGTAATGTTTACATTGAGATTTTCTTATAGATCTTGTCCATGGAAAATATAGGAGTTCATGTGTTGGACTCTTGAAGATGACATGATGACCAATGCTCTATTCAAGGGTTTATATGAAGAATGGTCATGTGTAGAGTTGAGCTTATTGCAAGTATGGCTTGGAAAAGAAGATTGAGTGAACAATCATGTTTACCTCCAAGCCATCATACATGTCAAGAAAAGAAGACGAAGTGCAAGTTCAATATGATGCATCTCGGAATATATCATTTGACTGAATCTTGCAAAGGAGACATGAAGACGGAGCTTAGCGAGGCCCTCCCATAATGGAGTATGGGGGAACATTTGGAGAAGTCTTCATCAAGTATGTGCTAGCAAGCACAATCAAGAAAGGTGTTCCAACTTGAGAGAGTCAAGATCGCATCATCGAGCTCAAGTGGAATGCGCAAGGCAAAGGTATGATCTTGATAGGTTTTCTATTTTACCGGTCTCATGTTGTTAGTGGGAGACCGGGTTTTAGGATAGACGGCGTACTATCAAGAGGGGCTCTCAAGTGAGTAACTTGATCGCATCTTTGTGGAGAGATCAAACCTTTACATACTTGGCATATCATCTTTCTTGGTTCTTATTTGGCTTTTATCTATGTGAGGATTTAGAGCTTGTGTTCATCCCCATACCAAGCTCTAATTCATCAAAAACAGATTTCATTCGAATATCTTGTTGCGTTTTTTATGTTGGAGGATTTACCGGTTTGTCTTTTCTAAGAGAGGTCAAACTCTCTCCTTGTGAATTCCTCCTCACATGATGGACTATGATGTTTCTCTCCATGATCTTGGAGAGCTCTTCGTTCCGAATCCAACGAGCCCAAGATCATCAAAATCGGAGTCCGGATGAAAAAGTTATTGCAGTTTCCGTTTTGTTATTTCTGTCAGTTTTCAGCAAACCGGATATTCCGGTTTTTTCCTGAACCGGAATATCCGGCTGGGCCGGATTTTCCGGGTTTAGTTGGCACCGGAATATCCGGTCATCCCCAGTTTTTCCAGAATTTCTGATACGGACTTCACGGCGCGAGCCTTTGTGCTCGGCCGGATTTTTGGGCCGGATATTTGGGTCAGGGACCGGATATTCCGGCCTAAGTGAGGCTGCAATGGCTATTTTCGTGGGAGGGGCTATAAATACCCCTCCCCTTCTTCAACCTTAGACAGCTCGTTTTTCCCCTGTCTCTTCTCCATTGTTGACCCTGGAAAGCTTGCCCCTCTCCCAATTCCTCCCATGATTCTTGCATATCTTTGAGGGATTTGAGAGAGGAGATCTAGATCTACATTTCCACCAATCAATCTCTCCTCTAAGTGAGGGGAACCTAGTGGATCTAGATCTTGAAGTTCTTGTGTGGTTCTCTTCTTTGTTCTTCCTCTCTTCTCCCCCCATAAGCATTAGTTGCTTTTGGTGGGATTTGAGAGTGAAGGATTTGAACACTTGTGCTCTTGCTTTTTGAATTTGGTGCATCGGTGTGCTCTCCACGAGGATTCGTGGAAGTTGAAAGTTTGTGAGCTTGTTACTCTTGGGTCCTTGGACCCTAGACGCCCGTGTGGTGGTTGGACCTTTGTGGTCACTTGTAAAGCCGTTCGGGGCCCCCAATCCCGTTGTGGGTTGTGCCCCGGATAGTTGTTGAAAGATGTTCGGGAGCCTCTAATCCCATTGTGGGTTGTGCCCCAGATTGTTGTTGAAAGGCTCCGGATTTCGTCTCGAAGGATTCCGATAGTGGAAGGTGAACCAAACCTTTGTGGTGCGGTTCATCGGAGAATATGGTGAGCCTTTGTGGCGTTGAGATCGACCTTTGTGGTGCCTCACACCTCTCCAACGAGACGTACTCTCTTACTTATGCAATTTACATTGTGATAGCCTTCGTGCTTGAAGTATTCTATATATCTATCACCTTGTTGTTTGTCTTGCTTAGCATAAGTTGTTGGTGCACATAGGTGAGCCTAGTTTATTTAGGTTGTCGGCTTGTTAATTTAAACACCTAGTTTTATTCCGCAATTATCAAGCCTAAACCGGAAAAGTTTTAAACCGCCTATTCACCCCTCTAGGCGACATCATTGTCCTTTCAAATAGGGGAGTCGGTTGGGTGGCAGTTTTTGGGCCAAATGCCATCCGGGCTGTCCGCCCGGGCGTTTGGGATGACTATGAGGGCCATGACTAGAGATGCTCTTAGATGGGATTTGCTGAGTCAGCATTAGATTGCCTAGTTGGTTCGCCTAAATGTATGATGACCCTGCAAATTAGTTAACCTAGCCACCATGATTGTGATCTAGCAGTTGTCTATGTGGTGTTTGCATAGAATGTTTTCCTTCGTGCTAGGATTTCTCTCCTCCCCTAAGCCTTGAGAGTCGCCTCCCCGACTCCCTCTCCCTAGCTTTGGCAGTCTCATCGCTTAGGGTGTGAACAAGAGGCAAGGTCGGACCCGTCTACGTATAGTAGTGTTTTTTTTTAAGTGAAGGTTGGTGTTATGTCGAATGGATCCAAGTTGATGATACTCGCGAGCATTTTAATCGGTATGCTCGTCGCTGAATTATGAGAACGTTTTGGGTCCTTGGGAACCCATCTGTTAAAAAATATATATATTGGAAACTACACATGTAAGATTAGGTTATGAAGCTAGGCTTTTGAAAATTCAGAATCAACATTGTTTAGTTTTAAAAAATTGACAAAAAAGACAATTATGAGTTTTTACAATGTGTCAACCCAGATCCATCCATTTGTCTTTTTCTAGAATAAAACATTATGAATTTCGACATGGATTCTTTTACGATTGAAAAGCATATCATTTACACATCTAGATATTTTGCCGAATATCAAGAAACTACAAAATGCAAATATTGAATTGTTCAACAAACGAGGTACATAGAGCTCGGCCTGCAAAACACTTCACTCTCACCTCTTTAGGTCGTGACCTTATCCTCGCTAAACCCCACTATCGAATTATGGCACGTATGAAAACAATTTGTTGCTCCACCATCTACCCAAGTAGCCAAGTGCCTAAAACATTATGACTCATGTTGTGCGTCAGACGTAACATAAACGACCCTTTGGTCAAGGCACTCGACCGACGTAATCCAACAGACCGTGGTGTCACACAAAATTGTATGGAGAGTGTCCTACACAAATCAATTCTAAAACATCATTCAATCTAATGTAATATATATTGATTGTAATGACGGTATTAATGCAGCATATAATCATTGTCACGGTTGGCTAGGAAGCAATTGCAACTGTTAGGCCATAGAAAATCTAGTATATTCCATTCGATCTTTGATGTACTACCAAAAGCTTGTTTTAAATAGGCCACAACTAAAAAACTGGCCATTGTGTACTTTGTGAGGGGAAAAGGCAACGGTGTCTATTTTATGATGGAAAAGACGGTGGTGCCCCTGATGTGGATGGCTCTAATCTTGTTCTTTGCTTTTATCCAAAATGTGGATTAGAACCAATCCATAGTAGTGCGTGTTGGAATCTGCCTAAAGTGGGGAGGAAGCGGAGAACCTAAGAAGATGAATCTTTCGCCTTGGGCTCCATGCCTCCATGGCTACCAAGCTCTACATACTTGGCATATCATCTTTCTTGGTTCTTATTTGGCTTTTATCTATGTGAGTATTTAGAGCTTGTGTTCATCCCCATACCAAGCTCTAATTCATCAAAAACGGATTTCATTCGAATATCTTGTTGCGTTTTTTATGTTGGAGGATTTACCGGTTTGTCTTTTCTAAGAGAGGTCAAACTCTCTCCTTGTGAATTCCTCCTCACATGATGGACTATGATGTTTCTCTCCATGATCTTGGAGAGCTCTTTGTTCCGAATCCAACGAGCCCAAGATCATCAAAATCGGAGTCCGGATGAAAAAGTTATTGCAGTTTCCGTTTTGCTGTTTCTGTCAGTTTTCAGCAAACCGGATATTCCGGTTTTGTCCGTTTGGCCGGGCCGGATTTTCCGGGTTTAGTTGGCACCGGAATATCCGGTCATCCCCAGTTTTTCCAGAATTTCTGATACGGACTTCACGACGCGAGCCTCTGTGCTCGGCCGGATTTTTGGGCCGGATATTTGGGTCAGGGACCGGATATTCCGGCCTAAGTGAGGCTGCAACGGCTATTTTCGTGGGAGGGGCTATAAATACCCCTCCCCTTCTTCAACCTTAGACAGCTCGTTTTTTCCCTCTCTCTCCTCTCCGCCGCCGCCTGCCGTCCCCGCGCCCCCTGGGCAAGTTCCGCCGCCGAAGTCGCCGGCCGCCGGTCGGATCTGGTGCTCCGTCGCCCCGGGGCCCTTCTCCTCCAAGAAGTTCCTCATATGGATGAGGGTAACTCCATCTATCTTGAATCTTTTTGGGCTTTTCTCCTCCAAGAAGTTCCTCATATGGATGAGGGTAACTCCATCTATATGGATGAGGGTAACAATGGACATTATTGGTATCAGAGCCTCGGCTCTCTTTTTGGGCTTTACCGCCTAGAGAGTTAAAGATGTCGTTTAGAGAATTAGTGCACGATCCCACTTTCATATTCGATGGCACAAATTATGATGTTTGGAAAATTCGCATGCTTAATCTTTTTAAGGCCATGGGTCCAAATTATTTTAAGAGGATTGTAGATGTGAGTTTATCTCCTCCAAAGGATTTCCAAGAATTATCTTTAGAGGATGAGATAAACTCTCATCTCGAGACTCAAGTTACTAATGGTCTTATATGTGCTTTGACCGATGTAGTTCTTGCTTCAATCATGCCTTTTCGAAATGCACATGAGCTTTGGACCAAGCTTCAAGATATATATGAAGTGTCCAAAATTATTGAGGATGATTGTTCTCCCTCCACCTCCGGCCGTGATGAGTTCACAACTTCTTCCACTTCACCAACATGTGATTTGTCACAAGATAATGATATGGTGAGTGGTGATAGAAATTGCATTGTTGATGGTGAACTTTCTATTGACTATACTTCTTCTCTATCACATTGCAATGTTCTATCTTTGGACTTAAACTCTTCTAGCACTCCAAATGTCATACATGCTAGAGTTGATGGTCCTTGCATATCATGTAATAGTTGCTTAACTAAATCTAATGATGATATGCTCTCTAAGTCTTGTTGTCATGAATATAATGCTTCCATATCCTCTAGTACTTGCATGACTAACAATGTAGAGGAATCCCAACAATTGTTGGAACAAGACATGGACCTCAATGGTGCTTCAAGTAATTCTTCATCCTCCTCACCCATTAATCATGTTTGCCTTATGGCTAAGGATTCTAAGGTAACTTCTACCTCGAATCCTGAGATATGTGATGATGTGGTTGAGGATCCTCATGGAGAATATTTTGACATTGAAACCTTAACCAAGAAGGGTGAGATTGTTCTTGGTGCTCTTCCCAAAGGTAGTAAAGCTATCTCTTCTCTATGTGAAATCGTTGCTCATGGTATTAAATGTATAGAAATCATTGAGGATTTGGATACTCAATTTGAGGAAAAATGTAAAATTGAGAGAGAAGATGCTAATGATAAAGCATCCTTAGAGAATGCCCTTGAGGACGAGCAAGAGCTTCGAGTGTCTCTTGAGGAGAAACTTGAATCTCTTGATGAATCAAATGATCTTATCATTGCTAAAATCATTAAGGAAAGAGATCATGCTATTGCTAAATATAAAGTGCTTAAAAAGGAAAAGGTTGAATTTGGTGTTGGCAATGCTAGACTAAGTGAGGACATAGAGAGACTTGACAAAGCTCATAAGGCTTTGGAAAGTGAACACTCTCTCCTTATCAAGTCTCATGATCAACTCCAAACTCAACTATCTAAGAATGATAAGCTTGTCAAGTTGTCTTCTTCCATTTCTAATGATAATGATGCTTGTGCTACTAACTCCACTTCTTGTGAAGCATCTATTTTGAAGGAGAATGTTGAGCTAAGGGCCCAACTTGAGTTGCTAACTAGCAAGTATGGGAAATTGGAAGAAAGTCATGAAAAGCTCTCTAGCTCTAATGACGATCTTCTAGCATCCCATGCTAAGCTAAAATTAGCTCATGAGGCTATTGTGTCAAAGGTAACATCTTGTAAGCCTCATGTGGACAATGGCACAACTCCTACTCTTAATGCTATAATGTCTTGTGCTAGTCCTAGTGATTCATCCACTCACAATGTTGCTACATCTTGTGATGAATTACTTTCCATACCTTGTTGCTCTAACAATGAAGCTTCTACTTCCTCTAGTATTTGTGTTGATACTAACCATGTAGAGGAATTAAAAGAGCTCAAGGCCCAAGTCACTTCTTTGAAGAAAGACTTGGAAAAGCGTCATGTTGGGATGTCCACACTTGACAATATGTTGAGTGTTCAAAGACGCCCCAATGACAAGAGTGGACTTGGATTCAACTCCAATAACAAGAACAAGTCCAAGATCAACAAGAAGAAAAAGGGCCAAGAACAAGTCAAAGATTCAGCCAAGATTGTTTGCTTCAAGTGCAAAGTTGAAGGGCACCATGTTAGATCTTGCCCTTTGAAGAAGAAGCGTCTTAGTGAGAAGCAACAAGGGAAGAAGCCTCAAGTTCAAACTCAAGTTCCTCAAGTTGAAGAACGGCCTCTTCCCAAGAAGAATCAAGCTACTCCTCCTCAAGTCGAGATTACAACCAAGAAGAAAGGAGGAAGTCGATGTTGCTACCTATGTCATGAAAAGGGTCACCTTGCTTCTTCATGCACAAATGGTACCTTATCCAACCCCATTATAGTTGATGATGTTTATTCTCTTCTGAAGGATAAGGTTGGCAATGTGTTTGCCAAATATGTTGGTACTCAAAGTGGTGTCAAGAAAAGAACCATTTGGGTTACCAAACCTATTGTGTCTAACCTCTTAGGACCCAACTTGGTTGGGGACCAACAAGCTAAAACTTGATCAATAGGTGTTATTGGAGGGCATTGGAGACTTGGCTACATCATGAAGAATTAAGGGCTCTTCATCAATTATATTCTCTCAAGCCAAGTCATTCGGGTTACATTGTTCTATCTCTTTTCCAATGTTCCTCCTTGCGGTAACTTGTGCTTATACCATATATTCATTGAAAGTTGCTTGCACCCTTGCATGTGTTAGGTTTTGTACCTTGCTAGTGTTTGTATGTGTTGTGCTCTCTACTTACTTATCTCGAGAAATCAAGTATGTGTATTTTGGTTTGCACACCATTTACTTGTTTTTTGAGCCTTATTGCTTTTATATGCTATCTTATCTTGTTGGCTCTCTTTGAGAGATTAATGGACTATCCATTTTTGGAGAGTGATATGCTTCGTGCACTTCACAATCCTAAAAATGTGTGTACATGAGGAATACCACTTAGTATTGATATTTCAGTATTATCTATTCTCTATGTGGTATGTCATGCTCATAAGAAATTCAAATCCTAAATGGCTAAGATGTGCATGAAATTCAATTTCATATCAATATGCACATGTTTATGTGGAGTTTGTCCTATGTATTGTAGTTGCTCTAACTACTTTGGACCCAATTAGTTTGGTTACCATGTTGTACTTGAATGTGTTTTAGGTACATTGGAGATGCATTGGAAGGTTGTCTCATTTACAAGGAAGGTGGTGTCACCATGTGTTCATTGGAGCCAAGTTTGGATGATCGTTAACTCTTATCTTCTACATCACCAATGCTATCCCGGTAACAAGTATCTACTTCATGCATACTTTTCTAGCTTTCAACCTTGTGCAGGTTGTATCTTGGCATGAATCTTTTTGTTGCAATTAATTTGGTTCTTGCAAAACGTCTTTATTGCAAATGTGAGTAAGCCGGGATGATTACATATAAGGGGACTATATATTCATTTCTATGATTCATCGATCCCAATTATGTCAATCTAGCACTTTCTACTTAAAGTCTCTCATGTGCGACATTGATGATTTTTCAAAATCATTTGCGTTTTGTGATACTTGTTATCTTACTCGGAGCCTCCTTTTGTTAACCTTTATTCCTTGTGGATAGTTTTTGATGCTATGATGAGTATGTGTTGGAAATTCATTTATATTCCGTTAAGATATAATTCGGCTTTGTGCTATGTTTTTAAGCAAAGATCTTATTGGTGTATTTATGACTTCCTCTTGGATATCATGATCTTTACCCTTGTATCTATCTTGTGTGTACATGTTTATTTGTAGACCCATATCTTAGTGTGTCTACTTAGAAACTTATACACATGAGAATAGTACATCTTTAATTGATATTCAAATTCTTTAGTGATCACCTCTTATTGCTTTTGATTCTTTGGTGGTTTCTAAATGGCACAAGCTTTAATTTTTTTGTGTTATGCTTTTTGCATCTTACTAAGCTTGTGGAGCTATTTGATTTATCTTCTTTTGGTGTGTGGGTATGGAAAAGACATGATATGCACTATGTGCAACTCCTTTTGAAAGACTATGTTGATGCTTTTGCTCATCCTTATATTAGTCTCCTATAATGTCTTTTTATCTCACACCCATTATTTTATTTGCCGCTCCTTGCTCTTGTTGCAATTTTTTTTTGTTGCAAGTTGTTTTTGCTTCACTTCTCATTTATATTCTCTTGCATGTGCTTGTGTTCGAATTTATCTAGGAGGGAGTGAGGATTCCATGTTGTGCACACTATATTGAAATACAAATCCTATTTGTGCACGTACCTTGGGGAGTTCCCTCTTGATATTTAGAACACTTTTCGGATCCTTTTGATTGCTTGCTTCTTTCGTTGAAGTATCTTTCTATTTGATATTCTCTTGCAATCTTTGGATCCTCAATATAGTTTGATCTCCCTCCATCTATTCTTCATTGGATATGTGCATTTGATTTCACTCACATTATGAGAAATGCACACTTTATGGTGGAGCTCTTATTATATTGGCCTTCTTACTTTTCACCCATTTCGTCAATCGATGCCAATGGGGGAGAAATTTAGAGGGTTTAAGGGAATATGAGTTTGTTCTCTTGCGGTTCTCTTGCATCCTTGCTCTTTGTGTTGCATGGTTGCTTAAATTCATTATATAAACCCTCGTAAAAGGGATTGTGATCATGTAAAATGCATACATGAACTTTGCACTTTATTCACTCATATTCCAATCATATTTGCATCATATAAGGGTTATATCAATGTTTTATCATGATTTTGGAAATATCTTAACGATTTCCTATTTTTATGGAATTAACCCTGCACAGGCAGAAAACCCTAGTTTTGTATTTTAATGTTTCAGGGACCCAAACGTCGTCCAAATCACCTGCAAATTTAGGGGCGTCATTTTTTGGAAGGAAGAAGACCTGTGGGCGAAGGAAGCGATCAAACGGAGGCCGAGGGCCAAAAGAGGGGGGCCCACGCGGCCACAGTACCAGGCCGCGTGGGACCCACCCATCTGGCCCTCGAGGCTCCGTTGCCGTTGATCTTTGCTCCACCGACTCCGTCTTGACCTAAAAACGCCTATAAAGGGTCCCCCGACGTTCTCTGGAAGGAGGCGGCGGAGAAACACAGAACCACGAAACAGAGAGTCAGAAGGCTGCCGCCGGAGAAGATCGGAGGGGGGAAACGCCGCCGGAGTCACCTCCGGAGGGCTCCACCCCCTCCGGCGTGTTCATCATCAACATCTACAGCAAGAACTTCTCCACCATCATCACCATGATGAAGGGGGAGTAGTCCACCCCCTGGACTTGGGTTTGTGGTGGTAACTTATGTATCTCTCCTCTCTCTTGAGCTTCACTAATTAGTACCGTATGAGCTGCTAAACATGATTACGGTCATCTATGTAATACCTTTGTGGTGAATATTGTGGTATGAGATGATTTGTTATGCATTTACCGTTGTGTTGGATCTTTTATGACTTGTCATACTTTGGTTGAATATTGTTCTTAAAGAAGTATGATGTATGTGGGTACGGGATGGCCGATGTGACACGGCATAGGTATTGAGTGACACAGTACCGCCCAACATCCTTTATCTGGGGGTAAAAAGAAAGAGTATGATGTGGGAGTGAGAGCAACCACGCTAGCCTTACGAGGGTGACCTAGCAACACAAATGAGTACTTCTTTCAACTATGTGTTTTAGGACATATAGCCGTTATAAAAGCTACCATTAAAACATGACAATTGTGTGTACTTTATCTATAACATGATAATCACAGTAGATGAGGGAGAGAGGATTAAGTGAACCCATGAACCCATGTCCATTGTTCCTATAAGAAACTCACACTTGAGCTTGTCCTCTTGCTGCATAGAGGATTGGGCTTTCTCTCTCTTTGAGAGCTTTTGCTTGCTACCATTTGTCTTGTCCTCTTGCATTGAAGAGGATTGGGACACTTTTACATTCTTGCTTGGTTACTTCCATCCATCAACCACCTTGTTCTCCAAACTTGTTTAGTGCATAATCAACTAAAACTTGTGACACTTTAGTTGTAGGGAATAGATAACTTTTCCTTCTTGCTCCTGCGGATCGATACCTTACTTCCACATTGAGAGGTGCTACGGTGATCCCTTGCTCTTGGGGGTATCAAGTACTTTTCTGGCGCCGTTGCCGGGGAGCGTAGCGCTTAAGTTTCTATTCTTGTGTGCACTAGACTAAGCTTGGGGAGGTTCCTTTTATATCTTGCAATCATCTAAGCTTGGGGAGGTTCTTTAACTTGTTTAATGATACTATGTCTCCCATTTATGATGATGAATATGATATTTTCAGTCCACCTCACTTCAACCATCTTGATACCAAATAAGAAGCCTAGCTATATGGCTATAAAGAAAGCGCTTTGCGGGAGGCAACCCGGTTATTTTTTGTGTGATTTTCTTTGTGTCCTCTTGCTGTACAAGAGACTTTGTTTATAGTTTAGGTTCTGGTTTTCAATAAAGTGCCAAGTTTTACCCTTTTTGGTTTGAAAAAGTTGCTTATAGTTCGGAGATTTTATTCCTGCACGAGTCAGTGCACGGTATGATTTTTAATTCTTATTCTGTAACTCCGAATGAGCTCATATTTGAACTGTAGTTGCAACTTTTCATCCTCTGTATGCATGAATTTTTTCGGAATTTTTCGAGAAAGTTTGGTAGGGTAGAAAAATACGTTTTGCTGCTGCTGTTTTTCTGGACAGATTCTGTCCCATTTTGTTTGATGCATGCTTTGAGCTTTTAAGTTGAATCTTTTTGATCCAATTGAGTTTATGAGTAGGCATACAACATTATACACTTTCTGGACATCTCATATGAATTTTTGTTCAAGGATTATATGCAGCAAGAAACATATTTGTTTATCACTATTAATGCACCCCACAGAAAAGAAATGGGAGAAACGGTGTTTTGAAGTTTTTTCACAGGGATTGGAGGAGATGCACCAAGAGCTATCCAAGGATGGTGAAGACCATAAGCTTGGGGATGTGAAGACAACCCCGCTGGACCTACACACTCTCGGTTTGCACACGTCCAACTTCTGTTTTTCGATCGAAACACTTTATCGCATAAACTTGGAGCGTCTTTTTGTTTGTTTTGGTTTGATTTTTTGAGAGACCACCACACTATCATTTATATATGAGAGCTACTGGAAATATGGGTTGAAATATGTTGGATGCTTTTATAAGATTGGGAAAAGGGATGTTTGAGTTGATTTTTAATGATACATATAGTTGCATGATTCATGAGCTTGTTTATGAGTAATAGTTTGCAAATCTTTTTGAAGAGCTATCACTTATTCATGTTTTGGTGCTGATTGTTATTTTACTTGGTTTAACATGGATTAGTTAGTTCTATGGACACTCATGCATGCATCTAGATGGTCAACTTTCTCCCTTTTGCTAGCCCAAACATTCCAACAAGTCAAAACTTGTTTCCAACACCTTCAACCAAAGTTATTCCAGTGAGTCCACCATATCTACCTACTAGCTATATGCTATTCCGAGTATGTTCATCATGATATTTGTGTTATCTATACCTCTGAATGAAAATGATTATGTTATTGATTGCCATGGAAAAGTTGGTTATATAGCTCTCACGAACTTGATGCACATTTTTACTATCATTGCATAAATAAAACATGACCCATTGTGATTAAGATTATGATGCTAGTGGCTTGATAAATGTTCGAGGTTGGGAGTTAGCCCATATGTGCTGTCACATGCAAAGCTTTCAACATGCTCCATTTAGTTGATATCATGTGCTTTTGTCTATGGATGCTATCATGTGAAATAATGGGAAATGATTAGTTTAAATGAGTTTGTATAAATGGTTAGAGAGACGCCTGGGCCGCTAATCTAAGCCATGCATATTCATGGTGGAAATTTACTTACATGCTATGGTGAATTCTATGACACACCTTACAATAAAAAGCTATTCCAATGGTAAATAAAAAGGGTGTTGAGGTGTTCATTTGTTTGTTTGTCTTGTCATTTTGATATGGGCTTGTTCCATATCTGGGACAAGAGGTACCCCAGTTGACGCTCTTGATGATACTATTATTACTTACAATGATATAACTTGAACTTGCTTTTCCCAAGTTGAGTAACATGGTGTAGTACTTGTATTCAAGGGGCATGAGACACCCAACCTTTACTTTGTCAAGCACACTACTCATATTTGCTTTCACATTAAACTTAATCATTCAAGATGCTATGATAGGGGCAATGAGAGCTTGACACCAAGAATTCCACATTGCAATCATTAACTTAAGTAGAAGAGTTTGGAAGTTAGATGAAACTTATGCATGCTTTACCTCTACTCACATATACATCTTTCCAAAGTGTCCACCTTTATATTCAGATTTTCATCTACACTCTATGACCATTGTAGGATGTTCTTGCTTATCATTATGCATACATGTGTCCATATTACTTGCTTCTATGTTACACTTTGTGAACTATCAATGAACATCCTTGTCTTGAATACTTGATATCACTTCATAAACTATCTTGCATATTGCTACTCCTTTGAAGAATGAATCATTTGACTTTATGTAGCAATTGTAATCATCTTTGATATCCATTGTTAGTATTAAATTGCAAAGTCCATGTTAGTTTTATCACCTTCATACTCGAGGACGAGCATGGGTTAAGCTTGGGGATGTTGATGCATGTAAAATGCATACATGAACTTTGCACTTTATTCACTCATATTCCAATCATATTTGCATCATATAAGGGTTATATCAATGTTTTATCATGATTTTGGAAATATCTTAATGATTTCCTATTTTTATGGAATTAACCCTGCACAGGCAGAAAACCCTAGTTTTGTATTTTAATGTTTCAGGGACCCAAACGTCGTCCAAATCACCTGCAAATTTAGGGCGTCATTTTTTGGAAGGAAGAAGACCTGTGGGCGAAGGAAGCGATCAAACGGAGGCCCGAGGCCAAAAGGGGGCCCACGCGGCCACAGTACCAGGCCGCGTGGGACCCACCCATCTGGCCCTCGAGGCTCCGTTGCCGTTGATCTTTGCTCCACCGACTCCGTCTTGACCTAAAAACGCCTATAAAAAAGGTCCCCCGACGTTCTCTGGAAGGAGGCGGCGGAGAAACACAGAACCACGAAACAGAGAGTCAGAAGGCTGCCGCCGGAGAAGATCGGAGGGGGGAAACGCCGCCGGAGTCACCTCCGGAGGGCTCCACCCCCCTCCGGCGTGTTCATCATCAACATCTACAGCAAGAACTTCTCCACCATCATCACCATGATGAAGGGGGAGTAGTCCACCCCCTGGACTGGGTTTGTGGTGGTAACTTTTGTATCTCTCCTCTCTCTTGAGCTTCACTAATTAGTACCGTATGAGCTGCTAAACATGATTACGGTCATCTATGTAATACCTTTGTGGTGAATATTGTGGTGTGAGATGATTTGTTATGCATTTACCGTTGTGTTGGAGCTTTTTGACTTGTCATTTGTGAATATTGTTCTTGAAGTATGATGTATGTGGGTACGGGATGGCCGATGTGACACGGCATAGGTATTGAGTGACACAGTACCGCCCAACATCCTTTATCTGGGGGTAAAAAGAAAGAGTATGATGTGGGAGTGAGAGAAACCACGCTAGCCTTACGAGGGTGACCTAGCAACACAAATGAGTATTTCTTTCAACTATGTGTTTTAGGACATATAGCCGTATAAAAGCTACCATTAAAACATGACAATTGTGTGTACTTTATCTATAACATGATAATCACCGTAGATGAGGGAGAGAGGATTAAGTGAACCCATGAACCATGTCCATTGTTCCTATAAGAAACTCACACTTGAGCTTGTCCTCTTGCTGCATAGAGGATTGGGCTTTCTCTCTCTTTGAGAGCTTTTGCTTGCTACCATTTGTCTTGTCCTCTTGCATTGAAGAGGATTGGGACACTTTTACATTCTTGCTTGGTTACTTCCATCCATCAACCACCTTGTTCTCCAAACTTGTTTAGTGCATAATCAACTAAAACTTGTGACACTTTAGTTGTAGGGAATAGATAACTTTTCCTTCTTGCTCCTGCGGATCGATACCTTACTTCCACATTGAGAGGTGCTACGGTGATCCCTTGCTCTTGGGGGTAATCAGATTGTCATTTTTTTCGAAACCGAGGCAAAAGCTTTGCCTCACCACTTATTAAGCAGAAGGTGCCCGGTTTATTATGGAAGAAACCGGGCGAAAACCATACAACAACACGACACAACCACGGGGCGAAGCCCCACAACCTCGAGAAACCACGACGCCGCACGACGCGGCCACCCACAGCCCAAGCTGCACCAGGTAAGCCGCTCGCAGACCACGGCCGCCGAACCAACATCCGGGGCCGCCGCCCCGGCCTAAAAGACAACGCTGCTGCCGCAGCCCAAGCAGCCCCGACAGCCTCGCCGCCAGCACCCCCTTCCGGGACCGCCATCCCGACATAGCACCGCTCGTAACCGAGCCACAACGCCGCACGAACCAGCCACCTGCAACCCAGGCTGCCCAGGGAGAGCTGCTCGCAGACCACGGACGTCGTACCAACATCCGGGGCCGCCGCCCGGCCTAAAAGACGCCCGCCGCAACACAAAGAACCCTCCGGGGAGCTGCGACATCTCCCCCAACAGCACAAAGGCAGCGTAGCTCCGACTCTGAGGAAGAGCTAAGAAGGAGAACCAGGCAGGCTGGCGCCGAGGAAACCCGCCGAAAGGAACACCTGTTGCCAGTCATCGTACACCACCGGGGACCCACCGCAGCAGCTTCGACTTCACAGCAACAAGACATGCCGAGGCAGCCCCAAGGACGCCGGAGAAGAGCCAACTACCGCAGCCAAAGCCACGTCTCCGACCTCGCTCGTCCTCATCATCGTCGCCACAGAAGCCTCAACGCGAACACCTCGGCCTTCCACTGGTCCTCTTGCCGAAATCCAGCTTCAAAGACGAAGCCCTCAAGAGGGAAACGACGCCAGGGCGCCGTCATCGTCCGACCACAAGGTCAAGAGTTTCCCCCGGAGCTGGACCACCGATTGGAACGGAGCAAGAGGGGGCTGCAACAAATCAGCGATGCCTCCAAGAAGGTAAACGACGGCCACAGCCGCCGCCATCACTAGCCACGGTACAGACCGGGACGGGGTTTTCACCCTAGCTCCAAGCACACCCTCAGCCGCACCACCAACACCGGCGCCGGCAAGCCTCACCAACCACCACCACCAACGCCGGCGCATCATCGGCCCACTGCCCGACCCGACCTGGCCGGCATAGCCTCCACGCCACTGCTCCCAGCACCTCGCCCAACCCACCGCACCCAACCACCACCTGACCATCAGAGAAGAAGGCCCAGAACCATCGATCTTGCACCAGAGCTCTGCACCGCGCGGAGGCACCGGGACGAAGATGGACAGCACCTCCGAGCACCACGCCGGCAGGAGTACTGAAGCCTCCACCTCCGGCCGCCGCGCCGCCCCAAAGCAGCCGCGCCGACCGCCGTCAACCACCACGGGCCGCCGCCAAAACGGCACCACCTCCACCCGGGGCTGCCGCCCGGCACACGCTGCCAGCAGCCACAGCAACGCAGCTCCTCCATGTCCAGCACCCCTCCACCGCGGCAGCAGGACCACCTCCCCCGTCCACCACCGTCACCACCTCCTCCACGCGCCCCGCAGCTCCTCCGTGGACAAGGCCACCGAGCAGCCGCAGCACCTCCACGACCACCTCCGCAGCCCTCCACGCCGGCTGCCTCCACCTCCGCCGTGGCGGCCATCACGCACGCGGACGGCCACCGCGGCGCCAGCACCGAGCGCCGCCATGCGCGACCTCCAGAGGCCCTCGTCCCGCGCGAGGAGATGACCCTCAGGGTCCGCCTCCAGCCCCTCCATCCTTGACGGCCGGGGCGCCGCCACCGCCGCCGGCGCCGGCAGCGGCAGCGGCCTAGGAGGCCCGAAGCCGTGGTCGCGCGAGCTGCGAATGGGGAGCCTCCGGAGCCCCCGCGCGAGGGGCCCGGGAGGAGGGGAGGAGGGGGGAGGTGGAGGGGAGGGAGGGGCGGCGGTGAGAGCCTGGCGGCGGCGGCGCTGAGGTGCGGAGGAACCCTAGAGCGCTCCGTGTGTTGTTAATTGTGAAAGGGATTGTCATCAATTACAAAAATGGGGAGATTGAAAGTGCATGGTTGCCCCATGCGTGGTTTTGGTAATTAATGACAATCTTTATGGTGTAATGTTTACATTGAGATTTTCTTATAGATCTTGTCCATGGGAAAATATAGGAGTTCATGTGTTGGACTCTTGAAGATGACATGATGACCAATGCTCTATTCAAGGGTTTATATGAATCATGTGTAGAGTTGAGCTCATTGCAAGTATGGCTTGGAAAAGAAGATTGAGTGAACAATCATGTTTACCTCCAAGCCATCATACATATCAAGAAAAGAAGACGAAGTGCAAGTTCAATATGATGCATCTCGGAATATATCATTTGACTGAATCTTGCAAAGGAGACATGAAGACGGAGCTTAGCGAGGCCCTTCCATAATGGAGTATGGGGGAGCATTTGGAGAAGTCTTCATCAAGTATGTGCTAGCAAGCACAATCAAGAAAGGTGTTCCAACTTGAGAGAGTCAAGATCGCATCATCGAGCTCAAGTGGAATGCGCAAGGCAAAGGTATGATCTTGATAGGTTTTCTATTTTACCGGTCTCATGTTGTTAGTGGGAGACCGGGTTTTAGGATAGACGGCGTACTATCAAGAGGGGCTCTCAAGTGAGTAACTTGATCGCATCTTTGTGGAGAGATCAAACCTTTACATACTTGGCATATCATCTTTCTTGGTTCTTATTTGGCTTTTATCTATGTGAGGATTTAGAGCTTGTGTTCATCCCCATACCAAGCTCTAATTCATCAAAAACAGATTTCATTCGAATATCTTGTTGCGTTTTTTATGTTGGAGGATTTACCGGTTTGTCTTTTCTAAGAGAGGTCAAACTCTCTCCTTGTGAATTCCTCCTCACATGATGGACTATGATGTTTCTCTCCATGATCTTGGAGAGCTCTTCGTTCCGAATCCAACGAGCCCAAGATCATCAAAATCGGAGTCCGGATGAAAAAGTTATTGCAGTTTCCGTTTTGTTATTTCTGTCAGTTTTCAGCAAACCGGATATTCCGGTTTTTTCCTGAACCGGAATATCCGGCTGGGCCGGATTTTCCGGGTTTAGTTGGCACCGGAATATCGGTCATCCCCAGTTTTTCCAGAATTTCTGATACGGACTTCACGGCGCGAGCCTTTGTGCTCGGCCGGATTTTTGGGCCGGATATTTGGGTCAGGGACCGGATATTCCGGCCTAAGTGAGGCTGCAATGGCTATTTTCGTGGGAGGGGCTATAAATACCCCTCCCCTTCTTCAACCTTAGACAACTCGTTTTTCCCTCTCTCTCTCCATTGTTGACCTTGGAAAGCTTGCCCCTCTCCCAATTCCTCCCATGATTCTTGCATATCTTTGAGGGATTTGAGAGAGGAGATCTAGATCTACATTTCCACCAATCAATATCTCCTCTAAGTGAGGGGAACCTAGTGGATCTAGATCTTGAAGTTCTTGTGTGGTTCTCTTCTTTGTTCTTCCTCTCTTCTCCCCCCATAAGCATTAGTTGCTTTTGGTGGGATTTGAGAGTGAAGGATTTGAACACTTGTGCTCTTGCTTTTTGCATTTGGTGCATCGGTGTGCTCTCCACGAGGATTCGTGGAAGTTGAAAGTTTGTGAGCTTGTTACTCTTGGGTCCTTGGACCCTAGACGCCCGTGTGGTGGTTGGACCTTTGTGGTCACTTGTAAAGCCGTTCGGGGCCCCCAATCCCGTTGTGGGTTGTGCCCCGGATAGTTGTTGAAAGACGTTCGGGAGCCTCTAATCCCATTGTGGGTTGTGCCCCAGATTGTTGTTGAAAGGCTCCGGATTTCGTCTCGAAGGATTCCGATAGTGGAAGGTGAACCAAACCTTTGTGGTGCGGTTCATCGGAGAATATGGTGAGCCTTTGTGGCGTTGAGATCGACCTTTGTGGTGCCTCACACCTCTCCAACGAGACGTACTCTCTTACTTATGCAATTTACATTGTGATAGCCTTCGTGCTTGAAGTATTCTATATAGCTATCACCTTGTTGTTTGTCTTGCTTAGCATAAGTTGTTGGTGCACATAGGTGAGCCTAGTTTATTTAGGTTGTCGGCTTGTTAATTTAAACACCTAGTTTTATTCCGCAATTATCAAGCCTAAACCGGAAAAGTTTTAAACCGCCTATTCACCCCCTCTAGGCGACACCATTGTCCTTTCAAATAGGGGAGTCGGTTGGGTGGCAGTTTTTGGGCCAAATGCCATCCGGGCTGTCCGCCCGGGCGTTTGGGATGACTATGAGGGCCATGACTAGAGATGCTCTTAGATGGGATTTGCTGAGTCAGCATTAGATTGCCTGGTTGGTTCGCCTAAATGTATGATGACCCTGCAAATTAGTTAACCTAGCCACCATGATTGTGATCTAGCAGTTGTCTATGTGGTGTTTGCATAGAATGTTTTCCTTCGTGCTAGGATTTCTCTCTCCTCCCCTAAGCCTTGAGAGTCGCCTCCCCGACTCCCTCTCCCTAGCTTTGGCAGTCTCATCGCTTAGGGTGTGAACAAGAGGCAAGGTCGGACCCGTCTACGTATAGTAGTGTGTTTTTTTAAGTGAAGGTTGGTGTTATGTCGAATGGATCCAAGTTGATGATACTCGCGAGCATTTTAATCGGTATGCTCGTCGCTGAATTATGAGAACGTTTTGGGTCCTTGGGAACCCATCTGTTAAAAATATATATATTGGAAACTACACATGTAAGATTAGGTTATGAAGCTAGGCTTTTGAAAATTCAGAATCAACATTGTTTAGTTTTAAAAAATTGACAAAAAAGACAATTATGAGTTTTTACAATGTGTCAACCCAGATCCATCCATTTGTCTTTTTCTAGAATAAAACATTATGAATTTCGACATGGATTCTTTTACGATTGAAAAGCATATCATTTACACATCTAGATATTTTGCCGAATATCAAGAAACTACAAAATGCAAATATTGAATTGTTCAACAAACGAGGTACATAGAGCTCGGCCTGCAAAACACTTCACTCTCACCTCTTTAGGTCGTGACCTTATCCTCGCTAAACCCCACTATCGAATTATGGCACGTATGAAAACAATTTGTTGCTCCACCATCTACCCAAGTAGCCAAGTGCCTAAAACATTATGACTCATGTTGTGCGTCAGACGTAACATAAACGACCCTTTGGTCAAGGCACTCGACCGACGTAATCCAACAGACCGTGGTGTCACACAAAATTGTATGGAGAGTGTCCTACACAAATCAATTCTAAAACATCATTCAATCTAATGTAATATATATTGATTGTAATGACGGTATTAATGCAGCATATAATCATTGTCACGGTCGGCTAGGAAGCAATTGCAACTGTTAGGCCATAGAAAATCTAGTATATTCCATTCGATCTGTGATGTACTACCAAAAGCTTGTTTTAAATAGGCCACAACTAAAAAACCGGCCACTGTGTACTTTGTGAGGGGAAAAGGCAACGGTGTCTATTTTATGATGGAAAAGACGGTGGTGCCCCTGATGTGGATGGCTCTAATCTTGTTCTTTGCTTTTATCCAAAATGTGGATTAGAACCAATCCATAGTAGTGCGTGTTGGAATCTGCCTAAAGTGGGGAGGAAGCGGAGAACCTAAGAAGATGAATCTTTCGCCTTGGGCTCCATGCCTCCATGGCTACCATGTCAGGTCACCCACTCCAATTCCATGCCAACCTTTGGTGCACATGATACATGTACCAGAGTTTCCACAGACGTATACGCTCTTGGCGGCAAAGCTAGATCTCTTTTTCAGAAATTGTGTCAAAGCAAGATCCTTGGGAACATCCTTAGACCATTACTGAAAAACGAAGAATGATTGCCGTTCAATGTGAGTAATTAACCATCTGTTCATTAAAAAGCACCTAATATGTTTGGAGCCATCTGTTACAAAAGCACGAGCATATAGTTGGCGATATGATGCAAAGGCTACAAGCACCAATGACCACCGTGAGTATATAGAGCATTTCATGCGAAATTAAAATTTAAAGCAGTGGTTGGATTACCGGATCCAAGACCATCAACTCTAGACAGTGGGGGGGGGGGGGGGGGGGGACGTGTCGCTCGACGTGGGCAACTCGCCCCTCCATCAAGCCCCAACACCGCCACAAATTTAGTCCTCCTCACCGCATCCGCCGTTTGCTGTGGTGGCGGGAGACTTGCTCTGTTGCTCTCTACGGAGGGTGGTGGAGTCCTCCTCGCGGCGGCGACTTGTGCGATGTCTTGGGGGCTGTCTAGTGGCCATGCGCGGCGTCAAGGTGGCACGGGGCGCATCAGTCTGACTGCTACGTCCCGAGATTGGCTCTTGTGGACTAATTTTTTTTCTTCTATGCATAGGCATTGGTCAATAAACGACATGTGGCCGGTTGGTCTCAATTTTGAGTGTCGGGGTGAACGACGTCAAGACTGGAGCGGGTAAAGACCTTGCCTACTAGGAAGGTGGTGGTGACTTGACGCTGTTGCTTCGTTCTTCAAGGTGTCGTTCAGGCGGTGTTTTCGTTCCTCCATCCAACGCAACATCGGGAATAACCTCATATCATGTCATGCATAGAGCGACGGTAGGGCATGTATATATGTCGCTCGCCCTCATGGGGGCACCATTTTTGGAGTTCTTGCCGTCTTGAATGGCGTGAGGATGTCATCACGATTATGGTGGCGCCACTTGGTACGGATATGTGTTTGTCAACGATGATGTCGTCAAGCATAGTTGGGTTTGTCGCATGGGTTTCGGTACTCAGATTTGCCGGTGTGTCCAATGGTCCTTTTGTGCTTGGCAGTTCATGGTGGAGTAGGAGCTATCACGTAGGAACCACGATAGTGACTATGATGTGAAGGGTGTCATCTGCGGGAGTCTCGGTTGGTGCAAGACCTACATATTTCTCCTCCAAAGCTCGTCGTCAAAGTTGGAGATAGTTGTCATCAAAGTGGCATGGGCCGATGCCGTGTTCATGCATGAATTTGCTATAAACACTCTGTTGATGGTCACTGCGGTGAAGTCGAAGTCACTCTATCAAGAAGATACGTGATGACAACGACACAGGGGAAGCCTCGACAATGCACTCGTCTTGTCATTGTGCGGAGTGTATGTTGCTAGCTAGGTTGACAATTGCGTGAGCATGTAATTATTTTCGTCCATTTAGTTAGAATTAACAAGGTAAGTTTCTTCTTATTAATGAATTTGCGTTGTTATAGGAAAAAAGGGGGTCGGGCATAAGAGTAGTTAAAACATCAAAATATGTTTCTTACTCCACCTAATTTCCAAACGAGACTTAGACTCCTCTCAGAATGGAAGGAAGAAAATAATATAGAGACAGATGCAAAGCTTGAGCCTCTATTATAGCGTGGATGGAGCAGGCACAAGACCAGATCAGGGTTACGGCAGAGATGCGCGTAAAGGTAGCCAAGAATTGCTCATAAGAAGAAAGTTCTCAAGGTCGATGGAAAAGCTTGGAAGTGAAGCAGCACTGGTGTCGGCCATTAGTTACATCATCATCCATCCATTCTTCGGCAAAAGAGGGAAAAGGATCGATATGCCACTCCGTATTGATGTCACTTGAGATGACAATCGAGCCATGTTCTCGGAGGATAGATTTACCACAATTATCTTCTATCCGCGTGAACTACGAAGAAACTTATCCACACCCTGGCAGTAGCACAAACGCCGATCACGCTCCGGTCTTTCGAGTAATGATCATAGGACGTGCAGGGGATATGTGGTTTAATCTAAAAGAGTTATGTGCAGGGGTACGTTTGAGGGATGAGGTAGAATATAGGTGTAGATGGACTCTCACTGCCTCGGGCCAGTTTACAGTTAGGTCTCTGTATGTTGCGATTAAAGCATCACAAGTAAAAGTGCCTTACAGGAAAATTTGGTTCATGAAAACACCTTTAAAAGTAAAGGTTTTCCTATGGCTGGCCTTCAGAAAAAGTATCCTGACTAAAGATGTATTGTTGAGTAGAGGATGGAAAGGTTCAGAGAAATGTATGTTTTGCTCCAATAGAGAAACAATAGATCACCTCTTTTTCGGCTGTGTAGTTGCTAAATACCTGTGGGGGATAATTAGATGTGCTTTCAATTTAAAGACAATTCCGGTAGGTTTTGATGATTTACCTAGATGGTTAGAAACTTTTGATGTTGCTGATAGGTTCCTGGTATCGACAGGAATCGCTGCGTTGATTTGGGCAATCTGGAAAACCCGAAACAATGTCTGCTTCAACGGAGCGATCCTCCAGGATCCAACTAGTATAGTTTTTCTGATGTCTTACTATGTTTCCTATTGGGCGGTCTGCAGAAACCAAATCTACAAAGTACACAACGCAGAGGAGCAAAATTGTTGGTGCTGGTGGCAACTGAATTCTATCATCGGAACACAAGGATGGGGGCCGATGGTGATGCGGCTAACTGGAGCCTGAGCAAGCAGCATAATGATGCTGGGAGAAAAAGTTTCGGTTGTGTGTAGAAGAACTGTCCTAGAACTCCATTCATAAGTAGTTAGGGCTCCTAGCAAATGTCTGTAATGATTGGTTATCTTCTGGAGCAGGTTTGTTCTGAACTAGGCTGTGTTGCTGGTCTTTCTGGAACTAGGGATAGTTGTAGTTGTGATGTCGTGGTTGGCTCAAAGTCTCGTTCGGGGGAAGATGTACCCCTGGGGCGGAGAGCAGGGAAACAATTACATTGTGTTGTCTTATCAGTTTTCAATAAAATTGAAAATTGGGGCCTCGGCCCTTCCTTTCAAAAAAAAAGGACTTGGTTCAGCTAGACTACAGGGCACCTTCAGGTTTCAGAAGCAACGAAAGCTGCTGAAAACCCTTTCGTTGCTTCTGAAACCTGAAAGCTGCTGAAAACCCTTTTAAATAATACATCTCCCTTTTTGTTACGCACTTATGCTGAGATCAGATCAAATAGGAGACCGGAGAGAGACGAAACCTTGGTCGTCTCCCTCCCCCCGCTACAGTAGGGTAGGGCGATTTCTGAAACCTCTCGTTCGCTCCAGCTCGCCGGCGACGACTCGTTGGTTCCCCTCTCTCCGCCGGCCGCTCCGGCGGCGGGAGGGTGGGGGAACCCCGGATCTCGCCTGTACATAGCTAGGTGTGAGTGGGTTCCTCGCCGGCGACGCGTGGGAGGAGAAGGTGTTGCGGGCGTGGTGGTTTGCGGCGGCGGAGCTCTCCTCTGGTGGTTGGTCTCGGTGGAGGCCGGCTGCTTCTCTGCTTCCAGTCCGGTGCTCGCAGCTCGGTGGAGCTGCCGTGCGCCGTCTTCCCGGGCCGGAGTCCGTGTGCGGCGGATCCGGCGGATGAGCTTGAAGAAGACGCAGGTGGTCAGATCCAGTCGGAAGGCGACGAAGACGACGCAAGATGGAGGTCCTTCGTGGGATTCGAGGTTCGTTGACTTCCCGCCAGCCATGGGACTCCAGCCGATCCAAGGTTGCAAGGGCGGAGCGGCGGCGGCGCGCCAGCGGCATGTCTTCCTCGGCGACGTCGACTTCGTTATCCATAGGGGCTTGTTTGTAATTTTCGTATTTTCTGAGGACTGCCCTGTAAGGATACTGGATTAATACTACTTCGTCTTCCCGCAAAAAAAAAATAGGAGACCGGAGAGGGTGTTAATTAGTATAGTAAACTTTTGGGGTTGAGGTGTAAGGCTTATCGGCTTGCACGATCATGGCAGCCTTTCTTAGTCCATGCCATTGTTGGTCTAAATAAATCTATGCCACCATTAGCACATATCTTTGGTATGATCACGCATACGTACACTTCCTAACTTCACCTTGCCATATACTCCCTCCGTTCTAAATTAATTGACTTCTAATTGTTCACATGTGGATATATCTATACTTGTAACATGTCTAGATACGTCCACGTGTGGGCAAATAGAAGTCAATTAATTTAGAACGAAGGGAGTAGGAAGGTTTAATTAACTAGATAGTGATTTTTTTCCAGAGCTACTTAATCTTTACTATTAATTGGGAGTTCAACGTACGTTGGTAGTCCCTCACATTTTCTGCCACTATTTTCTGCCACCGCTCGGTCGTCATCCCCGCGTGGGCCAAAGAGGACGCGGCCCATATGCTGCCCACGATTATGCCGAAAGGGCTTCAAAATTCAAGCAAGGGCATCGATGTCGAGCGATTATCTCCCTGTGCATTGACTAGGGTTCCGGCGCCCCCACACCCTCGCACCGCGCCTCCGACGCGCTGGCCGCCCATGGCCGCCGCCTTGATCTCCATTGAGGCGCCCCTTGCCCATGCACCGGCTGACCGGCTGCCCATGGCCGCCGCCTTGATCTCCATTGAGGCGCCCCTTGCCCATGCACCGGCTGACCGGCCGCCTCTGCCGCCTGGCCGGTACCGCAGGGCCCACCACCGTCTCCGCCTCGATTGAAGGTCGCCACCATCATCACCCATGAAGCCTTGCTGGCCGCTGCCTAGCCTTTCAGGTCAGGAACGCCGTAGGACCACGACATCTCCCTTCTAGGTCGCCACCGGCGTCTCCCTTTCCAAGACTGCTCCACCATGAAACACCCCCAAGAGAAGCCTTAACTGATCCTTAATTCCGTTCACCGGTGAGACTGATGGGCGTTTCTCTCGGTATTACCAAAGGATCGTGCCGCCAACGCCCAACTGTTGTTCTTGTCTGAGATGATTAATTCTTGATCTTGATATGCTACTGATGCTTCAGGGATACATGACTGAATTTTATAGTGTCATATTCATCGATATAAGATTCACCTGTTTGTTTGTATACTCTATAGGGATAGGTAGTGAAGATGGAAGCCATGGTTGCAGACACACATTGAGAGATCATACTGTACAGGTAAGTTGCATGGACATTTGCTTCCGGTGAATGATTGTTTGATTTTTACAACGCTTAGAGCTGCCGGCCAAAAAATACAGGAGAGCTAGACTTTACGATTGTTCAATATTTTCAGGTTCTCCGCACAGGTCTGTTGGTTTACGGCAACCGCCTATATTTTTTCATTTATTGTCCAATTCTTACATGGACTTGGTTTGTGATGCAGCAACAAGAAGCAGCAATTCTGAGGGCATCTTCAGATAATGCCATGCAAACTATGAATGTTTATGATGAAGTAACTCCCAAGAGCTCACATGAAAGAGCTGAAAATAGAACGAGAGACCATGTCCGGTGCATCCACATTGTAATTCTGAGTGACAATTTGCAAGGTGCACATAACAAAAGAAGTACTGAAAAGAAGTTCATTTTTCCTATATCCAGACAATTAATTTTGACTTTTTGGGAATGCCATCCAGGGACAATGAATACTACCAAAGAAGTACCGAAAAGAAGATTGGGGTTTCATTTTCATCTTAGTGTGCTTAATCCATGGAACATTTGCATGACATCACTTCTGCCAAAGGGGGCCTGCTGACTCGATGCTACATAATGGTCTCTTTTCTTTGTCAAGGTAAATGCTCTTCAATTTTAGCAACGGTAATCTCCTCTTGGTGATATCCCTAATTTTAGCCGAAGGTTCTAGCAACATATTATTTTGTCTGAATGATTAAAGTTTCTTCTTCTAAACTGCTTTTGCTAATTAAGAAGAAAAGACATGACAAGAATATATGTTAGGAGCCGCTCAAACACATATGGTTTGCTTCACCTTTTTTGGTTTTACATTTTCCATGGGCCCATAGTTGGAATGTACCTGCATTGTTTGATTAATATATGCGTTCACTAGCTTTGTATGTATTTTTGGAGGCTATATGCTTGAGAAACCTTCAATGTTTACAGGCAGGAGAAAAGAGCGTGAACAAAACTGCTGGTTTGTGAGGTTTCTGAAGATCATGTGCGTGATGGCAGATGGAGTATGATATTTTAGCCCGAGAACTTAATTTGGTAGCTGCAAGCATGTTTGAAGTCAAACTTAGGAAAAATGAGCTATTACTTTGTACTTCTATTTTGCATTGATGCTGATTACTCAAATGATTGTTCGTGCTTTAGTTTGTCATTTCCATTTCCACTAGCCTGTAACGAGAACACTTGTAACAAGAAAGAGCACTTGGGCTAATGTATGTCTTGAGTTCAGTCTTCCATATCAGTTACAACTGAAGTGTGAAAGTTTTAGTTTTACAGAATGGAGAACACTCTTGAGTGCAACACAATGAGAACTCGCAGTACTTCTACTATTAGAGGTCTTCTAATAGTATTAGTAGACCCTGGCCACGGGACACCGTAGTGGAGGCGACGATGGGACGTGTTGGAGAAAGGCTTCCACGGCGGCACGTGGAACCCTACGCCACCCATCGCCGCTCTGCAAGAAAAAAATCTTATAGATTAGGTTCCATGGTCCTGAAGTAATTTGTGAAACAACTCAGTTTCTCAGAAGAAGGACTGCGAGTTCCTTTCTCTCTTAATTTTTTCCATGAAAGCTCCAAGTTGTTCCTGTTTATTTTAGCTGGTAGCTTTCTATTTTTCATTCTTACGGTATTCACTGATTGTTTACTTACTGGAATTAGTGTTTTGTTCAGTTTATCGTGCTATCTTGCAAGACAGTGCTTTAAAATGAAGGTATACAAATACTCTGAAGTTTATTGAAAGAAAGCAATAGCCTTACCGATTAAGTGTTTTTTCTTGACAATGTTTTAATTTGTATGGCTTTTGCTGATTATCAACCATCTTTGTAAGAGAAAAGTATATAGAATCGAGGCGTTGATAAAACATCTGATGTTTTGTTTTGGAGATCATATAGGTGTTTGTATCTTGTTTAGTGAGAAGAGTGATTTAGGCTTTTAGCAGATAAATCACTAGAGCTACCAAACAAGACTAAGTTGTGAGTCACACAGTTCACCTCTCTTCCAATTTTACTATTCGTCACTTGACAAAAATCTTGTTTACTACACTGACGGTGCCTAGCAGTCACTTTCGACTCTAGGCTTCAAAGTTAGCTGAAATAATCTAAGCCTCAAACTTAGTTGAAAGATTCCTTCAATTGAAGATGGTAAGTGCTTAAAGTTAATCAGACATCCTATGTGCATTGAAAATTTATTGAGAAAAGTTTAGGGTAAGCAAGAAAGGGGTGAACCATCATTGAGAAAGTAGGCATCATGGACCTTGTCTGTCTCAAGTCAGAGATAAAACCACAACTGGAGACAATTCGACGCTACTAATTTGTCTACTCGCTTTCATAAATATCACAGTATAAAGCTTTATTTTTTAAACTCGTTGTCTTCCCAATGATCAAATAATAATAATGTTTTGATCTTGGTTACACATGGATCGTGTTTATATGTGTGATGAGATACAAAACTCGTGAAATGCCGTAGCAATGCACGGGCACTCAACGAGTCAGTATAGTAGTAGTGTATTTGCTTGCTTAATCATCGTAGTACTTTGCTGGTCATAGTTTATGTGGCAAGGCCGTACTCGATTAATTAGCGAGGTGTGACGGGTATCATACGATAAACAATCCTCCCCGAGATAAAGGTGTGTGATGCATCGACATTCGACAGTGATATGCCAACAAATAGCCCAACCTAATCCACTTGCGCACGCACGCGGCACTCCCTCGTCAGATACAGTCGCCAGAGAAGAAACTTGAAGCATCGGTGTTGGTGGTTTGCAACACCGTCGTCCTTCCTTCGCAGCATCGGCGTGTGGTCCTCTATTGAGCATGTTGAGCACGAGAAGTAAGAGTGTAAGACGGCAGCTCAGCTTGACCTACGGTGGACTCCATGCGCAACCAGCTTTTGCACATGAGCAGCTCTCCTTAGACGAGGGGGAAAATGCATCCTTTTTTTTTTTTTTTTTTGAGAACACAGTACAACACAGACGCTCACAAATACGCACATACACTCACCCCTATGAACGCACGCACGCACACCCTACCCCTATGAGCACCTCTGAAGGACTGAGCCGGCAGATCTTGAGGTTGACGAAGTCACCACAGGCGCCTCGCTGTTGACGGGCACGTCACCTACCACTGAAAGAATAGCGCCGGATAATCCTGAAATAAATCCAGGTAAAATGCAAACGCCCATGCCAAGTCTAGGACTTGAACCTGGGTGGGCTGGTTCCACCACAGGGAACCCAACCATCAGAGCCAAGCTCCGTTTGCGGGAAAATGCATCCTTGTTAAGACTAACCTCATAGAAACTATGGTCTCTGCGACGTTGTCCCTTAAAATTCTAGCAAAGTGTCTTACCAGGATGATCATTTGATCAAGGTATGTCGTGGCTTCCTTTGGGCGGGATTCACAACGAATAATGCTACATCTATAGGCATTTTTCTATGGGGTGAACCTTAGAGACTGACGTGGAGATGGACTAGTCAATCATCGGAACAGTCGGTAGAAGAGGCAACAAGGTTAAACATGTAGACGTAGCATCCGTAAGTCCAGTCCGTAACAAAGTGCCCTGCGATTCTAAGCCTAGATTGCCTTCTAACGGGTTTTAGTCACCGCATTAGAAACATCTACCCTCTTAGGTAGAAAATGCTCACCGGAAAACTTTATCTTGCAACAAAGTGTCCAAAGAATGATAAGACACAAAGTGTCCAAAGATTGATAAGACAAATTGCATGGACCTCAAAAGAAAACGAAGAAATCAAACAGCCGCCACTGAAGCAGCTCGCCAGGGACTCCTGCACCGCGGCGAAGTGGCACAGAGACTCGCCGGCGTGGTACCGCAGCTCTCTGCCGACGCGGAACAGCTCGTCCTCCGTTAGGATCACCAGTTTGGGCTGCAGGGCCTCGACGGTGCCGAGGAGGAGGCGGATCATCTGCGACGCGTCCGTGGACGTGCGGGACATGGTAGTCAAGTCGCACGAGACTATCACCGGCGACGACGAGCCGCGGTGTCGGGAGGTGTTGATCTTTGTACATATCACTTGGAGGTCCGCCTCGTCGTCGTCGTACCGGAACAGGAGCCCCAGGGACTGTGCGAACTCCGACAGCCACCGTCCAGGTGCAGGTGAAGACGTGCCGCCGGCGGTGAATGCCGTGAGGCGGAACAGCTTGCCTCCGTCGCGGGCGAGGTCAGACATGAGCGAAGACCACTGGACGCCGTCACCGACGTTGAAGTCGACCACGTGGACGTCCGGGTCGTCCATGGTGGCCTCCAGGATGGCCTGGTTGGCGGTGAAGTGTGCGAACTTGACGAACGGCGACACCTCTTGCAGCATCTGGTATGCTTCCAGTCTGTTAGCCGGCACCCGCCGTGTTCTCGCCGGATAGCATTCTGTGCGCGCTCGGGGGATCCTGGACCGCAGGCCCCGGGCGAAGTAGTAGGACAGACAAGCCAATGAGCCCCTTCATCGAGGATGTCGTCGACCTTCGTCATGATCGCCGAGGCGTGGATCAAGTCCCCGGCTTCAACTGCCATGGCGCCGGCCAGGAGGATGTTGGCTAAGCTGCTCTCTTCCATGTCCAGGAGCTCCTCCTGGGCTGCCACCACCAGCTTGCCATCCTCCATGATTTTCGCACCAGAGAGATCATCTTGAAGCAAAACATCAGCATCTTGGACGACGTCCATCATCGCCGAAAACTCGCGATCTTGCCGCTGATAATCAAGGAAAGGATTGCTGTGGTAGATGGTGGCATTCTCATGTTGAGATACTAACTGAGAAGGCCATAGGAGATAACTGTTTTCTTCATGCTGTGGGGGGAAGGAGAGAAGAGGGGAGACGGTGAAAACATTCGGGGAGAACCCTAGCGGCTCTCGCGTCGCTCCCGCGAGCGACCGGGAGCCTCTGGCGGCGCCGCCTCCCAGCCCTCCCCACCCTCTCCCCTCCTCCTCGCCGTCGCCGGCGGCGGGGGGCCCTTCTTCTCCCTCGCGCGGTGGCAGCGGCGCGGGCCGCGGCGGCTGGTGGGGGCGTGGCGCTGGCGTAGGGCGCGATGGCGCGGCTGCTCGACGGCGGCGTGGAGGCTACGTGGTCTATGCGTGCTCGTGGAGGCGCCGTGGCCGTCCGGCGCGGCTGCTGATACGGGCGGCGCGAGCAAGGTCGGGCGTGGCTGGGCGGAGCAGAGGAGGTGACGGCAGCGCGTCGGAGGCAGAGCGTCGGTTCCGTGGTGGTGGCGGCGCCAGGAGCTGCTCGAGGGAGGCACGGCGGCGGCGGCGGCTCGGGCCCGATCTGGGCCCGATCTGGGCAGAGCGGGCTGCTTCGTGTTTCCGCGTTGCTGCCTCGTCTGGACTGCGTGGAGGTCTCCTGTGAGCTGCTGGTAGGGTGTTGCGGTCTCCGGCCGCCTCGACGCGGAAGGGGCAGGGGCCCCGACCCCCTCGAGCTCTACTGCACTCGGTCCACTTCAGTTGTCGCGGTAGCCATGGGGGCTGTTGTCAGTTGATTTGGGGGTGGAGGCCTCTTCCTCGTCTCGTTCTTTTCAGCGGCGCGCGGAGCTGGGACGCCGGGGCGGCGGCCCTGGACGGTGGGAGCCAGCTGGTTGGCGGCGAGCCAGTGCTTTCTTTGGTGCTGGCTAGGACCATGGCCGTGTGGACGGGTGGTGCCTGGCGAGCTTGCGCTCCGCGGCAGTGGTGTGGTCGCCGTCCTGGCGGCGTCCCTTGCATTGTGTCGGAGGTGGAGAGGTCATGCCGAAGGGAAACCCTTACCTTGGTGTCTACCAGGTCGCGGCGGCGGCGTCCGTGGACGTCGTTACCTTCTTGAAGGCGCCGATGTGGCTTTCCTCTGCCCTCCTACGTGCTCCGGGTGAAAACCCAAGATTTTCGGATCGGGCGGGTGGCGGCGTTCTGCGTCGTGATCTTCTTGAAGACGCCGTCTTGGAGCTTGCGGAGGGTAGCTCTCTGGAGATTGGGTGGCGGAGTCTTCTTCGGCGTGCTTCCTCCGGCAAAGCTTGTTGCTTGGACTGTTCTCTCGGCATGTCTTGTTTGGTCTTCCATGGTGTGCCTCGGCGTGGAGGTGTTTTCCCAGTTGGTTGTCTCCGCCACAGTTGGGCGGGGCTCGGCGGTGTGCAGTGTGTGTTGGTGTGCCGGTCTCGGCGCCAGGGTGAGTTTGGCCCGTCGACCTTGCCCGTGTTGACGGTGTGCAGCGTCCGCCGGTGTGCCAATCTGACCTCGTGGGCGAGCTTCGGCCCAACACCTTTGCCCGCCAAGTTGGTTCTCAACCTCACCGGAGTAACCTTGGGTGGCGTCCGTCTTGTTGGAGTTCCCGTGGTTGCCTTGTTTCTTGTGTGTGAGACAGTTCAGTGTTGTAAGCTGGGTTCAGCACTTTGTACCTTATCGCCGTTTGTGGCGTTATTAATTTAACGTCGGGTCTTTTAGGCCTTTGGTCTAAAAAAGAAGAGGGGAGTAAAGAGGACATGACATCGCCTCCATTTCTCTCTGTGCTTATGCCCTGGTTTACACAAAGCTTATGCATATATACATGGAAAAGGGTGCCATGACCATTTCTCATGTGAGGGATGTTTTTTATGTGGGGCTAATGTAAGCTAGCTTGCCAAATCTTGGCTCTTGTAGCACCAATTGAGATATATTTTTTTTTTGCAAAGTTCTTTACCAAATTGTTCAAAGTTTGGTGATGAATCAGAGTGAAGAGGACCAAAACTGGAGCAAATATTAAAATGCAATCCCATGAAGAAACTGTATATTATGATATGTAATCGTGTGCAAGACACAGTTTCCGTTGCCAGCTCTCCTATGTGAATGCAAGTCAGAACATGAAGCAAGGTTCAAGTCTGAACCTTCACTTAAAAGGCGGCCAAGTACAGTCACTCTCCCTATGTTAGTATGTGTTAATTTTATAAGCAGCGTCTAATCAGTTCATGACACGAACTTTCTCCCACCCACATTCTTTATGCGCTAGTGTATTACTAATCAATAGTACAGCTGCATTACTGCAAGTTGGTATTAAATTTTTAACATTTTCATCAAGGTGGTAGACACTGTTTGTAGCAACATGTTCATATTAAAATCGTTGATGTGATGAAACCAAAAGAGTACAACCGAAGGAAACAATGCTGCTTGTCCGAAGGGCAGAGTTGATGCAGAAAGGGAACTTACACAAAAAAAAAGTGGTGCCAGTGAGATATTCTTGGTGCCAATGAGCAACCTCTTCATTTTTTCTAATTTGAACTTCCCTTGGACTTGGTTCGGAAATAACTGCGGCAGTAGGAGATCAGGTAAACAATAGATCATGAGATAGTATAGCAGTCTATAGGTGTAAAATCCTCCTACATAATAGCCCAAACACACTCGAACAATCGCTAATGTTCAGAGAACAACTGCGATTTGAAAAAAAAAAACTGCGATTTGAAAACTATGTCTTGTTTCCTGCCTAGGTGTGGTGTCTCCCAGTTTTCCTACCAGTCTGAGCTTTTGAGTGAACAAGATGATGCATGCAACTCAATACTGCCAAATACAACCAAGAAGTGATTTGCGTTATAGGACAAACTGAGATGTTACCATCCATCAGGCCAACAATGTGAGCCGCTGCGAATTGTGAACATTCTAGTGACAGTACTTGCTAAACCCACACATTGTTTATTGCAGGTACTCAACTTTTTCACGATTAACCAAAACGCAACGCATATTGAAGTGCAACAAACAAAACTTGCACAGTTGGAAAGACAGTAATGGCTTTTTATATGGTAAAGATCTATCATAGCATGGAATTGTATCCGGAAATTTCACACACTGGGTAATTCAGCCAAGTCTGACTTCATTGCCAGCTTATAGAATAGTATTAAGAGAACTACCATAACCATTTGGCATGATAAAGAACATCCAGAACGAATATCGAAGCACAGCCTAACAGACTTATTATATAGGAGAGGGAAAGGGAAACACTAGCCTGAAATCTTCTCACGGAAGAAACTTACAACCGATGTGATGAATGGAAAAATAAGACATACTACATCAAAGTATCCAAGAATCATAACAAGGCTTCAGGTATCATAATGGGGCATAGAAAAAATGACTCCAACTCGATAGACCATCTAGCAAAGGAGTTTGCCTACCAGCAATGACATTGACATCAAAATGAGTTAAGGCCGGCAATATCGATACCTTAGTGTCACCCTAATCATACCAGTGAAAGAAACTTTGTGCAAAAAAAAGCAACGAAAGGAGCGAAACGTTAATTTAATGGATGAAAACATATTATAAATGCAGTACTGGATCAACGATTACGGCAGACCAATGATTCCAGTAGGCAACGACGGATTCAGTAGATTGAAACAAAATACATGGTATATTCATAATTAATCTTGTTTTATTCTCCTACTGGGTGCCAGTGCCAAAATGTCAGCAGAATGCAGTAGTCAGAAGATAATATGCATGTATTATGGAGCAGAAGTTCCTAGACTAAAACACAGATAGTACAGTTGCTCCTGAAGAACACTTGTCAATATTTGATTGTCATGAAGATGATTCTATGCATAAGACTACAAAATCTGTTAAGTGGGAAAACGGGCAAATGTCACCCTAAGCAATCACATGTAAATGTTTCTTAAATGCCCAAAACAGGCCACAGTTTACTTGACCTAAAGATAATGCAGAAGAACTTGAATTCTGAAAGTGCAAGATGGCATCAACAACTATTTGTATGTTCTACAGTTCTTAACGCTGAAAACAGAAATAGATGCATTAAAATTATAAGTACTTCTTGCCAAGCTTAGCAACATAGGATAACAAAATACCAATTAACATCGCTTATCCGACATGTTGTCTGGCTCAATCAGATATAATTTTGGAAGCTTGCTCACAGACCACCCATTTTGGAGAAGCTCCACATCAGTTCACTAAGTTAATATGTTATCAGTATGAAGTAAACCATACATTATGCGCAGAAACTCCACATCAGTTTCAGTAAGCTAACCATCGCGTTTGTATGAAGCCAGCCTAATAGATTCCTTTATCCCTTCCTGCTTCTTCCCCAAACATCAATCGTGTACCTGTCATGAACTTGACATGTCATTTTCTCCGCTACTTTAGTTGATTTTACTCTATTTATCCTGTTACTTAATTCAGTTTTAATTTCGATGTATTCTGCAATATAAATGAAATGAAATTAATTGTGTAAAATGGAATTCAGTAAAATAAAGGAGTCTCGGTGTGGACCTCATGTAAATACATCTTTTGTGAGCTTTGCCAGGTTGTCATAACACAACATGGCTCTTGGATCCTGTTTCTTTGCAGCGTATGATCAACTAGGTTGCTTCATCTTCCACATGGACAAAATTTGACAGGAAATCCAAAAGCCTCTGACTGGGAATATATAGTTGCCATCTTCCGTCGTGTTCAATGATAAGGAGGCATGAGAATTCTTGCTCCATAAGTTAAGTCCATTTGGCAGTTCAGGATGTATGCGCTCTATTGTACCGTTCTTGTGGACTTTGAAAGGAAGTAGTGACGAATTACTTTTGAAACAACATTACATAAGTTCTAGGAATGCCAAAAAAGGACAACAACATAGCTAACTCCGTGTCATAATACATTATCTAGCAGTAGTCTACAAGCACGCCACAAGGTTTTATTCCTGTGGTCATGTCACAATCATCCTATGGGGTATGGGCTATGCAAGAAGTGCCAAAAGGTGGTATTTTGAAGACAAAAAAGAGAAGGGTCAAGGTCTACCGTTGTCAAAGAGGAGGCAAAATTAGAAGGAAATTCTAGAGCAGAAAGAAAGAAAGAAATAGGACGCACTTCTGGTATTTTCGACAGCATATGGCACATCACATCGACCACCAGTATTCTGTTTCTGTTTTGTCAATTGCTTGAGAGAGACCAACCACCTACCTGGCAGCTACAGCCTACAGGTGGCAGTAGGATCAGGTTTCTCTCCATCCTGGATCGATGTGAACTGGTAAGTATTACTTTGATTAAGACCTGAAATGCATCTAGTTCAGTGCATACTCTGCAACACAAAAACCTTGGCATTTACATAAAAAGGCACCGTACAAGATGAACACTGACAAGTACTAAAATGCTAAGCATAGTTAATTGTTCTCCGAAAACCGATCGAGACAGGGAAGAAAAGATTATGTCATACAAGAGAATGCTTTCTGATCAATGATACAAAGAACGCCTAGCTAACCTACCGATAATTCATATGCATACATTGTACATTAGCTATCTTTACAACGCTGAGCAGCAGTTGGTGTATGGTTTAATACGGGGGGCCCAGTTCCTCTTCAAATGAAATCCATGGAGTCGTTTAGGGACTGACCACTCAGCGACTGGCCACCGTTTGATGGGCTCTGGTGATGGTTTGGATGCTGTCGCTGAGCCTGCTGCCCACCTAAGTAAGCCATCTGCTGTTGCTGCTGCTGCCGCTGCTGTTGCTGAGAGAAATAGGATGGTATCTGCTGGAGTCCACCATTGAAGAGGTTCCCATTCATGTTCGGAGCTTGCCCTGCAGCTATCTTAAGTCGCTGGACTTCTTCTCGCAGGGCATCATTCAGAGCTGCATTTGGTAAGAATGAAACATTTCAGTACATTCCTTGGCCATTCAGACTTCAGAGCGTTCAAACAATGACTACCGGAGGAGGAACTGCAGAAGTTGCAAAGGAATCAGAACATACCATCCCGTAGTTTAGCTTGCTCTTCCATGGACTGCAGCCGAAGTTTGAGCTCTCTATTCTCAGCAGTTAAACCAGAAGTATCCCTCTGTGTTTCAAGTAAATAGCAAATACAAATAACTTAGATACGAGAATATAGACAATACGATGAACACAGGGTGAAAAAAGGGTTAAATAACCATATATTCAAAAAAATACAAAAATAAGAGGGCTGACAGACTCTACTAGCAATTAACCATCAAATATTCTCAGTGACATAAGGGGGTACTGTGCTAGCATGGTCCAAATAACAATGAAAATCTATGCAAAGTTTCAAACACTACATACATGGAATATTGACTAGATTAGTAATCCTAACTCTGTAACTCAGCAAAGGTATACTACAATACTCACCCCTTTTCACATAATAGTAGCATAGGTCTTGACAATAATTGTACATGTTTATGCAAATCCCAAAAGGCACGCGAATAGTATGCATGTAATCAGCAAAAATTAAAGAAACCAAACAAACACAACCAGTTTTTCACTTTTTTGGTAGTGCTCAAGAGTTTGGCCCTTGTTGAATTGTTGCAAAAAAATTGGCATGCCAATGGCCCTCAGGCCAATTCATATAATCCTATGTATTCCCTTGCCGATCCATGGGCAACCAAAACTGAATACACCTAACTCTGACAGCTCAGCTTCATTTCTTCGGAGAGATATACTTTAGCTTAGACTGTGTCTTATCTTTGGCCTAACACTATCCATGAATCCATCTGATTCCATCAACTTCAAACTGTACCCTCAAGAGGCACATCACCAGACCTATTTGTGGTAAGTGGGCTATAAAGATGCGGACATCTGCCTTACTTCAAAATCACTAGGTGTCTTGATTCAAACTTTAGCTACAAGACGAGAGGTGAAGGCAAGACATTAAATAAACAACAAATGTTTGTCCATGCATACAAAAAAATGTCGGTTCTCTGTTTTTAATTGTAAAATGTACACATATATCGTGTACTGATATGAAGGCGAATCCAGTTCATCGCATCGCCTGGTGCCCTCTACTCTGATATATTGCCAACCCAAACACATCATGTCAAGTTTCCAGGAAAACTTGAAATGCCAATACAAATTCAGCCTACAGTGCATTTCTGGAATACACCTGTGACTACTTGTTTATGAGGATGTTACGCGTAATAGAAATCAGCTGCCTTACCCAAATATCAACAAATGTTTTCTGTCATATTAACTGACTTAAGTACTGTCAGCAGTTTGTTTCCAGTGTACTATCATACTCTAGCAGAAATGCCAATAATAAAGCTAGTTCATGCCAAAATGTTATAAGATATGTAAATTCTTCAAAACTTTATGACATTAAAAGCTGAACAGTATTGTGTATTTGTGTGTGATTGTTTCCACGCAATTCCAAACAAATGGATCGATTCTAATCATATAGCTTCTTTCACACCTCAGAGTTACCAATTACTCCAGTGGCTCCCCCAGCTAAGAATCTTCAACTTCAACGGAAAGGATTAAATGCAACAACATGATGTACAGTGTACACAAACACAACAACGTACAAGCAGCTACTGGACTTCACAGAGCATGACAACTTATGAGTCAAACTATGGGTAATCGTATAAGTTAGTCTATCATGGTCGTACTACATGTCAAGCATCACAATTAACCAATGAACATAAATGATTACATAAAAAAAGTTCATTTCACATCACCGAATAAAGTAATCCTCTACCTGGAGAAGCGTAAGCTGTGCTGATAGCGTAGTGGCCTCGGTCTGAAGTGTCTGGACCTTCCTCTCCAGCTCACCAGTGTACTTAATCTTTCTCTCCTTCGACCTCGCGGCTGACTGCCGGTTCGCCAAAATCCTGCACACGATCACCCCAGCAAACACAACCAAATTAGTAGCAACCCAAATACGTGTAGGAACAACCAGGACAAACCCTGAATCTTGCAACTATCATTATTAGGACAAGGCAGGATAGCAGATACTCCCCGAGATCAAAACTGATAACACCCTAACAGTGGAAGAATATACAGCAAACATTGAACATACATGCTTCAAAAGCCAAACTAAAGCTAGTATACGAGTAGATGAGAGGATATCTCCTTCCGGATCTGGAAGCATTAAAAACAGCTGATGATTGATTGATTCCCCACCTCTTTGCGCGCTTGGGGTCGAGGAGCGCGAGCTCGGCGATCCTCTCGGCCGGCATGGCCTTCTTGGCGTAGTCCGGCAGGCCGCCCGAGAGCGCGGACTCGCCCTCGAACGGCGAGTTCACCCCATCCATGGACCCGCTCCTCTTATGCCCACCACCGCCGGCTCCTCCTCCTCCGCCCTGCAAGGCGAGGCCCTCGAAGAAGGCGGCGTCGAGGGAGAGGCTCCTGTTGTGGGCCCCGCCGGGAGGCCGAGGCGCAGGCGGCGCCGCGCTGGACGCCATCGGCGGCGGCGGGGGCGGGGTCGGGTCGGAGGCCGCCGGGGAGTCGTCGGAGAGGGAGGGGAAGTCGAGGTCGGAGAAGGAGAAGTCCCCGTCGGGGTCGAGGAGCAGGTCGGCGTCGGGGAAGCGCAGGAACGTCTCCGAGTGGGCCCGCCGGTGGTGCCCTCGCGCGGAAGAGGGCCCCGGCGTGGGCAGCTGGAAGCGCGGGTCCATGGCGGCCAACGGCAGGCTGACTGACGGCGGAGGCAGATAGGAAGCTCGCGGCGGCGGCGTGAGGACTCGAGCTGGGCGGCGCTGCGCTGGGCGTGTGTCGGGGGATCGAGTTGGTGGGGATACGTGTGAGGAGAAGAAGGGAGGAAGGCTGCGCTGCGTGGGTGGTGTCGCGCGGCCTCGCGTGGTCCCGGTTCACGCGTCTCTGCGGGCCAGCACGAATCACGAGGCGAGATGGACGGCGTGTGTGGGACGTCGCTGGTGGGGAGGGTGCAGGGAGCGGCGGCATTCCTTCCCCTGGACGCGAGGTGTAGCGTAGCGATGGGCACGGACGTAATTTCGAACAGGTGGAAGGAATGCCGCGTTGTTCCTATCAGCGGGTGCGGGCCCGGATTTACTGTCTGCCGGTGGGCTTTCATTCGCTGAATGCGCGTGGGTCCATGTTTCTCTTGGGTCCGCAGATCAGTGACCTCCCTGTCCTTTGCGAGCCGCGATGGTTCGTGTTCGGTGACGGTGTGACCTGTCGCCGAATGGCGGTTGCACATGTTGGACGATCCTATATAAGACTTTCACCGACTTTTCACACACAATGAAAAGTTCGTAGAAAGTACGGTAAAAAAAGTTGGTAGAATTTTTTTTTTTTTTTTGCTTGTTTGGTTTGTAGGATTGGATTTTATGATAAGTTTTCCTAAGAAATATCATCCGCTTCGAACTCTTTTTACAATTCCTTTGATGAAATCAAACAAATAACTATGGCACAAACCAAATCCTATAGATATGAAAATTCTATGTCTTTCTTATTCCTACATCCCTATCCTACGAATCAAACAGACTCTCGTAGTTAAGAGCGGCAGCTCCCAAATCACCCAAATACCCATTGGGCTACTAGACACGGAATTTCGTCCGAGCACCTCCATCTATCGGCCCAACTCAAAATCTATTCGGCACCACCGACCAGGTTCCCAACTTTGGAGGCCCACTTGGTGTTGCCAGATAGTGGCCGATCAGGCGCTCCAACACGGAATGTCGTGCTCATTGGCGTGTCTGTCTCCTTGCTCCAGTCCCAGCTGGCATCTTCGTCAAAGACGTTGTCGCGCGGGAATGTTCATGCAAGTTTGAGGCAGGTCGTGGACGCGGTATGCCTTGGTGCCGCTCTTGTACGAAGACCATGGGCATGCTCGTATCATCCAGCTTTTTTGCGCTCTTTAAGTGCAGGACACACCCACACGTGCGAAGATATCGCACGCTCGATTTCTCCCGAACCAGACCTTATAGGGTGTCTTGCCAACGATATTGTGCGTGAAGGAGTGGTTCAGAACATGCACCGTCATGAGCACTGCCTCTCCCAGAAGAAGTTCGGTTGCCCTTCGCCTTGAACATGCTCTTCGACGTGGCTACGTGCGGTGACTCAGTATACCACTGTATGTATATTGTAGTGTACAAATCATTGACAATATCCATGGATATCCTTATACTTAAATATCACGTCCCTCAGAGTAGTACAACAAAAACATTGTGAGTCCAACTCTTACACTTTATTGCAAACTGCAAAACTTTACATGCCAAAGGTGAACATAAAACTCGACTTCCTCCTTAGTCGGAAGCTCAAACGTACTACGTCAACTTTAGTGAGTTGACGGGCGATCTGTAAAATAAACTGAGAACATTTATAATAATTAAACAATCTAAGGCCTGCAGCTGCTTAAACAGGATCTCGTTGATTATTAGACTCTCATAACTAATCATGGACTCTGTACCAATCTGGGGTTAGAAGTGATGCAGACGAAGAAGGAGACATATGATCAACGAGTCAGGACTTCATTTGCGAAAAGGGAAGTCTTAATAACTTTTTTAGATCAGAAATCTTAATACAGTAACTTTTCTAGATAAAGAATTCTTAATAACTAATGCTGTGTAGGCAATTCTGCTGAATTCTGCTGTTTGGGAGTTGCTGAAGAATTTAGTTCTAAAAAACCTGTTGCAAATTCGGAGCTCTCAAGCTCGGAAACGCCGCCTCCCCTTCGCTCCCGAGCGAGGAAACAGAGCGACGCCTCCTCAAGCCCGACCGGGAGGAAGACCGGCGGCGGCCCGGGTACGCTCACCCTCTCCCTCTCCCGTCCTCCTCTACCGTCCTCTCCCTCTTCCCGTCCTCCGCCATTCTCTCCCTCTCCCCGTCCTCCGATTCCCGGCAACTAACCCTAGATCGACCGCGGCGGCAGGGGAACGCCGGCGGGAGGGGGTCGTCGGCCTCTCCATGGGACCATGGCGCCGCCATGATCCGCACCAAGGGCGAGGCCGGCACCGGCAAATGTCGTGGAGGCCGTCCGCCATGGTGGGCATCATGTTTATACAATTGGGCCGAGTATAGTACAGCCCAAAGGGCCACCTCATCATCAAAGCCCATTAAAATGGAACATCCGCACCTGGAATCTTGGAGCAGGAGAGACAGATCAGATCCCGGCGGCATCCTCCCCAGGTTCCAGAACAGCTGAGGTGGCACTCCTCGTCCTCCTCTCGCCTCTCCCACCACCGCCTCGTCTGCCACACCGCCGGCCACCGTCGCTCCCTTCCCCACCCTCCGCCGCAGGGATGACCCAATGAGGTGACCACCCCCCTAAGCCCCAATTCGCACCCCACTCAATTTAATAATGTCGGGGCCATCGGCCATCATCGCTCGTCGCGGCGAGGGGATTCCGATCCACGTCACGTGTAGGCATGTCGGTGAATCATGCGATTATGGGGAGAATGCGCGCGGAATCCATGCGATTTCTGTGTCTGGCTTGATTTCTCGTTTGGGATAGACGCGAGTTGGGATTTTTGTGTTGTGTTGGTGCCCTGTTCCAGTAGCAGTGGTGACCATGCAGAATTGATCCCGTTGATCGTTGCAGGTGTATGTGAGCCTTGTTGATCTGACTTCGGGTGGAGTGTGAAATGGTGGATTTCCCAGAAGGGTTGCGACGGCTCGCTGGTCTCCTGCTCAAGTGCTGCGATCTTGACGTACCCAATCGTCCCAAGGGCCTCGAGGACCCTGAGCGCCTCGCAAGGGAAACAGTTTGTATGTTCTGTTCACTTTCTTACCTCCATTTACTGGACCAGTTGGTATCTTATATGTGCTACTTGTTGTTACCCTTTTATTCAGAAGATAATGCCTTGTTGTTATGCAGTTAGCGTCAATGAGATCGAGGCATTGTATGAGCTGTTTAAGAAGATAAGCAGTGCCGTGGTTGATGATGGTGTCATTAATAAGGTCTGTAAATTCTACTGATTTCGTTGGGTGTGGAGTGTGGTGGTTGACAACTTATACACACCATCGTGCTCATTCTCATATCAAGGCCTTCCCTGTTTTATGTGCAGGAAGAATTCCAACTAGCGCTGTTTAAGACTAACAGGAAAGATAGCATGTTTGCTGACCGGGTATGTTATGTATACCTGGCTTCTGTTTAATGGAATTCCTGTTGTAAAACGAGAAGTTTGTTTCGCTCCTGGTATTTGTTTGTTATTGTTCATTTGTTTTATTCTTTACGCTATTGGTTATTTGGTTCACCTTTGACCTAATGTTTTGCACTTTATACGTCACGGAAGCATCTTGGATGTGATATGAACATGAAAGTGATGCTAGGTTACATTACATGGAGCTATCTAAGACACCGCTATGTAAAAAACTGCAAAAATTAAAATGGCATATTAGAGAAGTACCATCTGTGTATCTAAATACCAATGAAGATTTAGTCCATATTATGCTATTATTTGTATGCCCATAATATAACAAGAGCCAGAATCTGCAAAAGCTAAATAGACAGTAAATCAAAACAGGAGTATATTTGACTCTAAAGTAGTAGTTATATTTAAATAGGAAATTCACAAATTTGAAGTTTGCAAGAACCTATTAGCCGATGTGCCCTCATTCGTTGGAAATGGTGTGCAGTTATTGCTCCCTACTGTTATTTGAAATTATTGTTCTGAATATGCACATCTAACGCTTATTTTTCGATAATTTGATGTCAATTTCTTATTATACTGTAATTTTTTCTATTTAGGTGTTTGATTTGTTTGACACGAAGCACAATGGAATTCTCGAATTTGAAGAATTTGTGCGAGCTCTTTCTGTGTTCCATCCTAATGCACCGGTTGATGACAAAATCGATTGTAAGCTATGATACTTATTTTATTTGCTAATTTTTTTTACCGCGATAATGTGACATGGTTGAGTGAGAATTTGTTTCCCTCTATTTTTCTTCTGCTATGCTACAAGCCTACAATAATTGAAGAACATTGATCTTCAGTTATTACTTGTTAGCAAAGGTTTATGGCGGATCTCCCTTTTTCTGGTGCATGTGATGTGCACCTGAAACTGCTTTATGTTCTACATATCCATAAGGAATAACACAAACTGTTCACCACTGGATATACTAAACCATGCAAGTTAGACAGACTGTCATTGGAATGCTAGCAGTTGCGACTGGACATAAATTCTCTTGATTTAGACATTTAGTTGTATTGTATGCAGAGATCACTCTGTAAGTGAGGAAAAGTTGTGTGTAGCATATACAGATCACAGTCTTCTGCAGTAGATGCACTGGATTTTAATTCGTCGATTATTACTTAAGATTGTCTTTTTCTTTTTCTTTTCGTTGTTGGTTTCTGACATGCAAGCACATGAATATCCTTACTTGCTCAATCACTTATTCAGTTCTTGTGAATAGCTTCAGTTATTTCATTATTTTTGCTGGTGTCATCCTACATTGGCCATTCTTCTAATCTTATGCCATATATGAACAACTTGCAGTTGCTTTCAAACTGTATGATCTCAAACAACAAGGTTTCATTGAAAAGCAAGAGGTACTACCTTATTTTTCTCTATCTCCACTCTTTCTTCTGTGCTATTTTAGTACGTGTGATTTGTTAACCTGTTGATGATTGTTTCACCTATTTGTGTGTGAATACCTAATATCTATTTGTGTGTGAATACCTAATATTGTAGTCCGTTTCTTCTTCCTGCAAAGTCATGTTCCTATTCAAGCAATTTATTGTACAGCCAATGAAAATTAGGTCTGGTGGTACAGTTCTGCACGTTAATATTAACAAAATTGAGTTAGCCATGTTGAACACTGATGTGAAGAAATTAATGCCCTCCTCGAATCCTTCTATGTTAATATAATTATGTTTTTTCCTTTTTACTTGAAGAAAATATATCTACTATACCATCAAGTTTAGTTAGGAGCAATTGCCTAAATTCACCGTGTACCTTCTCAATTATCAGGTAAAGCAAATGGTGGTCGCCACACTTGCTGAATCAGGAATGAACCTTTCAGATGATGTTATAGAAGGCATTATTGACAAGGTATGCATAAGTATATGTGTTGGTGTACATGATGTATGTCTGTTGAATTTATGCTTTGTAGCTTACTGGTCAAACCTCTTTTTCTCGTCCCTAGACATTTGAGGAAGCAGATACAAAGCATGATGGTAAAATCGACAAGGAGGAATGGCGCAATCTTGTCTTGAGGCATCCATCTTTGTTGAAGAATATGACACTTCCATATCTCAGGTCGGTATGGCTGACCAATGACCTGTTTGTGCATTGTGTGTCCCTCCCCGACTCCCCCTCACCTAGTGTCAAGTTTTCTTCCTGACCAATATCTACTTCGGCTTCAATGGGTGTATGTGAACCCCAGCATGCTAAATTCTTAATGACCGATTTGCTGTGCATTTTCTAATCTCATAGAACATAGGCCATCTAAGTTTGAACTACTATAATTCAACCGCTGCATACCAATCATGATTATAACTTGAGACCAGTTTTAAAGTGCTGATTTGATTTTAGCTTTTACTCCCTCCGTACACCTTACACTAAAACATGTCTAGATACATGTGTGTGGAAAGTTGGTGGGAAGACTTATATTTTGATACGGAGGGAGTACATTGAAATTTGGAAAACATATAAAGGTCCCTTCATTTTGCACAGTAGTAAACAGTTTGCTTCTTTTGTTTATAGCCTTCTGGATAGTTGTTTGTCAAAGCTGTACTAATTGTAAAACACTTTATCAACAGGGATATTACCACAACATTTCCAAGCTTTGTCTTCAACTCTCAGGTCGAGGACGCGTGAGACCCCCATATATGTGTTATCATTGAAGCTTATGGGGGAGCACATCAGAGTATCAAACCAGATTCTAGGTGGAACTTGTGTGGTTTATTTGTTTATTCCCTTTTGGCGACATCTTTCTTGTGCATGAAACCATTCTTGTAGTTTGTCCGTTTCTTCAAACTGTGAATTCCCAGTAATCTCGTGATGGTTCTTCTTTTGTATATACCCGAGAGTATATTAGCATGAAGTGTTGTTGTGTATAAATGCTCACCAGGTACATGGTTGCCTGTACGAGTAACAACTGTGAAGTGGTATAGTCATATTTACTCTTTTCCTGCTTCGTTCATTCATCTGTTGGTTCTTGTGGTGTCATGGTGGTCGCTCTTGCCATTGTTCAACGTTGCTGCCTTGTGGTCGATCCTGCCATCGGCCAATGTTTTTGCATCAGTACTTCAGTAGTAGTGTAAAGTCACTGGATCATTTCTATGTTTTCTGATGTCTTGGTATGCTTGGCTTCACCTAATGGTGCCCCGAAAGGGCAAACCCTTTTATTTTGGCTATTTATATTTCTATCTAAATGATACGACAATATTGCATTGATTTTTAAGAAAATAGATAGCTCATGTAACCACTCAGCATAACAGTCGGACTATTTGTTTTCTTTCAGCGCGTTCAATTATACTCCCTCGTTCCTGAATGTAGGGTGTATAGTTTTCTGCACGGATATTAAGACAGTGTATTTTGTATAGAGTCGACTAAAAAAATTCCGGAAAAAATTGCGAGAGATGAGTTCTTAACATGCACAATATAAATACAATCCTTTAAATCTCTCTTTTGAGAATATGTCTCATTTTTTATGGGTCAAATTGTCCATTTATAGCAAATACACCTTATATTATGGAATTTTCTTAAAAAAACTATACACCTTACATCAAATAACGGAGGGAGTATATGTTTTCTTTGAGCGCACACAAGTGCTCTATTATCTTGTAGTTGACGATGAACATATTCGGCGTGAGTTTTCTAATGCACAGCCAGAAATTGAGTAAATTCAGTTGGTACGTCTTGATGTGGCTCGGCAAGATGATTCTGGTAGTTTCGCTGCTGATCAAACACTGAACACTCTGCATGGTCATGTTGTTGGAGATATGCCCCAGAGACAATAATAACTAAGTTTATTATTTATCTCCATGTTTATTATTAATGTTTGTATCTTTACGCTATAACTGTATTAGGTACTTGTATAGCAAATACAACGTATGCAAAAGGAAAATCTCCGATACACGTGTAGAGATATGAACGGAAAAAGAGTTCCTGGTCTTGTCTCTAAGACTAGCCTATCTTGTTGTTCGATGCTCGCGTTTTGCTGATCATGGATTTTGTATAAGTCAAACAACTATAGGAGTGGATTATCGGAATGATAACAGCACTGAACCGACCTACCGTATGATCTTGCTATGAGACAAATCGTTAACGATGAAATAGCAATGATCATCTATTTAGTTATCGTTAGCTATATTCCTATGCTATGAGAATTTCTTGTGACCGCTTATTCGACACTCGAGTTTTGATTTCCACCAAACGTCTTGCAGTAACATGGGACCATAAAGGTGGCTTTTGGGCTTGAACTAGAATAATGTATTGGAACAGAGATCGTTCAAGAATGGCACTTACTCCTCCAGGCGATGGAGAGATACATCCTCTAGGCCATCTCAAGTATTTATGTTGTCACCCAATCGTCTGGCCAGACACAAGCGTGATTTATCACGGGACAATATATATACGGAATGAGAAAAGAGAATGATATTGGTACGAGAATTATATGTGTTATGATCGAAGGGTTTGATCACACTAGAGCACATTGTCTCAATCTCGAGATATCATTGGTATCGTGTACGTAAGGGGATTAAGCGTAATGAGTAACGCACAGGTTCTGTCGATCACTCACAGACACAAGGGTGCCAGTACGAATGCCTAACCCACTGCTGGTTATTGTTCGGTAAGCTCCCGAACAATACTTTGTGTTTGCTGAACCTATCGGGTCACACACTTAAGCTGTAGGTCAATCTTTGATTGAGAGAATAAAGATGTAGTGTTTCGTGGTTAGTGAGATTGTGTCGGAGTAGCTCCGATGTCACTGGGACTTGTTCCGGTGAATTACAAGTTAGAGAGAATGCGGACATCTAATGTCCCGGGATGATAGGAACAATTTTTATCATCAGCGGATTTAATCTGAGTGCTTATAAAGAAGGAAATATTGTTCCGATAGTTTTGTCGGCGGATACTAGGTATCACGGTTCATATAAATATGAGTTATATGATAAGTAATTAATTCCGGGAATTTTCTGTAAAAGGAAATATTCATTTAGGAATTAATTAGACAAAACAATTTTTTATTTATTTAATTAATTATATTGGAAAATATAAATAAAGGATTTTATTTGGAGCCCAATAAAATGGGGCTGCCAAGTAGGCCCATGGGGCCCACAAGGCAGCCGTACCCCACATGGGGAGGTGGGACCGAATTGGAGTGGGGGGAGGAGTCCTCCCCCCTTCCTTCTAGGGAGAGGCGGTTTGGGGAGGAGTCCAACTCCTCTCTCCAACCCGAGTTGGAGTGGGGGGGAGGAGACCCTCCCCCCTTCCTTGTTGGTAAGGCGGTTTGGGGGGAGGAGTCCTACTCCTCCACCCAATCCGAGTTGGGGTGGGGGGAGGTCTCCTCCCCCTTACCTTTTAGGTGGAGGTTGTTTGGGAAAGGAGGAGTCCTCCTCCAACTCCCAAACCGAGTTGGCCTAGAGGAGGACTCCTCCTCCTCTAGGGCCGGCGCACCAAAGGGGAAGGGTTTGCCCCCTTCCCCAAGTACCTCCACCCCTTGGCCTCCTTTATAAGCAACCCCAAGCTCCTAGGGTTTGACAAGCAATTGCAAGTTCTCTCTCTTGTAGATCTCATGTGTTGAGAATTAGACGTCTCTAATCTTCTCATATATATCTAATCTAGTTGATTAGATCTACCACCTAAACTACGCCGCAAGGCGGTCTCTCTTCACCACGTGCTAGTAGCTAGGCGGTGAACGCACGGGGTGGGTTGACACGGTGTATGTGTGGATACTGTTAGAGCGGGATTCGCGCCAGCAGTTCCTCGTCGACGGAACAACTTCATCAAGGTCTACATCTACGTCGACGTACGACAACAATCTCACCTCCCGGCATGGACGTGAGATTCTTCATCAGGCTTCACCGACATCTAATTCGACGAACACAAGATCTTCCGCAACGGTGTTTGTAAGTATCTTGATCATCGCATTATGGGGTGCAGCATATCTTCATAGAATAGATCTTGGCGGCAAGGTTACGGTTAATTTTTAAAGTTTTACCCGCAACCCAATACATGTTGTGCAAGGTAATAACATCCATTATGTCTCACATATTATTTAGCGACCATATTTGAGTAGGGTACAAACAATAGTAAAACGAGTTCGGTGCAACCAAATATCCGCTACATATCCTTTCAACAATTTTCTTGTTGCATAGCAAAGTAAAATGTTCTGTAATGTGAGTGTTGGGAATTGTCTTTGTAAATCGACCAACGAGGATATATTTCATTGGCAGGTAATACCCTTATTATATTTGTGGCTATTGATCACATAGTTACATCCTGGAGTTTGGCTTTCAGCAAGTTTTGCAAACGATGGTGGGACCGATGGCGGGTGTCGACTGCGTGGTCGCTAGTGACTCCGAATGGACCGTGGACGGTCAAAAGGGGTGGCAGCGACGTGATTGGATGAAAGAGAGGAAGGTTGAACTTAGGACAAAGGAGGTGTGAGGGCAAATGGCTAGATCGTTGTCATGTCGTGCCCGTTTGTACGTTTCGCCCTTCCAAGCTCTTCATTGCCTCGCGTTGAGTTACATGCAGGATCCATGGCGGGCGTTCAAAAATCCTCGCCGAAGAAGTAAAAGAGGCGCCACGAGCTCTGAAAGAGGTTGGAATGGCACAACAGGCAGTCAGGGACCCTCTCGGCGGGCGTCATCGCACGGGATGGCTCGAATAAAAGGAAGGCGACTGCCGCGACGGAAAGACCTCATCCTAAAGTTTTGTTCACGCCGATATTTGTTCACTTTGTGTAAAATGATACAAGCCAAAACTTGTAAACGAGATACAAGGTACGCTCGACAAGATTTAGAGTTTACCGCAAAATGGATTACAGATCAGCTCTGTTTGCAGGGTTATGAGACAATCATCTTTCGTCCTAAATCACAAAATGTCAATTATTTTGCGAATTTGAGGCTGAATCATATAAATCTTTACTATTAAATGAGAGTTAGTCGTTGGTGTAACCGAGCGAACCATCCAGCCCTCGCACGATCTGGAGCGCTCGATCATCCGTTCTTCTCTATCGATAACATGGGCCGGCCCATGTTGAAACGTTTCCATCCAGCGACAAACCAATCAGTACTTTCCATATAATATCCATATAATAGCCACGGTTTCTCAATAAAAAATAGCCACGGACGATTTACTTTCCATAGAAACACGGCAAAATTAATGATTCCTTTCCCTGCAAACACCAAAAAAATTACCGATTTCCTTTCCCTTGATGGTGCTGGCTCGCATCAAATGTTCTGCCGATGGACTGCCCCGCACAATCAGTCAATCACGAACGCCCATATCGCGATCAAGAAAATTTGAATAACATCAACCTATCGTCCTCAGCCGCCCCCGGTGCCCTGTAGTAACTCCGGTGCCCTGCACTAGCTTCACCTTGTTGCCAACCTGTCGTCCTCGACCTGTGTCGAGGGGTCACCTCGGCAGCTCCTAGGTTCGAGTACCCGGGTTGATTGAAGGGGAGAAGATGTGAGTGCTGGTAGTTACCACGGCTGACAAGTAAGACGATTTACCCAGGTTCAGGCTCCCGAAGGATAACACCCTGCTTCCTGCTTGTCTGATCTGTATTGAAGGAGTCGAAGGTTACAATGGCGATCCCGACGAGATGATGATCTCGCTAGGGTTTCGGTGGATAGTATGGACGTACCCTCGACAGAGGTCCCTCCCAGCCTTTATATGGAGGCTAGGTCTCAGGAGATCGCTGTCGGTTAGGTTTACAGTATTTGGTAAGTTTCTACCGACCTAATCTTCGACTTCCTTGGGACGTACGTTGTCCTTCTTGGGCCCTTCACGGGCCTGCAGTGGTTGATCTTGAGGCCTGGCGTGCACCAGGTATCTTCATAGTGGGGCACCCGAAAGGTAGGCCCCCGTCAGGAGCCCCCGAGTACTTGGTCGAATCGTAGAATCGGGTAAGGACTCCTTTCTCTGTGCACACCTTTCTTCATGAGTCGAACGCTTGTCGACTGCCTTGATGTGCTTCACCTTGAGTTGATGACTCAAGCAAGGAGATTTACCCAGGTTCAGGCTCCCGAAGGATAACACCCTACTTCCTACTTGTCTGATCTGTATTGAAGGAGTCGAAGGTTACAATGGCGATCCGGCGAGATGATGATCTCGCTAGGGTTTCGGTGGATAGTATGGACGTACCCTCGACAGAGGTCCCTCCCAGCCTTTATATGGAGGCTAGGTCTCAGGAGATCGCTGTCGGTTAGGTTTACAGTATTTGGTAAGTTTCTACCGACCTAATCTTCGACTTCCTTGGGACGTACGTTGTCCTTCTTGGGCCCTTCACGGGCCTGCAGTGGTTGATCTTGAGGCCTGGCGTGCACCAGGTATCTTCATAGTGGGGCACCCGAAAGGTAGGCCCACGTCAGGAGCCCCCGAGTACTTGGTCGAATCGTATAATCGGGTAAGAACTCCTTTCTCTGTGCACGCCTTTCTTCATGAGTCGAACGCTTGTCGACTGCCTTGATGTGCTTCACCTTGAGTTGATGACTCGAGCGTGTGATGTATGACTGAGCAGCCTGAGTCGTGAAAATTTTGACTGCAATTTATCGGGAGCGCGAACAGTGCTCCCGATGGGAGTAGCCCCCGAGATTAAGCTAAATTGCTTGTAATTGAGGTTAATCTCAAAAATCTCTCTCAGTCGAAATAAATTTCCGAACCCCTCCCGATGGGAGTAACTCTGGAAATTACTGATAAATCAGGGTCCTGTTTCAGCCTTGTTTGGCTTACTATGTGTTGCACTTTCGAGTGCTTGTTCAGCCTGATGGCCTACATGTGGAACTCGAATGGAGTTCGAGTGTTTGTTCAGCCTGACGGTCTACTTGTGGAACTCGAATGGAGTTCGAGTGTTTGTTCAGCCGCGTGGCCTACTTGATGGAGTCGACAAATCGTGTCGAATTCTTGTTCAGCCGAACGGCGTACTGCGTTGCTTCTCTATGCTGACGTCATGGCTGACGCTTTCTTTTCCTTCACTGCCACCGATGGGACATGACACTGCGGTCCCGCTATCAGTGTTGACCTGCGGCGATGTTTGCAGTTCTTGATTTGACCACTCCGCACGAAAATTTCGCGGCGTGATGATGGTTTCCTCTTTTCCCGTGCGTAGTGGGTGGCGTGGCTCGCGACGGTTGTGTTTTCTGCCTGCCATGTGTAGGGCTGGATGGAGTGCGCCGCTTGCAAATGCTGGTTGGACGGTTGCGATTCACCGTCGCTGCGGTATATTAAATTCACCGCGGCGTGGGGAAAGTTATCCCCTCGTCATTCTCGCCCTTTCTGCTCCAAGCCTTCTTCTTCTTCCTCGCGTTCCATCGCCATTGCCGAATTGGCTTCCTCCGCTGCCATGGGAAAGAAAGCTGGCGCTGCAAAGTCCAAGAGGGGAGGCAAGGAGAAAGCCATGGACGCTGACGATCTTGGCCTGAAAAAGGTGGATTGCGACTGGTCCAAGTCCACCGTGAAGACTCAGGACCTCGATGATCTGCAGGAGAAGGGTCTTCTTCCTCCTCTGAATCAACTGAAGACACGTGCTCCAGGGAAAGAGGTAATCCCTTCCCCCTGCAATGGGGAGCGCATCTGCTTCGCGGTCTCCTGCATGCCTATGGGATTCAGATGCATGATCTGACTCCCAACGGTATCTTGAGCATCGCGAGCTATTTTGTGCTCCGCGAATGCTTCTTGGGGATCTCTCCCAACTGGCTGTTGTGGAAGAAGATCTTTAATGTGAAGCGCAACGTCGGGAAGGGCAGTGTCGTGTACCCTGTTGGCGGCTTCGGCATCCAGGAGCGCGGCGACATCAACTTCTTCCAGATGAAGAAGTCCGACTCTGTCCAAGGCTGGCGGAAGAGGTGGTTTTATGTGATCTGCGAACATGATGGTCTTCTTGACTTCGTGGCTGACAAGCCCCTGAAGAAGACGAACGCCTGGGCACACTCCCTGTCGAAGGAGGAAAAGGCGACTGTGAAGCCACTGCTGTCGACCATCGCTGATTTGCTGAAGTCGCTTGGCAAGGAGGCAGGTGGTGTGCATCTCATTGCCACCTTCGTCAGAAGGCAGGTACAGCTGCTGCGTGCTCGCATCCACCCGATGTGGGAGGACCAAGGTGCCAGCGACCCCACTCGCATGTCTTCAGTCGAGCTTAATGATGAGGAGGTCATCCAGAAGGTGAAGGCCATTACCAGCCTGCGGGCAGCTGACGCGTGCAACGTCAACTGCCCCATCCCTCCTTATGGGGTGGAGAGGCGACTGCCCGAGGTAAGTTTTCCATGTTTTTGTAACTGTAGTACTCCATTGCTTTGATTTTTCCTTTCACCTGAACTATCTTTGGATGACAGGGTCACCCCAGCTTCGACTGCCTTCCTCCTCTGATGGAGAATGGGCCGCATGAAGAGGCCGAGTTCACTGCGGAGGAACCGGCTGATGAAGAAGAAGAGATCCCCTCTGCTCATTCTCCTGAAGAAGAGCTGGAGGAGACTGCTGCTGATGAAGATGAGATGCGGCCACAAAAGCGACCATGACACGATAAGGGTGACTCTGCTTCTGAGAGTTCACCCGCTAGGCGTGCTGCTGCTGAAGAAGAAGATGATACAGGATCCTCCTCGCCGAGTGCCAAGGAGTCAAAGGACCCATGGGAGCCGCTGAATGTGGATCCGCTCGACTCTGCACCACCCATGGACTTCGGCAGGCTGCCTTCTGTCTCCCTCAGCAGTGAGGATGACGAAGAAATGAGGTAAAGTAACTTGTCGCTGACTGCTATCTGTAACTTTGTCTGAATTTTGATTGTCTTTATTTATGCCCTTAGTGATCGTGCTGGCGCTATGTCTCCTGCACATGGTGCGGAGCACACTTCTGCTCCTCCCGTGGAAGAGAAGCAGCCGAAAGCTCTAGATGCGAGTGTCGCGGTCACGACTGAAGTGACTAAGGCTTCGACCTCTGCCGCCCCGGAGGAGATGGTCGTCCCGACTCCAAGTCTGGCATCTGTGCATGAGCATGTAAGTATCTTCGACTGTAAATTGAACATTGGGAGCGCGAACAGTGCTCCCGATGGGAGTAGCCCCGGGGCTGTGTGCAACTAGTATAGTTGGGCACAGACTCAAACTCTATTTCTATATCTTGCAGCCCTTCTATCGCCAGCAGGTGGCAGGAGCCGAAGCGTACATCCGTCTGGAGCAGGAGAGGAATCAACTCCTAGCTAATTTGAAGCAGGCGAAGCGTCAGTTCTTTCCAGCTTGTCACGGTCTGATCTTTATCTCTTTACTGTCTCAATACTTTTTCCTTCACAGTCGATCAGCGAACTGCGGCCACCCGAGTGACTGAGCTAGAGGCTGAAAACGAAAATGCCAAGAAAGCACTCGAGGAGGCCAAGAAGCGCTAAGACGAGAAGCGCGACTTGGAGAAGACACAAGTTGACCGCTTACTTGCACTTGCTGACGTTGTTGGCCGTAAGTACTTTGCTACTTTTGATATGCTCTTCTCTGTATCTGTCGACTGAACGCTAATTCTTTGTCTTGTTGTAGGTGCTTGCGGTGGCGCTCCTCCTGCCGACTCCTCCAGCGAAAACAACACCTTGGAGCAAGCTGTAGGCTTCGTCGACAGGGTTTGTGCCTATGCTTCTGCTACGATGGCCAAGTCTGCTAGAGCCCTGGCGACTGTCCATCAAGGCATCTTCCCCAACAAGCCAACGTCAAGCGACATCGACTCTCTGGCTGCTCCGTTCAACCCAGGGTCTACTATCATGGCGGATTACACTCGCACACAGACGGTACGCGGCTCAGAGCTCACCTTCCAACTACTGCTTGGGCATCAGGTTGTAGGTGACTTTGATAAAGTCGTCAGCGAGTTCCCCAAGAGGCCTGATGGCAAGACGCAGTCGCTTAGCACAGTGAAACCGGAGGCGAGTCGACTGGCGAAGGAAGTGGTTTCTCTCTTTGAGAAACGAGTCGCCAAGGCTGCTGAGGCGGCGGCTCGCAAGAGTAGATCGATGTCCGAGTCTGTGTCATAGACTAGTTGTGTCCTTTTGCTTTATCTTGCCTTTTGTAATGAACCTCTGAATTGGATGCTTTTGTTGCTAAGATCCTTCCTTTGCGATGTAAAATTTGCTTGAACTAATGAAGTCGAATCTTCAATGCATTGGGTGTCTTTCTTTACTGGCTTGTACATGTTTGAATTCTTGATGCTTGACTCTTCTGATTGTTGAAACAGGATGACATGAACATAGACTCGGGGAGAGTCCACTGGCCAGAGACAGCCGCAACACCAGCTGTTCCTCGAAGAAGAGTCGAACGTCGTCCTCGTCTCACTCAAAGCCGGAATGACCAGAAGCTAATATCCTGGATGAGGAAGCGAATCATCGATCTGGAGAAGACCTTGAAGGAGAAGCAAAAAGAGCTCGACCAGCTGATGGCGCGACCTGCTCCTTCGACAGAGCGTGAGCAGTACTTGCTTGGCGAAATGGATTTGATTGTCGACAGCTGCAGAGTGAGTACTCTAATCTGGGTCTTTTGACTTGTGCAACACTGTCTTCGAGTTTAAATTCTGACATCCTTTGCTTGATTGCTTTGCAGACGTGAACCCAGACTGGAGGGCTGAACAGCTCCGTGTGGAGCAACGTGTCGAGCGGGAGGCGAAGGGTACTGCCTCGGGTGCTCCATACTTCTGGTCTGACACGCCCAAGGCCAAGGTGTTGGCTCTGATGCTGGATCGTACTTGGCACGCGGCGATCTTGCTTCTAGGGTGCCAGATGACCTTGTCGAAATTGCATCGAGTGATGTTTCCACACAACGCGCAACCGCAAGGGATATCGACGCTGATGGATCAGTTTCAAGATGGTGCAACCGTCAAGCAGATTATCCACGCTCAACTTGTTGCTGGAGCGAATATCGCCTTGGCGTAGTTCCGTAAGCATAGGCCAAACTTTCCACTCGACAGAGTTGTTGGCGGGTTGCCTGACGAAGAGCATTATGCCGAGTCCTTGGCGTACGCGAGGCAGATGGTCGAACAGGTCCAACGCCGCACTGAACAACTTGTGGGTCCACTGGATGCACCGAAGGATGAACCTAAAGGGTAGAGATAGGATAAAAAACTCCTTGTAAATTAGTAGCTTATAGCTGTGAGGGTCGACCTCTAAATTCATATGTGAATATGATGTATGTAATTGCGAATGCATCTTCGAGTGTGTCGATATTTTTGCCCTAAACCTGTATGGTGCAGCCCCCGAGTATTCGAGTGTGGCCTAGGTTTTTGTGTTTGAACCTGTGCGGCGCATCCCCCAAGCATTCGAGCGTGGCCTAGGATTTTGTCTTTGAACCTGTGTGGCGCAGCCCCCGAGCATTCGAGTGCGGCCTAAGATTTTGTCTTTGAACCTGTGCGGCGCAGCCCCTGAGCGTTCGAGTGCGGCCTAGGGTTTGAGTCGTTAACCTGTACGGCGCAGCCCCCGAGCGTTCGAGTGCGGCCTAGGTTTATTTTTCAACTTGTATGGCACAGCCCCCGAGCGTTCGGGTGCGGCCTAAGTTTTATGTGAACTTGTATGGCGCAGCCCCCGAGCGTGCGGGTGCGACCTAAGTTTTTCTTTCGACTTGTATGGTGCAGCCCCTGAGCGTTCGGGTGCAGCCTAAGTTTTATTTCGACTTGTATGGCGCAGCCACCGAGCGTTCGGGTGCGGCCTAAGTTTTTATCTGAACTTGTATGGCGCAGCCCCCGAGCGTTCGGGTGCGGCCTAAGTTTTTATCTGGACTTGTATGGTGATGACCCACAAGTATAGGGGGTGTATCGTAGTACTTTCGATAAATAAGAGTGTCGAACCCAACGAGGAGCAGAAGGTGTTGACAAGCACTTTTGATATGGAATTCACTGTAAATACTAGCAGACAAGTTTTTAGGGGTTTTTGATATATCAGATAAATAAAGTACAAGTAAATAAAATGCAGTAATAATAATTGCAGCGAGTGGCCCAATCCTTTCTACAGCAAAGGACAAGCCGGTAGGTTTACTTATGATGACCAAACGTTCTTGAGGACACACGGGAATTTCGTCAAGTGCTTTCGCTTCATATAGTTGATTAATCTTCATTGTTTTGATAAGTGTTGTGTGGGTGAACCTATGCTAATGCACCGCCCTTCCTAGGACTAATACATACTTGTGATTATACCCCTTGCAAGCATCCGCAAATATAAGAAAGTAATTAAGATAAATCTAACCACAGCCTTAAACTCTGAGATCCTGCTATCCCTCATGCATCGATATACCAACGGGGGTTTAGGTTTCTGTCACTCCGGCAACCCCACAATTGGCAACCGAATACACAATGCATTCCCCTAGGCCCATAAAGGTGAAGTGTCATGTAGTCGACGTTCACATGACACCACTAGAAGAATAACACCACAACTTAAATATCAAACCATTAAATATTACTCAACATAATTCACTACTAACATCAAGACTTCTCCCATGTCCTCAAGAACTAAACGAACTACTCACAAGACATCATATGGAACATGATCAGAGGTGATATAATGATGAATAACAATCTGGACATAAACCTTAATTCAACGGTTTCACTCAATAGCATCAACCACAAGGAGTAATTAACACCGGGAAAGCTTCCCCTATGAACTAGACAAGATTCAACCCTAGATGTTACAGCGGAACGGAGTGGAGCGGCGAGATGATGGTGCTGGCGGTGGAGATGATGATGATGATCCCAATGAAGTCCAGCTCGATGACGGTGACGATGGCGATGATTTCCCCCTCCGGGAAGGAATTTCCCCGGCAGATTTCTCCCTGCCGGAGAGCTTTTCTCTCTCTGGTGTTTTCCGCCTCGTGGAGGCGGCGGAATATTTCCTCGACGTCCCCCTAGGCTTAGGGTTTCTGGGGATGATGTACGAAAGGGGGCTGGCAGAGGTGGGCCAGGGCCTCCTCACCACGTGGCGGCGCGCCACCACATGGTGAGGGCCCATGGTGGCCCACCTTGGCCCCCCCTTTTGGCTGCCTCCGGCATCTGACAAAATAGGAACTTCTGGATATTTTCCTCGAATTATTGATCTTCAGAAATATGGTGTCTTGACGGTCCTTTTTCCAGCAGAAATCTGACTCCGGTGTTTAATTCTCCAATAATCATCAAACATGCAAAATAGGTAAAATAACATAAGTATCATCTCTAAATATGAAATATATCAATGAATAACAGTAAATTATGATATAAAATAGTGATGCAAAATGGACGTATCAACTCCCCCAAGCTTAGACCTCGCTTGTCCCCAAGCGAAAGCTGAGCTCGGTAAACAAGACCACAGGTTTATGGAGCGAAGTGTCGATAAACAAAATACGGACAAGAAGCATCACATTTATTAATACACAAGTCATTCTAGACAACAACTTCCCTTCATATAACTTAACTTGAAACAAGTAAAGGGAGTCACAATAAGGTGCATAGAGAAAATCATAATTGGTGATGGCAAACTTTGTTCTTGGTCAGAGAACAATTAACAGATTGTACTTATCTTTCGAGCAGAGTCTTTATACTAGAGCTTATATTGCAGAACTTACATGCTCAATCATAACAATCTCCTTTACAGTCATTGATAACTTTCAAAGTTATATTCATTCAGATAAAAGCTTTGTGCTACACAAGGAAACATAAAAGACATGATTGAAAATATCAACATATAGATGGTTGGATCACAACAACTCAAATGCTTGCTCGAGATAGAAGGGAATAGGTTTACTGACTCAACATGAAAGTAAAAGATAGGCCCTTCGCAGAGGGAAGCAGGGATGAAATCATGTGCTAGAGCTTTTAAGTTTTGAAATCATATAGAGAGTATAAATAAGTTTTAAGCTATGTATGTCGTTGTCAACGAATGGCAGTGGGCACTCTATCCCCCTTGTCAACCAGACTTTCAAGAGCGGCTCCCATGAAGGACGTTATTTCTACCCAAGGGTAGATCATCCCTCTTCTCTTTTGTTTACACATGCATATTTATAAATTGGTATGACACTCCTCCCAACCTTTGCTTACACAAGCCATGGCTAACCGAATCCTCGGGTGCCTTCCAACAATCACATACCATGGAGGAGTGCCTATTTGATAATGTTTAACACTTTGAAGTTTGCTTTTGATAAATCATTGGCAAAACATGTGAAGAGAATCAAGTGGTTATAGTTATAATTAATTGGGACTGGGCACCCCATTTGCCAGCTCTTTTTGCAAGTTTTGGATAAGCGGATGTATATGCCACTAGTCCATTGGTGAAAGTCTGTCTGACAAGTTAAATAGAGAACAACCCACATACTTCCTCATGAGCTATAAACAGTGACACAAATGAGAGGTAATAGTTTTTGAATAATTAAAGGTAGCACATGAAGTATTTACTTGGAGTGGCAGGAAATACCACATAATAGGTAGTTATGGTGGACACAAATGGCAATGGTTTGGCTCAAGGTTTGGATGTATGAGAAGCATTCCCTCTCAATACAGGTTTTTCGGCTAGCAAGGTTGTGAGCAAGCATAAGAGTTGAGGGATACAAACAAATATATGTAGTAAAACAATCATGCAATCTTCCTTGGAAGCACAAATAATTTTAACTTGAGAATACTAAGCTTATGAGCCAACAAGAAAGAAAGATCATGGAATAATTTATCTACATGCACTTCCCTCTCTCTACTTAAGCCTCAAAGTATTGTAACTACTGACCAATGCTAAGTTTGCCAAAACCAAAAAGATTTACTTGATGCTCCCAAAGTGGTACCAATACTAATGACAAGATTATCAACATGAAAGAAATTGCAAACTAAAATAAAGTATGCAGAAAGTAAATGATGAAACTTCTCATTAATATTCCATAACGGCAACTCACACCAAGGGATACATAGATAACCAACTAAAAGAGAGATACTTCCACACTGCAAACCATCCTATAAGATAACTTCCCTACTCACGATATGACTCTATTGAAAGGTAAAAGGTAAAGATAATGGTGTGATACCGCGGCACTCCCCCAAGCTTGGAACAAGCCAAGGGGATGCCAATACCAATGATGAATTACTCCTTCGGCGGTGGTGGTGAATCCTTAATAAGCTTATCAACCAGCTCCTTCAGTTCATCAATCTTGTGGGTGAGGATACGATCAACTCCGTGTTGTGCTCGATACGGTTCATGAATTTATCGGACTGTGAATCCCAGCTCTTGGAGTTGTCTCCCCACTTCTCATCGGACTTAGAACTCTTTTTCCTGCACTGTTAGAACGATCTATATTCCAGCTATTGGGCAATTCTGCCTCAGGGATCCTCTCAATTTGATGCTTATGGATAAGAGTATGGAAGGGGTTATCGATGCCTGGAGAAGATGTCCTTGGAGCCAAGAAGCGACGTGGAACCTTCCCTCCGGTGCTCATCCGCGCGCCTCTCTTGAGGTTGAAAGGGTTTGCCACCACTCCAATGCTTGCAATGGTGGCGCGAGGGTATTGACGCGGATCTTCCTCCACTTCTCCTTCATCTTCACTCTTGATCTCCTCCTTCAGCATAGGGTCTTGGGGATCATCTTCCAAAGGCTCCTTGCCCTTGTTGTTGTTGTTGGAGACCATGGTGCTTCTAAAACTTGAAGGTGGAATCTGGCAGAAACAGCTCGAAACAAAAACACGACGAAAAGGCGATATACGGACCTCGGGGTTCCGGGGGATTATATAGCAAAAAGTTTCGCAACAAAAGGAAGGTACAGGAGAAAACCTGGTCGGAGACGGGCTCCGAGGCGCCCTCACCACGTGGCGGCGCGGCCAGGGGTGGGCCCGCGCCACGGCATGGTGAGGTGCCCTCGGGCACCTTTCCTACCCGGTTTGGTCTCTTATTTTTCCATATTTAAATAAATAACAAAAATATCTCTTGGAAGGTTAAACGCGAACTTTTTCTTACCGAAACTGTTACCTATTCGAAAACAGACTCTGCAGTCCCTGAATTTGCTTTTCAATGAAAACTTCCGGAGTCACCACTTGAATAGTATCAACATCTTCATCATAAGGATCTCCAGAAATATAATGTTTGAGTCTTTGTCCATTCACCACTTGTGTAGAGTTGTCTTTAAGTGAAGCAATCTTTATTGCACCTGAACGATATACCTCCACAATAACAAAAGGTCCTTCCCATTTTGAGAGTAATTTTCCTGCAAAAAATCTGAGACGAGACCTATACAATAGAACTTTCTCACCAACATTAAACTCTCTTTTAATAATTCTCCTATCATGCCATTTCTTAACTTTCTCTTTAAAAAGTCTAGCATTTTCATAAGCTTCACTTCTCCATTCATCTAAAGAACTCAAATGAAGCAACCTCTTTTCACCAGCAAGTTTAAAGTCTCTATTAAGTTCCCTCACTGCCCAATAAGCTTTGTGTTCTAATTCTAGAGGCAAGTGACAAGCTTTACCATAAACCATTTTATAAGGAGACATACCCATAGGGTTTTTATAAGCAGTTCTATAAGCCCATAAAGCATCATTTAACTTACTAGCCCAATTCTTTCTAGATTTATTAACAGTCTTTTGCAAGATAGATTTAATCTCTCTATTTGATAATTCTACTTGCCCACTAGTTTGGGGATGATAAGCTGAAGCAATTCTATGATTAACACCATATTTAGCAAGGGTCTTTCTAAAACCACCATGAATAAAATGAGAACCTCCATCAGTCATAAGATATCTAGGCACACCAAACCTAGGAAAAATAACATCTTGAAGCATTTTTAAAGAGGTCTCACCATCAGCACTTTTGTAGGTATAGCTTCTACCCATTTAGTAACATAATCAACAGCAACAAGTATATGAGTATTACCTTCTGAAGGAGGAAAAGGACCCATAAAGTCGAATCCCCAACATCAAATGGTTCAATAACAAGAGAATAATTCATAGGCATTTCATTACGTCTAGAGATATTACCAACTCTTTGACATTCATCACAAGATAAAATAAACTTTCTTGCATCTTTAAAGAGGGTAGGCCAATAAAAACCTGATTGTAGAACCTTTTGTGCAGTTCTATCTCCAGCATGATGTCCTCCATAAGCACTACCATGGCACTTTCTCAATATCTCTCGTTGTTCATGTTCTGGAACACATCTTCGCATAATGCCATCTACTCCTTTATATAATGTGGGTCATCCCAAAAATAATGCCTCAAGTCATAAAAGAATTTCCTTCTTTGCTGAGCTGAAAAGGTTGGAGGCAAGTACTTGGAAACAATAAAGTTAGCATAATCAGCATACCAAGGACTATCTCGCGAACTTACCCTTATTGCAGCCAACTGTTCATTTGGAAAACTATCATTAACAGGAATAGGATCATAAGCAATGTTTTCCAATCTAGACAAATTATCAGCAACAGGATTTTCAGCACCTTTCCTATCTACAATATGTAAATCAAACTCTTGCAAAAGAAGCACCCATCTAATAAGCCTAGGCTTAGCATCTTTCTTTTCCATAAGGTACCTAATAGCAGCATGATCAGTATGAATAATGACTTTTGAATCAACAATATAAGGTCTAAATTTGTCACAAGCAAATACTACAGCTAGGAACTCTTTTTCAGTAGTTGCATAATTCTTTTGAGCAGAATCAAGAGTCTTACTAGCATAATGAATAACATTCAACTTCTTATCTATCCGCTGTCCAAGAACAGCACCAACAGCAAAATCACTAGCATCACACATAATTTCAAAAGGTAACGTCCAATCAGGTGGTTGAACAATAGGAGCAGTAATTAAAGCCTTCTTCAGAGTTTCAAAAGCTTCCTTACAATCATCATCAAAAAAAAGGTACATCTTTTTGGAGAAGATTAGTAAGGGCTTTGAAATTTTAGAGAAATCTTTAATAAACCTCCTATAGAAACCAGCATGACCAAGAATACTACGAATACCTTTGACATCTCTGGGCAAGGCATTTTCTCTATTGCCTCAACTTTAGCTCGATCAACTTCAATGCCTCTTTCAGAGATTTTATGTCCAAGAACAATTCCTTCATTGACCATAAAGTGGCATTTCTCCCAATTAAGAACAAGATTAGTTTCTTCACATCTCTGCAAAACTTTATCAAGATTGTGCAAACAATTATCAAAAGAAGTTCCATAGACGGAAAAATCGTCCATGAAGACTTCCACAATTTCCTCACAAAAACCATGAAAAATAGCAGACATGCATCTTTGAAAAGTAGCAGGAGCATTACACAAACCAAAAGGCATACGTCTATAAGCATAGTTCCATAAGGACAAGTAAAAGTAGTTTTCTCTTGATCTTGCTTTCTCACAGCAATTTGAGAAAACCCAGAATAACCATCAAGGAAACAAAAATGAGTCTTCTTAGACAACCTCTCTAACATTTGATCAATAAAAGGTAAAGGATAATGATCCTTCTTAGTAACTTTGTTAACCTTTCTAAAATCAATGCACATTCTATAACCAACTACTACTCTTTGAGGAATAAGTTCATCATTTTCATTAGGCACAACAGTAATTCCTCCTTTCTTAGGAACACAATGCACAGGACTTACCCATCTACTATCAGCAATAGGATAAATAATACCAGCTTCAAGAAGTTTCAATACCTCATTTCTTACCACTTCCTTCATCTTGGGTATTAAACGACGTTGATGTTCAACAACTGGCTTTGCATCAGGTTCCATATTAATAGCATGTTGACAAATAGCAGGGGAGATCCCTTTCAAATCATCAAGAGTATAGCCCATAGCTCCACGGTGTTTCTTCAATACCTCCAATAACCTTTCCTCTTCTCTACCTGAAAGTTTAGAACTAATAATAACAGGATATATTTTCTTATCATCAATATAAGCATATTTAAGATTATCAGGTAAAGGTTTTAAATAAAAACGGGATCCTCCTTTGGTGGTAGAGTGGTACCCAAATCTTCCACCGGTAAGTTATGTTTAAGTATAGGTTGACGAAGGAATATTTCGTCAAGCTCATTCCTTTCTTCCATAAAGACCTCACTTTCGTGGTCCTCCATATGTTGCTGCAAAGCATTGTTAGGAGCAAGAGCAATAGAGGCAAGCTGAGCAACTTTAAAATCTTCATTAGGCAATTCGGTTTCATAAGGAACTTTAGCAAATTTAGAGAAATTGAACTCATAAGATTCACCAGCAAATTTAGTAAAGATTTTCTCTTTCTTACAATCTATAACAGCACCACAAGTATTCAGAAAGGTCTACCAAAAATGATAGGACAAGTCTTACTAGCAGCTGAACCAAGTACTAGAAAATCAGCAGGATATTTAGTCTTACCACATAAAACTTCCACATCTCTAACAATACCAATTGGAGAGATAGTTTCTCTATTAGCAAGCTGAATAACCACATCAATTTCCTCAAGTTCACAAGAACCAATTTCATGCATAATTTCCCTGTAAAGCTCATAAGGAATGGCACTTGAACTTGCACCAATATCACATAAACCATAATAGCAATGATCACCTATCCTAACAGAAAGCACAGGAACACTAGTTTTCCTAGAGCTTTTAGGATGTGAAACAATATTAGAAGCATCTTCACAAAAGATAATATGACCATCTTCTATATTTTCAGTGACAAGGTCCTTAACCATTGCTACAGCAGGTTCAACAGTTATTTGTTCATCAGGTTCTATAGCTTTCTTTGTACTTTTGTTAACAACGCTAGCTATAATAGAGTGTTCCTTTATTTTAGCAGGAAAAGGAACTTTTTCAATATAAGGTTCAGGAATAATGTGATCAACGGTGTTAACTCAATAGTTCTAGTCACAGGAGAAACAGTTTTATCTTTATAAGGTTCATGATAATTCTTAAAACCCTCCTTAGGCATACCGAAATAGGAGGCAAAAGCTTTATAAAAATTTGCAACAACTTGAGAGTCAAGGCCATAAGCAGTACTAACATTTCGAAAATCATCAGTATTCATGAAAGTTTTAATGCATTCGAAATCATATTTTATACCTGACTCTCTACCTTTGTCGTTCTCCATCCTTCAGTGTTCTCCTGAATCCGATCAAGAAGGTCCCATTTAAACTCTTCTTTATTACGAGTGAATGATCCAGAACAAGCAGTATCCAATAGAGTTTTATCCTGAAAGGAAGCCTTGCATAGAAGTTATCAATAACAACATTACCAGGAAGCTCATGAATGGGGCATTTGAGCATTAATGACTTCAATCTCCCCCACGCTTGGGCAATACTTTCTCCATCATGAGGCCAAAAATTATATATGAGGTTCCGGTCTTTGTGAATCTCACTTGGAGGATAGAATTTAGAATAAAAGAGAGGTACAATTTCCTCCCAACCAAGAGAACGCCCATTCTTCAGCAGTTTATACCAATGTGCAGCTCTACCAGACAGCGATATAGAGAATAGTTTCTTCTTAACTTCACCATTGAAATACCTGCACACTTGAATAACTCGCATAATTCATGTAAAAATAATAAATGATCACCAGGATGGACAGTTCCATCCCCTTCATAGCGGTTATTCGTAACACGTTCAACAATTTTCATAGGTATTTTGAATGGGATTACCTGCTCAGGTGGCGCCTCCTCTACTACCTTAGCAGTGGTAGTGGTTTTCCCAAATAGGAATTCAAGAGAAGATCTCTCCATAATAAAATATAGCAGCAGGCAAAAATAAAAACAGCACGTACAGTAGAGTTTTCCTTACCAATTCCACTTACCAATAGCGCTTCACTCCCCGGCAACGGCGCCAGAAAATAGTCTTGATGACCCACAAGTATAGGGGGTGTATCGTAGTACTTTCGATAAATAAGAGTGTCGAACCCAACGAGGAGCAGAAGGTGTTGACAAGCAGTTTTGATATGGAATTCACTGTAAATACTAGCAGACAAGTTTTTAGGGTTTTTGATATAGCAGATAAATAAAGTACAAGTAAATAAAATGCAGTAATAATAATTGCAGCGAGTGGCCCAATCCTTTCTACAGCAAAGGACAAGCCGGTAGGTTTACTTATGATGACCAAACGTTCTTGAGGACACACGGGAATTTCGTCAAGTGCTTTCGCTTCATATAGTTGATTAATCTTCATTGTTTTGATAAGTGTTGTGTGGGTGAACCTATGCTAATGCACCGCCCTTCCTAGGACTAATACATACTTGTGATTATACCCCTTGCAAGCATCCGCAAATACAAGAAAGTAATTAAGATAAATCTAACCACAGCCTTAAACTCTGAGATCCTGCTATCCCTCATGCATCGATATACCAACGGGGGTTTAGGTTTCTGTCACTCCGGCAACCCCACAATTGGCAACCGAATACACAATGCATTCCCCTAGGCCCATAAAGGTGAAGTGTCATGTAGTCGACGTTCACATGACACCACTAGAAGAATAACACCACAACTTAAATATCAAACCATTTACTACTAACATCAAGACTTCTCCCATGTCCTCAAGAACTAAACGAACTACTCACAAGACATCATATGGAACATGATCAGAGGTGATATAATGATGAATAACAATCTGGACATAAACCTTAATTCAACGGTTTCACTCAATAGCATCAACCACAAGGAGTAATTAACACCGGGAAAGCTTCCCCTATGAACTAGACAAGATTCAACCCTAGATGTTACAGCGGAACGGAGTGGAGCGGCGAGATGATGGTGCTGGCGGTGGATGATGATGATGATGATGATGATCCCAATGAAGTCCAGCTCGATGACGGTGACGATGGCGACGATTTCCCCCTCCGGGAAGGAATTTCCCCGGCAGATTTCTCCCTGCCGGAGAGCTTTTCTCTCTCTGGTGTTTTCCGCCTCGTGGAGGCGGCGGAATATTTCCTCGACGTCCCCCCTAGGCTTAGGGTTTCCTGGGGATGATGTACACGAAAGGGGGCTGGCAGAGGTGGGCCAGGGCCTCCTCACCACGTGGCGGCGCGCCAGCAAGGTGGGCCGCGCCACCACATGGTGAGGGCCCATGGTGGCCCACCTTGGCCCCCCTTTTGGCTGCCTCCGGCATCTGACAAAATAGGAACTTCTGGATATTTTCCTCGAATTATTGATCTTCAGAAATATGGTGTCTTGATGGTCCTTTTTCCAGCAGAAATCTGACTCCGGTGTTTAATTCTCCAATAATCATCAAACATGCAAAATAGGTAAAATAACATAAGTATCATCTCTAAATATGAAATATATCAATGAATAACAGTAAATTATGATATAAAATAGTGATGCAAAATGGACGTATCATATGGCGCAGCCCCCGAGCGTTCGGATGCGGCCTAAGTTTTTATCTGAACTTGTATGGCGCAGCCCCCGAGCGTTCGAGTGCGGCCTAAGTTTTTATTTCGACTTGTATGGCGCAACCCCCGAGTGTTCGGGTGCGGCCTAAGTTTTTATCTGAACTTGTATGGCGCAGCCCCCGAGCGATCGGGTGCGGCCTAAGTTTTATCTGAACTTGTATGGCGCAGCCCCCGAGCGTTCGGGTGCGGCCTAAGTGTTTTGTTAGGAACATGTATGGCGCAGCCCCCGAGTGCTCGGGTGCGGCCTAGGTTTGTGTTGCTTTTTGATTGCAAAAAGCAAAGGAAAGAGCTCGTTTCTTCAAACCACTTCATATATTAAACTAGCAAGCCGCCTCATTAAAAACCTTCCAGTCCCCTTAGGTACCCTAAAAGGAAAAGAGCGCGTCTGAAACCTGCTGCTTGTTGGCGTGTAAGTACAGTTACATTGGGGTGTCGACTAGGCGTAGAAGCGGCGCAGTTGCGCAGCGTTCCACGGGTTGTGGCAGAGCTCCAATGTCTTCGAGTTCTTCAGGCGGTAGGCACCATTGCCGAGTGCTTTCATGACGATGTATGGTCCTTCCCATGGGGATGCGACCTTGTGCACCTTCTTCTGCTTGAGCCGCAACACCAGGTCACCAGAGTCGTCGACCGTGGTAGTTGTGGAGGCTCTGATGATATATGGCTGTGCGAGAGAGTGCGATGTCTCGAGCCTCGTCTAGCATGTCCTTGTCATCCTCCATTGCTTCATCAGCGCCTGACTTGTCGTAGAGCACCACTCGGGGTGTGTCAAAACGTATGTCGTGTGGCATGACTGCTTCAGCTCCGTAGACCATGAAGAATGGGGTGTATTGGGTGGATCTGTTGGGTGTGGTGCGCAGGCTCCATAGCACAGCTGGTAACTCTTCCACCCAGGCTCCCGCAGCACACCTGAGTGGCACGAACATGCGTTTCTTGAGGCCGCGACAGACAAGACCGTTTGCTTTTTCGACTTGCCCATTGGATTGAGGATGTGCGACTGAGGCGTAGTTGAGCTTGATGCCTTGGTCTGCGCAGAACATCTTGAACTCTTCGGCTGTGAAGTTGGTGCCGTTGTCGGTGATGATGCTGTTGGGGACGCCAAATTTGAAGATGATGGGCCTGATGAAGTTGACCGCAGACGAGGCAGTCGAGCTTGTGATTGGAACAGCTTCGATCCACTTGCTGAACTTGTCTACTGCGACGAGCAGGTGCGTGTGCCCGCCAGGGGACGATTTCTTCAAAGGACCCACCATGTCGAGTCCCCACTGGGCGAAGGGCCAGGCGAGTGGTATCGTCTTGAGCTCTGATGCAGGTGCATGTGACTTGGTGGCGAACTTCTGGCATCCGATCTCTTGACCATATCTTCAGCTTCTTGCATAGCAGTGGGCCAATAGAATCCTGCTCGAAAGGCTTTGGTGACTAGGGCACGACTGCTGGCATGGTGCCCACAGGTACCCACATGGATGTCGAGCAGGATGGCTTTGCCGTCTTCTGGGTCGATGCAGCGCTGCAGTACTCCTGATATGCTGCGCTTGTAGAGCTCTCCATTGATGATCGTGAAGGCCTTGGCACGGCGAGTGATGCGCTTGGCTTCTGTCGGGTCTGATGGCAGTTCCTTTTGCAGCATGTATGCTAGAAAAGGATTAGTCCATGTAGGTTCGATCAACAGTACCTCGATGGGTTGCGTGTCAGGCGTCTTCTGGTCCTTTGCTGGTGAGTCGGGCGAGCCTGAGGTCGATGTCGAAGGCTCGTGCGGCTGCTTCAGCTTGATGGAGCGTTGTTTGATGCACTCGAGGAAGACTCCGTCTGGCACCTTGTCCTTCCGTGAGCCGATGTTGGCGATCATGTCTGCCTCTTCATTGCTTTCATGACCCACATGACGCAACTCGCATCCTTCGAAGTTGCCCTCCATGATGTTGTACAGGTCTCGGTAGGCGATCATGTTGTCTGCGATGGCGTCGCAGTCCTTCATGGTTTGCTGCACGACGAGGTTCGAGTCCCGTAGATCATGAGGTGAGTGGCGCCGCAGTTCTTGGCCATTCGCATGCCGTGGAGGAGAGCCTCGTACTCCGCTTCATTGTTTGTTGGTCTTTTGAAGGTCATCTGCAGAACGTAAAGGAGCTTGTCGCCTTTAGGTGATATCAGAATGACACCTGCACCCGCACCATCGTATTTCTTGGAGCCATCGAAGTACATGGTCCAAGCGTTGGACAGGTCTGGGACAGATGGTAGCTGAGCTTTGATCCACTCAGTCGTGAAATCTGGGAGTACTTGTGCCTTGATTGCTCTCGGGTGTGCATACTTCAGGTCCCATGGACCCAACTCGATGACCCACTTGGCGACTCTTCCTGTGGCATCTGAGTTGGTGAGGATGTCATCGATGGCGAATGAGCTGACCATAGTTATCGGGTGCCCAGAGAAATAGTGCACCAGCTTCTTTGACCTCATGAAGACACCATATGCTAGCTTCTGGTAGTGCGGGTATCTCTGCTTGGACACTGATAGAACCTCGCTGAGGTAGTAGATAGGTCGCTGGACAAGGTGCCCTTTGCCTTCATCGCGTTCGACGACGAGGACTGTACTGACCACTCGATTAGTGGCTGCGACATAAAGGAAGATGAGTTCCTTCTCAGCGGGTGCGACGAGGATGGCCGGAGTCGACAGGACGTGCTTGAGATGAGCGAACGCTGCCTGAGCTTCTTCCGTCCACTCGAATTTGTCTGGCTTCTTCATCAGTTAGTAGAAAGGGAGTGCCTTTTCGCCCAACTTACTAATAAATCGACCGAGTGCTGCGATTCGACCAGACAAGCGCTGGACTTCTCGGAGCTTGGTCGGAGGCGGCATCGTGAGTATTGCCTCTATCTTCTCTGGGTCTGCTTCGATTCCTCGCGCTGACACCAGGTACCCGAGTAGCTGTCCTGCTGGCACGCCGAAGGCGCATTTATCTGGGTTAAGCTTGATCTGGTACTTGTTGAGGTTCGCGAATGTCTCGCGCAGGTCCTGGAGGAGCGTGTCCTCTTTTCCGGTCATGATGACGTTGTCGTCGACGTAGACTTGCATGTTTCGACCGAGTTGCAGCTCGAGGCAGTTCTGCATCATGCGCTGGTAAGTGGCTCCAGCGTTCTTGAGCCCGAAGGGCATTGTCTGGTACAAAAGACACCGTGGGGGTGTGATGAAGGCTGTTTTCTCCTGGTCTTCGACTCTTAGCTTGATCTGGTTGTAGCCCGAGTATGCATCCAGGAAGGAGAGGCGTTCGCAGCCGGCAGTCGAATCGATGATCTGGTCGATGCGAGGCAGGGGGAAGTGGTCTTTCGGGCAACACTTGTTGAGGGCGGTGAAGTCGACGCACATGCGTAGCGTGGTCGACTTCTTCTCGACCAGGACTGGGTTGGCGAGCCATTCCGATTTCTTGATCTCTCGAATGAATCTAGCGTGATGTAGCATGTCGATCTCTTTGGTGATGAAGAGTCGCTTCGGCTCGGGGACACGGCGCATGGTCTGTTTGACTGGTCGTGCATCATCTTTTAATTGGAGAGAGTGCTCGGCGAGTTCCCTGGGTACTCCTGGCATATCTGAGGGCTGCCAGACGAAGATTTCCCAGTTCTCACATAGGAACTCGACGAGCGCGCTTTCCTATGCGATAGGCAGGCTCGATGAGACTCGGACCGTCTTCTTGGGGTCAGTCGGGTGGACTTGGTGAGCTGTCGTGTCATTGGTGGCGTTGAAGGCTGCGTCGTATGCTGGCTTCTTGGCGACAGGGAAGATAGTCCTGTCGTCATCCCTAGACACTTCTTCGAGTTGCTCTTGCATGCCGAAGGACTCGGAGATCTTGCTGAAGTCTCCGTCGCATCTGTCTGACCGATCGAAGTCACCCATCACCGTGATGACTCCTTTCGGGCCTGGCATCTTCAGCATGAGGTATGCGTAGTGTGGCACGGCCATGAACCTGGCGAATGTTGGTCGCCCAAGGATTGCGTGATACTGTGAGGCCCAGTCGACGACTTCAAAGTCGATTGCCTCTTTTCTGAAGTGGTCGGGTGCGCCGAAGGTGACGTCGAGTGTGATTGTTCCCACGGGTAGAACTGCTTTCCCGGGTACTATGCCATGGAAGGTGCTTCCGGATTTGGCTAGGTTCGTCAGGGATCTGCCCATCTTTCGGAGGGTGTCAGCGAATATGATGTTGATGCCACTACCTCCATCCATGAATACCTTGGTCATTGCGAAGTCGCCGATCTGCGCCTCGACCACGAGTGCAGCGTGGCCCGGCCGCGGTACTTTCGGTGGGTGATCGGCTCTCGAGAATGTGATGCTAGTATCGGACCCTCTCAGGTACTCTGGGGTCGCTGGTGGACAAGCAACAGCTTGGTACACCTGTCGACTGATCAGCTTCTGGCACTTGTTCGTTGGGCGCCCCTTCTGGATCATGTTCAGCTGTCCGTGTACGATTGGATACTGGTCTTCCAACACTCGAACTTCTTCCTGTTGGGGTTGCGGCTGCACATACGCTGCTGCTGCGTGCGCTGGGGGAGGTGCATCCGCGGGTGTAGCCTGAAGAGCCAGCTGTCCAGCGAGTTGCGCCGCGGGTGCCGGTGGTTGTAGTTTCTTCGAGAGGGCTTCATATATCTTGTGCGCCTTCCGACAATCTTTCTGCAGGTGGTTGGCACCCCACTTTCCCGTCTCAGGGTTGTTGAACATGTGGTGTCTGCATGGCTGTTCGAGCTCTTCCTCAGGTGAGAGGGTGCGACGCTTCCAGTTGCGTTTCTGCCCTCCATCATTGCGGTAGTTGTCTTGACTTCGACCGTATTGGCCTTGGCTGTACTGGCGACCGCTGTCGCGACTGCCGTCCTCACGGGGGTTGTTAAACCCGGCCGCTACTAGTTCGATTGTGTCCCTTCCGTCATACCGGGGTTTCTTCTTGCGGCGGTCGTCTCTCCAATTGCTTGGGCCACCTTCTTCTTTCACCGCGTATGGACGGTCTTCTCCGTCTGCCCATTGATTTGCTATCTTCATGACTTCCACCATAGAACTCGGTTGGAGTCGACCGAATGCTTCCCTGAGGTCGCTGCGCCACACGCCGCGCTGAAAGGCGTCCATCGCCCTGTCCTCGGAGACGACTCCGATACTGTTGCGCAGCAGGGTCCATCGTGATATGTAAGAGCGCAACGGTTCGTCCCTTCCTTGCTTACAAGCCTGCAGCTCCACGAACGTGCCAGGCTGTGAGTACGTTCCGATGAAGTTCTTGATGAAGGTTTCCGTGAACTGATCCCATGAGCTGAAGGAATTCTTCGGCAAGGTTTGGAGCCACCCGCGTGCTGAACCGGTGAGCATCAGTTGTATATACTGCATTGCCGTAGTCGTGTTGCCTCCTTGGCAGTTGCAGGCGATGAGGTAGTCGTCGAGCCAGAGCCTTGGGTCTTGCTTCCCGTCGAACTTGACTGCTTCGGCTGTGAGCTTGAAGCCTTTTGGCATCCTTGTGTCGCGGATGCTCAAGGTGAAGCAGGTGCACCGCATGGCTCGTAGTTGTCGTTGGAGTAGAGTTCTTGGTCCTGGGTGCTGCTCGCTCGCTTGGTGCGGTTGCGGTCGATCTGCCGCTGCGTGATGTAGTTGCGCGCGTCTTCCCCTTCTTGAAGGTGTCGCGTGGGCCGCTCCACGTGCATGGCACGCTCGCGGTCACGTCGGTCTGGATCTTCTGGTGGTTTATCGGTTGCGCCTGACTTGAGTAGAGCGTCTTCTGCCAGTTTGGGCGCCTTGATCTGCTGCTTGTGTACGTTAGCGCGCGGGTCACCCTCCGGAGGTTGTGTCAGCTGCAGATATGTGCCTATCGACATCAGAGCGGCAGAGGTTGTTTTTGGGACCGGAATCCCTTCTGCGTCTTCTGTCACGTATGATGACTCGAGGTTGCGGGTGGCTCCCGCTCTGTCCACGTCCGTCATTCAGGGCAGGCGCGTTCTATGGCGCCCTGCTCTTTGCGGGACCGCGGTTTCAGAGGAGGCGAAGGAGTAAGCTGCGCGTCGGGCACTCGAGTTGTCAGCGGCTTCCTTGCGCCGAGCTAACTCAGCCTTTTCTGCACTGAGCTATTGGGTTGCGGGAAAACTTTAAAATTTATCCGTAACCTTACCACCATGATCTATTCTATGAAGGTACATTGCACCCCATAATGCGATGATCCAGAATACTTACAAACACGCTTGCGGAAGATCTTGTGTTTGTCGAAGTAGATGTCGGTGAAGCCTGATGAAGATTCTCACGTCCACGCCGGGAGGTGAGATTGTTGCCGTACGTCGTCGTTGATGTAGACCTTCATGAAGTTGTTCCATTGTCCAAGGAACTTACTTGCGCAAATCCCGCTCTAGCGGTATCCACACATACACCGTGTCAACCCACCCCGTGCGTTCACCGCCTAGCTACTAGCACGTGGTGAAGAGAGTCAGCCTTGCGGCGTAGTTTAGGTGGTAGATCTAATCAACAAGATTAGATCTATATGAGAAGATTAGAGACGTCTAATTCTCAACACATGAGATCTACAAGAGAGAGAGAGAACTTTGCTTCAATTGTTGTGTCTCAAACCCTAGGGGCTTGGGGTTGCTTATAAAGGAGGCCAAGGGTGGAGGTGCTTGGGGAAGGGGGCGAGCCCTTCCCCTTTGGGTCGGCCGGCCAAGGAAGGGAGGGAGGAGTCCCTCCCCTTCCCCAACTCGGATTGGGGGGAGGAGTAGGACTCCTCCCTCCAAACCTGCCTTTCCCAACAAGGAAGGGGGAGGAAACCTTCCCCAAGCACCTTTATTGGGCTCCAAATATATCCTTTATTTATATTTTCCAATATATTAATTAAATAAATAATTAATTGTTTCGTCTAATTAATTCCTAAATGAATATTTCCTTTTACAGAAAATTCCCGGAATTAATTACTTATCATATAACCCATATTTATATGAACCGGGATACCTAGTATCCACCGACAAAAACATCGGAACAATATTTCCTTCTTCATAAGCACTCGGATTAAATCCGCTGATGACAGAAACCATTCCTATCATCCCGGGACATTAGATGTCCGCATTCTCTCTAACTTATAATTCACCGGAACAAATCCCAGTGACATCGGAGCTACTCCGATACAATCTCATTCCCACTAAAACTACATCTTTACTCTCGATCAAAGATTGACCTACAGCTTAAGCGTGTGACCCGAAAGGTTCAGCAATCACAAAGTATTGTTTGGGAGCTTACCAAACAATAACCAGCAGTGGGTTAGGCATTCGTACTGGCACCCTTGTGTTGTGAATGAACAACAGAACCTGTGCGTTAACCATTACGCTTAATCCCCTTACGTACACGATACCAATGATATCTCGAGATTGAGACAATGTGCTCTAGTGTGATCAAACCCTTTGATCATAACACATATTATTCTCGTACCAATATCATTCTCTTTTCTCATTCCGTATTTATGTTGTCCCGTGATAAATCACGCTTGTGTCTGGCCAGACGATTGGGTGACAACAACAATACTTGAGATGGCCTAGAGGATGTATCTCTCCATCGTCTGGAGTAGTAAGTGCCATTCTTGAACGATCTCTGTTCCAATACATATTCTAGTTCAAGCCCAAAAGCCACCTATCATAGTCCCATGTTACTGCAAGACGTTTGATGGAAATCAAAGCTCGAATGTCGAATAAGCGGTCACAAGATATTCTCACAGCATAGGGATCTAGCTAATGATAACTAAATAGATGATCAATCGCTATTCCATCGTTGACGATTTGTCTCATAGCAAGATCATACGGTGGGTCGGTTCAGTGCGATTATCATTCCGATAATCCACTCCTATAGTTGAATGACTTATACAAAGTCCATGATCAGGAAAACATGATCATCGAGCAACAAGATAGGCTAGTCTTAGAGACAAGACCAGGAACTCTTTTTCCGTTCGTATCTCTACACGTGTATCGGAGGTTTTCCTCTTGCATACGTTGTATTTGCTATACAAGTACCCAATACAGTTGTAGCATAAAGATACAAACATTAATAATAAACATGGAGATAAATAATAAACTTAATTATTATTGTCTCTAGGGCATATCTCCAACAGTCTCCCACTTGCACTAGAAACAATAATGATTCTAGTTAGCATGATGACATGACACCAAATGGAACTAAGGTGCCACTCACGCTTTCGCATGCGGATCTGAAACTGTGTCCGCACTTTGATCCAACCAAAGTTCATAAACTTTATTTATCACCTCACATGCCAAACTTGACTATGTAAGTCGGATATATTAGGAATTGGATATGGGCCTTTCCGGTTCCGTAGTAGCATTAATAATACCCGGTTGATATTATCATACCATCTTTATATAAACCTCACCTGAGTAATGACTCATCCAATAACTTGCTTATCATGACGTCTCACATCAATGACGCAACTATCCTTGATAGATGAACTATCTTTGTTGTAGAATCCACTCATAAGATACACGTGTATTTGATAAAATCAAAACACTTAGTATTTATCATTTGAAAAAATTTATCAGAATAAATTTGATTTCATAATTCCACCACAAATATGTATACGAGTAACTTCTCTATACACACTATTTGAAGCTTTACAAAATCTACCTTGTTGGTTCTCCCTTTTGTAATCTCACCATCAGGTTCTTTTACCAAACCTTTATATGATCAATTACAATCTTAATTAACTGCTCTTATGAGAATATCCTTATTAAGAATTTCTCATTAACGCCGGTGGCAAAACTTTATAAAAGTTTAGCACTTTGGAAACTTTCCGGCTTTATGTACTATATATAGCAATGTCATAAGCAAAATCACATTAAATATGATTTGATCTTATTCCTCTCTATTCGCTCATCCAGGACTACGAAGGTCAAGGTATCTCGCAAATATCACGCTATGAATTCTTGATCAAATTTCTTTGACTCAAGACACAATTCGAAATTACCTTTCGAAATTGCACTTTAGTACATTCATACTCATGTTTATTAAATTCTATCTTAGAGACAAAACTTTAATAAGACATTTTCCGACCTTTTATTTAAACTCTTTAAATCACGAGATTTATATATTTATCAATTCGGCCTAGCCTCATTCAATAAATATAATATCAGCTCCCACTGTCTTTTAAGTCCCTTCGATTTATATAATGAAAAGAATAAATTCTTACTCATTAATACGACTGACTTCAAACATTCATATATAATTATCTAGATTATTTTCATAATCCAAACTAATTATCCTTAGCAATTATATTGCTACTTTAGTTCAATAACAGCATCAAGCAATTGATATGAAAAGTATTGCAACTTTTCACTATCAGTTATTCGTCCTTGATAAAAATAATTTAATCAAGACTAGCTCTATGAATATTAGATATTCATATCTGTCCTTTCTTTATGAAATATTCATGCACATGATTTTACATCACATCCATACAAATCTCAAGATTGGATCTTAGAGTCTCATGATTTTTTTTGAACTCCTTTTATGACAAATGCCGTCATTAATGAATGTTCTTATTTGCTTGTAATTGTTTTGCTTATATCATGTTCCTGGACATTAAATGATTTTAATCACCTAGTGATTTAATCATCAAATTCCTCACATGATTTTTCCTTTAATACTTAATTCGAACCATGTATGCCTTACATGTATTCCTGGACAAAGTAATGATATGGAAACATTTGCATGTTTCCCTTCTCATTCTAACACTTGCCCAAAGACTCTCAGCCTTAATTTAGTATTATGATTTCCACTCTCTCTTCATGAGAAGACACTTTTCTCCAATTCTAAAGTCAACAAGCATTTAGAATTATGTGTGGAAGTCACTTGCCAAAATAACAATTTTGGACTTTTGCAAAACACCTTTTCAATTCGAACTTAAAACTTTAAATCCTTAATTGAAAAATATGGAACTTACTATCAAAATAACTCTAAGTTATAATTGACACAAATCCCAAGATATCAAACAAAATAATCTATTTACTTTAGTGGGTAATTTGGAATTCTAATTTCACAACACATTAAGCAAGACATTGTAACATTTCCTTTTAATCTTTATCTTGCAAAAGATTTTATTACCATGATGATTTCGAGTTACCAAAATCCATCATAAGTAATATTGACTAAGAAATAATTTTCTTTCGTCAATTATGTTACAATATTTTATTAAGTCCTTTCTTTCAACTTTAATCAAATTCCTTTGATTCCTTTATTTTGATTCTCACACTCTCCCACTGAATTTTATGAAACATTGAAACTTCAATAATTTCATTAACTCTATTTCATTAATATGCAACTTCATATTAATTCCTCAATAGAATTGAATTAATGGGTAGATTCCACTCCTTTATGTAAATCTCGAAATTTACTAGTGCCTAGCACTTTGCCAAATTCGAGTCTACTAAATGCCTAGCATTTTGTGGATTTCGATTTTCATCAAATGCCTAGCACTTTATGAATTTCGAATTTCTCCAAGTGTATGACACTTTGTGATTTTAGTTTTATCCATTTAATTTAGAGATAACTTTAAGAGTCTCAAAGAGAACCAACGAAAAGTATAACTCCAAATTAAAGACTAAACTAACTTTAATTATTACTTAAAACTTTAAGCAATAACTTGAATCAAAACAATAAAGACTTAACAAACAAATAATTAATGACATAACACAATAAAGAAGATATAAACTTTGAATTTCCAAACTTGGAATTCCCACACATACTTTATAATTCGAACAATGACTTGTTCCAGAATACAAAATATTCATTACATAATGATCAAACTGAAAAAAACTCTTATTTAAAGTTCTAGTGTAAATCTTCTTCATTGACTTGGATTGAAGACATAGTGGTCACTTTTGCATAAAATGCGATCTTCCACTGTGCTTCTTCTAGGATGCAAAGTTACACTACAATCGTAACTTCTACGTCTTCCCAGAATTTCCTCTTCTTTCCAGCATTAGCTCCTTCCAAAGTACCTGCCACTGGTGCAAGTTCGAGCATTCATTAGTATCCAATACCAATGATCATAATTGCTGAAATTATGTCAATGTGTATAACTCTTATACCTGTCTTGGTCCAGTTAAGATCCCCATTCTGAATATCAGCTTTGCTTCCTTAAGCAAGGCAAACAACATCTGAACCGGCCACTCATCCGCCATGCGATTGTACATCGCCACGAAGGCATGATATGCAGGTGGTAGTGCCGCTAGTACAATGTCACAGAGAAACTCATGACCAACTGGAGATCCAATTTGTCTAAGTTTCTCCTCTAATTTGGCAACTCTGATTTCAAACATTTGAATGGGTTCACCCAACTCAAGATGAATGTTTATCAGTTCCCTTCTTAGATTGTAACGCTCAGCGCGTACTTGATGTATGAACCTAGCTTTTAATACTTCCATCAACCGGAAGGGACGCATGTCTTCGAAAAGACCGCCCAGCTGTGGTTCAATACAAGCATGCATGAGCTCCTTGACAATGCACTCATCACATAACATGTGAGGTCCACCATGATTTTCATCATGTGAATCTATGGGATTCAGAACATCAACTTTTCCTGCGCTCTTGAGAGCACCGACCATGTGGTGAAACCATTCTCCAAAGTTGTTTCCATTTGCAGCTAATGGTGTACGACTCAACATCTGATTGAAATGGAACTTTTCAAAGTGGTCCATAATCTACAACAAAACAAGTTTATTTAGACTTCTAGTTTATTACTAATTTTAATGCACTACTTTAATTCAATCAAACATGAATCTAAGATATGCTCCCACTAAGTCCAATAATCCTCATGATTGGCACTAAGTGATTCAGGACCCGATTGCCCTACGAAGCAAGCATGGATACATGTCATGTCCGTCGGCCAATCGGTAAGCACTATGCTAGTTGCAGCAGCTACAACTCATGTTCGTCTTTCGACGGATGTGTTCCGAACTCATGGTTGTGTTATGCTTGGACGTCAAGACAACCAACCGACACTGGCTGCTGGAACTGTTCGCGCCCGCCTCCCGAACCCTTGGTACACATTACTCCTGGATACAGGTCGTACGACAACAAGTATCCGGTTTGACGGTGCCACGGTTGGTAAGAACACGATCTCCTTGATTTTGTTTGAGGATTCACCCTAATAAACGACTACTGCGCAATCAAGGTGCAAACAACAAAGGATAAACATCACAGGCAATTAATAATAATTCATGTGCTTTGGTATAGCCTTTGTTATTTCTCGGAAGTCCTTGGCTCTCGTCCTTGAGGATCACCATCTTCATTGTTCCCGGTTACGGCAAAATTCCCAAAGGAAAATTACCATATCCGAAAACTCGCCAAGTACACGTCGCCGACGCAATGCCGGCGCCTCCTCCCGGTCTCCACGACGAACTCTTCTTCGCTTGATTGTCGATGACGAACTCGATCAATTGTTTTGGCTCCCACCATCATGTTAAGACACCGTAACAAAATAGCTATACCAAAACACATGCACTCAATCCTGCAAAACCAAGTTAGTCGTATCTAACGCTTTGTTTGCAAGTTTTACATGGCTTTGTAGGCTCTACAGAATTACCGTTACTACCTACGTATTGAAGCACGTTTAGGCTAGTTGCTAGATTAACATTGCGGGGTGATTGAGATCCCAACATTACGAAAACGTTGCAGAACCCCAATCTAAACGATCACATGTGCGCGTGACCCCCGTGAGGCGTCCAACCCTCAGGCCCAGTCCGTATATACATCAACGTCCACAACTAAGGGTATAGACCCGAAGCTACTGAAGCACATCGTTGGCGCCAACAAGCATACTAGGAGCAGCCGGAAGGTCCGCGGATAACCAGAAGTTCGTAAAGATCTTGCCAATACTGCCATGGAATATGATGTACAACTTCTTGGGAATCAACTAAAATAAACTTAATGCAAGAACCATGCAATGCTCACACCAACTGGTGCTCTAGATCAAATCATTCCAACGCATAGATCGGCTCTGATACCACTATTGGGTTGCGGGGAAAACTTTAAAATTTATCCGTAACCTTACCGCCAAGATCTATTCTATGAAGGTACGTTGCACCCCATAATGCGATGATCCAGAATACTTACAAACATGCTTGCGGAAGATCTTGTGTTTGTCGAAGTAGATGTCGGTGAAGCCTGATGAAGATTCTCACGTCCACGCCGGGAGGTGAGATTGTTGCCGTACGTCGTCGTTGATGTAGACCTTGATGAAGTTGTTCCGTTGTCCAAGGAACTTACTTGCGCAAATCCCGCTCTAGCGGTATCCACACATACTCCGTGTCAACCCACCCCGTGCGTTCACCGCCTAGCTACTAGCACGTGGTGAAGAGAGTCAGCCTTGCGGCGTAGTTTAGGTGGTAGATCTAATCAACTAGATTAGATCTATATGAGAAGATTAGAGATGTCTAATTCTCAACACATGAGATCTACAAGAGAGAGAGAGAACTTGCACGGAGGCAAACTTGTGTTTCTTCATCTCAAACCCTAGGGGCTTGGGGTTGCTTATAAAGGAGGCCAAAGGGTGGAGGTGCTTGGGCAAGGGGGAAAGTCCCCTTGCCCAACTCGGCTTGGGAGGGGGAGTTGGAGTAGGACCCCAACTTCCCTCCCCTCTCTTTCCCTCCTCCTCCTTCCTTGCATGGCCGCCGCCGGGTGGGGCCCGCCCTAGGTCAAGCGACCTAGGCGGGTGGGGCCCACCGGATCTTACCGCCTTGCTGCCCCGTGGGGCCCGCCTTGGCCGCTGCCACGTGGGGCCCGCCCTGGCCAGCGCCCGCATGGGGCCCGCCCTAGCCGCCGGGGAGGAGGGGAAGTCCCTCCCCAACTCGGACTAGGCCTCCCCACTTCCTTGTGGGGTGCGGCTGCCTTGTGGGCCCCATGGGCCCACTTGGCAGCCCCCTTTTATTGGGCTCCAAATATATCCTTTATTTATATTTTCCAATATATTAATTAAATAAATAATTAATTGTTTCGTTTAATTAATTCCTAAATGAATATTTCCTTTTACAGAAAATTCCCGGAATTAATTACTTATCATATAACTCATATTTATATGAACCGGGATACCTAGTATCCGTCGACAAAAACATCGGAACAATATTTCCTTCTTCATAAGCACTCGGATTAAATCCGCCGATGACAGAAACCATTCCTATCATCCCGGGACATTAGATGTCCGCATTCTCTCTAACTTATAATTCACCGGAACAAATCCCAGTGACATCGGAGCTACTCCGACACAATCTCATTTCCACTAAAACTACATCTTTACTCTCGATCAGAGATTGACCTACAGCTTAAGCGTGTGACCCGAAAGGTTCAGCAATCACAAAGTATTGTTTGGGAGCTTACCAAACAATAACCAGCAGTGGGTTAGGCATTCGTACTGGCACCCTTGTGTTGTGAATGAACAACAGAACCTGTGCGTTAACCATTACGCTTAATCCCCTTATGTACACGATACCAATGATATCTCGAGATTGAGACAATGTGCTCTAGTGTGATCAAACCCTTTGATCATAACACATATTATTCTCGTACCAATATCATTCTCTTTTCTCATTCCGTATTTATGTTTTCTCGTGATAAATCACGGTTGTGTCTGGCCAGACGATTGGGTGACAACAACAATACTTGAGATGGCCTAGAGGATGTATCTCTCCATCGTCTGGAGGAGTAAGTGCCATTCTTGAACGATCTCTGTTCCAATACATATTCTAGTTCAAGCCCAAAAGCCACCTATCATAGTCCCATGTTACTGCAAGACGTTTGATGGAAATCAAAGCTCGAATGTCGAATAAGCGGTCACAAGATATTCTCATAGCATAGGGATCTAGCTAATGATAACTAAATAGATGATCAATCGCTATTTCATCGTTGACAATTTGTCTCATAGCAAGATCATACAGTGGGTCGGTTCAGTGCGATTATCATTCCGATAATCCACTCCTATAGTTGAATGACTTATACAAAGTCCATGATCAGGAAAACATGATCATCGAGCAACAAGATAGGCTAGTCTTAGAGACAAGACCAGGAACTCTTTTTCCGTTCATATCTCTACACGTGTATCGGAGGTTTTCCTCTTGCATACGTTGTATTTGCTATACAAGTACCCAATACAGTTGTAGCATAAAGATACAAACATTTAATAATAAACATGGAGATAAATAATAAACTTAATTATTATTGTCTCTAGGTCATATCTCCAACACCCTTCCCCTTTGGGCCGGCCGGCCAAGGAAGGAAGGGAGGAGTCCCTCCCCTTCCCCAACTCGGATTGGGGGGAGGAGTAGGACTCCTCCCTCCAAACCTGCCTTTCCCAACAAGGAAGGGGGCCCCCTCCTCCAACTCGCACCAAGGAAGGAAAGGGGGGGAAGGAAACCTTCCCCACCCCAACTCGGATTGGGAGGTGGAGTTGGACTCCTCCCCCCAAACCGCCTCACTCCACCGCCGCCGCCCCATGTGGGGCCCGCCCTAGGCCGCCGCCCTAGCCGCCGGGGAGGGGGAGTCCCCCCCAACTCGGACTCGGCCCCTCCCCACATGCCATGTGGGTGCGGCTGCCTTGTGTGCCCTATGGGCCCACTTGGCAGCCCTCTTTTATTGGGCTCCAAATAAAATCATTTATTTATATTTTCCAACATAATTAATTAAATAAATAATTAATTGTTTTGTCTAATTAATTCCTAAATGAATATTTCCTTTTACAGAAAATTTCCGGAATTAATTATTTATCATATAACTCATATTTATATGAACCGGGATACCTAGTATCCGCCGACAAAAACATCAGAACAATATTTCCTTCTTCATAAGCATTCGGATTAAATCCGCTGATGATAGAAACCATTCCTATCATCCCGGGACATTAGATGTCCGCATACTCTCTAACTTATAATTCACCGGAACAAGTCTAGTGACATCGGAGCTACTCCGACACAATCTCATTCCCACTAAAACTACATCTTTACTCTCGATCAAAGATTGACCTACAGCTTAAGCGTGTGACCCGAAAGGTTCAGCAATCACAAAGTATTGTTTGGGAGCTTACCAAACAATAACCAGCAGTGGGTTATGCATTCGTACTGGCACCCTTGTGTTGTGAATGAACAACAGAACCTGTGCGTTAACCATTACGCTTAATCCCCTTATGTACATGATACCAATGATATCTCGAGATTGAGACAATGTGCTCTAGTGTGATCAAACCCTTTGACCATAACACATATTATTCTCGTACCAATATCATTCTCTTTTCTCATTCCGTATATATGTTGTCCCGTGATAAATCACGCTTGTGTCTGGCCAGACGATTGGGTGACAACAACAATACTTGAGATGGCCTAGAGGATGTATCTCTCCATCGTCTGGAGGAGTAAGTGCCATTCTTGAACGATCTCTGTTCCAATACATATTCTAGTTCAAGCCCAAAAGCAACCTATCATAGTCCCATGTTACTGCAAGACGTTTGATGGAAATCAAAGCTCGAATGTCGAATAAGCGGTCACAAGATATTCTCATAGCATAGGGATCTAGCTAATGATAACTAAATAGATGATCAATCGCTATTTCATCGTCGACGATTTGTCTCATAGCAAGATCATACGGTGGGTCGGTTCAGTGCGATTATCATTCCGATAATCCACTCCTATAGTTGAATGACTTATACAAAGTCCATGATCAGGAAAACACGATCATCGAGCAACAAGATAGGCTAGTCTTAGAGACAAGACCAGGAACTCTTTTTCCGTTCGTATCTCTACACGTGTATCGGAGGTTTTCCTCTTGCATACGTTGTATTTGCTATACAAGTACCCAATACAGTTGTAGCATAAAGATACAAATATTAATAATAAACATGGAGATAAATAATAAACTTAATTATTATTGTCTCTAGGGCATATCTCCAACATGAGCCTCTCGGTGTCCTTCCACATTAGGTACCCGTACGCCATCATGTCTTCCTTGGTTGCATCTTCCGGGGGCATGGTATACTCATCCATGTGCTTCAGGGCCCTGATTCCCATCTCGCGGGTGATGGTGAGCTTCGTCACTCCGTCTGGCATGGTCACCTCCATGGGGTACGCCGGGGGTTCCTCTCGACGGTTGTTGTTCGGAGTCGCGTTTCCGATCATGAAGACCTGCGCCGGGCGCGATTGGGCCATCGACCGCGCGTCGCTGTCGTCGGAGTTGTCCCCGGAGTCGAAGATGGAGGCGACGTGATACACGCCGCAGTCGTTGCAGAACTCGTCGGATGAAGAGTCGATGATCTTCGCAGTCCCCGTTGTTGATGGAGGTGGGGCGGGTGTGGTTGACGCAGATGCGACCTTTGCCGTTGATGTTGTGGACGCGGGTGCGATCGCCATAACCGACGGAGACACAATCGACGTAGTTGAAGGAGATGCGATCTCCGAAGTCGACGGAGACACGGTCGATGTCGCTGAAGCAGATGCGATCTCCGTAGTCGACGGAGACGCGGTCGATGTCGCTGACGCAGATGCGATCTCCGTAGTCGACGGAGACGCGGTCGATGTCATTGTCGCAGATGCGATCTCTGTAGTCGAAGGAGACGCGGTCGATGTTGTTGTAGTGGATGCGATCTCCGTAGTCGAAGGAGACGCGGTCGATGTCGTTGTCGCAGATGCGATCTCCGTAGTCGAAGGAGACGCGGCTTCCGCGGCCGTCACAGGCACGAGAGCAGAGGGTCGAAAGACTCCCCACTTATTCACATGGAGTTGCATGTTACCAAAGGTCAAGCACATACCTCCATAGAGATCGGCATACACCGAGCGCTGGGCCGGTGGGTGCGGATCGTAGGTGAAGGAGCCGAAGCAGATTCGCTTCTCGACGGTCGGGGCGTCGATCTTCATTGCCGATGGAGCCGGTGCAACTATGATTCCAGCACTCGTACCACCGACACCGGGCCATGCGACCTATCTTCATTCTGCTTGAAAGAAATTGCCACGGTGAGTTATTTAAAACTATACATACAAAGTAGGTACTTTTAGCAGAATAGGAGTGAAATAACTGGGCAAGTTCAGATAGTACTTCTACAAACAGATGTGTTCAGATAGGCAGAGACAACTAAGAGTTCACTTGAATCCAGTACAACAGCAACTCAAGACATAAAAAGTATCAGCAGGGTTTGATGTGTGTATGAGTCTCAACTGGAGCATATTTCAATGATTAAAAATGAATCAAACCAAGTTGGGTCAGACACAATTGAAAACTAAAAGACAACGCATCTGATAATAACATGAAAATCTGCATCACAGCTGCAAGTCGAAACCAGATAGATTGTGACAAAGGACAACAAGAAGGTAAAAGGGAACAAACTAAGTATTTCATTATTATTTTTCTCTACTGCTTTGTCATTCTCACTAATAGGAGAAGTAGAGTGTTATTATATATGGCATCATCAAAGCCTACTGGGGTACGGACTCCATTCCAAGACCTAACGAACGTCAACAATTCAGGTAATATCGCCACCACATGAACTAATAATGCGAGCTGCAGATGGACATTATCTATGTTGAACTGAACCTGATGCTATTCTTACGACTGAACCTGATACACCTAATTCAGTTTCCAAATGAAACTGATACTGTCTTTAAAATGGTTGTGATCAACATGTGCATTAAGTACAACCATAGAGAAGCAATTTGCAGTACCGCAAATAAGAAACTTTTGCAGTACCTACTTGAACCTTGTACATTCCAAGACCATTTAATGGTAAAGATTTCTGACTCTCGTGACGAGTAGCAGATCCAAAAGAATTGGAGAGACAAAAGGACTGGGAAAGATAAATAAGCGTGAGGCTCGACAACTGAAGAAAGTTACAACTTTTAATCTCAATGGAAAACAAAACACACCAGTTCCCACATCACCTGGTACGTTCATTCTTTAGACCAACCCATATTTGGATCCTATCAGAAATATGATGAAATTTTTATGTCAGGATTTCACACTGAGATTAGTGCCACTTAGCAATCAGCTGTCACCCAACTGCCATACACCCTGACTACAGAAGGTGATGTTTACTACCAGGTAGATCATCATCATTTCTATAAAGACTACTGATTGTATACAAATGCTCATGTAGGCGGAACGACCGTTGTGAAGCCGTCATGTGTGACTACGTTTGAAACACCAAACTCAAGTCATTCAAATGATTTGCAATCACCTTCGTTATGCCTATCGAATATGTCTAAAGACCAGGAGAAGCTCGCCTATAAAGGGCAAGAATGTTTGTATTTGACAGCTTGTAGGTCGGATAAGTCTTTACTTTGTGGTTACATTATATAATATGAACTGATTAATATAACCTTATTACACACTGATCGTTCCAACAAATAAATCAAAGGTATCAGCTCCAGAGCGACGGGGCGGAATGTGCATACATGAAACAATCAACAATCCTAGCAGCAATTATACATCCTCTGATGATGATCGTTCTACCCAAATGGCTTCTTGGAGGGCTGTTGGGAGCACTCTCTCACAAGTGCTTATGCCACTGATCATGCAGAAAATTCAAATGGTGCGCAAAATTTTGATGATGCAACACACACTACTTGTTCTGTACACGCCATCATATTAATTATTAGCTAACGTTTGTGTTATTTTTTCAAGTTTAAAGACCTTCCCATTTTCAAGATGGATGCTATAACGCAAATCAAAGCTGAATTGAAAATGATTGCTCCTAATCCTGGTTCATGCCAAACCCGGCAACACAAGAACCTCCAGGAAGGGCCATAGTCAATGTTTATCAGAAGGAAATTAGACGCCAACGTGCTAGGGAAGGCAGAAGTAAATTATCGGCCGATCATAAGGATGCGATAAATGCACGGAGACGGGAACAATATAAGAAAAAACGAGATATTTTAACACATGACCAGATAGAAGAAAGGTCCGAAGGAATGGAAAAGAAAATAGGTGGAGCAAGGAAATGTATATTTCACCAAGAGGATATGCTATATGATGTTCAGGCTATCTATTTTCTTATTGTATATTTCACCAAGAGGCATCTGCTATATGATGTTCAGCCTATCTATTTTCTTATTTGTTTCTCTATGTGCTTGATGAAATGTCCGTCAGAGCAAACAATTCGCTCTGTAAATAGCAGAGATATAAGTTAGAGATGGAGAACAATATATTATACATGCTTTAATAGCTGGAAAAAGAGGATTTGACCATGGCTGTTGTGGACTGCCCAAAGAAATTCATCGATGGAAAGGAGCAGACCTTGGGGATTAGCCATGGTGACTTGGTGAGCCGGTCCAGTTTGCGGAAGGGTCAAGCAACACCAGCGATATTGTAGCCATGTCTACTTCCTTTGGCAAGGCGTGCGAAAGTAGCTTCTCTGGAGCCGCGGAGCGAGCGCCAACACTCGCCACGACCCGCTGCACCTTATGAACGCTTAGGAGCTGCAGATGAGCTAGCGACGGCACTGGCTTACCGGACTCCAGACCCCGAGGAGAAGCAGCAACCCCGAGTCGGTGCCAGAACGTGGAGATGAACTATTCTGCCCGCCAATCCAACTTCTCCTCCTCGGACGAATCACCGGCAGCTGCAGCTTTGTACGGTCGCCGCCGTTCACCACCAGCGCCATGAAGCAGTCAGGGGAGAAGTCCGCCGGTCCCGCTCACTACTTGATGCCGTGATGCGCCTCTTGCTCCGGCTCTTCTAGAGCTTCCTCGCGCATTCGACGTTGGCTGCTGGCGCCGTGTCACCCAACGCCAGCGGCGCTGCCTCGACGGAGGAGGCTATGAAGGAGGGGATGGGGTGGGCGTGGAAGGGCACAAAGCCGAGCTTGAGGCACGATCTCTAAAGCGGGAGCGAGACCGGCGCGCGCTTCTTCTGGCAGGCGGCCAATGGGCGCCAGAAGTACCATATGGTCAAATGGTCGGATGTGTGCGCCCCCAAGGATATGGGGGGCATAGGCATTTTAGCGTCTCGTAAGATGAATACCGCGCTCATGCTTCGGTGGGTTTGGCGGATACTTAGAGAGGAGGGGGCTTTGGCTAAAGTTGATCAAAGCAAAGTACCTGCAGGGACGCCCCCTCCTTGCTTGTGACTGTCAGGATGGATCCCAATTCTGGTGATCCCTCCAAACCCTTAAGCATGAGATTAGAAAGGGTGTCCGTTTCAGCATCGGTAACGGAGAGGGCACCCTATTTTGGCTGGACTCGTGGCTTGGTGAAAGCTCGTTACACCATAGGTTCCCAACCCTTTGCTATTTGTTTGGACCCGATGTTGTTGGTGGCATCGGTAGGACTTAATGGGGTTTGGAACATCTCGTTTCGACGTACCTTTGGTCCTGCCGAGGCTACAGCTTGGTCGGAGCTGCGGGGTTCGCTCCTTGAGGCACTGCCAGGGGGCCAAGACCTTGTGTCCTGGCACTTGGCGCCCTCTGGGACCTTCTCCGTAAAGACGGCCTATCGGAGTCTTTTTAGTGGTCCGGTTAGAGCTTGGGCTTCCCCTCTTTGGAAAGCCCCTTCCCTTAAAAATCAAAATCTTTGTGTGGCAACTTCTTAGAGACCGCCTTCCTTCAGGGGTGGAGATCCGTAAGAGGCGTGGACTGGGGGATGTCCTGTACCCCTTGTGTGGGATCCCTGAGACGGGAACCCACATATTGTTCAGTTGTCCTGCTGCCAGGTTTCTATGGAACTTCGTCCACGAGGCGCTTGGGCCTGCTTGGCAGGCCTCAGACCTCGACGAGTTCTTGGAAACCTAGGCGAACCGTACCGGGGGGGAGATGACGCCTCTTCTGGTTGGTTTTCGCAGATGGCTTGGACCCTTTTGACGATTCATAATAGGATGGTGATAGAGCGGGTCTTTCTTCGACATGCTTCTGACTCCATGTTTAAATTTCTGGCTTTCTTGCAGCAGTGCCACCCGCTTTCTAGGCAGCGAGACAGAGGGCGGCTAGATGACATGCTTGATAGACTTTTGGAGACCGCACGTCGCCTCTCCTCTTCATCTAGCAGCTAGCGCCGGAGGGCCGCCTCCTCTTTTTTGTTCTTCCCACCTTGCCCTACCCCCTTCTTTCGTTCTAGCTCCTGTTATCTCTTGTGCTTGGGCTTACTTGTGCTGCTGCCCCAGCATACTCTTCTAGCTTTTCTCGGGTGTGTGTGTTTGTATGGACTTGCTTGGCATGTTGCTTATTTATAAAGCGGGGCAAAAACCTGTTTCGAGAATCGAGCACAACGGTGGGGCGCTTGGGTAGAGAGTGAGGATTGGGGAAAGTCGGCAACAGAAAAAGTTAGCTTTGGGCATCTTTACATGTCGTTGACCGATTGAAGTCTCTAGGATTTACTTGGATATCAGCGTGTAGTTAAGTTCATTGTGGACTTGTCATGTGACAAGTGTGTAGCTTTAATCGTTTGTGTAGACATACAATTTTCACAATATTTCATTCTATCAGTTCTATTCAGATTTTGGATCTTCATTTTTCTAAATATATCTACTTTGAATCTCTATGTTTCTAAATAAAAGTAGACGGTGATGTACGAGCTCGCATTAGTATAAAGAACGCCGCCGCAAGTTAACGATGAGCCCCACATACGCCAACATCAGATCATTGATGCACCAAGTAGGGTGGAATAGGATTAATCAGCGACAACATCGATAAGTAATCACAAGAGGGGGCTGACGTTCAGAGCCGCCATTAAACCGTGTTGTAAACTTTATGAAACGAGTAAAGAGTTTGAAGCTATAGCTAAATGGCTATAGAAAGCCAATTATTCAATTCAAAATATATAACCCCTAAAGAGGTGCAACAAGATAATTGCCTTAGGTATGTATATTTGTATCACCTTATTTAAATTTATATTAATATATAGTTTTATCTGGTTATCTTTTATATATACATATATTTAATTTTATTTGTATTGACATGTTCGACAAATGCATAATAACAAGTAAGCCATAGCAACGTCACGGACATTCAACTAGTATTGTTTATTTTGCGGATTTGAGACTGTTTCAGGGATCACCCTTTGATAAGTCCGGAATCAGACTCAGGACTTCCCCCTCCCCTCCCGGGTCGCACGCGCGGGCGACCCTGGGGCCGAAACCCTAGCGCGAGCGCCGCCACCCCGAGCCCCCGGCCGCTGCCGCCGCCGGCCCCTGGCGGTGGTGGCGGCCCCTCTGTCCGGCAAAGACGGCGGGGATGGCGAGCGGGCCCGAGGAGTTGAAGTCACGCGGCAGAGGCTCTCAAGCGGTCGGCGCACGGCGGAGTGGCGGCACACTGCGGGAGGAGGTGTTGCGGCGGTGCTGGAGGGTGGTTCTGGCGGAGATATCTACCCCGAGCAAGGCGTGGCCATGGAGGCGCAGGCCCGGAGGCGACGTTGCAGAGGCGGCGGCGCATGGCCCGCGTCCTGGTGGCAGCCGGCGGTCTTGGTGGCGGAGCTGGTGAGACCACGGTCGTGGCGAGCTCCTGGAGGCAGCGTTTGCTGCGGAGGAGGCGTCGACCACCGCGGTGGTGGGGGTACGGGCCAGATCTGGGCCCTTCCAGACCCGATCTGGGTTTCTGGGCTGGCGGCGCTGCAGCTGTCCGGCGAGACAACAGCTGTCGGTTGCGACAGCAGCAGTGCAGCGGGTCTCGGTCGTGCTGGAGGAGGTCGAAGGTGGGGGGCTGCAGGTGCTCGGCCAGTTTGGAGATGGTGGAGAGGTGGTCTCTCGTCGTGAGGGTCGTCGGTGTTCCTTCACGCATCGGCAACAACTTTCTGCTGCGGCGGCGGCGGTGTGAACAGCGTGGACGGTGGCACCATTCCGCTGGGCGGGGAAGGAGATGTGCGACTTTCAGACGAAGGTCTTGGCCCGTCTTTGGTTGGTGCCGGCGACGACAGCGCCCGTGAGCGTCGTTTCCCATCTTGGAGGCGTCGCGGAGGTGTGTCGACACCATACTCCCCCTCTTTCCGGTTTGGTTGATGTCTCCGGGCGAAAGCCTAGGTCTGGAGTTGGACCGGCGCAATAGCGGCGTACTCGACGTCGTCACTCTGTTGGGAGTATCGTGTTTGGAAACATGGCTTGGAGGTCCTAGCTTGCATTACTCCGGTGTTTGCCGCTATCCAAGTTTGTTCTGCAGGGACGCAATGCACACCTTCGCCTTTTTCGGGACGGACCAAATCCCGCCATCCACCTCTTTTGGATGGTGCGTTGACAAGGAAAGTCTTGTTGAAGATGTTCTGCTAGGACGCGGCAGCATCGAGCTGAGACGCGGCCTTGCTACTCAATCTAGGATAGGCTTTTCGGGTTGTTTTTGTTGTTGTGTGTGGGTGGGCTGTCTTCAGACTAGCCGGTGTGGAGTGGTGTGACAGTGTTGTTCGCAACGGACTGTCAATTCTTGTACTCAAACCTCTATCTTTACTATTAAATGTGATACTATTAAATGGGAGTTCGTACGTCGGTACGTCGAACCATTTTCTGCCTCGCTGCGTTCTGCCTCCCGCGAGCGCGCAATGGGCCAAGCCCACCAAAACGCCACCGGCCCGCTGACCTCAGAAAAAGAGTTTTGGAAACCCTCCCTCCTATCGTCCTCTCTCTATGTGCGACAGTGCGAGCGTGGCTGCGTGGCGGCGGCGGTAGACCAGGTTCATCGGTGGCCAGACCGAGCGCGACAGCTCCCAAGGCCCAAGGTCGCCGGACTCCCTCTCCGCGCAACCGTCCGGCTCCGCGCGAACCAAAAGAGATCGGCGTCAACCAGCTGCCGAAACCAATATCCGGCGATTTGCCTCTCCTATCACACAGGCGAGTCCTCTAGCGACCTGTATCATGAATTCAAAGCTCTATCCGATCTGCAATCAAAAGCTTAAGAAAGGAAAGATCCAATGAAGCCTTTCTCGATCACCTTCCACTCCAACCTTTGAATCCCCTGTATTTTCTATTTTTTATGCATCGTTTCAGGAGGTTCAAGAGTTTAGTCTACTTGATGGAGGTGTCGTTTAGAATCTCCAGGTTAGACAATCAGTCAACAATTATATTATACATCAATTTCATTCTCCCACTTGGATGCTACGTGGGTGCTCTGATGAGCATGCATAAATTGTGTTTTAACTGCTGTGTACTGGGTAAATTTACAGTCACAACATACATGTAAATGGAATGGTAACATGTTCAGAGCCTCTCCATCTAATGGGAATGGTAACATGTTCAGAGCGGCTCCATCTAATGGGAATGGGAATGGTAACACAGTTTCGGTAGAAATGTGGATGATCGTGATTTCTTAATGCTCACAGGGAGTTCACCATGGTCTTGCTGCTGCTTTGATAGTGGCCCAAGAGTCATGCTGTAAGCCAAGGTAAATTCCGCGGTCATTGTTTCCTATAAGCTTTATTGCAAGAATCTCCATTGTTGTCACCGCGGGTCTTCAATTGCAGATTAAAATTGGCATGAACAGTAAGCTGTGAGCCCAGTCAACTAATATTTCCTAACCACTACATGTTTGACAATTACAGGGGATTAAAAAAGTATAGTTTTCTACTTTTCTTTTGATTAAGGAGTTCGACATAGCACCTAGACGCACATGCCCATCGGCAATGGATTGTAAATATGAACCAGACCCATAAAAATAAGTTATGTTATAAGTTTCTCACTATTTCTTGTTCTTTCTAGACGAAGGCTAGCAGAATGTTTTCTATACCAACTTGCATGAAGTAAAAGCATCTATTTAATGGAAACATGTTCATGGTAAAACTGTTGCTGTAAGTATGTACTTATTTCCACTGTAGTAGAATTTCCTGATTTCTAATGTGCTATTTCTCTTGTTCTTTCTCAGTTTTGGGGAAAAATCAGTTTGATAAAAAAGATGATTTGTAATCTTTGCATGCTTTAGTTGAAAATATTACTCCTTTCATTGCTTTGACCACTCTTGGAGGGTTCTGTTGAGTTCATGAAAATAAATACCTCTGTAGCTTCGCAAATGGCGCAAGATAGGGCAATTGTGTTTGCTCTAGGACAGTCTGATATTAAAGGTCAGAATTTATCAGCTACGTTGTTGTTTTCTTTCCAATTATGTTGAACTTCCTTTCTCCAGCAGGCATTTTAGATTTTTATTAGTAGTACAAATATTTCAGATCCTAACACTAGGCAAGCGGTATATGACATACATCTTAATTCTTTTTATACCTTATCAGTTTTGTAACAATTTATTCCCCAACAGCAAGAACATTAAACAATCTTCTAACCATTTTTCCAGACTAATCAAGAACAACGAACCATGGACCTGAGTTTCTTGACTACAAGTTTGTCTGCTGCCATGTGCCAACTTCAGTTAGGATTCAAGCTACAAAGATACACAACGCAGGATTGCAATGCCAAATCACGTCTTCCAGCCAGCTTACACGTTTGAGGGCATCCACAGTTGCTTCGACAATGGCCGAGAGGCCTTGACAAATAGCTTCCTAGACCTATAAATGAAGCATTCATGAATGAGGCCTCGACAAAGCACTTCCCAGTAGATTAACCGAAACCTGCAAGTATTTTGACACCCTGAAGATAAAGGCTCACTTTCCTCACAAACTTGTATCAACTTTCCTCAAGCGCCTTTATCGTGTTGAAGGTTAAATATGTGGCTCTGTGCCAGCCTTTGGTGATAATAATTTTCCTTACCTGCACCATTTCATGAAACATTTTTCCAAATACTTTTTCAATCCAGAAACCATTTACAAATTCCTAAGTGTGAGTTATGCAGAGTGTTGTTTTATTTGAAAGCTCCACTATATAAGCAAGTTGCATTGTTTATTATATCTGCTTGCATGGTAATTTGGTGAAGAAATGGGCCCATGTTTTACTTTTCTTTGCTAAGAAATCCTACTATCTAAAACCATTCTGGCATTTCATCTATTTTGCGGCATCCACATTTTTTCCTTAGTTTCTGGCATTTTTTAGCATGCTGTATTAGCCGATTCAGTGTACCAGTTACACTGCTTTGGAAGACATGTAGCATCCATCAGTTCGTAAGCACTTCAGACAATGGGGACTGAGAGCTTGTAGTCTAGAAAATTGTGAGCTTTTTGAATATTTTAGAAATGATATTATTTCACCACCTGCCTATGACTTATGCCTTGGACGTTGATGTATGTATATTTGCATGGTCATGCATTTATTTCGTTCATAACAAGATAGTGGTGATAAATAGTGGAACTAAGTATGACACATATGTTCAGGCACAATGTTCTCTCCTCTGTTCGTTTTGGTAATGTACTTTAATTTGTGGATTCGGTTCTTGATATCGCTAATATTTTCTGTCCAGCAGGTGCACATGCAAGGTGAGATCGATCGACAAAGCACGTAAGCTGGTACTGGGTAAACCAACAAGCTGATATTGTGTCACTGCCTCCTTTTTGTTGTCGCTCCTGAACACAGGGATCATTTTTTTTTGTGGGTGGTGGTGCGAATGAAGATGCACCGGGAGAAAGATAGATGGTGAGGCTCAGAGGGAGGAACTGGAATAAATTTGTTGGTGTTCATTGTCTGGATGTGTTTCGAGGTGTTTGTTGTTGTATTTTCTTGTTCAAATGCATAAGATCCGATTTGAAATTTCTTCAACCAAAGGGGAGATCATATTAAAGCTTTTCATTGTTCTGTTAGGACTTTAACCTCTAAATAGGTGAGCATATGTTAATCTAAACTATCATGTGCGCCAAGCTGCTCGCCTTGTCTATGCCACAATGCTAATGTCACTATATTTTCATCATTGTTTTTTTATTGCTTGACTTATTCAAGTTACTGTCCCTCATGAAATAGGATATTTCTAAATTCCGTAGCAACGCACGGGTATTCAGCTAGTCTTCTATAAAAGTAAAAATATAAAAATAAGGTACGCAATTACGTACTCTCGAAAAAGATAAGTCCGGAATCTCGGTCGGCCCTGCCGCGAAGGGGAACACACCCTCATCGATCCCCGTCGAAATCAGATCCGACGGCCCACCGTGCGCGCGCACCCGAGTCGGAGTCGAACTCCCGCACACCGCGCCGCCGCCCGCCTTCCCTAACCCGTCTCATAAATACGCCACTCGAAGGGTAGATTCAATGGGAAGCAGTTGAAGCTCGGAAATCTACAGCGCATCGGCAGATTCAGGCGGGCAGGGATGGATCCCGTGGAGGCGGAGGAGCAGCAGACGGAGCCGCCGGACGAGGAGGCGTATGCCGAGGCCGATCCCACCGGCCGCTTCATCCGGGTACGTCTGCTCTAGTCCTGCCTCCTCGATTTCTAGGGCGGCGGCGGCTGCGTTCTCGATGGTAATTTTGATATTTAGATATCTAATTCCTGTTTTTTTTTTCATCTGATTGCTGCTTGTGCAGTATGATGAGATCGTGGGATCGGGGTCCGTGAAAACTGTGTATCCTTCGATCGATTCGAACTCATCTGCTGTTCTTTACTTTCGCATCGATCTGTGTGTTTGTCTAGATTGCGTTTGATTAGGTTGTCGAATTCGTTGTATGAGGCGCGACCTTATGTTTCAGCACCGTGTTATCGAATTCATCCGAATTCAAGTTTTCGTAAGTAAACTTCAGCAAATTCATAGCAAACGTGGTACGGGACGAAATTTTATTTCTTACCAATCTGCTGTTACCTAGTGCATTACTGTTATGTCTACCGTACTCTGTATTTCGAGCTATATCAATTCCAGTTAAGGTTACATACTATTTCGGCTGGGTTGGAATGTATCCCTGGCCTTGTAACGCTGATAGTTGTTCATCGTGTGTTCCTTAATTGTGATTTTGCCAATAGCTACAAAGCCTTTGATAAGCGGGAGGGTGATGAGGTGGCATGGAGCCAATCACGGATTGACGATTCTGTCTTGGGTTCCTCTAAGAAGATGGCTCAACTGAACACAGAGATCCAGCTATTGAAGACGCTGAGGCACAAGAACATCCAGAAGTTGTTTGCCTCGTGGATTGATGAGGACAAGAAGACTGTTAACATCATCACAGAGTTCTGCATATCCGGCAGTTTGAGGCAGTAAGTTCCTTTGTTTTGCACAACTCTTTAGTCAATTATTCTGGTTGCTCTTCCTGATTGGTGAGCGTTTATAAAATGTTGCCTTGTTTTGTTATGGATTACCCCTTCCACTCCCTCCGTTTCATAATATAAGATGTTTTAGGTGTACCACATATTGTCTAGATTCGTACTAAAGTGAGTGTACATATACACTTTAACATGTCTACATACATGTGTACACATGTGAATGTGAAAAAGACTAAAAAAAATTATATTATGGAACGGATGGAGTATTTACAGATCAATGCATTTTATTAAATTACTCTTAGATTAACTATGTTGGGTTTGCCATCGTATGAAGAAAGTTTGATTGGGTTAGTCGCAACACTTGAAAGTATTACTACCTCAGGTCGGCATTAAGTGCCGCAGAGAGATAACTGGTTTAGTACAAAATTTGTACATACTTGCGTCAATTTTTCCGGATCGGAGTAGTAGTAGTTTTACCGCAAGACTCTAGAGTTGTCTTTTCGCCCTTCCATTCAATACATCCCGATCATTCTAATTTGGGACTATAACCAGGTTCCGTAAAAAGCACAAGAAAGTGGGTATTAAGGCTATGAAACGCTGGGCGTTACAGATATTGACAGGGCTGGAATATCTTCACACTCAAGAGCCAGCGGTTATACATAGGGACTTGAAGTGTGACAACATATTCATAAACGGCAATGATGGAACAGTGAAGATTGGCGATTTTGGTTTGGCCTCATTTTTGCAGCAACGGAAAGCAAAAAGTGTCAAAGGTAGCAGTTCCCTTTTTTACATTGGCCTCATTGTGAAATTGGATTTTTAACAGCTAGAGATGTTCCCCTTTTCAGGAAGGCATGCACTAACAATACATTTTTGTCATAAAAATGCAGGCACCTTAGAGTTTATGGCACCAGAACTATTCACTGGGGATTACAATGAGTTGGTGGATATATATTCTTTTGGGATGTGCATGCTTGAAATGATGACATGTGAATATCCGTACAGTGAATGTCCAGGCATGGCTCACATATATAAGAAAATTTCTCAAGTAAGTGCTTTGTGGTTCACAGTACCCAGCTCCTCTAAAGATTATCTATCAAACAAACTGATTTTCGTTTGTTGGTCTAGGGTATAAAACCAGCTCTTCTCTCCAAGGTGGAAGACGCGGGAGTAAGATCTTTTATAGAACTATGTCTAGCTCCAGTAGCGGAAAGACCTAGTGCCACTGAGCTCTTGAAGAACTCTTTTCTCCACAAGGATGGGTCTATCCCAGTGCCTCCAATTTCAGTCTCCCTGGTCTCGACTGTGACCAAAGATGGGCGGCAGTCTGCCAGTTTCGTGCTATTGAAGGGTGATTACCTGCTGAAAGGCGATATGCATGTTACAGAACCTATCCAATTATCGCTAAAATTTCCCGATCCCAGTGGTAATTATAGCATTTCAAACTTCCTGAATCAAATTTAAATATATACTTCAGTATGCACTAACAAATCAAATTCTTTCAGGTTGTTTAAAGAATGCGGAGTTCCCGTTCAATGTAGACCGAGATACCAGCCTTTCTGTGGCTATGGAAATGATTGAGGATTTTGAATTGCCACAGGGGAACATACAGATCATTGCGCAGCTGATTGAGGCGTTCTTGCTCATCCTGATCCCTGAATGGGTACCCTGTGTTGCTGTTGGTCAAGTGGTATCTGAGACCGCAGACAGCTACATCGCCAAAAGAATCATGAACTGCAGGCAGCTCAGATCGGGCATTCCGGATAATTCTGCTTCCCCCAAGCTATGTATCATTTAGTTTTTAGTTAGATGAATTTGGCCAGGTTTCAGCCTCTTGTGTGGCTCGTATTACAGCGCCCACTCGATGTGCTGCCAGACATGGCTTTCTCCATTTATGACGATGATGAAAGGTAGGAGAGGACTAGTCGAATTAGTTTTTTGTTATTTGTTTCATAAGAAGGAACAGCAGATTCAGAGTGACATGTGATCAGTTGAAAGTACCTATTCCTTCTCTTCTTAAATTAATTACAAATTGAATGCTTGAATGTATCCTGTTTCGGATGGAGCCTAATTGTTTCAGTTGAGTTTCACGAAATTCAAAACAGATCTGATCCTTGAACCTATCTTTCTTAGCAGTGGATTACTTCTGGACTGAACAGTTTAGTCCAGAATCAGTGCTACAATGGTAGAGCAATCTGTCCGAATTATAACCTGGTGAAATCCTCTTTTTTTCTTTTTTTGACCTGCTGAAATCATCTTGTTACCGCGGTGCCTCCATGCCTTATCTACATTCTGAAATCCAGAGGAATCTCCACCGGCACTACCCAATACACCCCAAGTGTCCGGCTTAACCTAAATTCTGTTCGGCACCAACGAGCAGGCCCCTAACTCAAATTCAAAAAAAAAAAAAAAAAAAGCAGGCCCCTAACTCTTGAGGCCTCTCCGGTGCCGGACAATGGCACCCCCGAGCAGGCCCTACCTCTCGAGACCTCTCGGGTGCCGGACAATGGCCGCTAAGACAGATGGTACTCACCTACCATATAGACCACCCTGTACTCCAGCTTCCCTAACCGGCGATTCAAGACATCACCGCCGCGCCTTGTTGTCGACATTTGCTAACTCCCCACCACTCCGCCGCCACCTGCGCTCCTCCGAGTCCCCGCCGGCCGTCGCCGCCACTAGTCGGCTCTCCGCGACGCCACGTGACAAGACTACCTGCCGCCGCCACTCCCTTCCGCCCGCCTTCAAGGTGTTCGGCTGTTTGCCACTCATTTTCTTTGTTGTCTATTTATTGCGTAGCTCAACTATTCATTGACTATAAAAGTAGGTCCGTCCCGTGGGTGACGGTTCGTGTTCCGGTTTTTCCGGGCGATCGTGGAGGCGATCGGATCTGATTTTCGTCCTTCTCTTTGATTCCCAGGTGTAGTCCCTTCTTTTCCCAGTCCTCAGATCCGTTCGTGTGCGTGCTTGATCCTGCTGGTTTCAAGCACGCGTCTACCCAGTTTTCCTTTCCACCAAAGCTTTTCGTCCGTCTTCTAGGTCTTGCAACCAGCTTGGAAGATCTTGTTGTTTTGAAGGTCCTGCTAGTGTTGAGGTTTTGGAGTTCAATGTGGAGGTCTTGTGGGGAGGAAAGCCATGAAAATCTGTGGTTATAATTCCCGGGGGCTCGGGAATGGTCCGGCAGTTAACAGCCTCTACGAGCTCAAGAGGAAGGAGGATCCCGATGTTTTGTTCCTGTTCGAAACAAAGCTGGATGATCGTGAATTGGAAAGTTTCAGGTGGAAGCTAGGGCTCCCTAGCATGTGGGTCGTGAAGCCAGAGGGGAGAAGTAGAGGGTTGGCTGCCTTTTGGAAGAGGGAGGTGGATTTATCTATTCGTGTTCATCAGGGAGGAGACCTGTAGATTTTGATGTAACAAAACCAAATGGAGAAGTATGGAGGCTGACGGGAGTTTATGGGGAGTCACAGTCGGAGAGGAAGAAGGAAACATGGAAAATGCTGCGAACATTAGGCCAACAACATCAGACGGGAAGACCATGGTTATGCTTGGGTGATTTTAATGAAATCTTGACAAGTGATGAGAAATGCGGAGGTGTAGCTCGGCCCCAATCCTGCATGGATCTCTTTCGGGATGCTTTGGAAAGTTGTGGCCTCGATTTTTTGGTGACAAGTTTACTTGGAGAAACCACTGTAGTAACGTGGCTGGTTACATTTGTGAAAGACTAGATCGAGCTACAGGCAACATTGAATGGTGCTTGAAGTTCCCAAATTTCAGAGTCACTAATGGCAACCCGAGACACTCTGATCACCATCCTGTCCTCGTGGAGACGGCAGGAGAAGAAAGAGGTACCCGAATGGAGAGATCAGGCTTTCGTTTTAAGGCAAGGTGGGTGAAAGAGGATGGTTGTGATGATGTTATAGAAGCGGCTTGGCGAAGGGGCTGGGAGGAGGGAAAAACAAAAGTTGCACAAGTGCTGACGACGGTTGCTGGTGATCTTACCACATGGAGTAGAGATGTAGTGGGCGATCTTGAGAAACGGATTAAGAAAGCGAGAGGGGATTTGGAGACTTGCATGAGAGCTCCGGTCTCCCAGGAGAAAGTTGTGGAGGAGACGAGACGTTGAATATATAAGCAATTTAGCAGTAGATTTAATCCTTGAAAACAGTAAATAGTTTATGACTAGAATAACAAGAATTAAACTAATCATGCGATCTACTAAAACAGTAGATAACCAGATTAAATCTAGAGCAACTACAACAAGCAGAAACTCTAGCATCATATCAAACAGGTAGATCAAGAAGACATACGGTGCAGCAGCAGCAGCAACTCCGTTGACGTCGCCCATGTCGTCGATGAAGAGGTTGGCGATGTCGAGGAAGAAGTCGTCGTTGGGGAAGAACTCGAAGCCAGTAGTCGCGCGAGTGCGCTCCCCAAAAACCTGATTGCCCCTCTCCCGTACAGGATCGCAAGAGGCAGTCTTCCGGAGGCCTACTGTCCCTTCAACCGGTGCACGCCGGAAGACGGGATGGAGAAGACTTGGAAGACGGCGGCGCAAGGTTCTGGAACTAGGGCGGCGAGCTACCATGTGTTGCACGTAGTGGCGGCTAGGGTTCGCACGGCCAGTATATATAGCGCAGGTCGGGTAGGACGTGGGTGCAGCCGCACGATCGAGTCGGTAACAGCCCCACGATCCAAAGGAATCGGAAACGGCTCAGTAATTAACGCGTCCGTTAATTATTGATTAATGACTCATTAAGTTTTCCCGAACAGCAAAAATATAATTCAGCTCGGCGAGATTCCCGCAACCCGCGGCGCGTCGTGACGTGTCGTGACGAGGCGAGGCGTGGCGTGGCGAGGCGAGCGAGGAGGAGGAGCGCACGTGTGGAGCACCTCATTTCTCTTCACAACCAACACCTCATGCTAGTAGTGAAACAACTCACTGTATAAAATGGTGCAGCTCACTCCCAACTAGCAGTATGGGACTAAACTTTAGTCACGTACACACACAGCCAGCCACATGCACATGGGCTAATGAGAATTTCAGAATTTAGTTGGGCTTTGGACCAAAGGACCACTAGCAAAGCTAGTCAAAATTCCAACAATCCCCCACAAAGTCTCATTGGCTAAACTCATCAATTTGTTCCAAAACATTGTTTTATATACCGGTGTTTAGTGGAGACTGTTAAGTTGAACTTCCACTTAGAAACTTATGCTACACTAGATCACAACTTGGATAGTGGACTATGCCTTGAACTACAAGTTTGCTGCGAACTAGTTTCACACAAATCCTTGACCGATACTGGGCTGCCGCAAGGCTTCCCCGCGGTTTGGAGCTTATACGTCATACTCCGAGACCTTTCATGAGTTTACTAGAGAGCACCCAACTCTCATAGACTGCGACGTTTAACAGTCAGACTCATATAGGTGTATTCCTCAAGAGATGCTCTGCAGGACAACATCTCCGCTTATAAAAGTAAGCCACTTGGAATACATTAAGATAAATATCAACCTGCCATGCAGATTAGGAGAGTATTGCATCTTCGGAGTGGGATAGTAAAATATAAGGATACTCTCCTCTCAGCTGTCCAACAGCTTGTCACCCACTTCTAATTCACGGGATCTCCGATCACATAGAGTGGTTTACCACTGTGGACAACTCATACCGTGGGTCTCAAACCCATCTCCCTCGATGCACTATCTATCACATTACGTGATAAACCCTTTGTGAAGGGATCTGCCAAATTCTTAGACGTTTGGATATAATCCAACGCAATGACTCCGGAGTTCTTTAATTTTCGGACAGATTTCAATCTCCTCTTCACATGCCTTGATGACTTCATATTATCCTTAGAACTTTTAATCTTGTGAATCACAGTTTGATTATCACAGTTCATAAGGATAGCGGGTATTGGTTTTTCAACCACAGGTAAGTCCATCAAAAGCTCTCGAAGCCACTCTGCTTCAACAGTGGCTGTGTCTAATGCTGTGAGTTCTGCTTCCATAGTTGACCTCGTTAAGATGGTCTGCTTGCAAGACTTCCAGGAAACAGCTCCACCACCGAGTGTAAACACATAACCACTCGTGGCCTTAATCTCATCAGCATCAGATATCCAATTGAATCACTATAACCCTCCAGTACCCTCGGATACCCGAGTAGTGAATTCCATAGCTCGCAGTGCCTTTTAAATAACGCATAACTCTCTCGAGCGCATGCCAATGATCATCTCCCGGATTAGAAACAAACCGGCTCAACTTGCTTACAGCAAAAGAGATGTCAGGCCTCGTGGCACAAGCCAAATACATAAGCGAGCCAATAATCTGAGAATATCTCAGTTGATCTCTAGCAGTCTGTTGATTCTTTCGAAGCAACACACTAGGATCATATGGTGTCGGAGAAGGCTTACAGTCGTCATACCCGAAGACTCAAGACCTTTTCCACATAGTGAGACTGAAGCAGTGTAATCCCACCATCACCATCTCTCAGCAGCTTGATGTTCAAGATAACATCAGCTACTCCTAGATCCTTCATCTCAAAACAACGAGATAAGAAATCCTTAACCTCCTTGATTAAATCAAGATTGGTTCCAAAGATCAGTATGTCATCGACATACAGACAGAGAATAACTCCCTCGCCCCCACCATAGCGATAGTACACACATTTGTCAGATTCGTTTACAATGAAACCTGCAGCAGTTAAAGTTCTTTCAAACTTTTCATGCCATTGCTTAGGAGCTTGCTTTAGGCCATATAAAGACTTCAACAACTTGCACACCTTTGCTTCCTGACCAGGTACTACAAAACCATCGGGCTGATCCATGTAAATTTCCTCGTCTAACTCTCCATTTAGGAAAGCTGTCTTCACGTCCATTTGATGAACGAGAAGCCCATGCGAGGCAGCCAATGAAAGTAGCACTCGAATCGTGGTCAGTCTAGCCACAGGTGAGTAAGTATCAAAGAAGTCTTCACCTTCTTTCTGGGTATAACCCTTGGCCACAAGCCGCGCCTTGTACTTCTCAATAGTACCATCAGGCCTAAGCTTTTTCTTGAACACCCACTTACATCCTACAGGTTTACACCCATAAGGACGATCAGTGACTTCCCAGGTTCCGTTAGCCAAGATGGAATCCATCTCGCTACGGACAGCTTCCTTCCAGTAGTCAGCATCAAGAGATGCATAGCTTCTGAAATGGTACTGGGTGTGTCATCCACAAGGTACACAATGAAATCATCACCAAAGGACTTTGCAGTCCTCTGTCTCTTGCTCCTAACAGGAACTTCATTGTCATCCTCCACAGGATTATCAGTGTGTTCTATCGAAATGGTAGGATCAGGAATATCAACCAATTCCTGACTAGATGTATTAGGTATCTCCTGATTTGATGAGCTAGGCATATCCTTCATGGAAAGATATCCTCAAAGAAAGTCGCATCCTTCGACTCCATAATCGTACCAACATTAACGTCGGATACCTCAGATTTTACTACCAAAAATCTATAACCAACGCTATGAAAAGCGTAGCCCAGAAGAACACAATCCACGGTTTTTGGTCCAAGCTTGCGCTTCTTGGGAATTGGTATATTGACTTTCGCCAAACAACCCCAAGTACGAAAGTAAGAGAGTCTCGTATTTTTCCTTTCCCATTCCTCAAATGGAGAAACGTTTTCTTCTTTGTGGGAACTCGGTTTAGGACATGACAAGCTGTCAATAAAGCCTCCCCCACCATGCCTTGGAGAGACCCGAAGTGTCTAACATGGCGTTAACCAAATCAGTTAGAGTTCGGTTCTTTCTTTCAGCCACTCCATTTGACTGAGGCGAGTAGGGAGGCGTCCTCTCATGGATTATACCATGTTCCGCACAAAACAATCAAACTCATTGGAAAAATACTCTCCACCACGATCAGACCTTAGCCTTTTAATCTTTCGATCAAGTTGGTTCTCTGCTTCAGCTTTATAGATTTTGAAATAGTTTAAAGCCTCATCTTTTGTTTTCAGAAGATACACATAACAATATCTAGTGGAGTCATCAATAAGCGTCATGAAATATTTCTTTCCGCCTTTTGTCAAACACCATTCATCTCACAAATATCTGAATGTATAAGTTCCAGTGGTGCCAAGTCTCTTTCCTCCGCAGTCTTGCGAGGTTGCTTAGCTTGCACACATACTTGACACTTGGAACCTTTGACAATGGTGAATTTCGGAATTAAATCCAAACTAGCTAGCCGCGTCATGCTACCAAAGTTAATATGACAAAGTCGTGAATGCCAAATATTAGACTCAATTTCGTGGCAAATATGATTAATAACTTTAGTGCAAATATCTGACAAAGATAGGCGGAACAAGCCTCCGCACTCATAGCCTTTACCAACAAATTGTCCATACTTAGATATTACAACTTTATTGGACTCAAAACCAACTTATAACCATCTCGACACAGAAGAGATCCGCTAACGAGATTTTTATTGATGGAGGGCACATGATGAACGTTCTTCAGGCGCACGGTCTTCCCGAAGTAAACTTCAGATCGACCGTACCAACACCACGAACAGTAGCATGTGAGTTGTTCCCCATCAGCACGGGAGAAGTCCCTGTGACCTGGTAAGAAAAAAACATGGAGGCATCAGCACAAACATGTACATTGGCACCAGTGTCAATCAACCATTCAGGAGAATGACAAACTGAAAGGATGGTAGGAAATATACCGTACCCAGAATCCTTCATCTCAGTGTCGCCAATGACAACATTGGCAGTCTTGCCGCTGTTCTCAGATGTGCGCAGCTCATGGCGGTTGGGACAACGAGGTGCCCAGTGATTCGGATCACGCAAACATGGCATGATCCCTTCCTCGGTTTATTGTTGTTCTTCTTGAAGTTGGTAGACTGTGAAGGCTTGTGCCTATCATCAGACTTGCCTTTACCCCCAGATTTGTTCTTGTTAAATTTGGGCTTGTGGGGCGGCTGGTAATTCTTCTTCTGTACCACATGGGCACTAGAACCAGCCTCAGCAACTCGAGCACGTGTATCCTTTGCTCTCCTTCTCTTCAACATCAAGCGACCCAATGAGATCCGAAACGGAAAACTCTTGTCTCTTGTGTTTCAGAGAAGTAGCAAAGTTGCTCCACGAAGGTGGAAGCTTGGCGATAATGCCACCGGCAACAAACTTGTCCGGTAAATTACACTTAAAGTGCTCAAGTTCCTTAGCGAGTGACTGTATCTCATGAGCCTGTTGTACAACAGAGCGCTCATCAGTCATCTTGTAGTCATAGAATTGCTCCATGACGTACAGCTCGCTGCCAGCGTCCGAGGAGGCACCAAACTTGGCCTCGAGCGCATCCCACATGTCCTTGCCGTTATCAAACGACATATACGAGTCCACAATGGAGTCGTCAAGAACACTCAAAAGGGCACCCTTGAAAAGGGTATCGAGCTTCTCAAAAGCTTCCAGTTGTCAGCATTGAGATCGCCCTCAGGCTTGCCTTTGGTGGCAGCATAGCAGTTACTGTTTGAAACCAGTAAACTGCTCTCATGCGCCACCGTTTATACTGTACCCCTTTGAAGGGAAACGGCCTCATATACGCGAGAAAGCCAGGCGCAACAAATTGCCTATAATCAGGTTTTTGGATTGTTGAATATATAAGCAATTTAGCAGTAGATTAATCCGAAAACAGTAAATAGTTTATGACTAGAATAACAGAATTAAACTAATCATGCGATCTACTAAAACAGTAGATAACCAGATTGAATCTAGAGCAACTACAACAAGCGGAAACTCTAGCAGCATATCAAACAGGTAGATCAAGAAGACATACGGTGCAGCAGCAACTCCGTTGACGTCGCCCATGTCATCGATGAAGAGGTTGGCGATGTCGGGGAAGAAGTCGTCGTTGGGGAAGAACTCGAAGCCAGTAGTCGCGCGAGTGCACTCCCCAAAACCTGATTTCCCCTCTTCCGTACAGGATCGCAAGAGGCAGGGTTCCGGAGGCCTACTGTCCCTTCAACCGGTGCACGCCGGAAGACGGGATGGAGAAGACTTGGAAGACGGCGGCGCAAGGTTCAGGAACTAGGGCGGCGAGCTACCATGTGTTGCACGTAGTGGCGGCTAGGGTTCGCACGGCCAGTATATATAGCGCAGGTCGGGTAGGACGTGGGCGCAGCCGCACGATCGAGTCGGTAACAGCCCCACGATCCAAAGGAATGGAAACGGCTCAGTAATTAACGCGTCCGTTAAATATTGATTAATGACTCATTAAGTTTTCCCGAACAACAAAAATATAACTCGGCTCGGCGAGATTCCCGCAACCCGCGGCGCGGCGCGTCGTGACGTGACGAGGCGAGGCGTGGCGAGGCAAGCGAGGAGGAGGAGAGCGCGTGTGGAGCACCTCATTTCTCTTCACAGCCAACACCTCATGCTAGTAGTGAAACAGCTCACTATATAAAGTGGTGCAGCTCACTCCCAACTAGCAGTATGGGACTAAACTTTAGTCACATACACACAGCCAGCCACATGCACATGGGCTAATGAGAATTTCAGAATTTAGTTAGGCTTTGGACCAAAGGCCCACTAGCAAAGCTAGTAAAAATTCCAACAGAGACTACGATGTCATCTTGAGCAACTAGAAGAGATGAAAAACATCAAATGGAGATAACCAGCTCATGCATGGTGGCTAAAGGATGGTGATCGTAACACATGTTATTTCCACCCTTTCGCCTCAGCCCGGAAGAAGAATAGCCGAAAGGAGTTGAGAAGAGAGGATGGAACGATGGTGAAAGAGGGAGAAGGACTAACAGGCTACATCATATCTTATTTCCAGGATCTTTTCACATCCCAAGGAGGTGATCGTACTCCAGAACTTTTATCAGTGTACAATCATGTGTCACTCAAGCAATGAATGATTGTCTCACGGCTGAGTTCTCGGCTATGGAGGTGAAGGTCGCGCTTGACCATATAGGTGATTTGAAGGCACCAGGCCAGATGGCATGCCGTCGTTGTTTTACAAGAAACATTGGCACATCACGGGGGACACCATTGTGGAGGAAGTGCTTAATGTTTTGAAAGGGGGAGAGATGCCCGAGGGGTGGAACGAAACTTTTATAGTTCTTATACCGAAGGTGAAGGACCCCTCAAGGATTAAGGACTTGAGGCCTATTAGTCTCTGTAATGTGCTATATAAGTTGGTGTCAAAGGTGCTAACCAACAGACTCAAGCTCATCCTCCCAGAGATCATCTCTGATAACCAAAGCGCATTCGTCCCGGGGAGGTTGATAACCGATAACATTCTATTGGCTTATGATGCGACACATTTTCTAAAAAAATAGGAAGAAGAAGGGTAAGAATTATGTTGCTATTAAAGCGGATATGAGTAAGGCCTACGACCGTGTTGAGTGGGATTTCTTACGCCAGATGATGTTGAAGATGGGGTTTAGCCGAGTGTGGGTGGATGTGGTGATGCGCTGTGTGACAACTGTTTCTTATCGAATTAAGGTCAATGGGCAGGCCACAAGAAAATGCACACACTACAGGAATCGATCAATACGCCGACGGCGGCGTATTACGTCGGCGTATGGATACGCCGATGGCTGCCATCGGCGTATCGCCGTCTGCGTACAACGCTGTCGGCGTACCCAATCTGCCGTGGCGTATCCATCCCCGTCGGCGTACGCTGTGGTGGGACCCACAAGACGGCATCAGCCGTTCCGTCAGCCCTCCATACGCCGACGGCAGTGCCGTCGCCGTATGGACGCCACGTGTGACGCTCCTGTGCGTTTGCCGTCGGCGTATGAGGACACGTGTAACCATCCTGTGCGCCTGGGAGGAGTCCTACGCCGACGGCATTGCCGTCGGCGTAGGGATGACCATATGGTCCTCGGACGTTGACGTGTCGTCATCCTGTGCGTCCGGGAATCATCCTACACCGACGGCAATGCCGTCGGCGTATGGGCGACCATATTTTTTAGTTACTGCATATTGTTGCTGCTAGTTTCTAGCACATTTTAAATACAATTAAAATTGCACAAATCTTAAAACATCACAGAAACATCACATAGATCTCCAAATGACACAAACATGATCCGAATTCATCCAAGCATTCATACAAACTCTAAATGACACAAACATAGTTCGAATTCATACAAACACACCTGGAACACCCGAACACATCCTACATCTCCTGAGAGCTCAAGGTACCCATTTCTGACCGCGTGACAATAGGCGACCGACCGAGTGGGGCAGCCGCCGTCGAATCACACATGGAACCCGACGTGGCACGGGACGGTGTGGTCTCACGCGACGAACTCGGCGAGGCACCACCAGTGCCATGCTCCACGAGCGCGCGCGTTGAAGTCGGCAAGGCAGAAGCACGACCAAAGGGTGCAGTCCTGGAGCATTCCGATCCCTACATGTTTGAGTTCAAGTTAGCAACTTGGAAAGCACAGTATGGCGGTAACAACTTGTTTGGCAAATAACTTACCGGAGTCGTTGCCTTGTATGTGCGAGCGACCGACTTCCTCGTTGGGCCGACGGGCGGCATCCCCGCCCTAGGTGGACGCGGGGGCAGCTGCTCCCGCTCTCAACTGGCAAAAAACTTCTCTTGAGCCTACAAGATAGTTTAGATGTCAGGAGTTGTAGAAAAAGAAGGTTTAAACTAGAGGAAATGGGACTTGTCATATTTTGCAATATAAAGGTTGAAACTTACAGCATCGCGCAACTCTTGCCACTCGTCATAGTCCGCGCTCTTCTGCAGCCACAAGTGATACTCTCTCTCATAGTCCGCGTAAGCGGCATCGAAGGCCGCCTCGAAATCAGGCTACAGTTTCAAAATAGAACGAATCTCGTCAAGTTAGCCACTTAGCTAGGAACGGATGTCGGAAGGAAAGAGAATGAAATTGAGAAAAATTTACATCGGGGCGAGCTCGGGAAGGCCGACGAGGAGGCAGGATAGGAGGGTCGTCGGCGATGAGGGTAGCCTTGACACGCGTGAGGCCCAAAGCAGGAGTACGCGGGATTATCGTAGTAAGACAGGGCAAATGGCCATGCTCCCAGCCGTGCCAAACGACGAAACCCTGAATCCGCTGGAAAAACCCTAACGTTTTCGTCTACCCCCTTGAACGTCGTCGAAAGGGGGTACGCCAGTGGACTTTTTGACTTGGTTATGTTAGGTTAGGCCATAGGAAGGTGGGAAACCAAATTCTACCCCAAATAAACACAATATTCCATCCGGTTCGCCCGAAGGGGGAGTTTTCACCTCTAAGTGTAGGATAAATTGAACCATATATTTAATATTTATGTTGTAGGTGTATATTACATGTGTTGTTTTTATTTATTTTACATGTATATGTTGTAGGGTCGGGTTCCGGAAAACTTAAACAGTTATTTTATGCGGGTGGGATACCGAAATTGGGAGGGAAATTATAGATCCAATTTATATATAAATTATACCTACATTAAATATTATATAGAGAAATAAATAAATAAATATTATATAGAGAAGTAAATAAAAAGGAACTTCCATACGCCGATGGCCGTCGTCGGCGTATCAACGCAGCGAAATGTCCGCACCCGCTCCGTCACGGCGGGCGTGGGTATGCCGACGGCCTTCGGTACGCCGACAGCTGCCTTCGGGCCTTGTATGTCTACGCCGACGGCGATTTATACGCCGACGGCCGAGGTCGCGGCTGCCCTAGGTCGGCTTGTACGCCGACGGCCGCGACATTTGGTCGTCGGCGTATAAATCGGCCGTCGACGTCTTGGTGGATTCCCGTAGTGACACCCACACGAGGCCTCCGACAGGGTGATTTTTTATCACCGTATCTTTTTGTCATTTGTGTGGAAGGTCTTTCAGCGTTGTTGAGGGAAGCTGATATGCAAGGAAGGCTAAGTGGAATCAAGATTTGTGCGAGAGCTGCTAGTTTAACCCATCTGTTCTTCGCAGATGATTCAATCATATTGATGAAAGCTAAAAGGGAAGAAGCTATTGCACTAAGAGAAATATTAGAGTTATATGAAAATTATTCGGGTCAGTGCATCAATTCTGAGAAGTCCTCCTTGTTGTTCAGCGCTAATGTGAAGCAGCACGTGAAGGATGCTGTAAAGGCTGAGCTAGGAATTACTAGTGAAAATTGGAACGAGAAATATCTAGGCATGCCAGTGTATGTGGGCAGATCAAAAAAGAAAGTTTATATATAAAAGACAAGATCTAGAAGGTTATTCAAGGATGGAAAGAAAAGCTTTTGTCTAGAGCAGGAAAAGAAATTTTGATTAAAGCTGTTGCACAGGCAATTCCGAGCTTCCTCATGTCTTGTTTCTACCAAACTAAGGGTTTTTGTGACGAGTTTAGTGCTATGATCGCAAAATACTGGTGGAGTCAACAAGATAAGGAGAACAAAATGCATTGGATCAGCTGCCCAAAGATGGTTAAACCAAAGGGCCAAGGGGGTTTGGTGTTCCGAGACATACATGGTTTCAACATTGCCATGCTCTCGAGACAAGCATAGCGGTTCATCCAAAACCCAGGCAGTTTATGCGCAACAATTATGAAGGCAAAATATCTTCATGACAACCATATTCTTCAAGCAAAGCCGGTTGAAAATATGTCATACACTTGGCGTAGTATTCTGCATGGTGTGGAGTTAGTTAAAAAGGGAATAGTGTGGCGCATTGGTGATGGGGAGAATGTGAAGATCTGGAGTGATACTTGGATCCCGAGAGCATGGTCTAGGAAGATCTTAACACCACGTGAGGATAATATCCTCAGCAAAGTGTCTGAGCTTATCTGTCCGATCACAGGTCAATGGGATCATCAACTTGTAACTGACACGTTCTCAGCCGAGGAGGCTCGTTTGATTCTGAATATGCCGCTGCGAGAAGGGGCAACTGATTTTCTGGCATGGCATTTTGATCCAAGGGGCCTGCACTCGGTGCGTAATGCTTATAAATTGTTTGTTGAAGAAGAGGCCCGTACAGCTGGAAGCGATGCAAGTAGTAGTTTGCAGCAACCAGAGATTATGGGTGGCAGGGGTAAGAACAAATGGTGGCGTATCTGGAAATTAGCATGTCAGAACAAGATCAAGCACTTTTGGTGGTGATGTGCACACAACACTCTTGCAACTAGAGATAATCTTGCTAGACGTGGAGTCAAAATTGAGGACATGAAGTGCCTATTTTGTAACAGAGCACATGAAGATGGAGGTCATTTGTTTGTCAAATGCAAGGAAGTTAAACTCTTGTGGCGTGCTCTAGGCTATGAGAACACTCGGACCAAGCTGAAGGCATGCAATGGCATTGAGACTTCTATGGATATGATATGGGCTCTGCCGGAGGAACAAAAGATGCAGATAGTTACTATGTGGTGGATCTGGTGGCAGGAACGCAATAAAATCAGAGAAGGGGATATGCCCACACCCATCGCTGATCTTGCTCATCGTGTAAAATGTACATCGGCTGAATTTCTGCTCACCTTCTACTCACCTTTGCACAGAAAAATGGTAATCCTAAAGCAAGTGATGTTCGTGGCAGCCTCCCCCTGATGGTGTCATAAAATTTAATGTTGATGGAGCTTATACTGTCGATCAACAAAATGGAGGCTGGGGAGTTGTGGCTAGAACGTCTGAAGGCGAAATAGTAGCTGCCCGAGCAGGATGTTCAGGTGCAATCCATGGTGCTTTCACTTCACAGCTGCGAGCTATGGAGGAGGCTTTTAATCTTGCTGCGGAGCTGGGTGTGATCAGGGCTGAATTTGAGACTGATGCTCAGTTGTTGGCTATGGCGTTGAATAGTAGGAAGGCTGATTTCTTTTGAACGTAACAGTCAGGAGCTCTGCCATTGCATTATTAGAAGAAAAAATTGATCCAGTTTAGAAGGGGAAATCGGACCCAAACCCATACAATGCATGGTTAATTACGGGAAGGCTGATTTCTCAAGCGAGGCAAATGTCATTGATGATCTGAAGTTTCAGAGCAGGACATGGTTCTCTTCGTGCTCGATCAGGTTTAGTAAAAGAGGTGCAAATGTTGTTGCTCATAGCCTTACACAATCTGGTGCTAAGTTAAATATAAAGACCCATGAATCATGGGAGTATCAGGTGCCTGAGTGCGCCAACGTAGCTGTTAAGGGTGACTCTATCCAGTTTGTTTCGTAATAAAGTTGTGTGATTTCCTTTAAAAAAAACTATTCATTGACTATTGTTCAGTAGGAAATGAATAGCAACAATGAAATCAATGATGAAAGAGAAGACTGTGCCATCCGCCGCCGCCGAACTCCTCAGCAAGTCAGGTGCATGCCCTATAATTTATCAAGGACGAACAGGTTAGTTCAAATCTTCTGACCATGATTACACGAACAAACACACACTACCATCAGGAAGTGAAAACGTATCCTCTGTCATAATAATTCGCAAAAAAAAAAGTATCCTCTGTCATAATAAATCATTTTGCATGACTTTTGAGCCTGGGCATAGCACAGTGCTATTACCATTTGTTTGAGGTACAGTCTATAGTTCATAATAACCTGCTAAGCAATTCAACTTTCTTTGCACAAAAGAGTATACATTATGTAATTTTTTAGCAATTTAGGTATCTTTACACAATAGCTTAACTATTCACTTCCGCTTTCTCCAACAATGATAAATCCCTGATTTACCAAATGCTGGAAACGATGGTAATTGCAATTATCGTTCTATAACAGGATTGAAGCGTCTGTATGGCCCCTACCACTCCCAATGGGACGCGCACCCCGTTCCAGGATATAAGCAACACCCACTCTTTGGGTAATGCTCATAACCCAATCGCTCAATTCGTATCGTTGCTCGAGTGCTGATCTGTGTTGTGTACTGCAGACCCTAAGGAAATAAAAAGACAGGGAGAAAGCGAGCGGTACTCACAAAACATGGATGATATTAATAAGAGACGTCGTGAAGCCTACAGACAGAAAAAACCCGCCGCTGCCCATTTAAATGGTCTACAAAATGGAACACAAACACCATTGGCTGTATCAAATGGTAAAGATAATCAACTTCTGCTTACATGTCTCACTTGGATTGTGATATAATGATTTATTCTTGTTCTATTCAGGCCCTAATGAGTTGAAGAATCAGAGGGAACGGGAGCGGTATGCACATAATAGAGAGGACATATTATATCGACAACGCCAAACCCGTGAGCAAAATAAAAATAGTACTACACTCCTTGAAGGCGATAACATTCTGTCACGTAAGCCAGCTACTGGACAATCGCCGCTCACCCAACTGCAGAACATAACAAATGCAGATGGTGCCGTACCAAGTCCAGTACATGTCGACGGAGTCATCCTCAACAACAAGGAGAATATGGCTGATGACGATGAGTCCGATTGGTTGCACAGGAATGATTCCTACCAAGTGCAGCGTGGTTCAAGACGATTGGCACTCATACAGCTATCAGGGGTTGAGAACCCCCAACTCAGTACAATCGGAAGCCTACGTAACCCAGAATGTACTTTGCAAAATCAGGGTTAGCTCATCAGTTTATTTGCAAAATCAGTGCTAAATTATCAAGACTGTTTATTTGCCTATGATTTCGACACTCCTTTGTTCATTCAGGTACAGGGCCTTTTTACGACTCCAACGAAACTCTACTGAGCCAACAATATGACAAGAGCATGTGTCAATCCTAGGTCCACATCACATGGCAAGGCAACTGTACAGAAAAATATTGGTATTTATTCTCATGTCAAAGTTTTGTTCTATCATATACCGGTTTCCTTTTTGTGTGACTACTGCCACTTGGTGCATAAATTCAACTCATCGCTGCTACTTACTCATTGGAGCTAAAAAAATGGTATCAGGAAACGACCACGGCGAAGATGCATATGGAATACTTGAGCCCAATGTCAACACAGAAAACATTGATGGTAAACACTATGTCATGTTAAGTTTCCACTGCCCTATAAAGACATACTGTGTCATAAGCATAATTATAATGTAATGGCTACTAGACTGTTTGGGAGATGGCAACCTTGGAGAAGCCAACGTATAACTTACTTGTCAATATCCTTAAGTATGTACCAGTAGGGCAGCAGGTCAAGTCTTCACAATGCAAACAATTGACGGGGACGGCTCCAAATTTACCTCAGCCTGCAAATTACATAAGCCAATTGAAGCTAGAACAAATCTGAGAACTAATAAGCCAATAGATGAACGACCAAATCTGAGAACTAATAATAAGCCTGTTTATACTGCAGTTCCATTTTAAGAACTATTGTCCTTCAAATATAAGAATAATGTATGCTGTCATCTAGACAATTTGATTATTTTTTGGTTTCTACACGTTACTGATGGGCCGAACCCAAGGGAACACGGTATGAATTTACAGGATATTCAATTGCGTGCTTCATTGCTTCCCTAATCCCTGTCCAATTTGCATCTTTATAACAGTGTGCTGATCAATGCATCATTTTTGCACAAACCATAATAGACGTACCTGCTGTGAGTTCAACATGAATTTTAATGAATGAATCTGTATTGGCTTAGCATCTAAAATCTAAATGTATCTATTCAGGACATAATCATTCTCTTTTTGATAGTTCTTGGAGGGTTTTGGTCAAGGAAACAAAATACCTCGACTAGGTTTTTCTTGTCGACTCTCAAGATGTAAATGATGAACATTTTTTCCCCGGGCAAAACTGCATGCTTCCCATGATGTACACTCAAAATAGTCCGGTATCTGGCCTAGGAAGAACCTCTGGCACCCTACTGTACATGATTTTCATGATGTACATCAAGTGCTCCTGCAAGATAATAGTCCAATGTGAGCAGCATGCTTCAATCTCATACTACTTATATATTTAAAAGCATTTTCCATTGAACTTCACTCATCATTACCTATAAAGCTGACCTATCTATACTGCTGATAAATTATAACAGGATACCATGACTTGCAATTTAGACCAATTCCTTATGTTTCAAAATCACCTAATTTCTGCCATCGCAGCATGTAACTTCCCGTTACTGCAGCCTCATGAAATGCAGTGTGGTCTATATATTCCTTCTATTTCATGTCATCAAACCTGTTGTTCAGATAGGCAACAATGCATCTTGTTAGAAATAAGAACACAAATTAGCTAAAGCATACAGAATTGCATGTAAGAATGTTCAGACCAAGCAAGACTAATCAAATATGCTTTATTATATGGCATTATATAGAGATATTATGTAAACTCACTGTGAATAAATACAAACAAGTTCCAGCTTAAGACTGGAATTGTACCTATGTTATATCTGTTGTAAAACGACCAGTTTTCATAGCCTACAGAATTGCAGGAGCAACTGATTATATAAAAACATTTGTGATTATTGGATCAAGCTTATGCATAGTAGCTAAAGCGGTCGAGGTCTGGGCCTGTGGCGGCGTCGGTGCGAGGCATGGGGCTGTGGCTACGCCGGCGGCATTAATTGCGAGCATTGGCATCAGAGAGCGCCGGAATCGAGCAGAGAGGGGAACGACGAAATACCAGTCCCGGGCGAGGTGTGGAGGGGCTTCGACCATCCACTCTGGATCATGACGTACTTGGGGCACACAGTGAGGCTCACGGCCATCCAAACCCGCTGGAGCAGGTCGTCCTCGCCGGCGCTCATCAGCGCTCACTTCGATTTCGCGTCTTGTCCTGCGGGGCGAGGAAGTAGTGATGTAGATCCCTCCAGCGTGCGCGTGGTTTCAGAAGCCAACCATCAATCCGATGGAGACGGCGTCTGCGCCTCGGCCTTCGTCGGCGGAGAGGCATGGGAAGGGTGGCGGTCGCAGCAGCGGTGGGGAGCAGGGGAGGGGAAATTCGTCGCGGCAGCGGCAGGGAGGCAGGGGAGGCCGGAGGGGTGGTCCTCGCCGGATTTGCTGTCAGAAGGGGAGGGTGAGGGTCCTCGCGCCGGCAGTGAAGAGGGCGTCGCCGCTGCTTGTACGGAGAGAGAGAGAGAGTGAGTGAGCAGTGTGCGTCCACGCCTCCATGCCTCCATGGCGTGTGTCCCCGACGGGTGTATCAAGTCAGGACCTGCGATAGCGAGCTGCCTTATTTTTGCTATGAAATACATAAAGATTTTATTTATTTAGATGTTTATTTAAAAATAATAGTAAGACTTTGTTTTATTGAATGATAAATGTCTCATGAGTCATGAGGATGAAGCTATATAGATTATCCATATGGCATGGACCCACGAAATCGATTTGTGTACACATTGTGAAGTTGGCTGAGAATGAAGCAATAGAAAATATCATCGAACAAGATTAAATTGATTGGATAAAAATGGGGAGGGGCAACCTGACGAGGTCAACAAAGGGAGCTAGGCGCCAAGCGAATGGGGAGCGGTGGCGAGACAGGGTTGAGACCCAGATCGTTGCGAGGGCTGGATGAGAGTCCAATTTTTTTTTATCCGACACGTTCGATACAGGTATGTGGGTAGGTTTTTTACACACGTGGTTGAAATAAATTATCATGTCATGATGTTTAATATTTTATAATAATTAAGATTTTTGCATAATTATTTTTATTGACTATATTAAAAAATTGTAATCATGCAGGTCATCCTTTGGTCTTTAAATGTTAAATTTTATGGAGTACTTCGGAAATATGTTCCGACAATCATGAATAGATATATATTGTTTGTATCATGGTATTTATTTTATGTTGTATCATTATCTAAAAACTAACTCTGGTTACAACTTGACTTTAGATTCATAATATGACACATTTTAGAACACAATTAGTTGTCATTTTAGTCAACTCGAATGATGATGATTTCAAAAATAATAAATCGAGAATTGGCAGATGACGAAACCAACCTGGACCCCTATTGAGAGTGGGTCATGAAACTTATTACTCTGGTAACAAAAAAACTCACTAAACTAGAAATACTGTTTATTTTATGAAGATGTCGTGCGTTGCACGTGCATAGCTACTAGTGTGAAGAAAGAAGAGAAGTGGAGCTACACAAATGCAAAACAACCAGATTGGATCGAGAGAAAAGGAGGCTGCTGCCTTCATCGCAAGGGAGGCCTGGCATTCTGTCCCCTACCCCCCGAAGCTCCTTCTCCAACTCCGGCCGCCGCCGCCGCAGCCAGGCCAGGCGTGGCGGCGCGCCATCAAGCCACCACCACCAGCTGCTGCACCTCCGCGCGCCACCACAACTCCAGCCCCTGCCCTGCGACGTCGGCGCGCCATCAAGCCACCAACGAACCAGCGAAGACGACGACGACCTGCTGCTGTTCTTCCTTAGCCCCAACTGCTGCTGCTCTTCCCTAGCCCCAAGTGCTGCTGCTGATTTTGCTCAAGAACAGGACGAACTGAAGCTCGTCTTCCTCGTCTCCAAGTGTTGACTGCTCCTCAACGCCTCCTGCTGCTCCTCTCCACCAGCCTGAAGATTCTGCTGGGTTGATTCCAATCGATCCATCTCCCCCTCTCTTTAATTTTTGCACTTTTATAAGTAGTGCTGTGTGAGACAACTTGATTTGAATACAAAGACTTGCTCGTGTTGGTGTGGTGGTTATTCTGAATACTAGACTGTGACCTGTACCAACTATTCGTGTATGTGTGTGTACGTGCTTGTTAAATCTGGTACTTCTATGTGCAAAACGTGTTCAGTTTGTAGTCTATTGTGTTTGTGCTTGTCAAGTTATCTGTCCCTGCCTCAATATTGCTTCTGTCCCAATCTTATTTGTATGCTAGTGAATCGTGCATTTATATTTCAGTGTGCAAAATTCTGTCCTTTCATGATTGTTGCTTGGTCTGCGATTTACGTCTTTCCCGGATTCACTAGTTAGATTTAAATTCTTGCAAATATCATCTTGTTCAGTTTCATGATAGTCGTCGCCTAGTCCCTGTGGAAAGAACGACAAACCCTCCTATTCTGCATTGATCAGTCATCAATGAGCCGTATGAATTTCATGCCCCCTTGTCGATGCACGGGTGTCGTCTGATTTTAAGGAATATCTCGCTACCTTGAGATCCGAGATGAAACAACTCATGATTAACCGCATAGTGATTTAGTTGTCCCAGCCTGCTACTTTTATTTTTAGTTCAGTTTGAATGATCGTATTAACTTTATTTTTCTATGTTTAAACTATTACTAAACCATGCATTACTTTTTATATGGTTTAGATAGAAATTCGTTCATATCAAGAAAAATGCATAGTGTCGTTTAGAGGGTGTCGATGGAGGACGATCTAGTAATGGCCGTACGTGTATCCGCATCCTTTTTTCGTGATGCCGGAGTAGATGATACCGGTGTCTGGTAGCTCTCAACCTCATGGCCGAGGTCCAATCCAAGCAGGAAGAGAGGAGACCATCTCTGCATTGACCGGGCGCTTGCATGGGAACGCCGACACGCCGTGCTGTCGTCTTCGAGAAAAGGACTAGTAGCTCATAGGATGTGCCATGCCTCCTGACGATGTGCGTGCCAACGTGCTCGTACTGATTTGACTCAGCATGCTACTATTAAAATGACTACCTGAAAAAGGGGCCAGAAAGTGCAAATGGAGTTTGTTCAAAAGAAAATCAGCATTTTTTAGTTAAAAATTCTGAGAAAAGGTTCCCAGTGTAGATGGTGCCAAGATTTACCGGCGTGCAAAATTATAACTCGAAAATTGTTATATTTTGGCTACACAAAAGAGACAAACTAAACAAAATTTTAAGTTTTTATTACAACCGTGTGTACTGTTTACAAACCAGATCCACCCATATGTCATTCTTTGTGCAGTCTCCAATATAAAAGTTTTGATATGAAATTTTATAAACTTATGGATCATATGACTTTATACATCTCGGCTTTTTCCTGATTTTTGGAAACTTCAAATGCAAAGACTGATTCTTTTGTTCACAATCGTGCTGAATTACGCTTAGTTTCATTAGGGACCTTTCAAAAGGGAACTCCAACAAGGGCCATATTCGGTCTTCGTAGCAATATAAGGTGCAATCCAGCGAGCAAATAGATCTATGTTCATTTAGGTTCAATCCATTTTCACTCCAAATATGAATCTGATAGTGCCACTTGGAGCATTTGGAACCAGATGCTAAAACAACTATTTTTCTGGACGAATAGCAGGTAGCAAAATAGCTGGTTCCCAACGTCTGGTCCACTCTAAACCACTTATTACTTTTGTGTTTCTTTGTTTTGATTTTTCTCTTTTTTCTCCACCAATCACAGGTAAACGATCGGAACATTTTATGATATGGGTGGGGACACACATTTTGAAATTCCAAACCGGATATATGTAATTATGTTACGTGTCCACTGACAATTTACGGTTGAAAGTTTGCCCATCTCATTTTATTTTCTCCATCAACGAAATGCAAATAATCGAACAATATTACGAAATGGTTGGGGACACACATTTGTAAGGTTCCAAAGCGGATAAATATAAACACGTTTGGACGTGTCCATGGATAGGTTTGAAATTTGCCCATCTCATTGAAAATGCTCTTACATCCTGACTAACATATGGCCGTTTAGCCGAATCCTGGTAGATAACCGAGTGTCCGAGTCAGCATCGTGCACCTGCTCATCAGCCCACGATCCCTCGCCAACCCACTTCAAAATCCGGATTGAATCCGTTAAACACGAATCACGCGCGCGATCCGCAAAGACTGCAACAGAAATCAGTACGGATTACGCTGACAGTTTGCGCCCAAACTCTACCGCCTAAACCCACGTCAAGGCGTTAATCAAGGCCCCATGAATACAGTGTTACACAGTTGCCGTCAATATCCCCGAGAATTCGTCCCAAAGAGACCCCACGGAGGAAGCCATTATTGCTCCTGCCAACTACTGCGCCGTCTCTCCTGCGAACCTGCGCCCATGCGTTCCCCCACTGCGTTCTTGGGTTCAACAGGAGCCTGACCTCCTCTCCTGCATATGCATTGCTCCGGTACTACCAGAGAGAAGAGGGGTTTCGCCTCCCCAACTCTTGGCGATTTAAGAAAGAAGTTCTTGAGGTCGAGTTCCTTGGAGGTTTGGGTGGGAGGAGGCTTCTGCATCGGTAATCTACTGGATTTCTGAGGCATCTGTCGAACCCGGTTTCTTGGAGATTCGGAGGTTGGAGTTTCCTTGAGTCCTGGAGGGCGGAAGCCGTCGTGTTTGTTTGCTCGGACGATTCGTTTGAGCGGCGGAAGGTGGCGAGACATGGTACGTGCTTTATCTGTTCTCTTGCCCTGTAACATTTTTCTTTCGTTCATTTTGGGAGTTCTTGGTCGAAGAGATGTGCCCGGATCCAAATTGGTTGGCATTGGCGTGGTTGATAGTGTGCGAGAGATTCGATTATGGGCAATAGGGATTTTCGCTTGCAGATGGAAATCCCATTTGGCCGGTGAAAGACAACTTTTTAACCGGGCTGACGGAATGCTCTTTTATCGCAATGGGGCATCACTGAGCTGGTTTGCAGGATTTGCAAAACACCGAACATGAAAGACAACTTCTTAACCGGGCTGACGGAATGTTCTTTTATCGCATTGGGGCATCGCTGAGCTGGTTTGTAGGATTTGCAAAACACTGAACGACAACTTTTTAACCGGGCTGACGGAATCTTCTTTTACGCATTGGGGCATCACTGAGCTGGTTTGCAGGATTTGCAAAACACTGAACAAGAATGGTACTGAAAACAACTCCTACATTTTCCAATGCTAAAAAATGGTTTTGATAGAGCTTTTCAAGAAGTATCCATTAGAATGGGTTAATTTTAGTTTTTCTCCCTTGTGTTATTTCGTTGACGCTTGGCATTTTCTCAGTCCAAACCTAGAACTAGGCAAACAATATATCTATTAGAACAAAAGGTTACAAATGCATAGCTCCCGAAGGCGCTTAGCGTCAATCTAAAGCTTCGCCATGGTCCCATTGAATGTCTCAAGGGCTGGCAAGGTCCCCTGGTTAGTTATCAAACCTCTCGATGACGAATCGACCTTCTCTGACGAATCAACATCTCCGGTAAGTGATTGCTCGTCTCAAGTGAACAATCAGTCTTGTTGGGATGGAAATCCACATAGGCGACGAGTCAACCTTCTTAGGATCTGAATGGCCTTTTGCTGTTATGAATCGATTTCAAATGGCCTGTGCACGAGTGAGGGAGTCGCTGTTGTCTTTTCTAGCAAGGAATCGAGGTATCTAGAGGGAGAGGTACAAGGAGAAACGTGGTGTGAAAGAGGAACCCTAACGTAGGATGTTTCTTAGGAGGTGTGCATGACTTGTTTAGGTGTTTTAGTGGGATGGGTCGGCTCATGTTAGCTTAATTTTCTCTTCTCCTTCCTATTTCTCACATTTATGATGCTTCTTCAACCCATTGCTTCTCATCGCTGCATTACCCACCTAGGCTTAGGTGGGGTATGTGCTAATCGGTAGCAAAACTCCCGCATACCGTCTTTCAACCTTGCTAGTAAATCATCAAGATATTCACTTGTTCAGTATGGTGGCTTCTAATATGTGTTATGACTTATTTTAGTTTGTGAAACTTTCTTGTGGTATTCTTGGGATCTACGATTGCCGATTGGTTAACTCTTGCTATATATGCTCTACGGTCTACTGTTTTGCATGATATATGACTACCGTGCTGGACTTTATCCAGACGTCATCGACACTATCCTTCCAAGTCTAAATCCGATATTGTGTGACTTCAATAGCTACCCTATGCTACATTCGTCAAATTCTGTAAAGATTAACTGTATGTACGCTCTTTATTGGTACTCCCTCCATTCAAATTTACTTGTCATCTGGATCTGCAAGGTGTTAGCGCTTCATACTTTGATTGCTACTCCATCATTTCATGTTCATTTGACACTTTTGACCACTTTATTTGTTCACGAATACATATCACCTCACCTTTCACCTTGTTACATTACACATTCCCATGCCCCCACCCCACATATAGTCGGCCCATAGTAATATTGTTTTGATATAAAGGGCATTTTTGTGATTTCACACTAAACCAGATGATTGCCTAGCTCTGCTTCCCTTAGTCAAGCGTAACAGCTATTTGCAAATGGAGGGCGTAATTAGTTTAGGGCTTATTGATAATTAAGGGTAAGTAAACAATGCACACTAAGTTCTAGACAATGTATGTCTCACACATGTTGGATCACAACATATACTCGTAAGTTTTAACATACAATGTATGCCTGCTGACGCCACAATATCATTTTCCTACCTCTCCCCTTGAAGAACCGCGATTTAGAACCTTTATAACTTCCCTTACTAAATATGCACGTGACTAAATTGAGAAAAGTATGGCTAAACTCACATGTTTATCAGACTCAAGGACATAGTTTGAAGTAGGGCCTCTAATTCCCATCAATAACTGTTTGTCATCTAATGCATAAATTGGTTCATGTCTACATTACCACCATCCTCCCTCACTTCCTTTCCTCTTTCTTCCATGTTTCCTATCCATCTCCATTCTCTTTGTGTGCATAGATCTTTCTTGTATGTTCCCAAGTTTTCTTCATGCTGCTAACATCCTCACATTTTCAACATTTTCTTTGTTTTATTTTAATACTGCGAATAACTTCCCATAACATTTTTTTTATCATTATGCAGACTACTGTATGCGAGACCTGTGGAGATGTTGGTTACGCGGATCTTTTGCTATCTTGTGGTGACTGCAAGTGCGCCATGCACCAGTATGCTTTTCTGTCCGCTGTAATATTTTTCCTTGAAACTAGCACGCAGCAGATATGGTTAGTTGATAGCTGTTTGTAGCAAGGACAAATTAGTAAGCTCAATTTAGAAAAATCTGAGAATTTATTCCAGACTATCTTGTGCATTATAATGCCTTTGTTCTAAGATAGTAAATAATGGTGTACAATTTGAATTCTATCATCAGGGGAACTCTACTCTCACATGCTGTAAGGTCTAAGAAACAACATGTTTTGTGGAAGTTCTACCTCTCACATGTTGTTTCTTAGACCTTGCAAGTCATGTTTTTCTTCTTAATTTCTAGAAAAGATATCATATTTATGGTGCTAGGTTTTTCTATAGGTACTGCAACAAAGCAGTTGAATTGTTGAATTTTTTGCAAAATAGGAATAGATAATCTTAGCTTGCTCATCTGTTTGTAAATTCTCATTTGTTCCACAATTTTTTTCGCTGCACTCATGTTGGATATGTAGATCAATACTCAATCAGTCCACTTTAGTTCTTTACATTATGCTTCTTATGGAAAATTATCGTTGGTCAGGTTTGGTGTCATACTTTTGGTAGTATAGTTACGTGTCTTTCAACGCTTCTTATCTGTTGTTTTCCGGAAAAGTACTAATTGCTCTTTGCTTATTGTGATAAATCATTTTGTAGATACTGCCTGGCCAAGGTTTTGTTTGATGGATCATTACTAGAACGCTGGTTCTGTAACCAATGCTTGCTAAGGCGTGGTGAAGTTACTCACAAGGGATCTTTGCATAAGGCGTCAGATCATGCTCATTCTAGTTTTGCAGTACACCAGGCAAGTACCACGAGTGTGGAGCCAACAAAGGAAACACAGCAATATAGAAACCATAAAAACACACCAAAAAGGTCTACAAGTAAATCTTGTAGAAAAATATATTCTTCAAGCAAAAATTCTTTGCTAAGGAAGCACACACAAGAAAGGTCAGATATGCGACCTGTAGGTGAAAAGGCCAATAGAGTAGACTGCAATGCTTCTAATATTTCTTGTGCTAGTGGGAAGACACTTCATTCCTGTGAAGTCATCACCATGGAAATATCTAAGGCCACCAAAGATGAGACTCAGCAGGTTGACGATGAACATTCTGTTTGTACAATAAACAACGATTGTGTTGCAAATCGTTTGCTAACAAGGATAGACGACAGCAATCTCCAAAATCCTTTGGAAGAATTTGAACCTCCTCCAGGTGCTGCAGAGCTGTTGAACCCCACAAAGGACAGTAACTGCATGTCGTCAGGGAATGTTGAAATTGAATATCCAAATGGTTGTTGCGTGAGACAAGTCTCAGCAATGGAAATGGAGAATGAACCATCAACACTACTGGATCGGGCGGATTCAAGTTCATCAGAAACCACTTTGAAACAAGACGTTCTTCTGGAAGCCAGTGATACAGTTGTGGAACTTTCTAATACTGTTCAAAACTGTGTGAAGAACAATCCACTGAAGCGAAGGCAACTCATTGTGTTGGATGATGATGATGATGGAGAAGACAACTGTGTGAAGAACAATCCACTGAAGCGAAGACAACTCATTGTGTTCGATGATGACGATGATGGAGAAGACAACTGTGTGAAGAAAATTCCACTGAAGCGAAGACAACTCATTGTGTTGGATGATGATGATGATGATGGAGAAGAGGCTGCAGATGTGAAGTCGAAAGATTTTAATCACCAGTCTCTTGAGTGTGATGGATCACTGAGCAAGCACAGAATAGACACGGAAGAGTATGTGGAAGAGACTGCAAATACTGAAAATTTGAATGGTCAAAATCTCAGCGCTGTAAAGCTGGATATATTGATTCCTGAATCTTCTGAGATTACTCAGCCTGTGAAGAAACTGAGGAGATATATAGAGGTGAATGAAGATGCCGAAGATGGAGAGGTTATTATAGGTACCAGTAATGTTGATGTGATCTTAATAATGTTTTAAAGTTGACGTCAGACACTTTAGTTGCAAAGGACCATGTTGTCCAGTCGAGGATTGAATTTGATTCGGAATCTGCCAATCAGCGAAGATGTATGCACTCACAACCCATTGATGAACCTATCTGGAGGTATGTAGATTATCTTTTCCCCTGACATTCATATATATATATTATTGTGTAAAATACTGATGTCTCCTCACTCTTCTGTTTTTATGTCAACAGTGGAATCCTTAAGATAAATAATGAAGTATTTGTCCCACTGGCTGCACACATGTCTAGCAAAGCATGTGGGCTTGTGTGGAAATTGTCAACGTCGTTACCGCCAGTACTTGAAGTAATCAAGCTCCCTCTGTTGGAAGCCTGGCCAAAGAGCTGGAAGGCTTCAGGACCTACTGATGGTGACATTGCATTGTATTTCTTCCCGCCCAGCATGAGGTGTGTTTGCCTTTATGCTTCTCTGCTTATTTTTCTTCCGCTCATTGTGATACTAAAGTTGTGACATTATCATGTCTAGCCCAAATGAAGAATCAAATGTTGTAATGGAGGAAATCATTGATAGCCGTGCTGCCATAAAAGCTGTTGTTGGTGTCGCTGAGCTGCTAATCTTCCCCTCCACAATACTGCCAGAGCAATATCATGGTACTTATCCAATTAGAGATATATTTTTGTATTTCTGTATCGCCTTCATATAAAACATAACACATGTCATTCCACTTAGTCAGCATGCTTAGCATGAGATTTTACACAGTTATGTGTGGTTTTCTCAATCTTCTTGGAGGCCTATTTTCCTGCCATTATCATATTGCATATAATAAGCCATGTTTTGCATCTTTAACCATGGCCTACTAGCCATTGATCAAAAATTGTATGTACAGTGTGCCAGGACAAACACTACCTGTGGGGAGTGTTCAAGCGTAGGGAAGATGAGTCTCACAAAGATGTTCTAGTTGAAGAACAAGATGCTTCGGCACTTGTCGAGGAACGGGAGATACAGGAACACCATTTTATGGACCAACAATATGAAGTGCAGTGCGAGTCACCAGATAAGGGAACTTCGGTTGTGAAGCATGCCATTCATGTTAAGGATCGATTGCTGATGGAGCACAACTCTGTGGCGCAAAATGGGGCGACGAAAGCTACCATGGGTGAAGGCCTTGTCTCACCTGGTAGCAATTCTCCATTCGTAAAACTGAACCTTGGCTTCATGCAGCCAAGATCTGACCCTAAACTACATGCGCCTGAAGGAGTGGACCACCAAGAAGATGAGCAAAACTTCACCAGGCCATCAGCTGACCTTGGATCTACTGCAACTACTGCCAAGTCAGTCTTTTCTGCTGAACCTGGGGAAGTGCCCCCCACTACTCAATTGTTTGGATTCATCGCAGCACGGACGCCAAGAGCGCAGCAACTCATCCAGGAGATGGTTAGCGAAGGTGCACTCCTATTTTCGGCGCCTGAAGAGATCGTGACTCTGGGATCCACAGTAGGCAATGATACTGAAGCGCAAGTACATCTGACACCTAACGGTGTGTGTCCACCTATGCAAGAGCGCTGCCAGTCCATCGGGTTTGTTCCGCTAGATGATGATGTGGCTTCAGATGCCTGCCTGGAACTGTTCCCAGTTCGGCAGGAGCATATTGGATGGACTCCAATGGTAGAAGCTAGCAAGAAGGTAGATCTTGACCTGAGCCTTAGTGCGCGCTCGGGAGCACCGTTGGGGTCGTTCCTGTGATAGTGTGACGTTTGCTGTTGAGGCATTTTGCAGAACTGAACGAGTTCAATTTTCGCTCAGAGTTGTAACGTGCTGTAATCTACCCAGCCGCTGAAGGGTTATCTCCTTGTAGCGGGTTACTTTTGTGATAATAATTAGAGTAAATGGCACCAGGGGTCACACAACTCGTTCGCTATGTGCACTTAGGTCACACAATTGGAGAACGGGATTTTTTTGTCACACAACTCGAATTTTGGTGCACGCAGGTCACTAGCCCCACATGTCAGTCCGTTTTTGTTGCAGGAGTGCTGACGTGGACACGTAATCTTGCAGAAAACCCCCTATATTTTTGGACATTTCACAAATAAACAAAAAATCTAGCGCCGCAGCACCCGCTCCCGGCCGTCGTGCTTCCGGCCGCCGCCCGTGGTCATCCTCCGACCGAATTCCGGCCAATCCGGCAACTCCCAGTGATCTACCGATTCACCCCCGGCGCCGCGACCGATTCTCCCTCGGCTCCGGCCATCCCGCTGTTCCGGTGAGCTCTGCCCGCGGCGGCCAGTGGCGAAAAAAATGAATCGAGTTCCTCCGCATCTGCGCTGTGGCGGACCGCGTCCGCGTCATGGCGACCTGCGTCGAAGCTCACGACCACAATTACGTCCGCCGTTGGTCGTCCTGTACTCTGGAGTCGCCACATCGAGCGCCGCCGCGAAGTTCTCAAGCGCTGTCGCAGGGTACTCAAGTGCGAGCGCTGAACGAGGGCGGGGTGCCCGCCCGCGTCGGCGGCGATGTCCTAGAAATCGCTATCCAGCTAGCTAACCGCCCGTTGACTTGCAGTCCTGGAAATCGAAATCGTGATCCAGCTAGCCACCTGGAAATCGTCGGTGAGCTGGCAGTCGTCTGGTTTGCAGCTAGCTGCTGCTTCTTCCGATCCAGATAGCTAGCAGATGTTGCCTTGTACTCCGTATCTTTTGATTAATCTATCGTTCACCTTTCCGATTTGTCCCACGGAAGCAGCGTTGACCATGGGCGGCGGCCGGAAGCACGACGGCCAGGAGCGGGTGCGGCGGCGCTAGATTTTTTATTTTTTATTGGACTGACATATGGGACCCACAGCCTAAATTTGGTTTATTTGTGAAATGTCCAAAAAAATAGGGGGTTTTCTGCAAGATTACGTGTCCACGTCAGCACTCCTGCGATGGAAAACGGACTGACATGTGGGGTTAGTGACCTGCGTGCACCAAAATTCGAGTTGTGTGACCAAAAAATCCCATTCTCCAGTTGTGTGACTTAAGTGCACATAGCGAACGAGTTGTGTGACCCCTGGTGCCATTTACTCTAATAATTAGCCCGATAGTTAACTGATGTTTTCTTTACAATGTTGTTTCCTGTTTAATTTTTCGCTCTAACTTTGATCTGGATAATGAGTTCGCCTTGTGATAGTGGTTTCACAATTCAGTAATATCTCACGGCTAAGAGCATCTCCACCGGGGCGTCCAAACGACCCCAAAGGCCCATTGGGGGTCCGAACACCGAAAATCACCACCAGCGGCACCCCCAAAGCCTCGGGCCTTCAAACGCCCTGACAGCGTTGGCCCGCCCGTCATACACACCGCGCCGCGCCCGTGTTAAATTGGCTGTGCAGGAGGCCGTTCCGCCGTGTTTAATGTCGAGGCGGCGAGATGGCGGCACGCCTGTCAGCACGCGTCGCAATAACGCCGTGCCCGTTCCCCTGGCGGGCGCAGAGCGAAGCGACGCGTCGCAATAACACCACGTCGTTTCCCATGGCGCAGACGGAAGCGACGCGTGCTGAAGTCGCAGCGGCTGGCTTCGTTAATGCAGGCCACCCAACCCCGCTCCTCCGGCCGCCTTTAAAACCCGACGCAGCGCAACCCTCCTCTCCTCACACCATCGCTTCTCCCTCTCTCTCCCTCTCCCTCAAGAACATAGGCCGCCATGGCTGGCAGCAGCGATCGGCGTTGCGGCGAGCAACGCCACGAGCAGCTGGAGGAACTCCGGCTTCGCAACGAGGAGGCGGAGATGACCAAGACGTTCCCACGAGGCATGTGGCGCGAGGAGGACGACAACGCGCCTCCCTACGTGCTCTCGCTGGAGACCGCGCGGCTGTGCAGCCGCCACCAGGTGCCGGTGGCCGACGTCGCCACCCTTCCGGACGGGCGGTGAGGAGTGCCGCCAACATTCCGGTGGAGCCGCGGCTCAGTGGGCAGGAGCGCGTCGACTTCCTCAAGCGCAAGTGGATGGAGATGTGTACGAGCAAAAGCTCGACCCCAAGTACTCCATCTCGGCGCCCTACTGGCACGTCGTGGTGGACAAGCAGTACGAGGCGCGTCGTAGCGGTCGACGAGAGCCAACGCCGGAGTTTTCCGCAACGGACGACGAGCGTGACAGCGAGGACGACGATGGCGACGACGACAACCCCGAGCTGCCCGATCTGCCTCTACAACCGGCTGCATCTTGGGCAGCAGCGTCGCCGTCACCGAAGAAAGGGGCGGCGCAAGCCGAAGAGGCTTCCCATCAAACGCCCCGCGCATGTCACGGTGGTAAATCGAATGCCACGCGCCGGCGAAACCAGAAGCCTCAGCCGGCTCAGCCGAGGCTACGGGACGTTCCTCAAGGCCGGAGCCCTTAATATGGGGGAGCCGGCGGGAACGTTTCTAAAGGCCGTAGCCGCCGGGAACAGAAGATGAAATCCCCGCCCCGGATCATCGAGGCATGCAAGTCTCTTGATGATTCCGGCGCTTGGTTCGCATCTTCTTCTCCTTCGGCCGGCCATGAAGCGACATCTCTCTCCCAGCCGGCGCGTGTATTGGTTGGCGAGAAGCTTCATAGGCCCCCTTCTCTCCGCCTAGTCTAGGTTTAGTTTGTTAAATATCGTTTAAATTCGAAATTGTAAGTTTGTTAAATCTCGTTTGAATGAATGATTGTAGAGCCGAAGTCTGAATGAATGAAAGTTACAAAAAAACGTTTGGGGTGCCAGCTTTGGGGGGTGCCGCTGTGGGCGGCCTCCAAATGTTAGGCGGACACATGTCCGGCACCCCCAAAGGAGGCCCAATTGGGGTGTCGGACACACATTTGGAGGCCCCCGGTGGAGATGCTCTAACAAATGTGTTGAGGTTGTGGATGTCTTGGATTTGTTAATGATATGTTTTCTAATATGTTAAGCATCATGGAAAATGCAGGTAATATTTGGTGCATATAGGGACTGCCATAGGGGAATCCGCTTCGGTTCATAGGTGCATCTACACCCATTTCTCAAAAACTTAAATTTAAAATTTTAAAAAAATTCAAACAATTTTTTTGGTGTACATATGAATATTCTATATTCGTGCAAAAAACAATCGGTATGAAAAAATATTTTGTACGGGCGGTGTAAAAAAGACAAATCCCTGGTGTTCAAAAATGCCTCTGCACGTAACATTTTCTTATCTTTTTATACCGGTCACACAAAATGTGTTTTCGATTCGAAACTTTTGTATACACATTGACATTTTTCATATGAACACCCGAAATTTTTGTTTGAATTTTCTTAACATTTTGAAATTTGTTAAAAATGCATTTTACATAATAGGTTCATCTACACCTATGAGACAAAACATCATGTCCCATAGTACATTTGAAAATGGGGTCACGTTTCATCCCATTTGTCAGTTATTGACAATACATGGTGTGCTACACTATAGTTTGCTGCTTCCGGGTGTACATGTCTATTTATTATTTTGCGCGGGCTTTAATTTTCAAGCAGGTCAGAGGCAAGAGGCGTCATTGTCAGAGCCGTTCATTTTATCTGATAGAATCAGGATTCAACATGTGTTGAGAACTGCGCGTGGCGCAGTGGTAAGGGATGCTAGTGAGCTCCCTGCCGACTCAGGTTCGATCCCCGATCGAATTTATGGGTATCTCCCCTGGGGGCACTGTTCATTTGAACAGTGCGGAGCGGTACTGTTCACGGTGAACAGTATTTTATCAATAAAGTGCCTCCCGTTCGTCTGTACACCACATGAGGGAAAAAAAAATCATATATCAGGCTTACTTGATATAGGTTATAGATCATGATTAGGCTCATAGCTAGGGTGTGTGTGTGTGAGTGTAGTGTGTGTAGTTGTGGGTTTGATCAGATACTACAACTTGTATCCTTAAGGAGGTGCAAAAAAAAAAAAAAAGATTCAACATGTGTTGTCTATAATATCTTTGGGGCTGAATCATAATATCTCTAGTAGTGAATTGGGAGAAGCTTTAAACTGTAGACAGAGAAATGTGCCTGAGGTAGAGACGGCCAATCTTCTCTTTAACCAATTCATCATGTTTGGCTGGTACTTGAAGATCCATGTATTCGATATGTGTTTCCCTTATGTTGGTTCGTCTGATGCATGCATCTCTACATATATCAATCCCGCTGGATTCCTGGCCGTGGTTAATCCGTGTTTTGGGCCCACAGGTCAGTGACACAGTAGGTTGGTTCACTCTCTGTTTTTGAACTCTCAGATTCGCTGCTCTTGGCCCGGAACGTACAGTAAGACGGTTTGTTTCCATAGACCGACGCAGAGCGCACGCGTGTCATCGCTCGTTTGGGAATCTTGCTCAAATCTCTCCATCCCTCTGCTCAAATCGCATCTGCCCTTTGAATCCGGCCGCATAAGCTCCGGCCACCGCTGCACTCCCGGCTCCCGACCGCACCACTATCAACATTCGGCGCAGCCCGACGCCTCGCCGTCGTCGTCTTCCACGTACACCACCGCGCCGTCCCGGTGCCGGCCAGCAAGGCCAGCGCCAGGTTGAGGCGCTGGTTGCCGCTTACGGCGACGCTTGAGACGGCGAGCTGGTCGCCACGCGGTCCGGCGGCGCTGGGCTGTCGTCGCCGCCGTAGGCCTCCAGGAGGAGGGCGCGAAGCCGGTGATGAAGCCCACGACGAAGCAGAGGGAGAAGTGGAGCAACGCCATCTTCAGGTGCGGGCCCTCCTCCTCCTGCGCCTCCGCTCAAGCAGAGCGCATCGGCCTTGCCCCGGTCTGTCATGAATCCTTCCCGTCCAGCGACCCGGCGGTCGGCGACTGAGGCGTGGCTTCATCTCCCCTGGACTCTTGCTCTCGGCATCTCCTCTTCCCCACAGGCGGTGCGCCATTGACCCTGGTGCGACCCGATCTCCCATACTGGTAACGGCACAGCCCCTATCCCACCTTATTTTCCTCTCATGTATGGCAGAACTTTTATTGTATCGAAAGAAGCAGATAGAGGCGACCAGATGGTAGAGGCGCATGAGGGTGCTGAGGGGCCATGGTGTGCCTTGGCCGCTTGGAAACGTGGAATGGGGAAGACCTAGCTTGGTTAGATTATTTTGCTCCCTTCTTTTGTTTGCCACCAGTGATGGAACTAGACTGGATTTCGTAAAAATCGGTATCAGTTTGCCCATTTTATTTAGCACGCCAAATAGGAATAACCCCCCATTTCCATGTATCTTGGTGTATATCTCCATGAACCAGACTTTCTACGGATAATTGTTTGCAAGTTGCGTCTCTCTGGCAATGCAGTGTTATTCTGTTCCAGACAGTCCCTTTCTATCTCATATGAAAATGCCATGAAGAATCTTACTGCATTTCTGTGAATTATCATGGTTATTGTTTTGATATGTCTTATGTCTGTAGTGCATTGCAGAGTTAGCCGTATGTACCTGGGACGGATGAAACTGTTTTTATCTAGATATGAAGCTTGCTTCTGCCAAGCTATTTTTTTTTAGGTCAAAGTGGTCGTATCCACCGCCCGAATAGATAGAAAGAGTTGACCCAGTTTATAAGGAAAACCGGGTCCAAAAACCATACAATATGTACAAAAGAATAGCACAAACGAAGCGACCCGCCGCCCACACGACCCAAGTCGACAAACACCACAACACACACCACCTACTCGGGGCCGCCGCCCCGACGTAACAACCAGATCGACCTTCGCATTGTCCGAAAGCGATCCAGTCATGGTCGACGAACCCTCTGCCCACGCAGTTTTCATCCAGGTTGCCACCAAAACCACCTGTTCCGGGGCCGCCGCCCCGGTGTAGCAACCAGATCGACCTTCGCATTGCCCGAAGACGATCCAGTCGGGTCGACGAACCCTCTGCCCACGCAGTCTTCATCCAGGTCGCCACCCAGGCCCACGCTAAACAACGGCTCTGCCTCGTAAAACCGTCGTAGCGTGGGAAACCGAGGCCGCCGCCTCGGCGTCCACCACCGTCCGGAGCCGCTGCCCCGGCGTCCACCACCCTCGACCACACACCCATTTTGCACATCCGCCGCGAACCCGTCGCACCGCGCTGGCCAAGAGCTCCAAAGCGACGCCTCCAACAAGGTAGTGACGAGATCGTCACCGCCGCCCGCTCCCGAAGAGCATAGATTTTCACCCGGAGCTCTTGGAACCACACACGTTAGTCGAGGTCGAAAAGCTCCACAACGACGCGATCAAGAAGGAGAACGACACCCGAAGATCGGGCTCGGGCGGCGCCATCTCGCCCAGCACCGGCGCCGCTGCCGTCGCCCGCCGCCAGCTCCACCAGCTCATCCTTCTCGTCCGCACCGCAGCCCTCCGGCACCTCCAGGCCCCCTCCCCTCACGACCGAGCCGGCGTCACTCCCCCCGCTCGCGGGAACGCTGCCGCGGACACCTTCAACAGCCCCCCCGCCTTTGGCGAGCCTGGCGCCGCCACCGCCGCCGGCGCTGGCGGCGGCGACGGCCAGCGGAGCGCGGATTTGAAGGTGTTTTGACTAGGTTTTGGGAGGCCCCCGGAGCCGCTCGAGCGGAGCGACCCGGGAGGCGTGAGGAGAGAGTTTCTGCCAAGCTATGGTGTATGTGTAATTTGCTCTCTCCGGTGCTTTTAATTTAGACATGGCCACCTACATCTTTTACCTTGATCAAAGCGTTCAACATGTTAACGTGTTGTCCGATCTTTTGTGTATTAATTGCCTTTTTTGTTAAGCAGTTTGTAGTTGCATGCATGTGATTATCTAAACATAGAATTTTAATGCCATAGTTCAGGAATTTATCCAAGCTGGGTTGCTCTCGAACTCCAAGAATATCAGACAATTAGTCCTGAGTATACTAGCAGATGATTTTTTTGGACGTGGTTTTCTTGCTTTGATTACTAAAAAAATGACCATTCTATTAGGCCATTTAGAAAATAAGGTACCTATTAATTCTTCAAATCAGACATAGTACTTGTCATGCGTTTGTTATCTTGAGATGGCAAGTGTGGTAAAAGCACAATTCATGTTCAGTACTGTAACTTCCAAGGTTTAACTTTTAAGCATTTTCAGCCTCCTGATTCAGCTTAGTTGCCTGCTCTTTTGGTATGTATCCATTTCTTTGTCTTTTTGTATAGCAGCAGGCAGTTCGGTTTTGGTCCTGACCGTGTACTTTGTGCATCCTTGTGTTTTTCTAATTCAGATAACGTAAATGTTGATGCTTCTTAGAGAAACGCATGACAAAGGTTTGTTATTTAGAGAAAAAGGTTTAATTTGAAGTTTAAACTGGTTTTTAAACTCATTTCCCTTTACTCTCAAAACCAATTCTCGCAAATCCATTTCATGCACCATGTTTATCATTGTGTAATGGTTTCTCTTGATTTAATTGTGCATTTTATAGTTGATAACTAAACCTGTAAGATCTACATGACTACACCTATTTTTGTACAGGTTTGTCCCTCCATATAGAGAGGTTTTTGAGTAACATGGTGGTAAACAAAGTATATGTTGTTTCTGCTCCAGATTACCATGAGTTAAACCTGGATTAGATAATGGGTCATGAATTATAATGGGTGTTATTTAACAAACTACCTTGCAATGATAATTGATGAGTTGTTCCCATTTAGTTTTGAAGCCTTGTAAAAGTCATCATCGCTTTACTGCACTCCTCCAAAGTCTGAATGAAATCTATGAACCCAAATGTACTTATTTTTTAAATCTTTACGTCTTTAGCGATAGTGCGCTCTTAATTTCTATGCATAGCGATGTTGAATCTCAATTTGACTCAAGGCGTGTTCTGGACTTCTGGTTCATTCTGTTTCGAAGTGCATTGCGGTGACAACTACTAACAAATAAATAAAGAGTTGAATGTCATAAAAAACAAATGTTCCAAGCTACCATATGATCTTTTGGTTACATCATGTTACAATCATCCATGTAATTTTGTTAGAGGCTGAAAACCCGACATACCTACTAATTCTAAAATAATCTAGAGATTGAGGTGTAATTCTATTTGTGTGGAAATTGATGTTTTTAGAGCTGTTTAGCTTGAATGCTTACTATATTATATGATTCAGCTTAATTATGTCTTTAGTATTGAAACCTTGCTTTACGTTTTGTTTTGCAGGTATCATGGTGGATGCTCTGGCTCTGAACAACAATAACAAAGTTCTGCAAAACCAACGGAAATAGATCATGGCTAGATGAAAAGCTCCGAACAACAACAACTATTTTGCCAAACAAAGGGAAGGGGATCATGGACGGTGGTTCGTATGAGGTAATTTTGGTTTAATCTGAGAGTCCCGCTGCGCTCTGCTGGTTTGCTATTGCATCCGGATTTACAAGTGTCTTTTGAGGTTCTCTTCTCCATTATCCCATATTTTGGGGTTATAGGTATTGGGTTGCGTGTACGGTAAATTAAAATTTTCACGTGTTGCTACGCAACCCTTCCTAAGATCTACTATCGAGATACATGCGAATACGAAGATCCGAAGATCTAGTTTAGTATACGTTACCAACACCGTAGATTGCGGAAGAACGTGTTGATGACGTAGTTGATGTAGCCGATCGCGGTCTCTCTCAACCAAGCCTGGTAGAGAGATTCCGACGCCTTCTTCTCCTTCTCGCTTCACCACCTTAATTCAACAGCGTGAGGGTCAACCGTCGTGAACGACAGATCACCCCTCTAGAGCTTGCACACGTACGCCGGGAAAGGTTCGGCAGGGCTTCGCCGTCCAAGCTTGGAGCTCCGCATATTTATGCCCACATATTTTGAGCTGGCTAAGCATTGCTTTTGTTTGACAGCATCTGGGGACGTACTGGGGATAAGGATGTTTCAATCACTTTTGTCTATAAGGTTTGGTTTTGGTCTTTAAGAAGCACTATCTAATCTTTTTACGCTCAATGTTAGAACTCCTTATCTGTTCATGCAGTCATACATCTTAGTGTTTTCTCTTATAAGAATATACAATATCTTTAGCCTTTTCCTTTTGTCATGGTTCGGTGCACCAAACGCGGTTCATAGTTGCTTCCATGTATAATATGGTTTCAACTCCTTTTTTAACATACAAGGGTATGTAAGATTATTTCCCGTATTTCCTTTAGAACTGCTCAAATTCAGCAACAACTCAAATATTATTAATTGACTTGAATGAGATGTCACATAACACCTGTTACTACAAGTTGTGTCCCGTTTAATCCGCGTGGCAAAGTTTATCTGTCATGAATAATTAAGTCATACGTAGAATAACTAAACTTTTGACTATAGAGAAATTCACCATTGGACTACATTCTCCTTCACTGGACGGAATTCAGTTTTGTTATGATTTGGCGGCTCCTAGGGAGCCAAATTTCAATGAAGATTTTGTAGTTTTGATTGAGGTTCTATTAGTTTATTACTCGAAACTAAATCAAAGATTTTCAGGATACCTCCTTCGTGACCCGGATATAAATCTTTCACTCACTGAAAAGTGAAAATCTGTGACTATATCGTCCTGAAGATTGTTCGAAAAGGCGCCAATGAGGAATCGACAGGGGTTTCTAGATATACTACTTCTGGAAATCCTAGCTATTCTTAGCATGATTTCTAAATTGACGTATAATGACAGTTGAAGAGATTAGCAAAGCACAGAATAGCCTTTCATCCATTTTGACAGATGTTTTATGATCGGTCATCATATTTTTAATGATATGCTGTCAAGAGTCGGTAGTAAGTTAACTGATATTTTGCCCCACCATATGTATTTCCATTGATTACTTGCCTCTTGTGGAAGTCATTCGGTACAAGAATTTAAGTTCAGTTCATTATATTTACTCAACTATGATTTCCTTTCTCCAAAACCTGATGTGTCTCACACAGTAGAAGACCATCAACGATGATCTGCCTAGTTTGTATTGGTTTTATTCAACTGACAGGGGATGCACAATACATGGAACTATTCTGTTATGCAACTCTAGGCGTTGGGGCTTAATGGAAGTTTCAGTTATAAACCTGTCTCTACCCAGAAAACAACATGGTCGTCTGAATTTGGTGCAATTATTTAACCTTTTTAAGTTCCGTACCTATCTACTCTCTCCGTCTAGGTTTATATATAAGTCACTTCTCCGAAACCAGCTTTTCTTAATCCATAGGGCGCAATATGCAATAAATGCACATAACTAATAGCCATAGTAACCTTCTTCTCCCTAGATATCCGCGTGCGTGAAATCGTTTCAGCATGCAAAACTGTTGCATGCGGATGCATGCAAGTAGAATTGGGACGCTGAAAAGTGGGCCTATGCTTGGTTGTTGCCTCCCCTAAGACCGGTGCCATTGCAAGTTTCTTGACACGGTATCATAGGTAATTTGCTGACGTGTCACCATAATAAAGGAAGAAAGAGAGAGTAGTTGTATGTTACATAAGAATCGACTCTTAGCAAGAAAATCGAGGCTGAATAAATGTGAAACGCACCCCGTGCGCGGGGGCAGCAGACTTCTAGCATGATCCAACGCTCCGTTGAGGTGGATCCACGAATTGATTGGGCCACAGATTAAACTACATGGCAATCAGGCCACAAACTGATCGTGTGCATCATGTGGTAGATACGGCATACTCCCTCTGTTTCAAAATAGTCTACATTCTGGCTCCCTATTAAGTTTTAAAATAGTCTACATCTTGGCTAGGTCCCACGTAGTACTAATTAAGACGAGGGAGAAAATTTGGTAATCAAGTACTCCTATAATTGCTCCAAACCGGTTGTGTGAGATGGTTTGACCAATGCATGGTTTACGGTTCACTTCCCTAGTTTTTTTGCGAGGATACAGGTGAAGATTACATCGAGTAGGCAGAAAAGATCAAACAAGAGATGGAGATTACACACAGATCTTCCTGCATCGACGTCGCCGGAGAAGAAACCGCATCGATGACGCGCCGCCGCCGCAACTTCCTTGACACCTTGGATCGGAAGGAGCCCCCAAGCGGACGGGAAGTCTTCGAAACTCGAACCCCGAGAGGCCTCCAGCTTGCTCCATCGGCGCCGCCGCTCGCGCCATCATCACCTGCATCGAAGGAGTCAACCAGATCCACCGCAAGCAGATCTGGAGGGGGGATCCCCGCACACGGCGACCCCAGAGGGCCACGAGCACGAGGGAGAGGACGGCGCTCCGCCTTGGAGCTCCGAGAAGCTCCACTGCCGGAGGGGACGAGCGCCATCCGCAAACGCAGCACCGACGAGGTCTCCACCACCAAGACGCCGCCGGCTGGGTCCCTACTACTACCTACACTATGTACACACCGGATCCGGCGATTCCCCGACCTCCCGCCGCCGGAGCGGCCGACGGAGGCGAGGAATCACGCGGATCCGCGGCGGCGAGGTGGGAGCAGCGAGGGGGCGCACAAATCGCCTTTCTCTTCTTGCGGGAGCACTTCCCTAGTTGATATGCTAATTAATTTACCATCCCATTTAGTCTTTGATTGGGAAGAGATAAGCAAGTCATCATCTGCCTTGGTCACGGTGCGTTTTGTTAGAGGCCCTATACACCTAAACGGAGGGAGTACGTAGGGAGTAAGTCAATTGGGTAATTGCATGGCTAACATTAATTAAGTTATGGGTAATTGGTACAAATGCTTTATTTTCTGTGATCAATTAATGCACTGCATGCTTGGTGAGTGGCTAAGACTAGCCATAGTGGGAGTAACATAGGTAGTATCATGCATGCCACGTTGGCAAAAAGATAACGTGTCACCGCAGTTAATGAGGAGAGAGATGGTAGTAGTATCATAGATAGATACCGTAACATAGCGGATTCCAAGACAAGATGTGTGTGCAACCTAATAAATACACTAGTATATGATACTACAAATATGTTACTACCCACTATGGAACTAGTAACATAGACTAGTATCATATGCATGATACTAGTGTATGATACTCCCCACTATGGCTAGTCTAAGTAGTACTAATAAATGTTTTGCTAATTTGTCTGAATTTTTGTAGGATGTAGACTATTTTAGATTGGAGGAGTATGCATTCAGCCCATTGGCATGGTCGTTGCTTATACACCCGTTTCTTAGCATGATACGGCAATTAGAACCGATGCATTGGCACCGGCCTAATAAAGCACCACAATTAACAAGATAATTAATGAGTGCCTTTTCCACTTTTCTCTGCCAATCAGCTTCTACCTTGGTCGTAGAGAATTTGTAGATGTGACTTATAAACCTAGATGGAGAGAGTATACAATTTAAACCAGTGTAATATGTACCATTTAACTGAGAAAAAAGTTTAACTCTATGCCTGTGTGGATCCTGAACTGTGTGAACTACGCCTGCATGTTACATACATCTTTGAACCTAAAATATTATAGAAAGTCACTAAACAAAGTTTTTGTCAAGATCTACATTCAGTGACAATGCAAAAAAAATGGTTGTGCACAATATAGCCTATGTAGCACAAAGTCATGACAAAAAAAAGAGTGATGCATTCTTGCATCGCATAAATTATATTATGCGAGTTGACTGATGGGCTCCCGACCCCCGAGCCCCGACCCCGACCTCGTCCCTAGGGTTCCGGCGCCGACCGCCCCGCCGCCGGCTCCCTCCGTCCCTAAACTCTCTCCCTCCCTCTCTCCCGCGCGCGCTCGTCGCCCCCGCGGCGGCGCGCCGTCTCCGCTCTCCCCGCCTCGGCCCTCTCTCCCGTGCCCCCTCGTCGCCGCCTCCGGCATGGGCTGCCGGAGCGCAGCCCGGGTGACGCCGGCGGCGGCGGATCTCCTCTCCCGCGCCGGGATTCGGTGGAGGCGGGGCTCCCCCGGCCTGGCGACGGTGCTCTCTAGCGGCGGTGGTCCGGCCTAGGCTGAGTGTCTCCGTGACGGTGGCGGCGCTCGCGGGCCTGCGGGCGGAGCAGTGCAGCGGCGCCAGCGTGCAGCAGTGCGGAGTCGGCCGTTCCCGGCGGCCTAGATCTGGGCCCGCCGGGCCCATCTGCGTTGGGGCGGCCGGCTGGACCTGCTGTGCAATCTGCGGTTGGAAGTGAGGAAGAGAGGGCAGGGACAGCGGCGACGGCGGCTGACCTTGTTGCAGCATGGCGGCGAGCTTCACGAGCCCGACCTGGGCTTGGCCGGACCCTATTAGGACTGGTGTGCCCCCGTGGGGGCTTTACAGGCCCACTGGGCCCGACCGGACTTGACGGGGTCTGGTGTGCTCTGCTAACATGTCCGCTCGACTACCGTCTTCGGCGGTGGAGGTTGTTCCCTCCCGCTCGGCCGCGGTACTGTTGTCCCCGCTTCACACTTCTCCTCATTTCTGTCTTACAGACCCCGTGGCGGCTTCTTCGGTTAGACGACGATGGTGACTTCGGAACCGTTTGAGCGCATGTTGCTGGGCGGCTAGTCTGGTGGTGTCGAGGCGCTTCCTCGCGGGGCTCCTGTGCTATGGATCGTCCGGGGTGGTGGATGGGGGTTTTTCGGGAGAAATCCTTGTCGGTTCGTCCGACACCGACGCGGTGCCGCCTCCGGGTGGCATCTTCCTTCCTGAAGGCGTCGTGGCTACCCTTCATATGCTTCCTTCCGTGTCGGGGGAAACCCTAAGACCAGTGCTCTGGTCCGGCAGCAGCATGGCTTTCCTTCCTGAAGGTGCTGCTTGGTACGCGTCAATTCGGTGCTAGGAGCGTGGTGGTACTTCTTCGGAGAGGGCGCAACGGTTGCGGGTCATCGTCGCTTAGTCAATCCGCCTATGTCGATTTTTCTTTCTTCTTTTCTTGCCTTTCTTTGGGTGCGTGTTGGCTGTCGCTCCAGCCGTGTCTCACGTTGGTTATATCGGTGTTTGCTATATTTATATAACGGGGCTCCGGCCTATTTCGTCTAAATTATATTATGCCAACATATTAGCATTTGAATTATAGATAGTATATAGATGAAAAAAATTATGTAAAAAGCAACTAATTTAAAAAGGATGGCATTTAAAAGACGTTACGTACATCACACCATGCACTTAGTGGTAGAATAGTGGTCAAAGTTGCATTAAAATGACCTCTACTAGTTGAATGTCCGTGCGTTGCCACGGGGTCTCTAAACTATATTTTGACAACGCATATTTAAACATAACATACCTCAGCTCCGTCTAAACATTCAGCAACATGGAACTATATCCACTTGTTTTTATTTTTACAAGGAAATAATCTGATTTTCACAATGCAGTGAAGAGCTAAATGGGTTTTATGTTCACAGTTCAAATCCCGCCGTTCTCAGCACGATTTCCGTCCAGGAATCCCTACGGACCCGAGGCGGATTCCGCGCCGGACGTGAAACAGATCGTGCATCGTGGCATCCCTTCCCTTTTCTTCCGAATTTCTTTTCCCTCTTGTTCTTATCCCCTCTGCTCTCTTGCTCTGCGCTGGGTTTCTCCAGCAGCCCGGAGATACAGATCGAGGGTCCTCTGCTAGGTTTTGCGAGTTCGGGCCTGCATCGGCGAGTTCGGGCTGTGTCGGCGAGTTCGTTCATCTTATCGAGGTACGAGATGGCTCTCAGCTTGGGGATTCATTGGGTCTAGGAGTTGATCGTAAGGACGCTGTTCCGAGCGCGAGACTCCAGTCCAGTTTTCTCCGTTGCCAGAGCTACTTTTTTCCTATGTACACTGCTCTTTTCCTACATTTATGCTCCCCATCTGCGTTCACCGTCGTTTCTTGCTGGCATGTGCCTACTATGTTGTGCTACGGCTTGAATGTGCGCATCGTTTCTTGCTGGCATTTGGGGCTCGATTGTGTGAGAATATTGCAGATCTGTTAGTTGGTTTAGGTATTTGGGTTAGGTTGGGCGAGGGTTGATTTTGGGTGGGGAATCGCCCTGGGGTGAACCGGTGAGCAATCATCTACATCATTGTGGCGATAGAACAAAGATGGTACTGATTTAGATCTGTTACTGTTACGAAACACAACAATTACCATGTATAGATTGGAACAGAATGGCAAGAAACAGATAGATTGCTGATGTCCAAGATTGCCTCTAGTTGTTCATTATAGTTAACGCCTTAGTGTCATGTCAGTACACAGCTTCATGTTGCAGCGAGTCTTAGCACTTGTCCTGTAAAAAACTAGTCCTAGCACTTGTTCAACAGTATGCAAAGTTTCAACCTCTTCTTGGGACATTGTGTGGATTGGTTGTACCATTTGCTGGCTTAAGCTCCAAACGATATAATTATTAGTGCATCTTCTAATTTGTAGAGAGGAACTCATGGGACTACTTGCTAATTGTGTTAGAAATTTATTAAGTCCGATCTTATGGAATTATGAGCTCGGTAGTGGAGGACAATTCAAAATATATTGGTGGAATCAAAAGCATGTTCTGCGAGCCTAGATTGATCTGTTGTCACCGTTGGTACAGGGACTACAATGGCTCTTAAATCAAGCAATTCATATACCTGCACACGAATCCACATGCTACATATTTTGCCTTTTGTTTTGTCGTGTGTTTGTATGTTTATCCTTTAGCTTGCCCTGCATCGGTGTGTCCCACATTTGCTTGTCCTGCATTTCCCTCCCATGCTAGTAGTGTCTGTTGCATTTTGCTATCCCGCCTCTCGTAGACCTGTTCTATGTATTCTTTTTCCACTGTGTTTGTATTATATCATGTGCATTGTTTTGCATAAGAAACACTCCAAACTCAAAAGCTGAAAAAAGAAAAATTCGACAAAATTAGTAAATCCTAGAGGTATACTAGCAAACTGCCCGTGCGTTGCTACGGCTATAAAATAAATTACAACTCATAACGCTGAAAATAGCATGGTTTTTCATTTCTGGTTAAAACCATTTGAAAAATGTTTGATTTTACTATGTTTCATTCCTTGTTCCATGATAAAGCATCCATGTAAAAAAAAACATGGCAGCGCTCCAAGTTATAAGCAAGGCTAGGCAATGTACAGATTCTTCGTGGCCATGTCGACGATTTTCCCCAATGTAGAAGAGGTGGGCACGGAGGCGAACCATCGGTCGAAGACGGCGAACTCGTCGGCGAGGGACGCGTAGACGGGGACGGAGTCGGGCGCGAACCCGGACATGACGTTCTGCGGCATGCCGAGGCCCATGCCCCGCGCGTTCTGCGCGAAGCCCGACATGGGCGCCGTGGCGGCGGAGGTGTCGGCGGAGCCGAATATCTGCTCGCAAATGTCCTCGAAGCCGTGGCCGGGTTCGGAGTCGACGTATCCGGCGCGGTCGGTGACGAAGATCTCGGGGGAGGCGGCATCGGAGAGGTCGAGGCGTTTGGACTCGGCGCCCGTGAGGCCGTCGATGTCGGGCCGCCCCGCGCGGAGCCAGCCGAGGATGTGGTCGAAGTTGCGGTTCTCCATGACCACGACGACGATCGTCTTGACCGGGAGTGGATCTCGTGCTTCTTCCGGCGCCGCTTCGGTTGCGGCCACCGTGGTGCGCGCCAGGTAGTGGGCCGAGACGAACAAGGCCAGGAGGAGCTCCCCACCGAGGAGGTGGCGCCGCCCCCGCGGCGTGCGCCGGCGACCATGGCGCCGGAGTCAGTCGGCAGCGGCGAGGGTTTGTGTTCGGCGGGTCAATCCCCTTTCAACTGATTGGAGACAGCGAGGGAGGCGCTCGGTTGGAGTCAGGAAATAAAAAACTAACCGTTACGACTTAAGGGTGGCAAGGTGGGTAATATTTTCTGATGACATAGGGGTAAAATCGGAAAGCAAAATGACGTGCCAACACCTCCTCAAGCCGTATTATATAGTAGAGATACCCGTGCGATTGCTACGGGAAAACATAAGATGAATGCCTCGGGAAGCCCTATATTCTACCCTGAAAAATGTAAACTTTAATCCTAATTAGAATACTTTGAGCAGCCAGCTGCATGAAAAATAAAGCTCAATTATACTTAACCTTGATTAATTTCATGAATCATGAACAATTCTAAATTAAGTAAAGAATCCTAAACATACGCAAGATTGTCTGATCTGCCCACCTCCCCTTACGTACCTTCATTGCCTCTTGTAACGTTCCGAGGTTTTTCCCAATTAGTTTTTGTTTGTTTTTCTTTTTGCATCATCATGACATCATAATGCATATCACCTTTGCATATTTTTTGCTAAAATCTAAAATGTTATTTTGTAAAACCTTGCCCCTCTTTGTTCCTCTCTTTTCTTTCCTCTATTTCTTTTCCTCTCTTCCTCTATTTTTTCTTTCCTAAATTTTTGGAGGAAATTCGAATTCTCTTTTGGGCCAAGGAGCACCTTCTGGCCCATCTTCGCTTCTGGCCCGTACCTCTTCGATCAACCTTTGTTCCTCTTCTTCCTTCTGTACGGCAGACCACGTAGCCATGGCCCTGTTGGGACGGCAGCTGCTGCTCCTCCCCCTGCTTAAAATCCCCACCCCGAACCTCCGCTCGCCCTAGCGCCTCTCCTCTCCAGCCGCCGCCGCCATCCCTCTCTTCTTCCTCCCACCTTCTTCCACCTCCCCAACGACAGAGCCTCCATGGCCGTACCTTGAAGCTCGACGCCCCGCAGCCACGAGGCCCTGCTCGCCTAGCTGAGGCCGGGAATGGAACCGCTGCGCCATAATATTTGTCCCCGCTGAAGACCCGGAGCTGGAGCCGCCTGGAACGCCGCCGACGAACTCGTCTTCCTCAACGCCAAGTTCTCCGTCGCCTACGTCTGTCCGCAGGGCACACCTTCTTCGCGTCCTCGACTACGTCCTCCTCGGCCTCTCGTGCTCGCCATCGACCTACCGAGGTGAGCCACGCCTCCGCGCTCCTTTTCCCTTCATCCCGGCTGTTCCCGTCGTCGTCGCCTCCGATCCGCTCGTTCCAGAGTTTGTATTGACATAACACCATCGTTGTAGGTTTGTTCGGGGTGGAAAAAGAAAAACGAAGGGGTACGGTGGCATCGGTGCGTATTATGTCATTTGGTGGGAGGGTAAAACTGGAAACAAAAAAACGTACCAACACCTCCTGAAGCCATATTATATAGTAGAGATATCTCTTGGAAATAGGTGGCGCTCTCTCCATGCAATCACGCCCCGCGCCTCAAGCACCCTCCACGAGGGCACCCTTCTCATAGTCACTCCCATATGGTTTTAAGTGCACATCTAATATTTTCATTTATATATTTTTCAAAAATGCCTTTTTGTAAGTTAGTTGTCGAAGTGCATTTTTATCACATTTCTCAAAAGCTTGTCTTAACCGAGTGTACCTATGTACCACCATATCTACACCCACACTGCACATTGGAGAGTTCGTGATTTGGTTTCAAAATGCTTAACTTTTTGACCTAGTCCAAGGCCAGAAGTTTTGGACCGGTTGGGTTAGTTTGGGTTCAGACTATTGCGATTGATATGAAAGCGTACAACAAGCACCATCTCAAGCCAATAAATAGGTTCCGACACAAAACATCTTTCCAATCTTCATTTTCGTGAAGCGGTCAATCCCACATAGGTTCTATAGCCGGAGAGGAGGTGGTGGAGGTGAACCAAAAGGTCACCATTAAGGGTGTTGATCTCTTGTAGTGATGCACTATTAGTATCTAGATGTCTCATAAAGTTGAGGCACTTTTCGAGAAACCCTTCCAAGCTGCTTTGTTAGAATGCACGATGATCCGATTAGTTTTAGCCACTTTGAGGCTTGTATATATCTTACTATTTTAGATGGTCCATGCGATGTAGGAGTTTTTGGTCCAAACCAACTTAGTAACAATTTTTTGAACCTTTTGAGCCCTATCTTTCACTTGTCATAGACTAAATTACTTGCCAAAGGTTAATGAATCTTAAATCCATTGATAAAAAAAGAGATAAATATTGTAAGCTTGGAAATAAAGTTACAAGTTAGGGAATAAATGTGTGTTTGGCGATAGAGGAACTTAACCCTCACGACTTATAAAGTCTCCGAATGTTCCTTTTACTAGGTTGGTTTCTTAGTTAGCTATTTAACCAATTAAAGCCACCAAACATGCCTTGGGTTGGCGCCATCTCGAAGTCACATGTTCTCCAAATTAGTGAAAAAGATTTTGTTTTTAGAAAATTGTGACTACCAATCAATTTAGAATGATTGTGTTGTGTTTTCTTTGTAGATATTTCCTAGGTGCAATTATTTCCTAAATTGTTTGTATATTGCTACCCATCGAAGACGTTTTTGGGGCTTGTCTATAGATTATCGAAGGAAGATGGGAACACGCAAGCGATTGACGAAGGAGCCAAGTAGACTCTGGAAATTGAGCGCAAAGCAAGCAAGGAAAACTCGACAAAATTTCATCGCACCAAGGGAAAATAGATACAACAATGTTAGCAAAAGAGATGATGATGTTTTTGCCACCATGAAGACACATCGAACTCCTCCGAAGAAGAACATCACAAATGATTTGGCCCAACCTTCGTCGTCACGGTTGAACAATGGTTCCTCAAGGCTAGCCAATGGCATGGTTTCTCCACAGACGAACATGGAAAACCTAAGCCTACTTCCTCATCAATGCCAAGCAATCCCCATGAGAATGTAGGCTTGCTTTCTCCACAAAGGAACAATGATAAGTATATGTCCTCTTCGTTGAGGCCAAACGAATGTCGGGTTTCCCAACGGATGAATCGAGGGTCTTTCCCAAGGTTGAACAATGGTAAGGCTCCCTTGCAAAGAAATATGGAAAATGATACATCCTCTTCACTGAGGCCCAACAATGACTTAGGTTCTCCACAAAAGTACATCAAGAAGCCAATGCCCTCTTCCTCAAGACCAAACACTTGTGTGGTTTCTTCTCAGACGAACAGAGAGTTTTCCTCTAGGTTGAACAATGTACCGGTCTCTCGACAAAAGAATGTCAAGACGCCTCAATCTTCTTCATCAACGCTCAACAATGGGCTAGTTTGTACAAAGGAGAAAACCAAGAAGCGTAAGCTCTCTTCCTCAAGGCCGAACAATGGTGGAGCCTCCACATCGAAGAATATTGAGATCCCTAGGCCATCTCCCTCAAGGACAAACAATGAAATTATTCCTTCGTCGAAGGATATTGGGAAGTCTATGCCCTCTTCGTCAAGTTTGAATGATGGCTTGGCTGCCCCGCCGAAGAATATCGAGCAGTCTAGGTTTGCGAAATCTAGGCCGAACAATGGTGGAGCCTCCGCGTCGAAGAATATTGAGATCCCTAGGCCATCTCCCTCAAGGACAAACAATGACATGATTCCTTCGTCGAAGGATATTGAGAAGTCTATGCCCTCTTCATCAATTTTGAATGGTGGCTTGGTTGCCCCGATGAAGAATATCGAGCAGTCTATGTCTTCGAAATCTAGGCCGAACAATGGTGGAGCCTCCACGTCGAAGGATATTGAGATCCCTAGGCCATCTCCCTCAAGGACAAACAATGACATGATTCCTTCGTCGAAGGATATTGAGAAGTCTATGCCCTCTTCATCAAGTTTGAATGGTGGCTTGGTTGCCCCGCCGAAGAATATTGAGCGGTGTATGTCTGTGAAATCTAGGCCCTCTCGCCTTCAGGGCAAATTTAGCATTTCAAACAGATCGTCGCCCTCACTAGCACTTCACAATTCATTCCACGTTGGAATGAGCACTCAAGTTCAAAGTGAAGAAGTTTGGAAGGCGAAGGAAGCTTCAAATGCTTCAAACTCTAGCTTATCGTTGAAGGGCAACCAAGTCATGCAAGGTCTCCAACCCCAAATAGCCAATGCATCTTGCATGAGCAATAACATGGAGCCAATTGCAGAATCATTGAGTAGAAAACAGAATTCTACCGTCGCAAATGGTAGAAAAGCCGATGATGCCAAGTCTAAGAGTAAGATGACGCAACCATTGTTGGAAGAGAAGCTTGATTCGCTTGTGGATGATGATAGTGTGAAAGAGAATTATAGGCCAAATAAGAGAATGAGAGAATATAATGAAGATGAAGATGCTGGTGACGGCGATGGTGATCAAAATCTCGTGGGTGTTGAAAGTGGTTATGTGATAACAGAAACTGCTGCCGTCAAGGATTCTCATACCAAAGCCTCTCCTCATTTTGTTTCAGAATCTTGGAAGCTACCACAGTGTAGTTCCCTTCCCATTGATCAACATATTTGGAGGTATAACGTGTGCTTTCCTTTTCTGTTTCGAAGTGTTGTCTGTACTTACTAATTGTTTTTTTGGTTGCTGTAACAGTGGAATCATCAAGACATGCAGCAAGGAACATGTTTCATTGGCTGCACACTTGTCAACCAAATACTGTGAGAGGGTGTCGAAATTGTCAAGGTCATTGCAGCCAGTGCTTAGAGTAACCAAGCTTTCTAGGCTGGATGCATGGCCCAAGAGCTTTGAGACATCAGGACCTACCGATAATAACATTGCCTTGTATTTCTTTCCGGACAAAATGAGGTGCATTTCTACCCTTTGCCATAAATTTGATTTGCATCACCTCTTGTCTTTTGCAGCATTTGGAATTTAATCATTACTGGTTTCGAACCCCTTAGGCAAGATGGAGACCTGGATCAACTAGTTAAAGAAGTTGTAGAGAATGATATGGTCTTACGAGCTGTTGTAGATGAGGCTGAGCTGCTGATATTTCCTTCTGTTTTGCTGCCTGAACAATACCAAAGTACGTATCCTGCTCTTGTTCTAATTTTTTTTGCAACCAAAAATGATGCTGCACCTGATTTGTATGGCCAGTAGTATTCAAGTGTAGCCATACTATTCATCATTCAGAAATAATCAAAATCTCGTGAAAGATGTACGTAAGCTTTTGTTTATATTTTACCTTTTGCTCATGGGTGTATTGACGTACCATACTTTCTTATTGCTTGCAGCCTTCCAAGGGAAAACCTACTTGTGGGGGTATTCAGGCCTAGACAAGAGAAGTTTGCCATAGTGGAAGAACATGTCATAGGCCATACTGCACCGGGGGAGATGGGGAAACAGCATGCCTCACATCGTAGTGTGGGAAAGAAGGTTCACATGGCTGTACGGCTGAACACGGGTGTTGGACTTGAAGCTCTAGAAGAAGCGGATGAGCAATGTAATGAGCCGGAGCAGACTCCCTCGATGGTTCGACCCAACACACCGATATCTGTTGAAGACGTAGCTCGGGCTACTTCAGCTCCTACCATGCCTGCTTCAGTGTGTGCCAACCATGGACAGATCCACCCAAGCTTCAGTGTCCCCACAGGAGCAGTTCTTTTCGTCGTTCCTCAAACTCCAATAGCTGAGCACCTCATTGAGGAGCTCCAACGCGAAGGCGCTGTTGTGGTTGCAATGCGAGGGGAGATGATAGGGTCAGGTCTTGGCCAGGCAATGGCAGCAGGGGTGGGGAGGACACCGAGCTCATCCTGACCTGTCAGCCATGGTGTAGGCTGACCAAAGCCTTGACATGCTGTATGCGAAATAGCAGCATGTCTGCTGTCCTTTGTAGGTACTAGGTAGGCAAGTAAGTCAAGTTAGATCCGAGACTTGGTCGGCCTTTGCATGCAGCATTGCCCTGCGTGCTTGAAGGAGGCCTGGTCATAAGGTTCAGCTTTTGCATCCTTTTGTAGTAAACTAGTAATCCAGTTGAGTAGAGGTTAAGAGTATCCCTAGTACTATTCTAGCCAAGTGCTGTAGATGTTACATGTACCCTTTGCTATGTGTTTGCAGTCCAGTGGAACTCAGTTTGTGTCAACATCTATCTTAATATTCTCACATAAGTGCACGTGTTCTCCCGACGCACATAGTTCTTGTGTATATGTGTTTTCCCGTCTCATTTGACTCTCCTTGTGAACACATTTGAGATGGCTGGTGCACTTCTTTTCGCAGGCATGTCAGCTTCATCAACGTGGTTTTTACTTGACTGAGTTTAAACTACAGCTTGTTCGTGACATTTTCTGTCGTGCCACTGCTTCATTTGGCATTCCATGCTGAGTTCTTATTCTTTGCTCTTAAGACATGTGAATTAGATCAGTGGAAGACATGTGAATCCTGGGTCATTGGGGGTGCCAGGTTCAGAAATTGGTTTGCTCCGCACTTGTATTACCAATCGGTCCCGATCCACAGCTCAGCTCAAGTGATCGCTATAAGAAATGAACATTGCTGGTCTTGTGCAACATGGACAGGTGACAGCATCAGGGCATGAAGTTGGCACCCCTGGAGAACAAACTATAACGCGTCTGATTTCTTTGTCGATATGGGATAATATAACTATCTTAATAATAATATTATTGATACAAAATAAAGTTTGGTCACAATGGGCATTTGGTCTAGTGGTATGATTCTCGCTTAGGGTGCGAGAGGTCCCGAGTTCGATTCTCGGAATGCCCCTATTTAAAATTTTGGGTATTTTCTATCGAAAATAATAACACGCTATTTCAACGCTGATAGCACGCTATATCATATCTGCTATGGTGTTGTTCATGAGATAGTACACTATATCACGCTAAAACGTGAACTTCAGCGCGATTTCTTTTTCCAGCCTATCAGCGAAAAGCACGTGTTTTCCATCTTAAGAACAACCAGATATTTTTCTTCTGTTTGTCTTGATAATAAACTGTAATCTACTGGTTTATCTTCTGAATTGAAAGATTCCGTCGCTAATGTTGATGATTCTGAATAAATAATCTATCTTATATTGTTGACCCGTGGGATATTAATTTTAAGCTTCTAAACAATTAAAAAATGTTTTTCGTATGTGGTTATGCATATATGTTGGCCAATTCTAGGCTATATTTTTTATTCTTGTTAAAATTCTTTATTTTTTAGCTATATCTCGTATATAGCACACTATAGCATGTATAGCATTTGGAGGAGGACACTATTTCTCTTAGCACGCTATTTTTCACCTATTTTTACGAGAAAGAAATAGGAGTTGAGCCGAGCGTGTGGGCCGGGACACAACTTCAATCCATTCTCTTTCTTTTGAAGACCACTGCCGATGTCAGAAAACATGTAGCTTCCTCCCGCGGAGTATCATGTACGGAGAGCGTTCAACGGTGTCTGAACTGAAGAAAGTGTGCTCCATCCACGGGGAGCTGTACCTGCCTCGGTTCGTCATGCACGGACAACTATTATACCCCCAAGATCAATACCAACTCATCTCTAGTCAATTTCGCGTCGACCTGTCTAACTTCTCTGGAAACTATGATCCTTCGATCCCGTGCCTTTTTCGCTTCTTGTTCATACACCATGGCTGTAGCACCCCGCTAACTTTTTCTCTTGCGTACATTATTTTTTTTAGAAAAGGCATATGTTTGAGTACAATAAATTGGTAGTCCGTTAAGGACAACAATGTGACACGACTCCACACCGACTAGTCTGAAAACAGCCACACGCGGAACAATAAGAAAAGCATGTCCTAAACTAAGCAGCAAGGCCGTGTCTCAATCGAAGCCGACGCCTCCAAGAAGAACAACTCAATCTGGACTTCCCTCGTCGAACATCGTCCAAACCACCCCGCTAACTATTGCTTAGGAGAAAGTGGGAAAGAGAACATATTTCTGGACTCTACAGACCCTAACAATTTAATAACTACTCATCTTTGTAGCTTCAAAATGTTTCAGTTTATATGTTATTACGCATTGTCACGCCTAAATCTAACATCTAGTCATATAAATCAAGCCATCATCTCAACGCAAATATCATGTACTAACTACTGAATCTACTCGATAGAAAAACTGCAGATGCCTATGACCATATATTATGCAAGTTACAAAAGCAATATTTGCTGGCGAAGATATGGCAAGAGTGTCTACTCGAAATTTTACCTTTCTTCAGAGCGCCAAAGATGGCATCTGTGCTATTAAGATGTAAAGCTCACCGATAGCGTCAAATCAAGAACAAATTGTTGAAACTGAGTACATATGCGAAATTTATAGCTAATTTTGTTAAGACGCTTCTTGCTGAAGACCTAATTCTGAATAATCAAGATTAATTCCGCAATTATCAGGATTGCTCTATATTTTCGTACTGGAAAGCCCCCAACAAAGTTGTTAGTACCGGGATTTGGGTTTATTGAAGCACTAGTATTACCCCCGAGAAATTTCTGAATATATCCTCTATGTTCATATTGGTCAAATAAGTGATGTGCTTCTGTGTACCGCGTGACCGCATGGCATATAAGCTACACCCTTGATACCCCTCTGATACGGAAAACTGATACGTGCAAGACACACGTTCGTCGGGAGACCCCAAGAGGAAGGTATGATGAGTGTAGCCGCAAGTTTTCCCTTAGTATGAAACCGAGATTATCGAACCAGTAGGAGATGAAGACACTTCTGAAGGTGTCAACTGCGCCAGGAAAAGTGTTGTTGAAGGGAGGTGGAAGTCTGCTGAACATAGGTGCTTCTTCCCTCTAGCAACGGTGCTAGAAAGAGTACTTCGAATGGGTGGTCCTGACGGTTGACTTGGAACCTGCACACAACACAACCAAAATACTTTGTCCCAACTTAACAGTGAGGTTGTCAATTTCACCGGCTTGCTGAAAACAAAGGATTAGACATATAGTGTGGAAAATAATGTTTGTTTGCAGAGAATGAAAGAGAACAATTATTGCAGTAGGTTGTATTATCAGATGTAAAAGAATGGACCGGGGTCCACAGTTCACTAGTGGTGTCTCTCCATAAAAGATAACTAACATGTTGGGTAACAAATTACAGCTGGGCAATTGACAAAATAGAGAAATGCATGTACAAGTCATGGTGTCTACTATGAGATTTAATTGGGCATTACAACATGATTCATAGACCGTAATCCAACTGCATCTATGACTAATAATCCACCTTCAGGTTAGCATCCGCACCCCTTTCAGTATTAAGTTGCAAGCAACAAATTATTGCATTAAGTAAAGTGCATAATGTAAGCAACACAATTATCCTTAGACAAAGCATCGTTGTTTTACCCCTAGTGGCAACAGCACATCCACAACCTTAGAGGTTGATGTCACTCCCCCAGATTAAATGGAGACTGAACCCACTATCTAGCATAAATACTCCCTCTTGGAGTTACAAGCATCAACTTGACCAGAGCATCTACTAGTAACGGAGAACATGCAAGATCATAAATAACATAGACATGATAATTCAATAATTAACTTGACATAGTATCAATATTCATCGAATCCCAGCAAACACAACATGTAGCATTACAATAATATGATCTTGATCATGATAGGCATCTCACAAGATCTAAATATGATGGCACAAGAGGAGAAGACAACCATCTAGCTACTGCTATGGACCCATAGTCCAAGGATGAACTACTCACACATCACTCCGGAGGCAGGCATGGCGATGTAGAACCCTCCGGTGATGATTCCCCTCTCCGGCAGGGTGCCGGGAAGAGATTCAGAACCCTCCCGAGTTAGGGTTGACCGCGGCGGCGGCTCTGGAACTTTTCGTGGAATATGGCTCGAGTGTCTAGGGTTTTCCCGAATAGATGAATTTATAGGCGAAGGGGCGGCGTCGGTGGGCACCCGAGGCTCCCTCACCACGTGGCGGCGCGCCAGGGGGTGGGCCCGCGCCGTGGCATGGTGTGGGGGCCTCAGTGCCCAACTTCGTCTCTCCTTCGAACTCCGTGTACGTGACAGAAAAATAGGGACCTAGACTTTTGTTTCGTCTAATTTCGAGAATATTTCCAGAACAACTTTTCTGGAATACAAAAACAGCAGAAAACAGGAACTGGCACTGTGGCATCTTGTTAATAGGTTAGTACTAGAAAATGCATAAAAATGCTATAAAGTGTAAATAAAACATGTAGCAATTGGTATAATATAAGCATGCAACATCAGAAATTATGAATACGTTGGAAACGTATCAAAAACATGCCTTTATAGATCATGTAAACCGATCCATATAGGCAACTTGGTAGAATATTTTTCCTTTAGGGGGGGGGGGGGGGGGGGGGGGGGGGGGGGCAAGTGTCCCCCGCCCCATCTTGCGGTAACCTCCCCACGAGATTTTAACCATATGCAAAAAGGAGATTATGTCGTATTTGGGAATCCTAGGTCCAACAACGAGCTTTCAATATACCTAATCTCTATTGGGTTTGCTGGGAGACACCTCTAGTTGTTCCAATTGACGGAAACTTGGTAGCCATGAATTCTATGGTGCTAAGATCCCTAGTCAATGCATGAAGCAACATGACTGTGAGTCGAGTGTTGCTGATGTGGTAGACAACAACACACTCCTCTGAAACAATTGCCAAAAGAAAGAAGAATCTGAACCAAGATGGCTGCACGTACATGTTGTACACTCTTGCCCAGTGTTCTCCCACACAGACAGATAAAGAATGTCAGATGTGTTTGGAGGATTTTACTGGAGTGTGTTGTTGTGTCTAGTATTACCCCCGAGAAATCTGGCTGCACGTACCAGGGTTATACTCTGGTACGAGGTCTGCATTGTGGTGCAGCTATCGCTTTTTGTCCTGGTTCTTCTCGATATTTCAAGTGTTAAGTTACATACAAGAGATAAAGCTATTACATTTGCATTATACCTTTTCAGCAGTAACACGAATATACTAGAAAGTGTACAAAGCATATAGAAATACCTTCATCTTCAAGTTGATGGATACTCCACCTGATTTTTAGTCTTCTTGGTTGGTGGGGACCAAACCAATAACCTTTATTTCTTCAAGCAACATAATATGTCAGAACCACTTTGTCTTCCACATTTCAGCTAAGAGAGAGAGAGGGAGGGGTGTGTCTCTCTTTCATTTATGAAGTCAAAACTGAAGTGCGAGACACAGGGAAAAAACACACATGCCTAGCAAAACTACCGGTCGTGCCATCCCACGACGCGCCACGCGCGAGCCACTACACCACCTGCCATTTCTGGTGAAGCTCATCACAAGAAACGATCATGGAAGCGAAACTAGCTAAGAGAAAAGCAGAAACCAAAAAACATAGGTCAAGATGTGTACATATCACATGAACGTTTATTCATCTAACCGAAGAAGTATATAAAGTGGACTAAAACCGTGCAACGGGATTAATCATCAACCTCTTAACGATCTTATAACTACATGTTATGCGACCTCGAGCTAGGTTCCAGAGGAAGTTCTTGGTCTCAGGGGAACAGAAGCAGCCCAAATGTATATTGGGAGGAATAGAAGATCCCTGACATAACCTGGCGTAGAGCAAACAAGTAAAGAACACATTCAAACGTTCTAAGGACCAAAACACCCTGTCATATTCCTAATGCTTCAAGATCGTACATCTTTAACTTGTAAATGCTTCAAGATCTTTGTTGTTTGAGTCTTTGAGACCCGTTATACCGTGATGGAAGTCGGTTGTGCTTAGATTGGTCTTTGGACTGGATGCCCGCGTGGCGGCATTGTTCAGTTTGCAAGTTCGCTAGTATTTGGATCGTTAATGGTTTAGGGAATTCAAGCTTCAAGATGGTAGTGCGAAGCATTGGTGGAGACATGTTTTTCTTCCACTTCCACCCCTCTCACATGGAATGAATGGTTTTGTTTTTCATTCGCTTCTATGCTTGTCTCTTTGACAGGGGCGGAGCTACGTGTATGTCAGGGGGGGCCGCCGCCCCCCAGGATGAGAAAAATTTGTGTATTAGCCTCTGAAATTCGACAGATTTTGGGTAAAAAATGTATATTTTCGTCCCATTTGCCCCCCCCCCCCCCCCCCAATCTGGCCCAAAAGGCCTTTATAGCCCATTCCCCCCCCCAACGGGCTGGCCCAAGCTCCGCCACTGCTCTTTGATGACTTGGTCTCTTTTGCATTAATTCGACTTTTTTTACTTTTTTTCATCTCCTTCATGCAAATCATCATTCACCGAAAAAGATGAATATGCATAAATGAGAAGGTTTACATTGTGTTCCATGATTTGTTCAGTATGCAGGTGTGACATTTGTACTTGAAGTGTTTGACATGGTGATATCAGTAGAGCTCATATCACGAACGTGGCGAAATCAAATGTCAGCATGATTAAAATTGGTGGGAGAGCTAGCAAATCATCATTCACCCACAACGTGACACTTAGAAACGGGTGTTGGGATCAGAATCCCGGTCAGTTATTATTGCCTTCAATCCTGGGTGCTCGGCGCAGAAGTGTCTCACACTGACGCTACTAAGCTTGCGATGTTAACAAGCATAACTAGCGTCTTAAGTAAGAGCCCAACGTTTCAGAAGATCAAGGGCTTAGCTATATTCTGTTTGCTATATTTATTTTAGTTACGCAATCACCGAGTATCCCGCTGCTGCGGATGCTCTATGAGTATCCACAACATGGTGCTAAGCCTAGAGGCAATATTTTCTATTGAGTTTTCAAACTCCAGACACTTAATTAGGGCACTGTGCCGGAAAAACGGACGGGAATCAGAAAAAACTGATGGGATTCAATTCCTAGCGCCTCTGAATAAGACATGCGCTATTGCAGTGTAGGGTTTATTTCACTATATTCTACGCAGTTTGCTGACGTGGCATACAAATTAATGAAATAATATATGAAGGTTTTCCTTAACTAACATACGACCTTTACACGTGACCATAGGCAAAAGTTACATTGGATGTCCAATCATATGCATTCATGAGTCTCAAATAATCAAATTTAGATACAACCTTTAAGAAATAGTCCATTGGCGAAGTTATCTCTTAAGTTTCTAGTGCTTCTATATAAGTGTGTTAAGAGACGATGCATTGACTCGCATGCTTAAATGTCTAGATACTCTAACACATGGATGGAAGAGCGCCGACACGTTTGACACGTGGATACAGTGGACGGCAGCATGCATTGTTGTGTTAGACTAGCCATAGTGGGGAGTAACTTCAAGTAGTAACGTACACATATTACTAGACTAATTACTATTCTCATAGTGCAAAGTAACATAGAGGTGGTGTCATAGATTGTCTCATTTATTATTCTATAGACTCATTTTCTCTCGAAAAGTGTGATGTTACTTTTTTTTTTTTGAAATCAGTGTGATGTTACTAGTGTTACAAGTAACTAGCTAAGTTACTCTATTTGTATCTCTCCTCATTAATTACATGCCATGTAGGATTTTTTTGCTTAGGTGGCATCTATGTTACTAGTGAAGTTACTCCCACTATGAGTAGTCTTAATATTTTTCGGCCAGAGCAACTCCATGTCATACTGCCGACTCCTACAGTTGAGAACACGTGGTTGACGCATGCGTGTTCCATTTTTTTATCACTGATAGATTGTTACAAAGTTGTTTAAAAGATTGAACTACTATTTCAAACATGCATGACGCTGTGAAGTTGACATTGTGAGAGGACATCACCTATCATCGGAATAATATATCTTCCACATGAATTAACTTGTACTAGTTGAATTCGGCGCGGCGACACGCCACGTCCTTGATGAGATGTTTTTTTTGATAATTTGTTTATTTCTTTAGTTGAGTTATATGTCCCTAGCTGAAATTCAATTTGAAATTAAAAGAGTTCGTATTACATCAAAATATGTATCTAATCAAGCTTTTTTTCGAATGCAACTACATAATTAGCGAATTTTAAGTTAAATTGCTTCCAAATATGTTTGCTGAATCGATATGATCAAATTTGGTTTAATTTTGCTATAATTTTCTTATTTAGCACCATATTCAGAGGAAGCATATTAAGGTTATCTACAAACGTTAACCAATTTGAGCATCAATTTAAATTTGAAAATGGACGCATTCAAGAATATTTTTAGGGTTGAAAACTGTTGAGCTTACTTTCAAAAGGGTTCAGATTTCAAAATTTGTTCAAATTGGAAGTTTTGCAGATTCGGTTTTTTTTACATCTGTAAAATGATCAGATTTGTAGGGCATTTTACTTTTTTCAACTATCCAAATTTGAAATTTGATCATATGTCGTAAATAGTTATTATTGAAATTTGTGATCGTTTTGACACACTAATGGATATATTTGAAGTAACTAATTTGTACGTAGCATTTTATATTTTTTGAAAATTGTTCAAATACCATCGAACAATATCTATGAATCGTTTCAAATTGTTAAAAGCATGTTCTATTATAAAATTGTTTTTTTTTGCAGCAGAAAACTACGAAATTCAATTTTTGCAAAACGGCATAAAGGTGTCAAATGAGCTTTTATATATCATTTAAAAATTTTAAGGTTCGAAATAATTTGGAAAAGGTCCTAAAGTATTTAAAATGGCTGTTTTGATTTTTACACAAAAAATCGAATTTGGTCTGAATTAATTTGGGGCTGTATTTCAAAAGTTACAAAAGATTTCGGAAAAACAAAAAACAAAACCAAAAGAAAAAAGGCCAGCCAGCCGCAGAGCAGCCGGCCCAGCTGCCAGCCCAGGCCCGCTGTGACGTCATGGTGACATCGCGCGTTTGATTCGCCTCGACACGGGGATCCCAAAGGTGGGGGCGCCGCCGCTTGTTGGTCGCCGGAACGTCGGCGACGTCGTGCGGACGCAGCGGCAGAAGCGCGCACGGCGGCGGCGATTCCGCCGCCGATGCGGCGTTTCGGCAGGCGGTTCCCGGTGAGGAGGAAGGGACGGGGACGACGAACCTCGCCGTGGGCCGCGATTCGTGCGGGGAGGGCCGTGGCGGCGGCGGCGGTGGCGATCTCTGGCCGCGTGTGAGAGAGGAGGAGAGGGAGAGAGCTATGTGTAGTTTTTGCAAAGAGGCCCCTCAGTGTTGCAGAATTTCCAAGTAGGTCCATCTCCTCGTAAAGGCGTGGACCGCGGAGCAGCGGCTGGATTTGCGAGGGGTGTATTTGCAAATTGGTCGCGGAGAAGCTTCTGGTGCCGTTGGATTGAGATTTGGCGGTCCGGATCGCTCGGGCATTGTTCATAACTGTAGCATCTACAGTGCGTGAGTGAGGAGGGAGCGGCAAAATCTCCCTCTTTAATATCTCTACTTATATAATATGTCTTGAGGTGATGGTTGGTACGTTTTTTTAAACTTCCAATATTACCTGCCATAAATAAAATTTACAGCCGTGCCACCGCGTAAGTGAAAATAACGATTGGCATCGCTTCCCCTTTTTCATTGACAGACCACGTCGTCGATCTCGCCGTCTTCCTCGCCTCCCCAGCCTGGGGCCCCGACGACCGGGGCGGACGATGCCGCCGGCGCCCTTTACCTCTACGTCTCCATTTCCTCCAGTCCGAGGTCCCCGCGTTACGCTGCCTGTTTCCAGGAGCCCCCGATCTGCCACCACCCCCATGCGCGGACAAGTTCCTCGCCACAGGCACGGCTCCCCCGCTGGCCGGGATGGCACCTCAACTGTTGTTGTCGACGATTGCGACCGCGCAGATCGCTACCTTGGCCATCCCGGATAGCCACACTCGCGGCCGAGAGCCGGAGAAACGCAGCTGAGGTGTCTGGAGCTGTTCTTGTGGTGGTGGCCTCTATGGCCGGTCGAAATTTTTGGAATCTCTATTCATTTCTTTGGTGGAAGAATGACAAAATGTAGGGGCTCCTCTCATTTGATAGATCAGATTAATTTCCTTGTTGGAAGAAGGAAGAACTGTACGGGCTCCTCTCATTTGGTAGCTCGATGGAGATGGACGTCTTCAGATCGAATGATCGATCGATCCCGGCATGAGAGAGGAGGAGGCGCAGAGGTATGGCGGCGGCTGCAGAATCGGAGGCTCCGCCGATGCTAAACCTGCCACGAGTTTGTTGCGTTTTAAGTAGCTTCACCGTGCCAATGACATCCACTCAGACACCTTTGTCCACAGGCTTGTCCATCTTGCAATCTCCTGGAATTGATGATCAAAGATGTGCACAAGACGTTCTCTGGAATCTGCAGCACTTGCAGTGCGATATGCTAAGGTCGTCAAGGGAAGGCATGCTCGATATATTCTTCAGATTGGGGGTGTTCCAAAAGCTTAATTCCCTCAATTGAGGCGGCCATGTACACTATGCGCAGCTCCATAGACCATAGGATGTCTGTCGGAAGCTTTGGAATAGGTATCTCATGGTGTTGGCATGTGCCCATGAACTTGTACTCTAAATGTACATGCAAATATAATGATTATTTGGTGTAATGCATCCCCCTAACCTGGCTTATGGCAATTAGTACGAAGTAAGGATCAAACTCAACCGAAATGTTGTCTATATAACCTCATCCTAGCTATATATGGTTGTATACAAATATTTTTCTTTGTAATTATCCCCTTGAATTCCTTAAATGGGGATTTAATTAGTACCTCTTGGCACACAAATGTAGAAATGTTGTAGTCTTTTATCATTTGAGCTCCAGTCTTGCGGGCAAAATATACACAACAGTTGGTTCTTGCTTGGGCATTTAGCCATTTACAAATATATTTTGTTTAGCTGTCATCTATTAATTGTGAGTTAATGAAACATGTTTATTCCGGAGATATTTCTTCAAATGTCTATGAATCAACGTTTCTTTATATTGTGATGCTCCGTAGCAACGCACGGACACTTTGCTAGTATAGAGTAATTCTCTTCGTACCAAAATGCAAGTTTTTTTTTGTCGTTTTGTGTTTATCCTAATTCGTACCTATGTAGATATGTTTAAATATGTATTCACTCATTTAGTAATGAATTTGGACAAATCTAAAACCGTCTAAAGAGGGAGTACTAATTATTAACTTGTACTGTACAAACCAGCAAAAAATGATCAACGAACCAACATAGTCCAATTAACCTACACGATGTTGCAAACTAGCAACACGCATGTTGCACTGCAAGCTGCAACGTGCATATACAAGTGTAACACGGCAGTTGACTAACTAGAGGTATCTAGAGAGCAGGTAAGCGCTGACGCAGGGCGACCCGCTCCAGACGCCGGAGTGCATCCTCAGAACGGCCCTCGCCGTCTCCTTCACGACCGGGTCGCACTCCGCCTGCAGCACGCAGCAGAGCTTTCCCACGGCGCCCACGCGCGCCATCTCCCGCACCACCTCCGGGGACGCCGCCCTGCCGCACACCGCCGCTAGCACGCGCACTGCGCACGCGTCGGCGGCCGCGGACACGCGAAGCACACGCCTCGACACCACGGCCACCCCCGCCGGGTGCGCCGCCACGGCCGCCCGCCCCTCCGCGCACCCGCACAACCGGGCCAGCAACGCCATGACCAGCTCCGTCACGCGCCTGCTGCTGCTGCCGCCGAGGGACGACGGCCAGGACGCTAGCTCCAGCTCGATTGCCTCGTGAGCCGCGCCTGCCTCCGCGATCAGCGCGCGGTTCTTGCCGCTGCCACACGCGTTGATGAGAGCGCGCAGCGCCGCCCGCGTCGCGCTGGGGGACACGGTACGGTCGCGTACCACCCCCGTGACGACGCGGAAGAGCTCCGTAGGCAGCCGTTCGAGCAGCGCCGCGTCGGCCGCCTCGGTTACAGTTTCCAGCACACGCACCGCGCTTTCTCTTGTTTTCATCACGTCGCCAACGCCGACGGATGAGGAGTTATCTTTATTATCCAGCGTAACGAGCACGCGCGTTAGGGCGTCGACGAGGCCGGGGTTGTCGAGGACGAAGGGCCGAGTCTCGTCGGCGGAGACGTCGAGCGCGTCGACGAGACCCAGGCACGCTTCCAGGGTGGGCATCGCTGCTGCCCGTGAACTCTTCTTGCCACAGGACGCAAATAGACGCAGCGCGCGCCTGTGCACCCCGGCGCGCACCATGCACCGCCGGGCCACGCCGTTCAGAGCAGCAGCCGCCGCTGCCTCGCGGAGCACGTCGTCCGCGGGGACGGAATACGGGGACATCAACTTGGCGACAATCGCGTCGATGCCCGCGTCTTTCTGCTCCTGCGACAACGGCGTCTCCGCAGGTGCCACCGTCGACGCGGGATTGCAGGAGAGGATGAGGCGCCGGAGGGTGTGGTTCGGCGTGAGGTCGGCGAGGGCGAGCGGCCGGCCGGTGACGGGGCAGGTGGCGTGGCCGTCGGCGAGCCAGCGCTCGATGGCACGGCGGTCGTAGGAGATGCCGGTGGGCGCCGTGACCGGGTCCTGCATCGGCTGCAGCGAGATCGGGCACACGAAATGATGCGGCGCCATGCCGCCACCCGAGGTCTCCATGTGTACGCGAGCAAGTGAATGGGGCATGGGCACGTAAATATATAAACCTCGGAGCTCCAACCTCGCAAGAAAACACTAGCCAGCAATGCATCCACACTGTGTGATCATGTCCTCGTTCGATCATGACATGTACTACGAAGCGTGTGCAATGCAATGTGAGGAATTAAACATATATGGAGAATTTGGGGTGGTTGTGTTTGCATGCATGGACATTGAATTTGGAATCCGGCGGAGCCGAGAAGACCGTTGTGGTCTTCGCCACCGGCTCTGGACCATATTTTCCAATTTCATTTTTTTTATCTCTTTTGCTAATTCTCTGTCAACCGAAATGTAAGGGGGAGTTAGAGCTAGATCGATTATGTGGTTTCTAAATTGATCTTTATATAAATGAGACACGTATGCTCAAAATGTCATCCTCGTGGCCATCCGAGTATGTTTCTAGTTAGGATTAGAAGGTTTGTTCCATGAGGTCGTTTTTGTCAAACACTGATTCAATACACAGAGATAGTACAAAAAAAAAAAACATTTGAGGTCCTCTTCGTCAAATTCAGAAGTAAATACTGAAGAGACATTGGAGCAAACTCCTTAAATGGCTGTGACCGTGATGCACGTTTCTTTTTTGACCAGCTGAGGTATTGCTTTGACCGAACATTTGGTTTGACCGGGGGATAGCTGTGCTACGAAACGGATGCGCCTATGGCTTTTGTCTGTATCCGGCCGTAAGTGACTGCTTGACCCTTGACTGGGCTGGACTAGCTAGAGAACCTCATTCGAATAAGAGTTCGCATTTTTTAATTTACTAGGAAACGTGCCCGTGCGTTGCAGCGGGAGACTCAAATCTGGTTGGAGAGGCACACAAATAAAATAGGAAACGTGCCCGTGCGTTGCAACGGGAGACTCAAATATGGTTGGAGAGGCACACAAACAAAATTTTAATTGGTACATCCATCCCCCGTCGCTGGTTTGCACGAGAGATTGAAAAATATCACGGTTCAGTTGTTCGGTATAATCCACTTCAACATGGGGTTATCCACTTCAACCACACTCTTTATGAAAAAAATCCTCAAGCTCATGAGCTTCTCGTATTAATTTTTAGCTCGACTCAACATAAACTTATAAATTCTGCAATTTGGTAGTACATCTAGAAAAGGTCTTCAATTCTTACTTTCTTCTCCGCAACTCAGTTAGTGCTTGAACAATCTTACCGTGACTTCTCCTCCATCTAAAATACTTCACGCAAGCATATTACACTCGTTCATGTCGGCATGTTTAATACCCGTACATGTTGAAACTAATGGTACCACTGAATTAATCCTAATTCGTGCACATAGAAGGGATACACTGCCGCCATGGGAAGATTTTGACGCCATGCTTGTCATTGAGTTTGTCAGCTCACCAAAAACTAAGTCTGAATGTTAAAACCGAACCATCGTCGGCTAAACTGTTTCAGAAACAGAGCAGCTTTCAGTAGTAGCACAAAATAGACACATATACAAGCAGCTGCCCTGGAGCTCGAAAGTAGAGTAGCTGGCTTAAGGGTCCTACGCAATCACGCCATGGCGCCATGCAACGGCGAGTCCAGAAAATAATTAGAGGGTAGGCTGAAAGTTAACAACGACTAAATCAAACTTAACGAAGCTGGTAAATGCTCCCGTTGGCGCCGGCGCTGGCGACTCTCGAGGCCGATCCCATGATGAGGAGGCTCTATTTCTGACGTGAATCCTATCAGTTCACGGCGAAGAGATGCAATTCCGACTATTTTGTGCGATGTCGTGGCTTGTGCTCGCCACGCCATGAAAGCACCGTCGTTGTCACGACCTCGTCCGTGGAATCGGTGAGATAGCTAGCTTAACTCGTGTAGCTGGCAGCCTGGCGGTACATCGATACATGCTTTTGTGTATCTAGCTGAACGATCCGTGCTGAACTTGAGTGTAGCTGGCTAATCGATCGATCTGTGCTAGCTAATGCATCGATCTAAATATTCGTTCAACGCGCGGTGCTCTGCGAGAGGCCCAGTCGCCAGATCCCCATACTCCTTCGGGGCGGCCGGCGTCGGTGGCTCCCCGGTCGGCCGGTCCGTGCGTGGCCGCCTCAGCCTAGCTCGCTGCTCTCCTTCAGTGAGTTGTGACTCACAGAGAGGTCTGGACGATTGCTGCTCTCCTTTAGTGAGTTGTCGAGCTGTGTTGCCTGTACTATGCGAGCGTTATGCACGCACGCACACGCGTTTTTCTCTCTTTCTCTCCCGCAGAGATCGCATCGGACTCGGGCACTCGGCCGCCTCTCATGCGCCGCCGCTCTCCCTCTGCACTGCCCTCTCCCTCCTCGTCGCCGGCCGCCCCCGTCTCTATCCGCGCCGCCTACCGCCGCTCCGCCCCTCTCCATCCGCGCCGCCGGCAGCGGCCCTCTCAATCTGCGCCGCCTACAGCCGGCCCTGTCCATCCGTGCCTCCGCGCCGCCCCTGTCCATCCGCGCCTCCGGCCGCCGCTCCTCTCTCTCCTGCTGCAGGATCGTTGGGATTCGTATAAACAGAAGCGAACAAAACAAATCGAATCGGTACCGTGGCAATTGGATGTATTATGTGATTTGGTGAGAGGGTAAAACTGGAAACAAAAATGACGTACCACAAGAAACATTAATGCTTTTATTATTAGGTATAGATATTTGACAAATAATTATCTTACATATATATAATACGAGCCTAAAACCATTAAATTGTTAACAAATATGCTCAATACGAACCTAACAACATTTTAACTTCTGAACAATATGCTCCCTTATTCCGGTTTATCAGACCTATGTATTTACCTTAATACATAGCTCAAGTGGAGGCACATCCAACAGATTCGCCTTTTGGAAGGGTCTTATGAGGGTTAAAGAGAGCTTTTTCGCTAAAGGCTGCTTTAAAATTGGTAATGGAGAGACCACGAGATTCTGGGAGGACACTTGGTTGGCTAAGTCTCCGTTAAAAGATCAATATCCACTTCTTTATAACATTGGGCAACACAAGGATGTTTCGGTTCATCATGTGTTACAGAATGTGCCCCCTATGAATTTGAGTTTTAGGAGGACACTTACCGGGAATAAATGGGACCGGTGGGCTCATTTAGTCCATAGGCTAATGGATATTACTTTGAATGATGTTCCTGATTATTTTCATTGGAGTCTCACCCAGAATGGGACTTTCACTGTTAAATCAATGTACGAAGACCTAATTAATGGTCATACGAGGTTCCTACGATCCTACTTATGGAAGCTAAAAATTACGCTTAAAATCAAAATATTTATGTGGTTCCTTGATAGGAGGGTCTTGCTAACAAAGGATAACCTTATAAAACGAAACTGGCAGGGTAATAGTAGGTGCGCCTTTCGTGGGGGCACCGAAACTATTGAGCACCTGTTTCTTGCTTGCCCGTTTGCAAAACCAGTTTGGCGTGTTGTTTTTTGTACTTACAATATTTCTCCACCCACCAATGTTTCTAATATGTTTGGAAATTAGTTAAATGGGGTGGACAAAATTACCAAGGATAGGATTCGTATAGGTGTGTCCGCTATTTGTTGCTCTATTTGGAATTGTCGAAATGATATTGTATTTAACAGGAAGGACAATTTTCATGTATTACAGGTTATTCACAGGGCGGTACACTGGATATAGGCTTTCGTGCTGCCTTCGGACCAGCGGGACCTTATGGTGACTGGGTGCACGAGGCTGCTGCGTGTGGCACAAGATTTTTTTCCCGACATACATGGCAACATATTAGTCGGCTTTAGTAGTTCTACTTAAGTTTTGTCATTGTCGGTTGAGGTCTGTCTCGATCTTTGTATTTTTCTGAGATGTAAGCACAAATAAGATACTTTTAAACTCTGTAATAATCGGCTGTGTGCATCACTCGATGCAGATGCTGAGATTAATAAAATTCCCTTTTCTAAAAAATGTATATCCCTTAATCGTCAATATGATCATCGGTATATATTACAAAAATAATATCATTAGAAATTCACATGATATATTTTCTAATTGTGTGACTTTTCTGTTATCCAGTTCATATTATATTTATATAATTGATGATCTACCAAGACACGGTACATGACCTAGGAACCGGAAGAGAGGGAGTAATTAAGTATTAGACAACATATTAATGCTACATCAACTTCTCACTTTTGAGAACCAAAATTTGACAGAATTAATGCGGGCATAGTTGTATTTTCATATTCTCAAGACAATGAGCCTTAATAATATTTATTTATTTAGTTTCGAGATAGACCCTTAAAACTGGATGGGAGAGGGTACAACTCTTGCACGCTATAACATGAAATTCTTCAGAACGTATCTTAACTAGTGGAGGTTTGTACTCGTATCCATGTTTCCTTGATGCCTAGTCTCACCTTCACCTAGAGGCACTACCCTACTAAAGTGCCATCTCCCTCCATATCCACCTCAACAAAAGACCAACTTGATCACCAATTGCGTCCCCCGTATCTCGACCCATCATGACGAGTGGAAGCTGAAACCTCTAACCCATATTGGTATGTTTGTTAATTCCATCTCCTCCATTGTTTTCACCGGGTCATAAGCAATCAACACAATGAGCTCGTGGTTAAGCACCAATGGACCATCCTCCAAGGCTTTCAAGCTTCTTCCCTGAAGCTTGAAGAAAGGTGAACAAAAAAGTATCGTCTCTAGATCCTTAGCCGGGGATATGCAAAGATCACCGATACCTCCGTCGGCACTCACATCTTCACAATCCTTCTTTCTTCTGCCAACGGCCTGAGATGTGCATCAAACTCTCCACATTTGTCCATGCCACCCCTACCCATTCGGATGCCATCGTCCGCTCAAGATCCGCCCCACACCCAAAAAACCCCGCCATCGCACATCCCCGAAGAATCGACCAAAACATCTCCGGTACGCTCCAAATCCAGTATGGGGAAAAGGAACAACCCATAACTATCTGGACACCACACAAACATACGCGAAGTTGGACGTGATCAGAGTCAATGAACCCCGAGGGGAAAACACGAAAATAAGGTATGGCGAATGGTGTTGAAACCCTAGGCGAACCATGTCCCACTCCGAGTCGCCTAGGAGGCCCTAGACGTCGGTAGTCGCTTCATGCCAAACGTTTATGTGGTTCTTGTTTTTCCTATTTCTCTACCTTATACTACTTAGCAATCATCCTTTTATTAAATGTGTATGTAGTTGTTGTTTTTCCTTTTTCTCTTCCTTACTATACTTAGCAATCATCCTTTTCTAGCAGAGTCGGCGATCATCCTATGTGGTGATACTATGCGTGCCCTTACAAGTTTTTTTTATAGAGGGGAAGTGCCCTTGCAAGTCACAACTCACAAGCAGAATATTGTCCCATAAAACCCAGCACAGCCCATCCTTCACTTTTGTAGCCCAACCATGTCCCTCCCCGCTTCCATCCATTGCCGACCCACGAAACGCACGCACCGTCGCCTTGACCCGCTTCCTTCACCTAAGCCGGCCGTCCACCGTCACCCACGCCGACGCCTGTCGACTCGTCGTGCGTCGCTGCCGTTGCCGTCGCGCGCCGGCCACCCCACGGCGCCGATTTCACCCCACGGCGCGCCGCGTGTCTCCAGTGCTGGTGCAGCCGGCCCGCCCCGGCCGACGGCCCTCTCCCTCGCTACACTTCGCCGGCTTGCTGACGCGAGAGGGCACCCCGCACAACGCCTTGCTCCCCCAGCAGCTGCCGGTCCTCGTGGGAGGCCTGGGCCACTCCTTAGCCCTGCCGGCGCCGGAGGAGATTCTACTGTATTTTCGTGAAGTAGACAGGAGATCCATCCAGCTGATTTCTTTTGCTGGTACCGAATCTCTAGCACAGCTTGGTTTATTGTCCCAGTGAGTGTTGTTTCGTTGTGAGTAAGCAAATCCAGTTTTCCCTTTTTGAGGAGCTCTTTGTGGGTTTGATTGTTTTATAGCAGTTTGTTTGCAAAAAAAAAAAGTCTCACACAGCACTGGAGAACCTCAATGGAGTGGTACTGTGCTAACTGGTAGAATTTAATATACCTTAAACTTTGAAATTTAGAGCTAGGCAAATTGATTACTTGTATGCGTTGTGATTATGGGTAGGCAACCTGTGTGATGTGCTAGGTCTTAAGTATTGTGGGTCATTTGGTGATGGCCTTAACTCACACGACCCGTATATAACACTTGGGCTTTAGAGTTCAGCTTCAAAAGGCATGCTTTAACTCGTTATAATAAATTTGGAACTTGTTCTCATCTATGTTTGACGCATCCTTAGATATAGTGTGTCACATGGTTAACTTTTATTTCTTATTAGAGTTTTGCTTGATATGTGGACCATAAGTTGCCTTCTGGTGGATTATGCAGGAATGGAAGCTACTAGCATCCCCATTGGATTGATGCAGATACGATCCCGTTGGAGAATGTTGGAGGTGATGAGAATGAAGCTCAGGAGAACGAGATGTACAAATCATTTATGATGCTGAAAATGTGGGGCAAGTAGCTTTTGACAGCCAAGAACAGGGAAACGAGGAACATTCTGTGAGAAATGAAGAATATCAAGAAATATTTCTGCTATACCCAGCCGCGAGGATTTTACTGAAGAATTGCGCACTAAAGTTGCTTATAGTGAGGAACAAGCTTACAGGCTGTACTGTGACTATGGGCACCGTATGGGTTTTAGTGTGCGAAAGGGAAAGCAGTACTACTTTACAGGGACCAAACTTATTCGTACGAAAGACTATTACTGCTCAAAGGAAGGTTTAAAGGATGATGAGCAGCTTACCGAGGCGAACTTTAATAAGCCAGAGACCAGAACTAATTGCAAAGCGATGGTCCGTTTTAGAGTTGATTCTGAAGGCCAGTGGCGAATTATTCAATACTTTCTGAACATAATCATGAGTTGGTTCCGCCTGAAGAGATACACTTACTCAGATCAGTGAGGACCCTTTCAGTTCCAAAACCTGGTGCACTAATGCAATGGTTAATGCTGAAATCCAAGCAATGCATGACAGTTTGCATGTGAATGATGATGGTACGGAATGCCACAGTCAACTCAGCATCCAAAGTTACACACTGCTTGAACCAGAGGACGCCGAGGCACTTGTAGGTTATTTTAAGCGTAGAACAATTGAACAAGGTATGTTCTATTGGGATGTGCAAGTAGACCAAGAAGGCCAAATGATTAATTTCTTTTGGAGGGATGGTAGAAGCCGAGTTGACTATGACTGTTTTGGTGATGTTGTGGTATTTGACACAGCATATCGTACCAACAAGTACAATATGATATGTGCCCCATTTGTTGGTGTTAACCACCACATGCAAAATGTTATGTTTGGCTGTGCATATATGTTAGATGAGTCGTTGACGTCCTATGAATGGTTACTTAAATCATTCTTGGGTCAATGGGTGGTTGTCCGCCTAAAACAATATTTACTGATCAAAACGATACTATCTCCAAGGCAATTGAAGTCGTTCTCCCAGACACACACCATTGCCTATGTCATTGGCACATCGAAAAGAACCTACAGTCTCATTTGGGTACCTAAATGCTTCTGGAAAATTTGATAGTCTGTTCATGAAGTGCATGAAAGATTGTGAGTCAGAAGCAGAGTTTGAGGAAACATGGGCAATTATGCTTCATGAGTATAATTTGGAGGATCACCAGTGGCTGACAGATCTTTTGAGCAGAGGCAAAATGGTGCACAGCTCTTCACAAGGATGCATTTGATGGTGGTATCAAATCACTGGAAAATAATTTGAGTTCACACAATGTGCTGAGCAGCATTGATCATGAATCAATTTCACCTACTAATTTTGCTCTTGAATTTGATAGACTGGTTGCGAATTTGCGTACAAATGAATCTGTAGAGGATATTCAGTGCAACCAGATTCCCGCAGAGTGTACAGTTAAGCATAACAGTATTTTGCAACAAGCTGCCGAAGTTTACACACATAAAGTCTACAAGTCTCTTGAAACAGAGTTTATAGACGGATGCACTGGAACTTCATATCAGGAAATGCAATGCAGTGAAACACTGTATAGGTTCGAGTTCATTCTGCAAAGTGGCCCAAAAGTTTGGCTAGTTTCCTTGACACCTCTACCATGGAATTGAACTGCACTTGCAAAAGATTTGAGACGATGGGCATACTTTGTTCACATGCACTGAATGCACTTGGCCTAAAAAATCTTGATAAAATTCCTGAAAGATATGTTTTAAAAAGGTGGACAAAATATGCTAGGAAAGGAACTTATGTATTTCCAAGTGAGGAGTTTCCGGAACAACATTGCGCAGAGGCTGCCCTTGCATATCGTAACAGAGCTATGCTATTTGTTTATGATCTGTTGATGAAGAGCAAAGGTCATCAGGATACAAGAAAACTCATTCTGAACGTGCTTGAAAATGGAGAAAAATCATTAGAAAGTGTATGTGAACTAAAAAGGATGCATATACATCCCTCAGGAAAGGACAAAGATGGAAGTAAGGCTGAGAAAAGAAAGAAAAAATCATCTAAGCAGGATAAAAACTCAAGTAATTCCTCTTTTACTTTTCATTCATTGTTGTTTTTCAGTCCTTCGTAGCACTGTTTTTAATAAATCAGTACATTATTTTGTAGGAAATGTTAAACAAGCGGTTTTGCCTCAGCCAGATGAGTCAGTTTTTGTTGACCAGCCAAGTCAGAATCAATATTTCGCAACAGATGATATTCCAACAAACTCATCTATTGGCAGACCTTTCTTCTACCCGGTAGAAGTCCTACCACTGAATCTTGTGCTTTATTCTTAAGTATTATCTATCTAGATATCTGATGATAAATTTTTCACCTCATATCTGTTCTAGGAATATCCTGCTACTGGTGTTTCAACAAGTCAGATTCAGGGGCATGAAGATATGCATACCGTGCCTCAGTGCGCACCAGCACCACAGGTATGTTGATGAACTTTTTACTCTAGCTCGACCTTAACTTTATTGAGGGTAATGTGTGTTAAGAGGAATATGCTAGCTTTGTTCAAGCAACACTGCCTATTTGTATACAATTTGGAAGCTGCCTAACACTGCCTATTGGTATAAAAAAGAGTAAATTGCATGCTGGTCCATCAACATGCAAGCTTTGTTCAAGCAAGTCCTTAAACTCAAAAGCTAGTAAGTCAACAAACTCTATCAGTAGTCTAATCGTGACCAAAACCAATTTCGACAGGGTGGCATGGCACTCCCTCGTGTCATAGTGCTGGCTTGATTTATCTACCCAGTCTTTCCCCTCTGCATGTGTTTAATATTCTATCAAACAAGTTGAGGAAGCCCAACTTTGAGCGATCTGTCAAAACAGCAACAGGGACATTTTGTAGCCAAACTTCACCTGAGATTTGGCAGATCGGCGACATGGCCATGTTCCTGGATTGAGGTGCATAAGTAATCGGTGACTGGGCAGTAGTCTGTGGGATTGAAGTGCGTGCCATGGGGCAGTGACACTCCAGGCATGTCCTGTGGATGCTTGTTTCTGATGCAGCATCGAGAACAGGCGATCTGAACACGGAGGCATCCCCACCCACTTTTTCAAAATGCATTTTAAACGCTTTTTAATATGTTATAACAGTCTGAAATAAAATTTCACTCATACATCTCACAAAAACATGTGTTTGGCACAAAAGTTTGTGAAAAAAAATACTTTTTATTTTGCCTCGGTAAAAAGAGAAATGTGCTAGAAAATAAACATCATGAGACATATTTTTTCTCCTTTTTACACAGGCCAAATAAAATGTCGTTTCTCCGTGGAACGTTCTATGCACACATATAACCTGCAGATCTATGAGCGCAACATTTTTTTTCTGAATTTGTAAACAGTTAGAAAATGTTTTGAAAACGGTGCAGATGCCCGTGTTCAGATTGCTATTTTCCATGCAGCATCCATATATTCTCTCTGCCTGATACATGGCTAGATAGCTATTAGGTGGTGCTGTTGATTTGTTTCTATGCAACCTGACTTTTGGTGTGCAACAAAGTTGAGACAATGGCTGTTGGCAGATCTCAGAAGGACATTTTCCTAATCTTTCTTGCTCTTGGAATAATACTGCCTATCCCAGTCCGTGGTCGGACGGGTGACCTGGATTTACGCAAGGGGTTGCATGGAGGAAAGCGTGCGTCCAGTGCTCCTCTGCAGAAGATGGCAGCACTGCTGGGTCTCGGGTGTGGCCACTGGCCACAGCAGCTCGCGCCTATCAAGCTTATCTGTAGCCATGACAGCATGTTCAGAATTCAGCATCCCCGAGACAGTTTCTGAACAACAAGGGTGAGATAGGGATAAAGAGCTGTCATTTCAGACTGTTTGATAGGGGGAGTAAAACATGTCAATCTGGTGAAACCACTTCGACATGCAAGTTTAAAGACTTATGGTGCAATCTAATCATACAAATTAACTTGGTCAGCATGTGGTTGTACCTCTCTCTTAGAAGAATGTGTGATGCTACTCTTAACCAAATCCCTCCTTTAAAACGTGAACCCAGCAGCGCACATGAAAGGGTCATGGTGTTGGCTCGTGTCTCTAGAATCCACCCGATACCAACATTTTGAAAATAGAGTTCCTTGCTTTTTTCAAAGATGACATCATATTGTTTCCTTGCTTCCAGTTGGAGGACTCACTTTTGACGTGCACAGACCGTAGTGTGTCCTAGCTCAAATTTATAACATCAGAATGCACATGCTAGTCAGTGCGTCAGTGTCATGTACTGATGTTGCAATGCTATTCATGAAATGATGTACTCCCCTCTGGTTCGTAAAAACTGTCGGGAGAAAACAGTATACGCAGCACAACCAGTACGTATACCTTCCTCCGACGTTTTTTCGGATCGGAAGGAGTAGTATTAGTTACTACTCACTAGTATATTAGGCCACCAGTAGACAACGTACATTCACTCAGTAGTGTTTTGGCATTTCTGATGGGTAGCTCCCATGTAACACGCCCAGGCCCCAGCTATTGCCCATGTTTATGTTGTTAGCAATTTTATTGCCCCTGCACAAATGCCATGGGACTTAAATCTCGTCAATATAGTGAGAAGTCATACTGCTTTTATGTATCCATTTTTCTGCAATGGTGGTATGTATCCATGTTTTTACGCGTGTACACAACATTTACATGCTGTTTAGTTTATGACATTCATAAGCCGTGACAGGATTTTTCAGCATACGGCGCAGTCCAACCCCCATCTACATTTGACGGCGGAAGTAATTTCTGAAGAATGCAGTACCATTGGTGTGTGAACATCACAAGCTAATGTTTCTATAACTGATGTATGTGCATGGTGTACTGATACCTAGCTGTAGGTCCCCTACTGTATGCATTTGCTAATTGATGTACCGGATGTGTGTTGTTATCCAACTGTACGGAGTGGCAATACTGTGTAGTAGAAAATTAGACAAGTTATACGGTGTTGTTTCTTGTACCTGCAGGTAGAATAGCTATTCATGGAACATGGGTAAAACCCATGGAGTTAGTTAGCTTTGTAAATTGTCAAAGATGTAATGCAAATTTCTTAATCATCGCTAGTGCAATCACTTTGCTTAGTTTGCCTTTTTGTGACTGTTAATTTGTTGAGGTAAGTGGTTCAAGAACTGTGACAATCCTAGAGGTCTAAAATACTTGATACATCAGTCTTTTATATTCTTAGGCCAGGTAAGTGCACGGTTTCCATCACCATTTAGGCCACGCAACAGAACGTAGCCAAACAAACTAGGGTAACTTAGAGCTAAGCAAAAAAAAAAAAGTTTTATGCCTTAGATTGTCGAGCTTGGGAGGGAGGCGAACATGACCGCCCCCAACTCTGTTGAACAAGGTGCCGATCACAGATGAGTCCCTCACGTTTGGCCTGTGACGACCTATTCAGGGTGTGTTCGTTTTTTGGATTGGGTAGAATGGAATGGATCGGTTCTGGCGTTCGGCATGAATTGAAGAGATGGAATGGAATTGCTAGCCCAGACTTTCCTAAATTTAATCATTTTGTTCTAAACTCAATTAATTTATTCCTAAATTTGATTACTTTATCCCCTAAATCGCCCCATCTGCCGCGCATGCTGGCCGCCGTCGCGCCGCCGTGCCTGCGAGCCGCGCCTGATGACATCGCCTCCGATGGCCGCTGCTGCCTGCTGCCCGCCGCCGTCGCGCCTGGCCGCCTCTGCTGGCCGCGCCTGGACGCCGTCGCGGGCCGCCTCTGCTGGCAGTCGCGGGCCGGCGCTCTGCTGGCCTCCACAGGCCGCCTCTGCTGGCCGCGCCTTGACGCCGCCGCGGGCCGCCTCTGCTGGCAGTCGCGGCCAGGCGCCTCTGCTGGCCGACGCTGCCTCCGCCACGGGCCACGCCTCTGGTGGACAGATTCCAAATCCCGGAAGCCTCGGGAGCTCGGCGCTCGATGGCCGCCTTGGGATGTCGCCGCCGCCTCGGCAGCTTGGCGCTTGCCAGCCGCCTTGGGAGGTCGCTGCCGCGATGCGGGAGAGATGATGGGGACGACCGATCGTAGGCAGTTAGGATAGACTATTTTTTTTTGTTGCTTAGCACCCGTTCCACCTCGTTCGGCCGATTCGGCTGGATCGGTGCGTTCCGAATATAAGGGGAATATTCCCTCTAGTGGAACGAGTTGGTTCCATTCCACTTCAAAAACGAACACAGGAATTGGTTTTGGATGTGGAACGATTTCATTCCGTTCCACCTCATTCTAAAAACGAACACACCCTAAAGTCTAAAGTCAGAGCCGCACCTGTTCCAAAAAAAAAAAGACAGAGCTGCATACTTGACGACATTCGATAGTTCCATATCAGAGGTCAAAATTCGAAGTCCCATATCGACTCTCTTCCATTTCTCTGAGGGAGCTGCTACATACGTGATGACGGTAGTTCCCCTCGCCAATCTGGCAAGTATAGTACAAGGGTCAAACTCCTTGCCAAGGAGGCGTAGTGAGAGTAGGGCGGGGCAGGAGTATGCATGTCACTGCTCTAAGTTACTCCTCGTTGTGACTAGTCTAAGTATCAAACCGTAACCAAATTTATAATATTAGAAATAATGGTATCTACAAGTGTCGCAATTTTCAATTAGGATTAGTTTCAAAACTGCGAGAAATCGGAAACATACAGGCAGGTGCGGCGCACGGGTTTGTGTGGAATGGAACCGGCGAACCGCGAAACAGGCGGGGTCCTCCACAGGAAGCATTCAAGTTCTGCACTCCATTCAACACGGAGAGGCGGCGACAAATGGAGTGATTTGTTCAATCCAAGCCCTACCTGCCCCGCCCGTTCGTCCGGCCCCCTGTTGTCACAGTTCCTCACGCACCTCCGGCCCTTCGTCTGGACTCTTGACCACCGCCATCCATGTCCAACTCTTCTTCCGAGGCGCCCCTGCTGCTCACGAGGGGGAGCAGTCAGAAGGATGAGAAGCGGCGGTGGTGGAGGGAGGCGGTGGAGGAGTCCAGCCGGTTGGTGGCGCTGGCGGCGCCGATGATCGCGGTGGCGCTGCTGCAGCTGTTGATGCAGCTCATCTCCACCGTCATGGTGGGCCACCTCGGCGAGGTCGCGCTCGCTGGCGCCGCCATCGCAAACTCCCTCACCAACGTCTGCGGCTTCAGCATCCTCGTGAGCTCGCTCCCCTCTATGTGTTTTGTCCTTGCACATTTTTTTTATTTCTGAATAATGCGTGGCAGTCGGGAAGATGTGGCTTGGCTTCGTCGTCAGTCGTCAAGGGAGATACTGTTTTTAGGGTGTTGTTCCTCCTTGATGTCAAATTTCCTACGTTTCCTCCTTTGAAATGGCACCCAAAGGAAATTTCCAATTGTCTCATCCCTACGAGGCTACGAATCAAAAGATGGCACAGTGGCCAAATCCTTACGATTTCTGATTCTTTGTTTTTCCTGCAAATCGAAGTCTCCCTTATCTTATGATTCCAGTGGCATGAAAAGGCCCCGTGACTTTGGTGCTGATTTTGTATGCAAGGTTCGCTCACCCTTTTGCTAAACTGTGCCTTGGGCATCAGTTTCTGACTTGGGTGCTGCCGATTTATGGTGCCAGTATTTGTGTCTGTCATGAGTCCTCACTTCACAATGATTGTTAAGGGGGCTTCGGATTCACCTTTTTAATTTTAATTGTTTTCTTCCTAAGGACGATTGATTTGTTTGCGTTGCCTTAGGCTAAGGCCACACTTTGAGTTTAGATTACTTCGATGTTTTCCCAATGTTTTAAATAGGGGTCTATACCAAATAGCGTCAACCCTCAAAAAGAGCTATAGCGCGGCTAACTCTTGTGGATTGTATCACCTTTTGAGGTATAAGGTGGTGGTACCCACCGCCCAAATAGATAGAAAGAATTGACCCAGTTTATAAGGAAAACCGGGTCCAAAAACTATACAATCTGTACAAAAGAATGACACAAACGCAGCGACCCGTCGTCCACACGACCCAAGTCGACGAACGCCACAACACACACCACCCGCTCCGGGGCCGCCGCCCCGGCGTAACAACCAGATCGACTTTCGCATTACCCGAAAGTGATCCAGTCATGGTCGACGAACCCTCTGCCCACGCAGTCTTCATCCAGGTTGCCACCACAACCACCATGTACCGGAGCCGCCGCCCCGGAGTAACAACCAGATCGATCTTTGCAGTGCCCGAAGACGGTCCAGCCAGGTCGACGAACCCTCTGCCCGTGCAGTCTTCATCCAGGTCGCCACCTAAACCCCCGCTAGCCAACGGTTCTGCCTCCAGAACCGCTGTAGCGTGGAAGACCGAGGCCGCCGCCTCGACGTCCACCACCATCCGGGGCCGCCACCCCGACATCCTCCTCTCCCGACCATGGGGCTAGCCTACCCATCCATCGCGAAGCCATCGCACCGCGAGGGCCAATAACTCCAAGACGACGCCTCCAACAAGGTAGTGACGCGTCCATCACCGTCGCCCGCCCCCGACAGGGCTTAGGTTTTCACCCGGAGAGTCTTGGAGCCACTAGCGTCGGACCGGATCGAAATTCCACAACGACGCGATCAAGAAAGGAACAACGCCAAAGGCGCTGCCGTCGTTGGCACAGACCGAAGTCCGTGCAAGCTTTCACCCGGAATTCTCCCCGCCCGCAAAGCTTAGGGAGCAGCCGGTTGGAAGTCTGACTCCGTCGCCCACCACCAATCTTCTCCGCACGCTGCAGCCACCGTGGCTCCTCACGCCACGGCCGCAGCCCTGCCGGCCACGCCTTTGCCGCGGCCGCTTGTCCGGGGCCGCCGCCCCGGCTTCCTCACCCCGCTTGTCACCACTCCATGCTCCTCCGCTGGAGCCGAACCATGGCACCTCCTGCCATGGCGGGCGCCGTGCACCTCCTGCCGACCTGGGGCCGCCGCCCCAGTATGCTCAGCGCGCATCCCTAGATCGTGATGTACCTCCTTCCCCTGAGCTAGCCGTGGCTGGCCACCATGCCCTCGGGAGAACCAGCGACGCCCAGCATCCCGGGCAGAAACCTGCCTCCACTGGCGCCTCCGCCGCTCCCCATGGCCTCCTGCGTCGTCGGGGCGGCCGCCACCGGCCCGCCGCAGCAAAGCCCAAAGCAGGCCCGCTCAAGCCCAGATGCAGCCCGAGCCCCCAGCGCCGCGCCGAACCGCTTCTTCGCCCCGCAGTCGCGCCGCCACCTCCGGAAGCGTCCTCTGCATCGCCGTAACCGCGTCCATCCGCTCCATCGCCGCTCCAAAGAAACTGCCGCGCCATGCTTTTCTTCCCGCCGGCAGCGAAGCAGGAGAAAAGATGCCCCGCTGCTTTTGAGTTTAATAAAACACCTTTTATAATTTTTTTATTATCAATATGGTTTCATGATATCCCCGCTATTAAGTGCAAAGTGGGCTTAATCAGAGTGTCCTTTTGGGTTGATCTGAGCCATCTACATTTGAATTGGTGTGAAAGATTGCTGGTTCCTGTGCTCCTATTTAAATATGTATTCTGTGCTAATTTAGTCCACTTTCAAGCTTTCAAATAGTTGTATACGCTGGAACAGCATTTCCTCGTTGCCTTTTTGAAATGATCTGATTTGAAATAAAGTACGACTTAGGTTTAGTAAACACTATTTTTCTTGGTACATATGCTTCTGTACATACCAGGAGCTATAACTTGAATTCGAGTGTATGATCCAGCTTAATCTCTGAACAAGCCAAATAAATATATCACAGGGTGAAAGACCAATACATGTACATTTGGTAAAGTGCATTAAACCCCTTATACAATTGGGATATACAGGAAAGGACCTATACACATCTAACACCCCCCTCAAACTCATAGTGGGTCAACAACACTGAGTTTGGAAAGAAAGAACCCATGCTGTGTTCGAGTCTGTGCCTTTGTGAAGAAATACACCAACTGTAACTCAGAGGGCACATAATGAAGATCAAAATCTAATTCTGCACAGCAGCACGCACAAAGGAGGCATCCACACCGATGTGCTTGGTGAGCTCATGCTTCATCGGGTCACGCGCAATGCTGATGGCACCTGTACTGTATGACAATAGAGAAGTCGGTGCAGCAGCAGAAACACCAAAATCTGCTAGCAACCATCGCAACCAGGTCACCTCAGCCGTCAACATAACCATCGCTCGCAACTCAGCCTCTGCACTAGAGCGAGAAACGACCTTCTGTTTCTTCGTCTTCCAGGCAATGAGAGATCTCCAAGAAAAACACAATAGGGAGACAGCGAGCGGCGATCAGAAGGATCACTGGCCCACGTAGCATCAGAGTAGGCCTGGAGCTGGAGCGAGGAAACAAAAGGCGGCGAGAGATCGTGTCACGAAGATATCTTAGAACGCGGAGAAGGTGACTATAGTGGACGGAACTGGGAGCAGAGACGAACTGACTCAGAATGTGGATAGGATATGATATGTCTGGGCGAGTGATAGCCAGATAGACAAGACTCCCAACAAGATGACGATAGCGTGTGGGGTCTGTGAGGGGATCACCATCGGCAGCACGAAGCTGAACATTGAGCTCCATAGGAGTCTCAGCAGTGCACTTATCACCAAGAGCAGCGCGAGCAAGAAGATCCTGAATATATTTTTCTTGGGAGATGTAGAAGCCATCAAAGTCGGAAGAAACTTCAATCCCGATAAAATAGCAAAGTGGACCAAGATCTGACATTAGGAACTGCTCACGGAGGCGGCGGCCTGAGCAGCGGAGGACGGCGGCGGCGGTGGGAGCCGCGGAAGACGGGGGCAGCGGCGGGAGCCTCTGGAGGCCGACGGGACGAGGACGGCGGCGGCCGGCCGAATTGGCGGCGGCAGCAGGCCGGACAGGCCCGGAGTGGGAACGGTCAGGCCGGACCGGACTGGGCAGAAGCCGGCTGGAAAATGGTCGGAATCCGACGGATTTCAAAGGAAAAGGCTCGATTCCGAGCAAAAGAAGATGCATAGCTCGATTTCGAGCGGGGGAGAAGAGAGCGGCACGCCGGCCAGGAAGAGCATCTACGGCAACAGCAGCAGCAGTGGAGATCAAGCACGGAGTTGCAACGTGCGGGGAGGAGAGCCAAACCCTAACCTGGGCTCTGATACCATGTTGGAGAAATGAGCAACTAACATTCACAGGGGGCCAAAGGCCAATACATGTACATGTTGTAAAGTGCAGTAAACCCCTTATACAATGGGGATATACAGGAAATGACCTATACACATCTAACAGATACTACCCATTGGGAAGATCAACAGTGACTAGTAAGTATACATGTACGGCTGGCTACGTAGTAAACAACTGTAAACATGTTAAATATGCAAGAAAAAAATCAGGTGTGTCCGTGGTATCAAAATATAGGTGCCACCACCCTACAAATTTCTGTTGGGTTCCATATCCATAGTAATGGTTGGTTTTACGTTGGCTCGCCAATCCTATCACAAGTTTACAACCCTCCACTTTTACCTGATATTGGGACCGGCTACTCCTAAAAAGGCATAGGCGGAGTGTAGGTGCCAGCACAGCTCTTACCAAAATGATTTGTGCAATACAGTGATTAACCCTAACTAGTCAATATGATGTTCGCATTACACGTGCAGTGTTATTTGGACCCAAATCTCTATCCTCTTCAGTATCCACATCATCCTGCTCTTACGAATGTAGATCCGAATTTAAGTTGGAAAAATCTTGTCATAGGTGTTAGTTTAAACCATGTAGACCCTGATATCTTATACGTACGAAATTTCCTGTTTATGTAAAAGAGCAATTTGCTGCCCACCTTGCACAATCCACCGTTGTTATTCTTGCCATTCCTTTAGCACTATATCTGCACTTGGTCCTACTTTACCTTCCATTTGTTCCTGAATAATATATATATGATTCATTATTTCATTACTGATGCAGTTTATCTTTAGATAGGACTGGCAAGAGGACTGGAAACTATTTGTGGGCAAGCCTATGGAGCAGAACTGTATCATAAGCTATCCTTATACACCTACAGGTCCATCATTGTACTTCTTGTTGTGAGTGTGCCCGTCGCCATTCTATGGGCTTTCATTCCGGAAGTACTTCCTCTCATAGGCCAGGAACCACAAATAACAAATGAGGCTGGGAAATATGCATTGTGGCTTATCCCTGGTTTATTTGCCTTCTGTGTTGCTCAATGCTTTTCAAAGTTTCTACAGTGTCAAAGTCTAATCTTTCCTATGGTTCTTAGTTCCTTGATCACGCTCTCTGTATTTATACCTTTGTGTTGGTTCATGGTTTATAAAATTGGGATGGGTAATGCTGGAGCTGCTTTATCTGTGAGCATCTGTGATTGGGTTGAAGTGACAGTTCTTGGTCTTTACATTAAGTTCTCACCTTCTTGTGAGAAAACGCGTGCTCCACTCTCGTGGGAAGCTTTTAGAGAGATTGGCAGTTTCCTGCGTTTGGCTATACCATCGGCGCTTATGATTTGGTAAGTAAATGGTTTTTGCATTTTATTTAGTGTTTCTCTATTTTGGCCACCTAAATATAATCCCATACAGCTACATTTATGCACTCTTCATTATGTCCTACTTGTCCCCGTAGATAAACCTGCAAGAAATAAGAACTCTTTTGTAATTTTTACGGAAACAAGAAATCTTTTGTAATTAAACACAACATCATAAACAATACTGTAAATGATGATGTTATCCTTTTGTTTAGATTCTGATCACGTTTAGTAAGAATTCTTCTGGGTGTTAGGCCTGTCTCACCCAAGAATTAAAACATAACTAATATGAAGGAAGGAGTAATTTTGGCCATTTGATCTGAAAGTTATTTTACTTGCAAAATCACTGGACCTATGTTTCCTCCCCTCTTATAACGAAGTAGATATGCTCTATACATATATCACGTTAGGTAAAGAAATTCCTCGAGTTATTCTGAAAAGTAGTCTTAACCCCGTTTTTTTTTTTTTTTTTTGCAAGAATCTTAACTCAGTTAAGCTTCCAATATTGTATCCTCAGCCTTACAGATATTAATCTAACTTTCCTTGACCACAGCCTTGAGTGGTGGGCTTATGAGCTGCTTGTTCTGCTTTCTGGGATCTTACCAAATCCATCACTTGAAACTTCTGTGCTTTCTATATGGTATGCATTGGTAGAACTTATAAATAATATATTCTTGCATGATGTGCTATGACGTTTACCAAAGTAATTTCCCTTTCAACAGCATATCTGTAGTGGTACTGTTGTACAATCTTCCCTACGGTATTGGAACAGCTGCAAGGTAGGATAGCGCATTTGCTGTTATCCTTTGTTATACCTCTTTCTACCGAATTTAATAAGCTAACTATCTCTAATCCATGTCCCAGTGTCCGTGTCTCAAATGAACTGGGTGCTGGCAACCCAAAAGGTGCCCGCTTGGTGGTAGGTGTTGCGTTGTCTATTGTAGCATGTTCAGCAGTCTTGGTGAGCACAACTCTTCTAGCTTTGCGCCACTTCATTGGAGTTGCATTCAGCAATGAGGAGGAGGTCATAAATTACGTCACCAGAATGGTACCTGTACTCTCCATTTCAGTAATTACGGACAGCCTCCAGGGAGTCCTTTCAGGTATTCATGTCTGTGGCATTAGATATTTTCAATAGTACCATAAATTAAACTAGATGAGGTACTTGACTGAAATTGTGTGCTTGACAGCTTATCATGCAGTTGTATTTGCGACGAAATTGAAATTGTGTGCTTGACTGCTTGATTTTGTTATCACGCGGACTCTTGTTATGTACATATTGATGTTGTTTGTAGTTCTAGTGTATTTCTTAATAGTTTCCAAAAAAAAAGTTTCTTACTTAACTAATATACTTCCACTGCCAGGTGTTGCTCGGGGCGGTGGGTGGCAGCATTTGGGGGCGTATGTTAACCTGGGAGCGTTCTATCTTGTCGGGATCCCCGTTGCACTCTTTTTTTGGTTTTACAATGCAACTAAGAGGAATGGGATTTTGGATTGGCATGATAGCTGGTGGAGCCACACAGGTAGCTCTGTTGGCTGTGATTACTGCTACAACAAAGTGGGACAAGATGGTAAGTTCTTTCTCCATTTTAAGCCCGACTATGCTAATGGTTTTCCTTCCGCTGAATGGTTCATTGCTATAACTGACGCTTCCTCCATCTAAACCCTCAGCACCGGAAACCTGAGATACTAATAACTAAAAACAATTTGTGGCATGATGTGGGAAATCACTCGTGTATCCAAGCTCGTTGATACGTTAATGTTTGATTTTCTTCAAACAACTGTTATTTTGTTACTCTTGGTCGAACTTCGCCCAATCGTCACCTGCGTCTTCCTGCGCATGTCGGGGCCAAGCACAGCCAGAAGGCAGAGCTGGCCGCTAACCTGTTACGGTTATGGTGAGTTTATGGGTGCACAGGCACATGCAGATCACAAGTTCACGGGTTTTGGATTGTTTGGGAGGAGGATTTACGTGTGCTCCCCAGCTCTTAGAGGGGGCAGCGAGCAAGGATGACAGGGGACAGTGCCGATCGGCAGGGCAACGCGCGAGGCGCTGGAATTGGAGTTGGGACTTGGGAGACGAGAGGAGTGGGAGGCGGTCCCGCAGAGGCAGTCGCGAGAGGGTCAAAGGGAGTAGTACAAAGGCAAACGGTGGCAGCAGTGGATTTAAATTTGGCGGTTGTGGGAGCAATCAGGGATAGTCCTATGTTTTTTTTTTGAGGGAAAAGTATTTGGCGCATTTTATTTCAGATCAAATAAGGATGCATCATTTATTACATCGGGATGATCTCTTCTCTACTATCTAATATTGCTTGAGTAGGTGTTGGTGCGTTTTTCAAATTGCCGATTTTACCCTTGTGGGTTATAAGATTTTACAATGCTGCCACCGCAAGTGATCAACCGTACCGGTTTGCTGTTCCCGTGGAGTAAGAAAAAGAAACCCAATCCTGTCCGTCCGCAGAGGCTTGGCCAGCGAGCCATGCTCGGGAGCAGCGACGGCAGCTGCCGCGGACACGGCGCCGGCGGACGACGCGCGACAGAAGCCACCGCGGCCGCGGAGGCTAGGCCGGCGAGCCATGGGAGCAGCAACGGCGGACGACGCATGTCAGTAGCCGCGGCGGCCGTTGACATGGTAGACGAGGAGGATGGTGGAACGGCCGACGTGAGGCGGGAGCAGGGCCCCTCGTACTGATGTCGCCACTGCGCCAAGCCCGTCGAGCTTGTAGGCGAGGAGGAGGGCCCAAGGCATGCATGTAGTGGAGAGGAGGGTTCAGGGCCGGCCCTGAGGGGGTCAGGAGGGGCGGCCACCCCGGCCCCCGAATTCAAGGGGCCCCAGCTCCAGCTAGGTATTCATATAAGTGGGGGGAAGAGCTTCGAGCGCCATTAGAGGTCTGGAGCTTTTTATTCTGTGCGATTCTGTCTTCAGGGAGACGAAGGAGGCCTTGATCCTTTGGTGGGCTTCTTTCTTTAGATAACTTGGGCCTTTCCTCTTATTAGTACTCCCTCCGATCCATATTAATGGACTCAACATTGTCTAGATACGGATGCATCTAGTCTAAACACTTAACTAGATACATCCGTATCTAGATAAAGTTGTGCCCATTAATATGGATCGGAGGTTGTACTTTGAGGTGTTCCGATTAGAAATATAGGTATGAGCCTACGAGGTGATTAAGTGGGTGGGGCCAGTGTGGTAGACAATGGCTATCAGGAACCGATCAGATTCCTCTAAAAAAAAGGAACCGATCAGATTGAAGCACAGGATATACACATTTCCTGATCACAAAATTTCTTGTTCCATCACAGGCCCATTGCTATATTTTTTGCGAAATGTGGAATTTTTGCATGTTACAAAGAAGTTTGTATCTAGGCATGTTACAATATGTTTGTGCAAATAAAAACACAATATGCATAAACTGTCTGGTGTTGATATTATCTTGCACTTTAATTGGCATAATAATCTACATGCACACACATTTACAATTATTATATAGTAGAGTGATTTTTTCTACAAATAGTGAGTTGAGGAGTAGCTCTTGTTAGAATTCATGAGGCTTGTTGACTAATAAGTTGACTAAGCGCATGCTAATGGAAGAGGAAACCATAGTGAGTTGAGGAAAATACACTGGCTGATGCTTGATACTGCAGGAGTTTTCCTCTTCCAAATCATGCTAAGAGAAAATTTCAGCGTCTCAGTTGGTGATCACTTCATTACGAAAATCATGCATATTAACGGTTATATATATGCAGCTACACTGATTTCGAAATAAATGTTTTTTTAGGTTCCAATTTTTTTGCTATGATTTGGTTGAATGCGGATTACAATATACCCCGTAGCAACGCACGGCTGTTTAACTAGTAAAACTAGAGGATCACAGTCCCAACAAAATAAAACTGTTTGAATCAAAAATCATTTTAGCATTTTGAAAACACCTCACCACAAATTCAACAACAATCTGACGCTCAAGAAATCCTGGTGTGACTAGTCCCTGATCCGACGCCTTTTTGAACGCCTTTCTTGCAACTGTGTATAAGAATTCATTATGGATACAGAATACCACGGCTCAAAAAAAAATATCTTAACATTGTCTTAGTTTCAGTAAGAATGGCGTGCACGCTACTTTCTAGATATAATTTCCAAAATAAGCTCACTTGATGGCACTTGTGAACTAAAATATATAAATAGAACTAATATTGTGTATATTTGCAGGCTGGCAATGCAAAGGAGAGAGTATATGATGATAGGCTCACAATGCCATAAGCTCTTAAGAGCTACCATGTCACAATTTCGAAAGCCTAAAAGTAAATACTAAGATTTTCACAATTTAACGAGGAGGTTTATTCTGCAACGTCCCAATTTACTAACTTTGTCTTTGTGATTTCTTGTAACTAAATTTGGTGGCAATCTTTGTATTTGTATTCCATTGGATTTTGATCTTATTTGGATCTTTTATGAGTAATGGGATCATGGCATCTTACTTACTTGGCCCAAGAAATATTCATTCTTGCCACTCTTGAACCCAAACCCTATTGTTTTAAATCCTTGTCCCAAATATTAAATTTAATCAATCCCAATATTGCCTCCAATTCAACCCATGTTTATTTAGCATGGAAAGTACCCTAAAAAATCCCAAGGACTACTCTAAACATGCAAAAAAAAAACATGGAATGTGGAAATTGTTCATAATAATAATATGTTATTTCTGGATGTAAATAACCCACAACTCCAATCATATATTCCCCTCAGTCATAAATCATGAAAAAATATTTAGATGATCCTTACACCAATATTTACCACGGATAAAAAATATTGGGTTAACTTGACTGGTCAAACTACAAGAGTTGACGATACATCATCAACGTCAATGCAAGCCCCCACCTTGCTTAAATTCATAAACCTTGATCAAAATGGTCAAAATCTAGACACGGGTTAAAAAATTAGCCTAAAGTTGAGGTGAAACCCCCCTCAACTATCAAACACCTATGTCACCATTTGGCAAGTGCACTGCAAGCCCCACCTAGCTTATGAACCTTGATCAAAATGGTCAAAATCTAGACCATTTGAGGTGAAACCCCCTCTACCAACTAACAAACACCTATGTCACCATTTGGTAAGTGCAATAAAGGCAACATAAAAGTATCTCCAAACCTCATCAGACTTGGTCACAATGCTGAACTACTTTTTTCATTTCTAGTACAAATTTCAGGTTCAACTGAACAGTGGAAACCACCATACTTAACATCAAACACCTCGTACATCATTTTGAGCTTGGACAAGTTACAACTGAGCATCACAGCCTTCCCTATACTAGATATCCTCTCATATGTATCCACTAAGGGAGGTAAAAGGACAAACCTGGAGTAGTTTTGACGGGGGTAGCAACAGGAATATGATCGGTATTTCTATAGTCTAGTCACAACTTCCTCTGCCATACCGGCCCCAGCCCACCTCGTGCGATTTTGGAGACAAATGACGCTAGGATCTTACATTGTGTCTTTGTTGCCAACCAAACCTTATTTCTTCGCTACACTGAGGCCCAGCAGAACATTGTCATGGTTCACGTTGTTACGTCTAGTACCCAGTGCACATAAATGTTGGAAATATTATCGAAGTAAGAATATCGGACGACGAAGAGCTGATGAAATGGTATTTTTGCTTCGTGTTGAATTTTCTTATCAAGATGTACCTGCAAGTTATCTAAATCTCAAGCAAGCAAGAGTCTGTTAAAACTATTTATTAGTGTTTGTTTTATAGAGAAAAACAAAATTCAAGAGAAAGTAACTAAATGAGAACAGAGAGTAAACTGCCAGAGGTCGCTCCGACATCCGCGTTGTGAATTGGGAAAATGTGTAGGATTTTGGAAGTTTCAGATCCTTAGGATTTCTTCCTACAAAGATCGTTTTATTGAAAAGATTACAATCCTTTGGAATTCCTACATGGGGTTCCTTTGCACTTTGTTATGAAGGAAATTTTCCTTCACTTCAACTTTTTTTAATAATTCTTTTGCTTTCATGTGCAAATAAATACTCATGGATCAAAAATCCTGTAATTTCCAATTTATGTAGTAGGATTGAAAATGGGCATGCCACTACAATCCTACGTTTTTCTTATTCATGTGTTATGTTATAAATATCCTACGAATCAAAGGAGGCATAACCGTTGGTACATAATCAAATGGTTTGCTCCGACCATGGTAGGATATACTGATATGTTTTATATAGCAAACGAAATACATTATTGTACTTAAACAAGTGCCACATGATTTACAAAAAAATCAGACATCTTGGCATCAGCAAAAATAGAAAATATAATGTTTACGTGTTCAGAGTAGAATGTAAAACCTTGGTACTTGGCACTAGTTTAGAACTCTCTTAGTCACATATATTGGCTAACATCTTATATCATGGAACCAAGAGAGCAGTATATTTTAGTGTAACTCCCTCCGTCCCTATTTAGATGGTGACCTTCTTTATGTGCGTCAACTTCAACCATCAGTTTGACCAACAAAACATGTGTTATTTGCTATAAAGCTATACCATCATATTCGTAGTTGAGAAAAGTTATAAACAGTATAATTTTATGGCACATATCACCATTATACTCATGAAATTGGTGATCAAAACTGAATCTGGTTGAATAAGGACTCCACTTAAACATACGAAGTATTGAGCTTTGCCAAAACATTAGTAGAGGTAATATATTTTGTTATTCAGCATTGCCTCAATAATTGTAGAGGTAATAATAGATGCATATCTCTTGTCATTGGTGGAACGGCCCCAGAGAAGATGGTTGCACAATTGCAGCTCAATTAATGAAACCTCAAAATGTAGTCAAGTAAAAGAACACTACATTTCTAAAGAAAAGCTCAGTGATTTGCTAAGAGTAGAACTCATGCTACCAAGATCAACTCAGAATTGCCTTTCGCTAGATCAACAAAACAAAACTCGCTAATAGGAGAACAAACATCAGTAACAAACAGAGAACAAAGATCAAGCCAGACACTTCCTAGTGATCATTTGTTAAACCAACTGCTGACGCCTTGATGCATCTACTGTTAGGATTTCTGCACGCCCGGTTGCGAGGAAGATCAGTGGTACGTCACAAGAAACCTTCTAGCCGTGAACTGACTATGCTAGTCACTGCAGAAGTGTACTGAGCTCCTGCTCTTAGCTGTTGAAAGATGCCTCGAATGGTGATGTCTGCTTATCTAAGATGACCTGTTGCTGGGATAATCTGGTGTTGTGCAATCCCAAGAGGCTTCTTTACATTATTATCAGGATTCTCTCCTGATCCGCCACCATCACAACTGGGTTCCAACAAGCGCACAAGCGAGAGAAAAATCTCCATTCTAGTCACGTCCCTATTGGCCTGCACAAAACGGGACCAAATAAGAACTCACGATGAAAGTGGTCAAAGAAGGGAGGAACAGTCGTCTAAGGTCATGGGAAGAAAATTTTGTACCACACCTACACTGGGGATTATCTATACAAGTCCATGAACCACGTGACATGACCTAACCAAGGGATCTTCATAATACTTTGAACTACTTACCTCAACAGTGAACCGTGCCCAGATTTTACTCTTGCGTGCTTCCATCACACCCCTCAAGATGGTTAATCCAAGTCCTTTGATGAAGTCAGCTATCTCTAGAAAGATCCCTCTATCCTCACAAATCATCTGCAGTCATACTGATGTCAACAAATGGGCAGTATAATATGTCAACTGAGATTAACGACACAAAGAACAAATAATAGCAGAATCATTTACCTCCACAAGCATCTGACGAGGCCGGTCAAGATCCTCAACAATGATTGGGCATGTCATGGATTGACTGCCAACATTGAAGGCCCAAGTCGCACCACCCTCAAAGTAGTCTTTCCAAATAGGACCGTTCTCACCACCAAGAATCTGATTTAAGTTTATCAAGTATAGCACAGAAAAGTATTTTACGAGGTTTCTCATGGAATAAATTGCAAGCAAACATGATTGTCATTAACAAGTGGGCATACCTTAGATTCACTGGAATCCTTGAGGTTGTCGGCATGCTTTGTCACACTTTGCAAGAAAACCATGTGCTTGATGGTCTTTTCCAATAAAGCATCAATGCTACACTGTTGACAACAAATGACATGAGAAATAGTAGTCACGACACTATACGTCTATGAACAATTTGAATACATGTGCAATCAAAGCCTAAAATAATGACTACAAGACCACTAAAATGTGGAAAGTCAACTAGAGGGTACCTTTGCCCCGTTAGGTACAAGTTCCCGAAGCTCCTTTATACGATCCTGAATGAGCTGACGGTCCTTCGGTCGAGGCTTGGAACTCTCTCCTGGCCGAGATCTCTTCCGATTTGCCTTGTTTGATGTATCATGACCTTTGCTGTTTGATGCTGACACACTTTCACATTTCATGTTATGCCCACTCTCGATCCAAAGGCGTATTTGAGATTTGTGCATTCCATTATTTTGAGAGAGACGACTGTCCTCAGTTTTTTCAAGGAAACATGGCTGTTTATCAAATTTTGAAACAGCCAACTCATTCTTGACTAGCAACGGAGGAGCACCAGGTGATTCTTGTTGCTTCATCTCTTTTGAGCCACAATAAGAGCTGCTAGGCATGTCTGTCAATGAAGTCTTGCAAGAGGCACTGTCAGCAGAGACCTGCTTGACACCAGGATTGACACTGGAGATAACAGCATCCAATAGTTGGTCACTATCAGTCAGTGAAAAGATTCCAGAAAACGGGAACTCGTCATCCAGTGCACCGAATACTGGAGGGGTATCAAGATAAACTGATGATTCAGGAGCATCTCTCTCTGAGTTCTCCTGTTTTTCAGTATTCCATGTTAGATCCCCATCCACATTGTGGCACAGGTGAGGAAATTCAGCACCAAAGATATCAAACAAATCATTTCCTGTAGGTGGATCCATAAGAAATGAGGAAGATCGTTCACTTGAAATGCCTGGGAGCTTCTGTCGATCCATATTCTTCGCACCTTGTATTCTTACAGCAAAACTGGATTCACTTACTTCTTTAGCCTTTGCGTTTTGGGAAGCATGATCCGAAATATCCAGTTGATTCTCCTGAGAGATTCTTTCATTTGATCCACTAAAAGCTTGAACTTCCGACCCAGAGGATAGAGCCGCAGCAGCATGACATGAGTTTCTTTTGGGACTGCCCATTTTCATAATGAATTGGGCAGATTGGGGGATCTTATATGAAATAGCTGGATTCTGCCCCATCATACCAGAGGTAGACTGACAACTTTGGTCTAATACTTGACTTGCTGAGTTGCTATACAAGTTAGACTTGACTATTCTGTTATCTTCAGGGAGGAGATCAAAATTTCCACGACTGTTGAGAAAATCCAACACCTCACCCCCTCCATGCAACAGGGGCATGCTTGTATTTTCATGTATAACAGGGTTCCGGTATGCAAGAGATTTTAGCAGAAGAGTTCTTATATCTGACGATTCTTCCATGTTTCCTAATTCTAACTGTCCATCATTCATCCCCAATGGATATTTTTCTGCAGATGTTGAGGTAGAAGAGATAAAACCTGAGCTTACCACACTGCTTTGTGTGGTACTTTCAACTCTCCTGTCACAGTAAGAAGTTTGACGTCTGAACCTCATATCAGGAGCATATAAACTGTGATCTCTGATAGTTTCATCATTACTCTGTGCTACTTTAAGCAAGGAAGCTTTCCTTCCAGTGTTCGCTGATGTACTACTTGACACCGTTGTTGCATCAGCACCATAGTACTGTTCATAAGCCACTGGGGAACCACTAAAGGCTTTTGAGCAAGTATCTGCAGGGTAGACACTCAGAAGACCATGTGACGAGCGTGACTGAACCTTCTGGGAAGAATCATTTTTAGCTGAAGTAGATGCAACCATACTTGATCGATTATTCAGCTGAGAACAAAGCTTCTTATACTGAAGCACATAAGTTGTATTTTCCATAACCTATCAGAAAATAAGCATTTTATAAGCTCAACATACTGGAAGCCCAAACGGGGAGCTAGAATATTGCCAATGGTCATAGTATAGCTTAAGAACAAATCTTCATAATGCAGTCCTTACAGATGTAAATTTAAACAGACATGTATAGATTCTTTCCAACTCCCCACTCCAATCCAAAGGAAAGTTTGATATTCCTAGGGCCTCACCATGAATATAGTCTATATAAGAATCCAAAGAACAAAATATTTGACTAGTCAACTATGTACTAATCATAAAGTAGTACTAGTGTACCTACCTTCTATCTCATGGCCCAAAATATATAACAGGAATTAAACTTCAAGGCAGATATATATATATACTAATCTAAATTGCCAAAACTTTGCTATCTTACCACACTAGTAGAGCCGAGCTGGAGTACACCGCGTGGTAACACAGGAATTATTGCAATAGTCTGTGCAGCAAGCAACTTATTAAGAGATCAGAAATTTAAAGTTGGTAAATAATCTACGATGCAAGGGCAATCATTCTACCAACCTGAATCCCAGCTCTGAACTGATAATTCATCTCGGCAGCAACCTATCACCATTAAAAGACAACAGCTTAGTATTTCACTACGGAAGCTCACCTTACAACTGAAGATATTAAAAACAAGAAAAGCAAGAGGTTAAGCCCCATTGTGTTACCAAAAGACAATTAGATATCATTATGGGAGAAGCATCATGGTTAACTAAAGCTTATCAGGCAAATAATGTTAAGTTGTTAACCAGAACCTTGGCCACTTGTTCACAGGCCATGTGTGTGCTTTTGCAACTAGCTTATCCAGTGACCACTTATTTGGCAGAACAATAGATTAAACTCACTACATGCCAAAATTACAACCCATAAGGAACAAATTTGTGGGGAAAAAATAACTCCACGAGGATTGTAGAAATGACATAAATTCCCGGATTCCATGCAATTAATGACACAGCAGAAAAAATTGACTAGACAAAACTGAATTCGGGCTACAATCCTATCAGTTCAAAAGAAAGAAGAAAACTATACCTCGGATCTAAGCCCGTGGTCACCGGCAGTATCATGGACAATCCACTGATAATTCCCAGTAAAAGCAGCACGACCAATGGTACTGGAAAAACAGAATGTAGCAGCCATCCATAAGAAGAAAAAAATACAAGCTAGAACCAAGAACAATGTACTAGCTAGTAACGAAGAAATCGTGTTCCCGGTTCTTGCTTACCCTTCTCCGACAACATGAACTTGTGATGCCATAACCTTCCTAACAAGGGTGCACACAGCGCCACCTGTTTCGCACCCAAGCTCTGAAGCCTCAGATCCTTCTGGACAAGATGCGTGGCCACAACAGCCATCCTCCCACACTAGATGGCTGCAAATCACCAAGGCAAAGCAATGCACACAAATCTCAGACAAGAGCCGAATTCCAAAGGCAGTAAGCTCGTTAATGAGCTTAATTCACAATGCATATAGTAAAATTAGCATATCCCTCGAATCTTGTCCCCTTTTCTCTCTTCTCCATTTGCTCCAAAAAGCTTACACCGAATTGGACAACATGACGCACATTCACGCTCTTTTAAGCCTCAGGAGCTAACACGCATTTACACAGACAAGGAACTAGCTTTTTCGCTTCATGTTCTTTGTAGTAAAGGCACTACTAAATTTGCAAGAACCAGTGAACGCCCAAACGAGCGCACGCGCGTTCTTTTTCCAGGCACCCCATCTTTCCCACAGCGAAAGGAGCCCCTTATTAGTAATCGCTGAGGAATATACCCATCCTACGAATCTTCCCGGCGCACGCTACTCGTACGAGGCAAATCCAGCCGAAATGGAATGTTCAAGAAAGCTCCAAACCAGCCAAATAAACAAAAGCAGACACTGAAGACTGCGCGAGAAAAGGTAGAACTTCATTTGAGATTTGATTTTTGCAAGATCGAGCGGGAGGGGAAGCATGACAAAAAAGAAGAAGAAAATGCACAGGAGAAGGATGGAAGCTAGGCTTACACGGGGTCAGCGGCGCCGATGGCCTTCCAGAAGACGGCGTAAGACCAGCCGACCTCTTCGCACAGCCGCCGCAGCGCCTCCCCCACCGCCATCTCCGCCACCCCACAGCCCAAGGGGAAACCTAACGAACAAACCCTAGCTCCTCCGACGGGGGGGACCAAAGACGAACAAGTACGCCGCCGCCGCCGCCTCTCTAGGCGCCTATGCAGCTGGCGAGCGCGGCCTGCTTGGCGCGGACCCCGCCGTCCCTCCCTCAGTCGCCGCCGGAACCCCAACACTCGCTCGCCTCGTCGCCGGCGAGCGGCAGCCAGCCATCAGGGGGGCCCACCACCACTCGGTGAGGGGGCGCTGGTCCCAGCCGTCAGTGGGGGACCGCTGTGGGCCGCGGTGCTGCGCCAGAGACGGTCCGACAGGTGGGCGGCGTGGCGCGCCGGAGCCGCAACGGCGGCGGCCGAGCAATGCGCCGCAGGATTTCGCGTCCTCGTCAATCTTCTCCGCTTTCGCTTTGGCTTCCTCGGGTTCTCACTCTGGTCTCTGCTCTGGGAGTCTTGCTTGCCCTTCCGGCCTCTATGCTATGGTGTTGTGTGAGTGTGAAATGTTTTTTTTCTGGCTTTTCTTCTTTGTTGCTTTCTTTGGTTGCCCCTCCTTTTCCTTTGGCCCTCGCGGCTCCCGAGGCAGGCATCATTCCCTCCACCAGGGGCAGGATGGGCATTTCATGTGCCCCATCAAACTGTCAGAGGGCGCAATTACCTATCAAAACCGTAGGGCAACTAGAGTCGTCTAGGAAGGGTGCAAAGATCGAACATTATGACGAAATGGAGCCCGAGCTCCACGAAGGCCAATTTTTAAAATAGAAAATTGGCATTTGTAAGTTCTAAACAATTCAGACAAAACTCGAGGTTTAGATAATGTCGTACTCATGTCTAAATCTCAATACAACATTCAATTTATGCTACAAACAATGATAAATTAAATAAGATTTTAAGTGTTTTAAAATGTGTATCATTCTCCGATGCAGATCCACCCACTTGTCATTTTTTAGCCTAAAATAGAAAAAATTGAGGTTTTTTGAACGCTAATGAAGTTTAATATTACCTACATCCAAGTTCTTTTCTGATTTTTTAGAAACTTCCAAATGTAGCTTTCGAAATTGTCAAAAAATAGTTCCCTAAAAATGTTAGAATTGTTAAGTAATTCCTTGTATGTAAAAAATATGTATGAATAATGAGTTAAATATACAGTTGTTGATTTTAGGTCTTAGTTAACATGCATTTTGAGTTTAGTCAAATTAAAACTTTATAAAGGTTGACCAGGTATATAGGAAAATATCAACATCTATAAAATTAAATCCATATTATTAGAATAATCACGCTTCATATTTTCATATTATATGCATTTGGTGTTATAAGTTGTTGATTTTTTTTCTTTTATACTTGGTCAAAATCAAAATTTGACTAAATAGAGAACGCATGGTCATTGTAAACCGAGGGAAGTACAAGCCAATTAATTTTTTTTATGGGACAATACAAACCAATTAAGAGGTGAACCTGGTGAAAGAAAATTGTTGAATTTTGCACTTATAATCACTCGATTTCTAAGTATGTATTTTTTCTTATAATTATTTTCTATTTTTAACAAATGGTTCAAATTTATCGCATTTGCAACATGGTTCTATGATTACTCAAAAACGACCCAGTGAATAGGGACATCAATACCATAATTTGAGAGAAAATAATCCTTGTAAAAAAAGGTGCAAGCTAGACAAAAACGAAACATTGTGATCAGTTTAAGGTGATATTAAGTTTCAGCACCCTATCTTGGGATTGATTAATTTGTTGAAAGTAATTTCTAGTGACCAACAACAAGATTCAAAGCTTGAGCACATAGGGCTTTAAGATCCACAAAAGGTACATATGGTGAAAGCATATGTTTTGTGATGAATCTGTATTGGTTTTCATTTGACAGATGGTCAAACCAAAACGATGTTTTTATCGAAGGTAATACATATTTATTATTTACTATGGGAGAATGTAGTCAATTAAACCTAGGAAAATACAAGCAACTTTGGATGCTTTTCTTAATGCAAATGTTGTACTTGGGTGTACATGAGATTTTCTGTTAAGGCTAAATTTTTTGTGTGATAGCCTCTATTTCTCGCATACCATCATCTAGTGCATCACTTACGAGACACATGTGTTTGCCCCATCATTCGGATGATTTGTTGGTGACAAACGAACTGTTAGGCTCAACCAAACATGTTCATAACAATATATGGTTTGCATTGTAATTAGTATAAAAACTACGTTACACGTACCCATGATCGCCACTTGCTCGCCAACCAAATAGTGGGCTCAATTGAACTGTAAGAAGAATTGTTAATGTGTACGTACCTCACATATAAAACTGAAAGCACCATCCTGTGCCAGAAGCTTCAAGCAATGCATGGTTAACTAGAATATCTTCCGTATAAAAATAAAGATAGCATTATATATCCTCTTATCTTTCTACTTGAAAAAAAACTAATGAGTTTGAGAAGCTTTCGTCAGATTGTACCATGTAACACACTTTTTAATTGAAAAGCTTCACATAACATAACCACTCATCAGAATCCTATGCAAGAAGACAAACCGGATAACTTAAATATATCCATCAAATGATCTGTCATGTACAAAAACAACACCACTTTTGTACCCTAAAATTGTATCTTAGTAACAAAGACGGCCATGCCCTCGAGGTTACTGAACAATTACAGTTGTGCCAACATGGGCCGTTCAAAAGGTGGGCATGGAGTGCAATTATGTGGTCGTTTATGCTTTTGAGGGAGTGGTGGGGTAATTTAAAATTAACAGGCACATAACATTATTATTTTTACATTGAGGACACAAATGGCAGAGGCCAAGACAATCAGGTCGCAGAGCCTGTCTCAGCTAGCTCGCGAGTTTTTTTTCTCCATAAAAGTTGTTTTTAGATGCAATGTGTCTTGATATGATTTAAATTTTTTGTTAACATGGCACTGTGGACTGCTTTGTCTTTCGTGATTGGATGTGCATGATCCGGAAGATGAACAACCACTGGAAGGTGGGCCTAGTAAATATTATGTGCATTGCCACCCCACCTGTCAGTTGGTGTGGCTGCATCAGATTTGCTTAGTTGCTTTTGGGCTCCGTGAGATCTTGGTTGTTTGATCTTGGCTTTATTTTCTGAAAAGGAGGTGGATTCACAGATCTTGCAGTTCCATGTTCGTTCCCAGCAATCACAGAGCTCTACCAATTACGAACTGACTTACGGTGTCTTCAGTGCAAGAATAGTTTTGCTAATCCAAAATCTGCATGACCGATTTGGCCTTCACTCACGGGATAGTGAAGTTCCCGGTAAAATGAACTAAACTTTCTCACAAACTCATTACATAACTAATCAGTACCTCTCATAACTTTTTTTTACAGAACCACATCCTTTCATCACCCTAATCTTTTTACCGGCGCATCATATTTTACACAGATCTGGTGAGTGCAGAGGACCGTGAAAAAACAAAAAGAGGAAGAAGAAGGAGCTTTAGCATATAGAGACAGGCTATTGTGCTTTAGCTCTTGACCGGACCGGCACGTGAGAACTTCTGTTTACTCGACCTTCGATCCAAGTTTGTTGCTACTCCATTTTCGGTGTTCAGAGAGCCAAAAGCAACAAGACAGAACCCAATCAACTAATTCTATATTACCAGAACCAGAACGGTAATACAGACCAGTTTCTCCAGCTCAAGAAACCAATCAATTCTTCTTTGCGGTGTGGAACAGGCAAAGATCACACATCGTTGTCATGAAAACGATATATTCTTCCAGTTTAATTGTACTTCTTTACGATAGTACAAGCAATTCTTTTTTCTCTGCAGTTTTTATAATGGGAACACCTGTTCCATTCTTGAACGTGTGGCATTCCTTTATTTAATTAGAGATGACCTAACACTGGACAGGCGAAATGCTAATCCAGGATTATGCTGACTCATTAGTGGAGGCTTGCGAACTAATCCTACTCCTCTTCTTTGATGTGGACCTGTTGCTTCTAGAATTGCTCCACTAGATCGGCAAAAAACCACATCTAAAAGGAGATGAGCCAAGAACAGAGACGCATGTAGAGTTCTTTTTTATTCTCTGAAAGGAACATTTGTATTAGAATTTACTCACATCATGTGCAATAAGCCATGACTGCTTTGGCTCTTATGAAAAGCCAAATTAGATGGTCACTTCATCCTCGTAGTGACGTTTTACGTCACTAGCAGCTCAACTTGCTGATGGCTATGTCTATGAAGTTTAAGATGCGTTCATGGGACAAATGAAGAAAACAAAAGTCCTAAAAAGAATGAAATCATCAATTAAGAAAAGAATGATACTGAACCTTTTCTCTTACCCCATCGGCCCATCTAGTTATCAGAAGTTATAGCTTTGTACAGGGAATCAGGGATACACAAACCTTGATCGATTTTGCTATCCTAAAGTAGACTAGTGTACCATGAAAGCATTCCAAGACATACATATGACTTTGAAGTATTCAGTTTGGACAGTTAAAATTATATGTATGAATGTATCATCACAATTCTCCATGCTTAGCTAGTCTCCCTAGACCTGTGTCATCAGTATAGTTTTTGTAACTAATACTACTACATAGTTTATAAGAACGGGGCTATAAATCTGTTGCCATCTATTGTTAAGCCGTCCCAGAAGAACATCTTAATGGAGAGAATGTGGACACAAGTTGGTTGCTGCCCTGCTCAAGAGGGAACTGGATTTAGGAGGGTGGAGATGGAGAGAATAGCACGGGTACCAACCCACTAGACAAGAGGACACAATCTGTATGAGAATCTTGACCTTGGCACCTTTGCAAATAACACCACCAGCACTGCCGCTGCACACCCTAGGCGACAGGGCAATAGTTTCTTTGATTTGAAGCCTTATTTGCCTTGTTTCCCCTTGCTTTGGCCCCCACACTAAAACCTTTTCTTATGACAAATATCTCATTGTTTTGACCTCAGATAAAAAATCTCTGGGAGATATGGCACTAGTCTCATCCCTGCTAGGTGTAGCAATGCATCGTTTTGTTTTGCACCGGCACTAGCAAGCAAAAGAGACATGGCACAACACTCAGCAATGTGTTCGGGCCTGTTACGCTCCCGCCGCGCCCCATAACTCCGCGTCGCCTGCGGCAGAACCTATAGGACACGTACCGTGTTGGCTACAAACCAACGCGTACCCCTCTACGCTCATGGGCCTGGCCCAGTCACGCGCGCACTGCGCAGTTTTTTTTTCTGTTTTCATTTTTATTATTTTCTGTTTTCTTTTTCGTTTTTTTTCTTTATCTGTTTTTTTTATTTTTTCTTAGTTGTTTTTCTTTTTATTTTTTTTCAAAATGGTTTCAAATATAAAAATGTTCCAAATTTTAAAATGGTTCCAAATCAAAAAACGGTTGCATTTTTAAAATGGTTACGAATTTTAAAATGGATCCAAAATATAAATGGTTCCAAAATTAAAAATGGTTTGAAATTTAAAATTGGTTCCAAGTTTTAAAATGGTTCAAAAATTAAAATGGTTCCAAATTTTAAAAAGGTTCCAAAATAGAAATGGTTCCATTTTGAAAATGGTTCAGAATTAAAAAATGATTTCAAAATAAAATATGGTTCCACTTTAAAAACGGTTCCAGATTTTAAAATGGTTCCAAAATAAAAAAAAATGGTTCCACTTTAAAAAGGGTTCCAAATTTTAAAATGGTTCCAAATTTAAAAATGGTTACAAAATTAAAATTGGTTCCAAATCTAAAAATGGTTCAAAATTTAAAATTGTTTCAAAATTTAAAAATGGATCCAAATTTTAAAACGATTCGAAATTTAAAATTGGTTCCAAAAGGTTCAAAAATAATAAAAACGAAAACAGAAAAAAAACTGCGTAGTGCGCGCGTGACTGGGCCAGGCCCATTAGCGTCAACGGAAGCTGGGGGTACGCGCTGGCTAACAACCAACAGGTACCGCGCCCTATAGGCGCTCCCATCGCCTGCACAATTCGCTCGCGAGTGTTACTGGGCCGGCCCATTAGCACATCTCAACCGCTAAAAAAAGATAATATGTCTCGCTCCGGCGCGAATCAAACCAGGCACCTCGTGTGCGCGTACGAGGAACCTAGCCAGCAGGCTACAATCGTGTTTACGTTAATATAAGGTTATGCTACTTCCTATTCGTTTCCAGTTTTCGGGTTTCTTTTTTTGTTTTCCGTTTTATTCTTTCTTTTTTCTTTTTTCTATTTTCGTTTTCCTTTTTTTTCTATTTCCCGTTTCCCTTTTTGTTTTTATATGTTTTATTTTCTGCTTTCTTGTTTGGTTTTATTTTTTGTTTTCCGTTTATTGTTTCACTTTTTCCTTCATATGTTTTAATTTTCGATTTTTTGAAAATGGTTCATATTTTGAAAAATAAAAAAAATGTTAAAAATGGTTCTGACTTTTAGAAAATGGTTCTGAACCGAAAAAACGGTTCCTTTTTAAGAATAAGGTTTCGAACCGAAAAAATGGTTCTGAATTTCAAAAATGGATTTGTCGTGTCACGAAGGACGGACACCGGGGATGACGGGCACCCCCTTTGTAGATTCGGTAGGGGCGCGAAGGAGGCTGGAAGACGTCTCTCGGAGAAGGATCGCCGGCAAGCTCTCAATCTCTCTCGACCTCGACGTGTAGGGCAAACAAGCACAAGACACGGCGATCGACCCAGGTTCAGGCCGCCCGAAGGCTAACATCCCTACTCCTGCATGTCTGGATAGATGGAGGAATCATGGTGTGGCTACAAGGAGGTCTCCAGCGAGGTACCCGGCAGGGGTTTTGGCTAGAGGAAGAGGAAGGACAGATCCTTGCCCCGGAGGAGATCACCTTCCTTCTCTTCCCTGCCCTAGCCTAGCTCTGTGGTGCTCTATGCTTGCTTGATCTTGCGTCTTGCTTGTGTGGATGTGTTCTTCACTTGTTTTTCCCTCCATGCCTTGGTCCTCCTTTTATAGAACAAGGGGATGCCACAGAGGTCATGCGAGGAGCGTGAGGGGGTCTTGGCGGGAAGAAACCCCTCTCCATGGTGGAGGAGGAGACGTGGCCACTCCTCCTCCAAGTGTCCTTCGCCGGTTTGGTTAGATCTCCACCGTTTGGGGGAAAGCGAGGTGGGCAAAGGCTGGCACACCGCAGGCGGTGTCCCCTGCCCGCGCCTTGCTTCCCAAGTCTTCTGGGTTCTTCTACCACCTTTTGGAGCGTGGTGGAAGCCTTATCTTCAGCTCGTACGGACGTCCAAATGACCTGGAAAAATACAGGCGTCAATATTTTGGAAGGAGGAAGACTTGGGAGCGAAGGAAGCAAGCAAACGAAGGCCAGAAGCCCAAAAGAGGGGGGCCCACATATACATCTTTTCCAAAGTGTCCACCTTTTATATTCAGATTTTCATCTACACTCTATGACCAATGTAGGATGCTCTTACTTATCATTATGCATACATGTGGTCCATATTACTATCTTCTATGTTACACTTTGTGAACTATCATTGAACATCCTTGCATTGAATACTTGATACCACTTCATAAACTATCTTGCATATTGCTACTCCTTTGAAGAATGAATCATTTGACTCTATGTAGCAGCAGCAATCATCTTTGATATCCATTGTTAGTGTTATATTGCAAAGTCCATGTTAGTTTTATCACCTTCATACTCGAGGACGAGTATTGGTTAAGCTTGGGGATGTTGATGCATGTAAAATGCATACATGAACTTTGCACTATATCACTTATATTCCAATCATATTTGTATCATATAAGGGTTATACCACTGTTATATAATGATTTTAGGCAATAAAATATTTATTTCCTATTTTTATGGAATTAACCCTGCACAGGCAGAAAACCCTATTTCTTTCATTTTAAGTTTCAGGGACCCAAACGACGTCCAAATGACCTGGAAAATTACGAGCGTCAATATTTTGGAAGGAAGAAGACTTGGGGTCGAAGGAAGCAAGCAAACGGAGGCCGGAGGCCCAAAAGAGGGTGGCCCACGCGGCCACTGTACCTGGCCGCGTGGGGCCCACCATCTTGGGCCTCGACGCTCCACTGTCGTCGTTCTTTTCTCCACCGACATCGTCTTGACCTAAAAACGTCTATAAAAGAAGTCCCACGTCGTTCTCTGGAACAAGAGCCGCCGAAACACAGAAACACCGAAAGAGAGATCTGGAGCTGCAGATTGGAGGGGGAAAACTCCGGCGGGGCGCTGCCGGGGTGGTCTCCACCTTCTCCAACGACTTCTCCACCGTCTCCGTGATGAACGGGGAGTAGTCCACCCTCTGGACTATGGGTTTGTGGTGGTAACTTATGTATCTCTCCTCTCTTTGAGCTTCACTAATTAGTACCGTATGAGCTGCTGAACATGATTACGGTCATCTATGTAATTCTTATGGTGGATATTGTGGTATGAGATGATTTGTTATGCATTTACTGTTGTGTTGGAACTTTTATGACTTGTCATACTTTGATAGGATATTGTTCTTTAAGAAGTATGATGTATGTGGGTACGGGATGGCCGATGTGACATGGCATAGGTATTGAGTGACACAGTACCGCCCAACATCCTTTATCTGGGGGTAAAAAGGAAGAGTATGATGTGGGAGTGACATCAACCACGCTAGCCTTACGAGGGTGACCTAGCAACACAAATGAGTATTTCTTCCAACTATGTGTTTTAGGACATATAGCCGTCATAAAAGCTACCATTAAAACATGACAATTGTGTGTACTTTATCTATAACATGATGATCACCGTAGATGAGAGAGAGAGAGATTAAGTGAACCCATGAACCCATGTCCATTGTTCCTATAAGAGAAAACCTTTGTCTTGTCCTCTTGCATTAAAGAGGATTGGGACACTTTTACATTCTTGTTTTGTTACATTAAACTTCCATCATCAAATCAACCACCTTGTTCTTTAAACTTGTTTAGTGCATAATCAACTAAAACTTGTGACACTTTAGTTGTAGGGAATAGATAACTTTTCCTTCTTGCTCCTGCGGATCGATACCTTACTTCCACATTGAGAGGTGCTACAGTGATCCCCTGCTCTTGGGGGTAATCAAGTACTTTTCTGGCGCCGTTGCCGGGGAGCGTAGCGCTTAAGTTTCTATTCTTGTGTGCACTAGACTTTATATCTTGCAATCATCTAAGCTTGGGGAGGTTCCTTTAAACTTGTTTGGTTGTGAGTTTCTCATTAGTTTTATATATATCAAAAACCCATAAAAATTAGAAAATGGAAAACAACAAAAAATTAGAGAGCTTTATGAAATTTATCTTGAGTTAGGACATGATGTGTTTGAGCAGAAAATTAAAAAATCTATGGAAAATTATTTGCATGATGGTAGCAATGTTATTACTATAAATTCTTTGCACACTATTGCTAATGCTATGGAAAAACCTAAGCTTGGGGAAGCTAGTTTTATGAAAAGATCTTTTTGTTTCCCAGCTTTGAAGGAGAAAATTGCTTTGATAATACTTTGTCTCCTATATGTGATAATTCTAATGATGCTTGTGATATTCTAAATCCACCTACTGAAAGTATTCCTTTTGAAATACCTATGGAAATTGTTGAAATGGTTATGGATGAACGTTATGCAGGGGATGGAACAATCCGTCCAAGTGATCACTTGCTGAAACTTAAAGAACTTTGTGAGTTGTTTAGGTTGTAGGTTTATCAAGAGAAAATGCCATGAAGAAATTGTTTCCATTGTCACTTAAGGACAAAGCAAAGGAGTGGTATGAGCTACTGGATGATCCTCGTCATTTGGAGTGGAAGGAGCTTGAATCTCTCTTTTACTCTAAATTTTATCCTCCTTATGAAGTGTATTTAGATAGGAGTTACATTTTTAATTTTTGTCCTCGTGATGGAGAAAGCATTGCTCAAGCTTGGGGAAGGCTGAAAACATTATTACTCAAATGTCCTAACCATGAGCTTCCTAAGAAAATAATTGTTACTAATTTTTATGCAAGGCTTTCAGGTCATTACAAGGATCATCTAGATGCATGTTCAGGAGGTTCTTTCACAAGTAAGAAGGTTGAAGCTAATTGGGATCTTCTTGAAACAATTCAACGCAATACTGAAGATTGGGATAACGACAAAGGTAAAGAATCAGGTATAAACTATGAGTATGCTTGCATTAAGTCTTTCGCTGAAACTGCTAGTTTTCATGAGCTTAGTGCTAAATTTGGTCTTGATTCTCAAATTATGGTGAATTGTTGTAAACCTTTGCCTCTCATATTAATGTTCCTAAAGAAAATTGGGACAAGTATCACGAACCTTTTAAAGACACTTGCATGGAAAATAAAATTGTTATTAATGATTGCAATAAACATGCTCAAACTTCTGAAAATACTATTTCTTATAAGCATGTAATTTTTGTGGAGCACTTAGACCTTGTGAAAAGAATCAAATCGAAGAAGAATATTGTATCCATCATAGGAATGAAAAAACTAGAATGTGGAGCAAGGCTCTATATGATCTTGGTGAAAAAGTTTGTGCCATATATCCTTTTGTTTGTGAACTTTGCTATAAAGAGGGGCATTTCAAATTCCAATGCTCACCTCTAATAAGGATATTGCGGGAGACTTTTGTGATAACATGATCACTCCTAATCAACATGATGAACTTACATTATTTTTGGGGTGTGAAGAGTTATCAAGAAAAACTTCTTCGTTAGATATGAGTGCTTTTGATATGAATAGCGTGTTACATGGATGTTATCTCTATTGTGTTAATAATTGCCATGCCAACACTTACATACAAAATATTATAAAAGATGGAACTACCTTACCAAAATATGAGAGGACTAATGTTTGTTTTACTCTTATTAATGAAAAAGAGGAAACGGTATCTCCCCTAAGCATGTTGCTCCTATTATAGTTGTTGCTGATGAGTCTGAATTCGATGATGATCCTATGCCTGTTACTTATAGTAGTGATCATGATTGGGAAAAGCATAGTACTTTTGATATTGAAAATATCTTTGGTACTAATTCTGAAAATGATCATGCTAATAATTACAATCATCCTCATGAAACTTGTCATAGTTATGGGGGATTACCCAAAACCATCCCTTTAATATACAACTTGTCTATCATGTTCGAGTTCTTTACGATGATCCTATCCATTGCTATTAATAAGAAGAACTTTGTTTTGTGGAAAATATTGATACTTTATGCATATGGATCATGGTAAGAATGTTTCATGTGATGGTTATATTGTGATTTTATTAATGATTCTACTGAAAGTTTTTATGAGAGAGGGAGACATGACTTCACATACCACGATAATATTAAGTCTCCTCTCTTTTTGTTGAAGATTTTGAAGTTGCACTTGCTTTGCCTTCCTATGCTAGTCACTTTGTGCTTCATTGATTTATTTTCTTACAAGATCCCAATGCATAGGAAGTGGGTTAGACTTAAATGTGTTTCATATTTTTCTCTTGATGCTCTCTTTTCGATGTAAGCATCATTAAAACTATCAAAGCCTAGCTATATGGCTATAAAGAAAGCGCTTTGCGGGAGGCAACCCGGTTATTTTTATGTGTGATTTTCTTTGTGTCCTCTTGCTAACAAGAGAGTTTGTTTTTATTTTAGTTTCTGGAATTTTGAATAAAGTGCCAAGTTTTACCCATATTGGTTTGAGAAAGTTGCTTATAGCGTTCGGAGATTTTATTCCTGCACGAATCTGTGCACGGTATGATTTTTACTTCTTATTCTGTAACTCCGAATGAGCTCATATTTGAACTGTAGTTGCAACTTTTCATTCTCTGTATGCATGAATTTTGCGGAATTTTTGGCAAAGTTTGGTAGGGTAGAAAAATACGTTTTGCTGCTGCTGTTTTTCTGGACAGATTCTGTCCCATTTTGTTTTATGCATGTTTTGAACTTTTATCTTAAATTTTTTGATTCAAATGAGTTTATGAGTAGGCATACAACATTATATATTTTCTGGACATTCATATGATGTTTTGTTTAAGGATTATATGCAGCAAGAAACTATTTATTTATCACTACTAATGCACCCCACAGAAAAGAAAATGGAAGAAACGGTGTTTTGAAGTTTTTTCACAGGGATTGGGGAGATGCACCAAGAGCTATCCAAGATGGTGAAGACCATAAGCTTGGGATGTGAAGACAACCCCACTGGACTACACACTCTCGGTTTGCACATGTCTAACTTCTGTTTTTCGATCGAAACACTTTATCGCATAAACTTGGAGCGTCTTTTTGTTTGTTTTTGGTTTGATTGTTATTTTGTGAGACCACCACACTATCATTTATATGTGAAAGAGCTACTGGAAATATGGGTTGAAATATGTTGGATGTATTTATTGTATTGGGAAAAGGGATGTTTGAGTTGATTTTTAATGATACATATAGTTGCATGATTCATGAGCTTGTTTATGAGTAATAATTTGCAAATGCTTTATCAAGAGCTATCACTTATTCATGTTTTGATGCTGAAAGTTATTTTACTTTGTTTAACATGGATTAGTTAGTTCTATGGACACTCATGCATGCATTTAGATGGTCAACTTTCTCCCTCTTGCTAGCCCAAAAATTCCAACAAGTAAAAACTTGTTTCCAACACCTTCAACCAAAGTTATTCCAGTGAGTCCACCATATCTACCTATTGGCTTTATGCTATTCCGAGTATGTTTATCATGATATTTGTGTTATCTATACCTCTGAATGAAAATGTTTATGTTATTGATTGTCATGGGAAAAGTTGGTTATATAGCTCTCATGAACTTGATGCACACTTTACTTTTATTGCATAAATAAAACATGACCCATTGTGATTAAGATTATGATGCTAGTGGCTTGATAAATGTCCGAGGTTGGGAGTTAGCCCATATGTGCTGTCACATGCAAAGCTTTCAACATGCTCCTTCATCTCATTTAGTTGATATCATGTACTTTTGTTTATGGATGCCTATCATGGTGAAATAAGGGGAAATGAAGTAGTTTAAATGAGTTTGTATAAATGGTTAGAGAGACGCCTGGGCCGCTAATCTAAGCCATGCATCCTTCATGGTGGAAATTTACTTACATGCTATGGTGAACCGTCTGTGATGCACCTTATAATAAAAAGCTATTCCAATGGTAAATAAAAAGGGTGTTGAGGTTGTTCATCTTGTTTGTTTGTCTTGTCATTTTGATATGGGCTTGTTCCATATCCTGGGATAAGAGGTACCCCAGTTGACGCTCTTGATGATACTATTATTACTTACAATGATATAGAACTTGAACTTGATTTGTTTCCCAAGTTGAGTAACTCATGGTGTAGGTACTTGTATTTAAGGGGCACGAGACACCTAACATTTACTTTGTCAAGCACACTACTCATATTTGCTTTCACATTAAACTTTAATCATTCAAGATGCTATGACAGGGGTAATGAGAGCTTGACACCAAGGATTCCACATTGCAATCATTAACTTAAGTAGAAGAGTTTGGAGGTAAGATGAAACTTATGCATTCTTTACCTCTACTCACATATACATCTTTTCCAAAGTGTCCACCTTTTATATTCAGATTTTCATCTACACTCTATGACCAATGTAGGATGTTCTTACTTATCATTATGCATACATGTGGTCCATATTACTATCTTCTATGTTACACTTTGTGAACTATCATTGACCATCCTGGCATTGAATACTTGATACCACTTCATAAACTATCTTGCATATTGCTACTCCTTTGAAGAACGAATCATTTGACTCTATGTAGCAGCAGCAATCATCTTTGATATCCATTGTTAGTGTTATATTGCAAAGTCCATGTTAGTTTTATCACCTTCATACTCGAGGACGAGTATTGGTTAAGCTTGGGGATGTTGATGCATGTAAAATGCATACATGAACTTTGCACTATATCACTTATATTCCAATCATATTTGCATCATATAAGGGTTATACCACTGTTATATAATGATTTTAGGCAATAAAATATTTATTTCTTATTTTTATGGAATTAACCCTGCGCAGGCAGAAAACCCTATTTCTTTCATTTTAAGTTTCAGGGACCCAAACGACGTCCAAATGACCTGGAAAAAGACTTGGGGCGAAGGAAGCAAGCAAACGGAGGCCGGACGTCCAAAAGAGGGTGGCCCACGCGGCCACTGTACCTGGCCGCGTGGGGCCCACCATCTTGGGCCTCGACGCTCCGCTGCCGTTGATCTTTTCTCCACCGACATCATCTTGACCTAAAAACGCCTATAAAAGAAGTCCCACGTCGTTCTCTGGAACAAGGTTCATTAAACTTGTTTAGTGCATAATGAACTAAAACTTATGACACTTTAGTTGTAGAGGATTGGGACACTTTTACATTCTTGCTTGGTTACATTAAACTTCCATCCATCAAATCAATCACCTTGTTCTTTAAACTTGTTTAGTGCATGATCAACTAAAACTTGTGACACTTTAGTTGTAGGGAATAAATAACTTTTCCTTCTTGCTCCTGCGGATCGATACCTTACTTCCACATTGAGAGGTGCTATAGTGATCCCCTGCTCTTGGGGGTTATCAAGTACTTTTCTGGCGCCGTTGTCGGGGAGCGTAGCGCTTAAGTTTCTATTCTTGTGTGCACTAGACTAATCTTGGGGAGGTTTCTTTAACTTGTTTTATATCTTGCAACCATCTAAACTTGGGGAGGTTCCTTTAAACTTGTCTGGTTGTAAGTTCCTCATTACTTTTGCTATGGGTTTTTTGGATGATTATACACCTGAGGAACTTGAAATATGTACACTTGAGGAACTTGAAATATTAAAAGAAGTTGATTATTTCTTTTCTCGAGTAGATGCTTATGTTATTAAACATAAAAAAATAACTCTTGCTGCCATGGAAAGAACTAATATTTTTCAGGAAGAGGATGGTGAAAACATAAGCTTGGAAGAGGAAGAATGTGAAGAAGAGGATAAAAACCTAAGCTTGGGGATGCCCATGCAATCTCAAGAAGATGCTAAAAAAGATGAACAACTGGAGAATGAAGAGTTGGATCCCCCAACTTCACCATCAACATGTGATAGTAACACTCAAACTCAAAAACCTTTTGTTGGTAAACTTATTGATAATAATGAGGAGTGTTGCTTAAATATGTTATATGATAATGCTTTAGATGATGGTCCTATGCTTATTGATAATCCTCCATGTTTAGAACTTGTTACTACTTTATGTGAGGATAAAAATGATATACTTGCTGTTTGTGAAAATACTCTTACTAATAAGAGTCCTACTTTGTTCTTGAATTCTCCTAATAACACCATAGAGGAGAAATTTGCTTATGTTGAGAAATAATTATGTGGTTTGCAATTATCTTTAGTTCCAAATCTTTGTTGCAACCATGATATTAAACTTGATATTGATCTTAATAACTATTTTGAAAGAGGGAAGCATGCTAATGAATTCCAAAATAAATTTAATGATCCTCTTTATATGCCTAAATTATCTCAATTGGAAGATCCTATTGGTTATATGGTTGAATACACTTCTATTACTTGCAACTATTATGAGAGAGGAGGTTATGAGAACCCTCTTTATGCTACTAATAATTATGGGCTGCAAGTAACTTTTGTTAATATGCATTGGAAAACTTCATTCATATACAAAATGTCAATGCATAGAAAGAAGGTTAGACTTCGTTGTTATTACTTTTGTGTTTTGTTTCTCTCTCTACCAGGTTTCAACTTGACTATTATTTTCATTGGCTTGAGAGCACCATGGGAGCCTGGTATTATGCATGAAACACTTCCCAAGGAAGAAGGGCATATCAAAGTTCAAGCTCCCTCATGAGCTTCATCTTCAATAAACGACAAGTAAGAAGTCTAGCTATATGGCTATAAAGAAAGCGCTTTGCGGGAGACAACCCGGTTATTTTTTATGTGTGATTTTCTTTGTGTCCTCTTTCTATAACAAGAGAGTTTGTTTTTAGTTTAGTTTCTAGAATTTTGAATAAAGTGCCAACTTTTACCTTTTTGGTTTGAGAAAGTTGCTTATAGTGTTCGGAGATTTTATTCCTGCACGAATCTATGCACGGTATGATTTTTAATTCTTATTGTGTAACTCCGAATGATCTCATATTTGAACTGTAGTTGCAACCTTTCATCATCTGTATGCATGAATTTTTGCAGAATTTTTCGGCAAAGTTTGGTAGGGTAGAAAAATACGTTTTGCTGCTGCTGTTTTTCTGGACAGATTCTGTCCCATTTTTTTTATGCATGTTTTGAACTTTTATCTTGAATCTTTTTGATTCAAATGAGTTTATAAGTAGGCATACAACATAATATACTTTCTGTACATTAATATGATGTTTTGTTTAAGGATTATATGCAGCAATAAACCTATTTGTTTATCACTACTAATGCACCCCACAGAAAAGAAAATGGGAGAAACGGTGTTTTGAAGTTTTTTCACAGGGATTGGAGGAGATGCACCAAGAGTTATCCAAGGATGGTGAAGAACATAAGCTTGGGGATGTGAAGACAACCCCACTGGACCTACATACTCTCGGTTTGCACACGTCTAACTTCTGTTTTTCGATCGAAACACTTTATCGCATAAACTTGGAGCGTCATTTTGTTTGTTTTGTTTTGATTTTTGTTATTGTGAGACCACCACATTATCATTTATATATGAAAGAGCTACTGGAAATATGGGTTGAAATATGTTGGATGCTATTATAAGATTGGGAAAAGGGTGTTTGATTTGATTTTAAAGATACATATAGTTGCATGATTCATGAGCTTGTTTATGAGTAATAATTTGCAAATGCTTTATCAAGAGCTATCTCTTATTCATGTTTTGATGCTGAATATTATTTTAATTTGTTTAATATGGATTAGTTAGTTCTATGGACACTCATGCATGCATTTAGATGGTCAACTTTCTCCCTCTTGCTAGCCCAAACATTCCAACAAGCAAAAACTTGTTTCCAACACCTTCAACCAAAGTTATTCCAGTGAGTCCACCATATCTACCTAATGGTTTTATGCTATTCCGAGTATGTATATCATGATATTTGTGTTATCTATACCTCTGAATGAAAATGTTTATGTTATTTATTGTTATGGAAAAGTTGGTTATATAGCTCTCACGAACTTGATGCACAACTTTATTTTTATTGCATAAATAAAACATGACCCATTGTGATTAATAATATGATGCTAGTGGCTTGATAAATGTCCGAGGTTGGGAGTTAGCCCATATGTGCTGTCACATGCAAAGCTTTCAACATGCTCCTTCATCATTTAGTTGATATCATGTACTTTTGTCTATGGATGCCTATCATGGTGAAATAAGGGGGAAATGAAGTAGTTTAAATGAGTTTGTATAAATGGTTAGAGAGACGCCTGGGCCGCTAATCTAAGCCATGCATCATCCATGGTGGAAATTTACTTACATGCTACGGTGAACCGTCTGTGAAGCACCTTATAATAAAAAGCTATTCCAATGGTAAATAAAAAGGGTGTTGAGGTTGTTCATCTTGTTTGTTTATCTTGTCATTTTGATATGGGCTTGTTCCATATCCTGGGACAAGAGGTACCCCAGTTGACGCTCTTGATGATACTATTATTACTTACAATGATAGAACTTGAACTTGCTTTGTTTCCTAAGTTGAGTAATCATGGTGTAGGTACTTGTATTCAAGGGGCATGAGACACCTAACCTTTACTTTATCAAGCACACTACTCATATTTGCTTTCACATTAAACTTTAACCATTCAAGATGCTATGATAGGGGTAATGAGAGCTTGACACCAAGAATTCCACATTGCAATCATTAACTTAAGTAGAAGAGTTTGGAAGTTAGATGAAACTTATGCATGCTTTACCTCTACTCACATATACATCTTTCCAAAGTGTCCACCTTTTATATTCAGATTTTCATCTACACTCTATGACCAATGTAGGATGTTCTTACTTATCATTATGCATACATGTGGTCCATATTACTATCTTCTATGTTACACTTTGTGAACTATCATTGAACATCCTTGCTTGAATACTTGATATCACTTCATAAACTATTTTGCATATTGCTACTCCTTTGAAGAATGAATCATTTGACTCTATGTAGCAGTAGCAATCATCTTTGATATTCATTGTTAGTGCTATATTGCAAAGCACATGTTAGTTTTATCACCTTCATACTCGAGGACGAGTATTGGTTAAGCTTGGGGATGTTGATGCATGTAAAATGCATACATGAACTTTGCACTATATCACTAAAATTCCAATCATATTTGCATCATATAAGGGTATGTACCACTGTTATTTAATGATTTTAGGAAATAAAATAATTGTTTCCTATTTTTATAGAATTAACCCTGCGCGGGCAGAAAACCCTATTTCTTTCCTTTTATGTTTCAGGGACCTAAACGACGTCATAAAAATCAGGAAAAATACAGGCGTCATTATTTTGGAAGGAGGAAGACGTAGGAGCGAAGGAATCAAGCAAACGGAGGCCGGAGGGCCAAAAGGGGGTGGCCCATGCGGCCACTGTACCTGGCCGCGTGGGGCCCACCATCTTGGGCCTCGGGGCTCCGCAGCCGTCGATCTTTGCTCCACCGCCTTCGTCTTGACCTAAAAACGCCTATAAAAGAAGTCCCACGGCGTTCTCGAAAAGAAGCGCCGCCATATCACAGAAACACGAAAACGAAGATCTGGAGCTGCAGATTGGAGGGGGAAAACTCCGACGGGGCGCTGCCGGATTGGTCTCCATCTTCTCCAACAACTTCTCCACCGTCTCCATGATGAAGGGGGAGTAGTCCACCCTCTGGACTATGGGTTTGTGGTGGTAACTTATGTATCTCTCCTCTCTTTGAGCTTCACTAATTAGTACCGTATGAGCTGCTGAACATGATTACGGTCATCTATGTAATTCTTATGGTGGATATTGTGGTATGAGATGATTTGTTATGCATTTACTGTTGTGTTGGAACTTTTATGACTTGTCATACTTTGATAGAATATTGTTCTTTAGAAGTATGATGTATGTGGGTGCGGGATGGCCGATGTGACACGGCATAGGTATTGAGTGACACAGTGCCGCCCAACATCCTTTATCTGGGGGCAAAAGGAAGAGTATGATGTGGAATGACAACAACCACGCTAGCCTTACGAGGGTGACCTAGCAACACAAATGAGTACTTTTTCAACTATGTGTTTTAGGATATATAGCCGTTATAAAAGCTACCATTAAAACATGACAATTGTGTGTACTTTATCTATAACATGATAATCACCGTAGATGAGAGAGAGAGGATTAAGTGAACCCATGAACCCATGTCCATTGTTCCTATAAGAGAAAACCTTTGTCTTGTCCTCTTGCATTGAAGAGGATTGGGACACTTTTACATTCTTGCTTGGTTACATTAAACTTCCATCCATCAAATCAATCACCTTGTTCTTTAAACTTGTTTAGTGCATGATCAACTAAAACTTGTGACACTTTAGTTGTAGGGAATAGATAACTTTTCCTTCTTGCTTTTGCGGATCGATACCTTACTTCCACATTGAGAGGTGCTATAGTGATCCCCTGCTCTTGGGGGTTATCAGTGTTTTGATTTTATCAAAAACACCTGTATCTTATGTGTGGACTCTATAACAAAGATAGTTTGTCTATCGAGGATAGTTGCATCATTGATGCGAGACGTCATGATAAGCAAGTTATTGGATGAGTCATTACTCAGGTGAGGTTTCAAAAGATGGTATGATAATATCAACCGGGTATTATTAATGGTACTACTAAACCGGAAAGCCTATATCCAATTCCTAATAAATCCGACTTACGTAGTCATGTTTGGCATGTGAGGAGATAAACAAGTTTATGAACTTTGGTTGGATCAAAGTTAAGGACACAGTTTCAGAAGCGCATGCAAAAGCGTGAGTGGCACCTTAGTTCCATTTGGTGTCATGTCATCATGCTAACTAGAATCATTATTGTTTCTAGTGCAAGTGGGAGACTGTTGGAGATATGCCCTAGAGACAATAATAATTAAGTTTATTATTTATCTCCATGTTTATTATTAATGTTTATATCTTTATGCTATAACTGTATTGGGTACTTGTATAGCAAATACAACGTATGCAAGAGGAAAACCTCCGATACACGTGTAGAGATATGAACGGAAAAAGAGTTCCTGGTCTTGTCTCTAAGACTAGCCTATCTTGTTGTTCGATGATCGTGTTTTCCTGATCATGGATTTTGTATAAGTCAAACAACTATAGGAGTGGATTATCGGAATGATAATAGCACTGAACCGACCCACCGTATGATCTTGCTATGAGACAAATCGTCAACGATGAAATAGCAATGATCATCTATTTAGCTATCGTTAGCTATATTCCTATGCTATGAGAATATCTTGTGACCGCTTATTCGACACTCGAGTTTTGATTTCCACCAAACGTCTTGCAGTAACATAGGACCATAAAGGTGGCTTTTGGGCTTGAACTAGAATAATGTATTGGAACAGAGATCGTTCAAGAATGGCACTTACTCCTCCAGGCGATGGAGAGATACATCCTCTAGGCCATCTCAAGTATTTATGTTCTCACCCAATCGTCTGGCCAGACACAAGCGTGATTTATCACGGGACAATATATATACGGAATGAGAAAAGAGAATGATATTGGTACGAGAATTATATGTGTTATGATCGAAGGGTTTGATCACACTAGAGCACATTGTCTCAATCTCGAGATATCATTGGTATCGTGTACGTAAGGGGATTAAGCATAATGAGTAACGCACAGGTTCTGTCGATCACTCACAGGCACAAGGGTGCCAGTACGAATGCCTAACCCACTGCTGGTTATTGTTCGGTAAGCTCCCGAACAATACTTTGTGTTTGCTGAAGCTATCGGGTCACACACTTAAGCTGTAAGTCAATCTTTGATTGAGAGAATAAAGTTGTAGTGTTTCGTGGTTATGAGATTGTGTCGGAGTAGCTCCGATGTCACTGAGACTTGTTCTGGTGAATTATAAGTTAGAGAGAATGGGGACATCTAATGTCCCGGGATGATAGAATGTTTTCTATCATCAGCGGATTTAATCCGAGTGCTTATAAAGAAGGAAATATTGTTCCGATGATTTTGTCGGCGGATACTAGGTATCCCGGTTCATATAAATATGAGTTATATGATAGGTAATTAATTCCGGGAATTTTCTGTAAAAGGAAATATTCATTTAGGAATTAATTAGACAAAACAATTAATTATTTATTTAATTAATAAAAGGAAAATATAAAATAAAAGGTATTATTTTTATGCCCAATGGCAGCCGCACCCCACATGGTATGTGGGGGGAGGGCCGAGTCCGAGTTGGGGGGGACTCCACCTCCCCGGCGGCTAGGGCGGGCCCCACGGCGGGCGACGACCAGGGCGGGCCCCACAAGGCATGAGGTGGTGGGAGGGGAGTCCCCTCCAACCCGAGTTGGAGTGGGGGAGGTCTCCTCCCCCCCCCCTTCCTTGTTTGGTAAGGCAATTTGGGAGGGAGGAGTCCTACTCCTCCTCCCAATCCGAGTTGGGGAAGGGGAGAGACTCCTCCCTCCCTTCCTTAGCCGGCCGGCCCAAAGGGGAAGGGCTTTGCCCCTTCCCCAAGTCCCTCCACCCCTTGGCCTCCTTTATAAGCAACCCCAACCCCCTAGGGTTGGAGACAATGCACAAGTTTGCCTCCGTGCAAGTTCTCTCTCTCTCTCTCGTAGATCTCATGTTTTGAGAATTAGACGTCTCTAATCTTCTCATACAGATCTAATCTAGTTGATTAGATCTACCACCTAAACTACGCCGCAAGGCTGTCTCTCTTCATCACGTGCTAGTAGCTAGGCGGTGAACGCACGGGGTGGGTTGACACGGTGTATGTGTGGATACCGTTAGAGCGGGATTCGCGCCAGCAGTTCCTCGTCGACGGAACAACTTCATCAACGTCTACATCTACGTCGACGTACGACAACAATCTCACCTCCCAGCGTGGACATGAGATTCTTCATCAGGCTTCACCGACATCTACTTCGACAAACACAAGATCTTCCGCAACGGTGTTTGTAAGTATCTTGTTCATCGCATTATGGGGTGCAGCATATCTTCATAGAATAGATCTTGGCGGCAAGGTTACAGATAATTTTTAAAGTTTTACCCGCAACCCAATAGTGGTATCAGAGTCGATCTATGCGTTGGTATGATTTGATCTAGAGCACCAGTTGGTGTGAGCATTGCATGGTTCTTGCATTAAGTTTATTTTAGTTGCTTCCCAAAAAGTTATACAACATATTCCATGGCAGTATTAGCAAGATCTTTACGAACTTCTGGCAATCCGTGGACCTTCCGGCTGCTCCTAGTATGCTTGTTGGCGCCAACGAAGTGCTTCAGTAGCTTCGGGTCTATACTTCTAGTTGTGGACGTTGTTGTTGATACGTCTCCAACGTATCCATAATTTCTGCTGTTCCATGCTTATATTATACCATTTGCTACATGTTTTATATACACTTCATATCATTTTTATGCATTTTCTGGGACTAACCTATTAACAAGATGCCACAGTGCCAGTTCCCTGTTTTCTGCTGTTTTTGGTTTCAGAAAAGTACTTCTGCGAATATTCTCGGAATTGCACGAAACAAAAGGCCACGTCCCTATTTTTCCAGCACCGTCACGGAGTCCGAAGGAGAGACGAAGGAGGGTGCCGAGGTGGCCAAACCACCTGGCGGCGCGGGGCCCCCTGCCGCGCCGCCATATGGTGTGGGCCCCTCGGGCCTCCGCCGACGCCGCCCCTTCGCCTATATATTGCCTCAGACGCGAAAACCCTAAAAACCAAGTCATATTTCCAGAAGAGTTCCGCAGCGCCGCCGCCATCGACGACAAGTTTCGGGGGACAGAAGTCTCTGTTCCGGCACGCCGCCGGGACGGGGAATTGCCCCCGGAGTCATCTCCATCGACACCACCGCCATCTTCATCGCCGCTGCTGACTCCCATGATGAGGAGGGAGTAGTTCTCCCCCGAGGCTGAGGGCTCTACCGGTAGCTATGTGGTTCATCTCTCTCTCACATGGTGTGATCTTTATGTGATCGTGTGTATTGCTAGTATCGCTGAATACATTAATAATGTTTATGCTACTCAAGTGATTTTGTCTAGTTTCTGGAGTCATTGTGACAACACGGTATCAAGGTGACAGTGTGGGTACTTGTGTGACTCTATGAATAATTTAGATATTTATCATGGCTTATTCTTGGGAACTGTGGTGTTTGTTTACTCAGACTTTGAGGAGTGCTTTTGCAGCCCTACACGTAGTACTCTTGTGTTATCAAGAAGGAGAATAATCCCGAGCAGTATTTACTTGTGTTCAGTTGTGCTAATCTAGTTGAATATGTAGATGTTACTCTTTATCTATTATGCACTCTATAGGTTACTTTAATATGAACTCCGGTACTCTCCACGGTGTAAAGGTGACAGTGTGTGCACCGTGTGTGATTCCTTTATGACGTTGTGGCGCTTGTTTACTCCGGCTTGAGGTGTGCTTTTGTAGCCCTACACAATGAATGGTGTTTGTTATCCAACAAGAGAGTGTTTAAGAGTAGCTTTTACTTATTCAGTTATGAGATCATTGTTGAGAGTGTCCACTAGTGAAAGTATGATCCCTAGGCCTTGTTTCTAAGCATTGAAACACCGTTTACAACAAGTTCTGCTACATGTTTGCTTGCTGCCATCTTTATTTCAGATTGCAGTTACTACTTATAATCATCCCTATCACTTGTATTTCACTATCTCTTCGCCGAACTAGTGCACCTATACATCTGACAAGTGTATTGGGTGTGTTGGGGACACAAGAGACTTCTTGTATCTTAATTGCAGGGTTGCTTGAGAGGATATCTTTGACCTCTACCTCCCTGAGTTCGATAAACCTTGGGTGATTCACTTAAGGGAAACTTGCTGCTGTTCTACAAACCTCTGCTCTTGGAGGCCCAACACTGTCTACAAGAATAGAAGCACACGTAGACATCAAGCTATTTTCTGGCGCCGTTGCCGGGGAGGTAAGGTAAAAGGTATTCACATCCTCTGGCTACAAAGCTATTTTCTAGTATTGTTGCTAGTGTGTGAGTGCTCGAAGTTATTTCCTTTAGATTCTGCAATTATATCTTTTTGTTTCTTGTTTTTATTTTCACTAGTTAGGCTTAATGGAAAACAACAAAAAAATTAGAGATCTTATGAACTTTATATTGAATTAGGACATGATGCTTTTGAAGAGAAAATTAAAAAACCTATGGAAAATTATTTGCATGATGGTAGCAATGTTATTACTATAAATGCTTTGAACACCATTATTGCTAATGCTATGCAAAGCTCTAAGCTTGGGGAAGCTGGTTTTGATGAATATGATATTTTTAGTCCCCCAAGTTTTGAGGAGAAAATTTTCTTTGATGATACTTTGCCTCCAATTTATGATGATTATAATGATAGTGGTATTTTGGTGCCACCTACTATGGAGGATAAAGTTTATTATGATTATACTATGCCTGCAATTTATGATGAATACAATGATGGTTGTGATAGTTTTACTCTCACTATTACTAATAAAATTGATTATGCTTATGTGGAGAGTAATGATACTTTATGCATGTGGATCATGATAAGAATGCTTTATGTGATAGCTATATTGTTGAGTTTTTCATGATGCTACTGAAAATTATTTGAGAGAGGAAATATGGTTATAGAAATTTCATGTTACTAAAACCTCTCTTTATGATGAAGTTTTGAGCTTTCTCTTGATTTGCTTTTATTTGCTGGGTACTTTAAGACCTACTGGTCCTTATGAGAGAGGGAGACATGGATTCATATATCACAATAATATTAAGTCTCTCTCTTTTGTTGAAATTTTTGAAGTTACTTGTTTTGCCTTCCTATGCTAGTCACTTTGCTTTATTGATTTTTTTCTTACAAGACTCCTTGCATAGAAGAGTGTTAGATTTAAACATGTTTTATTTGCTTTTGATGCTCTCTTTATTCAACTATACATATGAGAGCATATCAAAATCACTATGCCTAGCTAAAAGGCTTTAAAGAAAAGCGCTTATGGGAGACAACCCATCGTTTTTATTTGCTGTTATTTTTTTTTCTTTGAGTCAAGGAGTTTTGTTACTTCTGTAGCAACTCCTTTGTATCTTTATTTTATCGCATTGTTGTGCCAAGTAAAGTTCTATATTGAAAGTTGATGCAAGATTTGGATTTCTGCGCAGTGACAGATTTTTAGCTGTCACGATTTGAGCTTTCTCCCTGTAGAAAATTCAAAAATTCTGAAAAAATCACGCATCTTCCTGAGATATGTACGCAACTTTCATTATTTTGGGCCAGATCCATCTGAGCAACTTAAGTGCCTCGAAAAAATTCGTCATTCAGACTGTTCTGTTTTTGACAGATTCTGCCTTTTGTTTTGCATTCGCTCTTTTACTGTGTTTGTGTGGATTTCTTTGCTCCACAAAGCATTGGTGGCTGTAGCTAATGTCCAGAAGCTTTGGGAATGATTGTATCATTACAGAATATGAGAATTTTTGATTATGCACTAACCCTCTAATGAGAACTGTCTTGAGTTTGGTGTGAAGGAAGTTTTCAAGGATCAAGCGAGAAGGGTGATATTATGTGATCAAGAAGAGTGAAAAGCCTAAGCTTGGGGATGCCCCCGTGGTTCATCCCAACCATATTCAGAGAGACTCAAGCGTCTAAGCTTGGGGATGCCCAAGGCATCCCCTTCTTCATCAACAACTTATCAGGTCATCTCTAGTGAAACTATATTTTAATTCTTTCACATCTTATGCGCTTTACTTGGAGCGTCTGTGTGCTTTTATTTTTGTTTTGTTTGAATAAATTCGGATCCTAGCAATCCTTGTGTGGGAGAGAGACACGCTCCGCTTTTTCATGTGAATACTCATGTTCTTCACTTATATTTGTTGAGTATTCTTAACTAGCTACTGCAGTGCTTTTAGCTCCTGTTTTTCATGCATCTCTTTGAGCTGTTAGCACGTGTTTATAAATACTCTCTTGCTGCATTATATTATCATTTGGAGAGTTTATGTTTAAGTAAGTTGTTGGTGTTTGCTTGGAAGAAAGAAAATGCTGCATGTGGTAGTGGTATGAAAACTTGCATAATCTTGTAGATCATTGAAACTTTGATAACTTGATTCTTTGCAAATGTTTTGAGATATTTAGATGGTAAAGCTTGCTGGTTAATTAAGTTAAAATCATTAGTGGATTGTTGTCTTTAAGCTTGTACCGTACTACAAACTCTAAAATTGTTGAAGGTGTAGTTGGACTTGATAGCTTTCCATGTCTGAAAGTTCATTGTAATAACTAAGTTGTGCTGAAGGTCGAGGGATCTAACGGGGTACTTGTACCGCCGTGAACGGCCCTTCTTGGAGTGAATTTTAATCATGCTCTTAATGTTGAACCTGCTAGTTGTTTGCAATAAACTTGTGAGTTCTTTTTGACTAATGTTAAGCTACGGTTTTTGGCACTTCCACCATCCATATTTGCTAGCCTCTTCGGTGCTGTGCATTGCCTTCTGCTCACATTGAGAGTTGTGCATACTTCGCCAGTACATCCAACCCCGTGGGAGGACTTCCTCTTGTTCTCCTACACATAAGCCCATACATCTTCCTCAAAACAGCCACCATACCTACCTACCACAGCATTTCCATAGCTGTTCCGAGATATATTGCCATGCAACTCCATCTTACATTACATGACTTGTTGTCATTCATCACTTATATATTGCTTTGCATGATTCTATACAGCTGATGTGTGGTTTACCCATGTTACGCTAGATCATTGCACATCCTGCTACACTGGCAGAGGCATACAGTTTTATACATCATGTTTTGTTCATTATGAGTTATTTGTACCAAAAAGTTTGTAATCATATTAGAGTGTTGCCCCTGCTGAAAAGAGCCATGGAGGCCATCGAAAAGTGAAACAGAAAAAGAAAAAAAAAGAAAAAAAGAAAAAAGAAAAAAAAAGAATAAAGAAAAAGGGGGCAACATTACTATCCTTTATCAACTTGTGCTCATGTTTAGCACCTGCAGTATTCATAGTCATCATTTGTGCTCATGTTTAGCACCTATACTCCATGTGAGAGAGTTTTCATGTTCTACTAGTATAACTATGTGGGGAATTTACACTATAGAACTTGGGTTGTATATTCCAATGATGAGCTTCCTCAAAAGTGCTCTAGGTCTTCATGAGCAACCAAGTTGGATGCACCCCCACTAGTTCCATTGGAGAGCTTTCATACACATATAGCTCTATGTGCATCCGTTGCATGGCAATCACTACTCCTTACATAGCTTCGATTATAAGACTTCCTCTTGTCTAATGATCACTTATAGCTTTGTGAGACTTTCTTCCATTGGCCTTCCAAACCCCCATTAATGTTCTCTTTGCCATAACATCATGGTGCCAATACCAAATGCTTGCGCTCACCGGTTGAGTAGACTTCGAAACAGTTGATTCATGACGTTCATGTTTATGTTTACTTGGCTGAATCCTTCTATGTTATGAAAATTTGCTTGATGCTTGGATTGAAGGATAGAACTCCTATGCTGGATACTTAAATCATCTTTAATGAACCTTGTACGGTTTCATGTCTTTAAGCAATAGTTCATGAAAACTTTTAGCTTGTTTGACTCTTGCTTTATTATCTTTATATCAACTATATACATTTGCTTTGAATGATTTGATCTCAGCTTACATGCCTTACAATATTATGATCAAGATTGTGTGAAAGCATGTCTCCTCAGAAATTATTTGTTGTTATCGTTTTACCTACTCGAGGACGAGTAGAACTAAGCTTGGGGATGCTTGATACGTCTCCAACGTATCCATAATTTCTGATGTTCCATGCTTATATTATACCATTGCTACATGTTTTATATACACTTCATATCACTTTTATGCATTTTCTGGGACTAACCTATTAACAAGATGCCACAGTGCCAGTTCCCTGTTTTCTGCTGTTTTTGGTTTCAGAAAAGTACTTCTGCGAATATTCTCGGAATTGCACGAAACAAAAGGCCACGTCCCTATTTTTCCAGCACCGTCACGGAGTCCGAAGGAGAGACGAAGGAGGGCGCCGAGGTGGCCAAACCACCTGGCGGCGCGGGCCCCCTGCCGCGCCGCCTATGGTGTGGGCCCCTCGGGCCTCCACCGACGCCGCCCCTTCGCCTATATATTGCCTCAGACGCGAAAACCCTAAAAACCAAGTCATATTTCCAGAAGAGTTCCGCAGCGCCGCCGCCATCGACGACAAGTTTCGGGGGACAGAAGTCTCTGTTCCGGCACGCGCCGGGACGGGGAATTGCCCCCGGAGTCATCTCCATCGACACCACCGCCATCTTCATCGCCGCTGCTGACTCCCATGATGAGGAGGGAGTAGTTCTCCCCCGAGGCTGAGGGCTCTACCGGTAGCTATGTGGTTCATCTCTCTCTCACATGGTGTGATCTTTATGTGATCATGTGTATTGCTAGTATCGCTGAATACATTAATAATGTTTATGCTACTCAAGTGATTTTGTCTAGTTTCTGGAGTCATTGTGACAACACGGTATCAAGGTGACAGTGTGGGTACTTGTGTGACTCTATGAATAATTTAGATATTATCATGGCTTATTCTTGGGAATTGTGGTGTTTGTTTACTCAGACTTTGAGGTGTGCTTTTGCAGCCCTACACGTAGTACTCTTGTGTTATCAAGAAGGAGAATAATCCCGAGCAGTATTTACTTGTGTTCAGTTGTGCTAATCTAGTTGAATATGTAGATGTTACTCTTTATCTATTATGCACTCTATAGGTTACTTTAATATGAACTCCGGTACTCTCCACGGTGTAAAGGTGACAGTGTGTGCACCGTGTGTGATTCCTTTATGACGTTGTGGCGCTTGTTTACTCCGGCTTGAGGTGTGCTTTTGTAGCCCTACACAATGAATGGTGTTTGTTATCCAACAAGAGAGTGTTTAAGAGTAGCTTTTACTTATTCAGTTATGAGATCATTGTTGAGAGTGTCCACTAGTGAAAGTATGATCCCTAGGCCTTGTTTCTAAGCATTGAAACACCGTTTACAACAAGTTCTGCTACATGTTTGCTTGCTGCCATCTTTATTTCAGATTGCAGTTACTACTTATAATCATCCCTATCACTTGTATTTCACTATCTCTTCGCCGAACTAGTGCACCTATACATCTGACAAGTGTATTGGGTGTGTTGGGGACACAAGAGACTTCTTGTATCTTAATTGCAGGGTTGCTTGAGAGGGATATCTTTGACCTCTACCTCCCTGAGTTCGATAAACCTTGGGTGATTCACTTAAGGGAAACTTGCTGCTGTTCTACAAACCTCTGCTCTTGGAGGCCCAACACTGTCTACAAGAATAGAAGCACACGTAGACATCAGTTGTGCATATGGATTGGGCCTGAGGGTTGGACACCTCACGGAGGTCACGCGCACATGTGATCGTTTAGATTGGGGTTCTGCAACGTTTTCGTAATGTTGGGATCTCAATCACCCCGCAATGTTAATCTAGCAACTGGCCTAAACGTGCTTCAATACGTAGGTAGTGACGGTAACTCCGTAGAGCCTACAAAGCCACGTAAAACATGCAAACAAGCGTTAGATACGTCTAACTTAGTTTTGCTGGATTGAGTGCATGTGTTTTGGTATAGCTATTTTGTTATGGTGTCTTAACATGATGGTGGGAGCCAAAACAATTGATCGAGTTCGTCATCGACAATCAAGCGAAGAAGAGTTCGTCGCGGAGACCGGGAGGAGGCGCCGGCCATGTAGCCGATGACGTGTACTTGGCGAATTTCGGATATGGTAATCTTCCTTCGGGAATTTTACCATGAGCGGAAACAATAAAGATGGTGATCCTCAAGGACGAGCGCCAAGGACTTCCGAAGAAATAACAAAGGCTATACCAAAGCACATGAATTATTATTAATTGCCTGTGATGTTTATCCTTTGTTGTTTGCACCTTGATTGCACAGTAGTCGTTTATTAGGGTGAATCCTCAAATAAAATCAAGGAGATCGTGTTCTTACCAACCGTGGCACCGTCAAACCGGATGCTTGTTACCGTCGACCTGTATCCAGGAGTAATGTGTACCAAGGGTTCGGGAGGCGGGCGCGAACCGTTCCAGCAGCCAGTGTCGATTGGTTGTCTTGACGTCCAGGCATACACAGATATGAGTTCGGAACACACCCGTCGTAAGACGAACAGGAGTTGTAGCTACTACAATTAGCATAGTGCTTACCGGTTGGTCGACGGACATGACATGTATCCATGCTTGCTTCGTAGGGCAATCGGGTCCTGAATTACTTAGTGCCAATCAAGAGGATTATTGGACTTAGTGGGAGCATATCTTAGATTCATGTTTGATTGAATTAAAGTAGTGCATTAAAATTAGTAATAAACTAGAAGTCTAAATAAACTTGTTTGTTGTAGAAGATGGATCCCGTTGAGTATGTGCATGAAAGATTAATTGTTAGAATAGTTAACTATGGGAAGCGTGATCTTTATGGATTGGCTTCACGGTCTAAGAGAAATCTGCTTTCTGTTTTTTATGTTTTATTTTCTGCTTTCTTGTTTTGTTTTGTTTTTTTGTTTTCCGTTTATTGTTTCACTTTTTCCTTCATATGTTTTAATTTTCGATTTCTTGAAAATGGTTCATATTTTGAAAAATAAAAAAAAAGTTAAAAATGGTTCTGACTTTTAGAAAATGGTTCTGAACCGAAAAAACGGTTCGTTTTTAAGAATATGGTTTCGAACCGAAAAAATGGTTCCGAATTTTGAAAATGGATTTGTCGTGTCACGAAGGACGGACACCGGGGATGACGGGCACCCCCTTTGTAGATTCGGTAGGGACGCGAAGGAGGCTGGAAGTCGTCTCCCGGAGAAGGATCGCCGGCAAGCTCTCAATCTCTCTCGACCTCGACGTGTAGGGCAAACAAGCACAAGACACAGCGATCTACCCAGGTTCAGGCCGCCCGAAGGCTAACAGCCCTACTCCTGCATGTCTGGATAGATGGAGGAATCATGGTGTGGCTACAAGGAGGTCTCCGGCGAGGTACCCGGCAAGGTTTTGGCTAGAGGAAGAGGAAGGACAGATCCTTTCCCCGGAGGAGATCACCTTCCTTCTCTTCCCTGCCCTAGCCTAGCTCTGTGGTGCTCTATGCTTGCTTGATCTTGCGTCTTGCTTGTGTAGATGTGTTCTTTACTTGTTTTTCCCCTCCATGCCTTGGTCCTCCTTTTATAGAACAAGGGGATGCCACAAAGGTCATGCGAGGAGCGTGAGGGGGTCTTGGCAGGAAGAACCCCCTCTCCATGGTGGAGGAGGAGCTCCTCCTCCAAGTATCCTTCGCCGGTTTGGTCAGATCTCAACCCTTTGGGGGAAAGCGAGGTGGGCAAAGGCTGGCACACCCCAGGCGGTGTCCCCTGCCCGCGCCTTGCTTCCCAAGTCTTTTGGGTTCTTCTACCACATTTTAGGGCGTGGTGGAAGCCTTATCTTCAGCTCGTACGGACGGGTACTCGAGAGGGAGCGGGAGTCCCGGGGGTCCCTCGCACCCGTTGGCCTTGGCTGATGTGGGTCGCCCGCCAGTCTTGCGCCGCGTCTTGGTCACGTCCATCTTCATGTTGGGCCCACATGTGGTGGACCCACTTTGGCAGCACTAGGGGAACCCCGTGTTACACTGCTGCGACAGGATCCGGACCGAAAAAATGGTTTCGATTTGTCAAAATGGTTCTGATTTTTTTGGAAATGGTTTCCTTTTTAAACGGTTTCGAACCGAAAAATGGTTCTGATTTTTTTGAAAGTGGTTCCCAACCGAAAAAATGGTTTCGACTTTTGAAATGGTTCCTTTTTAAAAAAAAATCCGAAGTGAAAAAATGGTTCTGAATGAAAAAAATGGTTCTGATTTTTAAAAATGGTTCTGAAGTGAAAAAATGGTCATTTTTTAAAATGGTTCCGAATGAAAAAAATGGTTCTAATTTTTCGAAAACGGTTCCTTTTTTGAAAATTGGTTTCAAATTTTTTTTTAAATGGTTCCATTTTGAAAATGGTTCCAAATTTAAAAATGGTTCCATTTTGAATTGGTTCCAAATTATAAATGGTTCCAAATTTGAAACTTGTTCGTTTATTAAAATGGTTCCATTTTGATAATGGTTCCAAATTTAAAAATGGTTCCAAATTCACTTTTTAAAATGGTTCCAAATTTAAGAACGGTTCCAAATTTTCAAATGTTTTCATTTTGAAATGGTTCCATTTTGAAAATGGTTTCAAATGGAAAAATGGTACCAAATTTGAAAATTGTTCATTTTAGAAAATGGTTTTATTTTAAAAAGGGTTTCATTTTCGAAAATGGTTCTAAATTTCCAAATGCTTTCATTACAAAAATGGTTTCAAATTTAAAAATGGTTCTATTTTAAAATTAGTTCATTTAAATTTGTACTGATCTGATAAATTATTCTATATATTTAATGCGTGTTTGTACTAGTATGACACAAGCGTGGTCCAGCTCAGTTGGTTAGACCAATTTCCTTACGTCTGGCAAGATTCCTCCCTCCTCGTAATATTTTTTCTTGCGTGGAAGCAAATTCGCAGACAGAACACGAGGCAGCGCGCAAAATTGTTGGCCCCGGCCCATGTAAGGAATCCTTCAGGCGGCGTGTGGTTATGGGACGCTAACAGGCGTCACAAAGGCGACCCCCTACTTATCGACCCATTCGTCGATAAGACGCATTAGCATACCCAGCGATAGTGGGCTTGGCCCATGAACGTGCTTTGTTCTGAAGCGCGTCACCACTACCAGGGTTGTAATGTTGCCTGTTTGCCATCAAAAAAAAAATGTAATGTTGCCTGTTTTTTCGTTCAATGCCTTCTAGTAGAGTAGCATCCCTATTACAAGAAAATTATGAATACTCAAGCTACTTTGAAATTTGTGTACATGAAAATTATGCGGGCCCACGAGTAGGTTTCATTCCCATACTCAGTTTCGAGTTTCGTCAATTATAACTTCTCAATTTTGAATAGATGTCTGAAACCTGTTAAGCCAAATTTTATCCAATTCGTCATGCTCGGCTGACCATTTGAAATATTATTTGACGAGTAGGTTAACATCCACATTTTGCCCAACTTTTATGTTGTAATTTTTCCGTTTCGACGATCATATACGAGATGTTTGAAACTATTTTTCAACACGGAATGTGTGTTTGAATTGAATCTGAGTTTGAACGATTTTTAAAACGGCCATATAATGGAATTTGGTTTTGAACGGAAATGGGAGGACGGTTGCACGCATTGTGTGTTTGAACTTTGAGCAGGCTCTGAGTTTGAACGATTTTTGAAAACATTGTTGAACAAAATTGGTTTTGAACGGAAATGGGAGAACGGTTTTCACAGATTGTGTGTTTGATAAGGATCCGACTTTAAACAAAGTTTTGAAAAACATCGTTGACTAGATTTTTTTTGAATCAAAATTGGATAACGGTTACACGGAAAGTGTGTTTTAACAGGATCAGAGTTTGAACGATTTTAAATCGTCGTTGAACGGAATTTGGTTTCGAACGAAAATGGGAGAACAGTTGCACGATGTGTGTTTGATCGGAGTTTAAACTATTTTGAAAACGTCGTTGAACGAAATTTGGTTTTGAATGGAATTCTATGAACGGAAATTATTTTTAATGATTTTAAAAGTGCACAGAAAAGGTCGGTAATGAAAAGTAATTTTAAACGATTTTAAAAAACGAGCACAAAATAAAGGTGAATGAAACTATTTCGAACAATTATGAAAGTGAACCGAAAAAGACGGTGAACGAAATTTATTTTTGAACGATTTTAAAAGTGAAAAAAAAAGTCTATGAACAAAAATTATTTTTAACGATTTTTAAAAACTGAACAAAAAACCCTAAGATCAGGGATTATTTTTGAACAATTTTATAAATATGAACAATTTTCAAATTGTTACATTTTTCAAATCTGAATTTTTTAATAAATTATTCCGTCTTTACAAAAACTGAAAATTTAAAATAATATCTAAAAAGTAAAAAATGTGAAGAGAAAGTGGTGGTGAACGAAAACTATTTTTGAAGGATTTTAAAAAATGAGCAGAAAATGGCGTTGAACTGAAACTATTTTTGAATGATTTTAAAAGTAACATAAAAGGGCTATTGAACGAAAATTATTTTTGAACATTTTAAAAAATAAACGGAAAATGATGTTGAACAAAACTACTTTTGAACGATTTTAAAAGTGAACAGAAAAGGTAGATTAATGGATTTATATTTGAACGATTTTAAAACGTGATCAGAAAAAACGAAAATTATTTTTGAACAATTTTTATAAATGAACAGAAAATAACGTTAAACGAAATTATTTTTGAACGGTTTTAAAAGTTCACAAAAAAGTTGGGTGAACGATTTTAAAAAGTAAACAGAAAATAGTCCATGTACGAAAGTTATTTTTGAACAATTTTTATAAATGAACGAAAAATGTCATTAAACGAACAATTTTAGAACAATTTTAAAGGTAAACAGAAAAGGTCGACGAACGAAACATATTTAAATATGTTTTTTTATCTTAACATTTTATATTTATATATTTTCAAAATATTTAATTTTAAATAATAAGTAAAAATAAAAAAGAAAGAAAAAAAAACAACAAAAAAACGAAAAGGAACAGGAAAAAAACAGCCAACAGTAACAACAAAATGAAGCAGGTGCACTACTGGGCTGTCCCATAAGCAACAAAGTTGCGAGCAGGTGCGCTCGGCACGTTAGGCCAGCCCATTTGGGTGTGCGGATGGCACCTTATCATTGACTTGGTCGAGGAAATCACTAAAAAAAGGTTTCCTTTGCAAAGGGAACCCAGCGGACCGTGGCATGATGACAAGTGTCAGCTTCCCCCTTCACGCGGTCCCTTGTGGGTGCTTAAATATGTGACAAGCGGCAGCACGAGAGAGTTTTGGTGGGTTTTCTGTATCTCCGTGCGGAGGGTTGTGGAGGGTTGTAAGTGCATTTATTTTGAGATTCGTTTTAAAAAAAATGAAATATCTTGAGAACAGTTTATCCAAAATACGAACCGTTTTGATTTTTGAGCTCCTCGCGTCGAGATCTTCAAATATAGATCCCATATTGATAGGTTTCGTCGAACTTTTTTCTCTCGTACTTTTGGTTATATATAGTTTGTACATTCTGTTATGCATATCTTGTACTTTTCTGTTTTGTGTACTTTTGTACTCATTTGTTCTGTGTACTAGTACATCCTGTGTACTTTACCTTTCTGTGTAATTTTGTACTACGTTTTCTGTGTACATGTACTTTGTGTGTAATTTTTTGTACTTCAGTTTATATGTTCTTGTACTTTCTGTGTAGTTTTGTACTTCATTTTCTGTGTATATGTATTTTTACATGTAATTTTGTACTACGTTTTCTTTGTACATGTACGTTTTTGTGTACATGTACTTTTGTCTGTGTACATGTACTTTTCTGTGTAATTGTGTACATTATATTTTTTATAATTTCCTGTACATTATTTTATGTATCTTTTTGTACGTATACAACGATCCATCGCAATTCTCAAAAAGTAACCAACGATCGATGGATCCGAACGGTTGTACGCCGGGCTTCGAGGTCTGGCAGCTCGCGCGCTGGAGACGGCCACACGCGAAGACTTCCTACGTGCATACGCGACGTGATCAATTTGAATTTTGCCAACGCCGATCAGTACACCACGTGGTGTGCTCGCGCGCGTGCAGTTCCCTTCTCAAAGGGCGACCTTTTCCTAGTCGTACCCCCTGGTCGATGAATAGGCTTTGCCGCCAAACCATGCTCTGTCCCAGCCCGATATTACATGCTGGGCCATCCTTCCTTTTGTGCTCAGTATGGCCCAGTACCTCAAGCCGTGCCAGCCCATCGATAGCGACCAGGCCGTGCCTCCTGCCTGTTTTTTTTTTGGCTAGCTTATTATGTACCTGGCGGCGCGGCTAGGGTTGGGCGATCTCATCGGCGACGGTGTCTCCGGGAGGGAATTTGCACGATCTTGATCTTCCTGTAATCCTCTTCAACGCGTTCTGCTCGGGCTGAAGAAGGGGACGGCTAGTCTGTCTACCCGGCCTTGGCGGTTTCGTGGAAGGGTCTGGGAGGCTGAGATCGGTTGAAGACGGACGCCATGGCTGACCATGGGTCGGGGAAGGCTGTGGCAGGGAAGGGGAAGCCGGAAAAGATCGATATCCAGGAATTGCTGAAGGGACTGGATCTGCAGGACAGCGAGATCAATGATGTACACATCGGCAAGGAGGATGTGGAAGCAATGAAACAGAATTCGAGATGGATGGCGGTGGCAAAGGTTCACACGTCAAAAGCTTTCAGTGATAAATCGTTTCGTGAACAGATGACAAGTGCTTGGGGCCTGGCAAGGGAGTTCTCCCTCAGACCAGTAGCTGAAAATCTGTTTGTACTCCAGATGTTTTGCCTGGGGGATTGGCTGCGTGTGACGGAAGAAGGTCCGTGGCTGTTTCGCCAGCAGGGTGTGATGATAGAACCTTTTGATGGTTCAGTGCAGCCAGAAACAATCAATCTGGACAATCTGGCACTATGGATCCAGCTCCATAAGATTCCTCCGCTCTACCGTAAAAAGCAGTAGTTGAAGACCTTGCTTCACGTGTGGGAGGGTCATGAGCGTGGACTGGGCTGCAAGGTCGCTCACTGGAGCTGATTTTGTCAGGGTTCGTGTGCGACTGAATGTGGAAAAACCGCTTCCGCGTGTGGTTGGGTTGTCAGTGGAGGGACAAGGCAGGCTGCACATCCAGGTTAAATATGAGAAAATCCCGCGTTTCTGTGAGGTGTGTGGCACAATCGGACATGTGACGTTGGAATGTGGTGATGGTGTCCATGAGGCAAAGGCAAATCAATATGGGGACTGGATGGTGGCACCGTTCGAGGACTGGTATGTGAAAACTCCTGTGCGGCAAGGGTCCTACGATCGAAGCACTAGAGGTGGTCGTCAGGGCGGACGAGGTGGAAGAACTGGTGGCCGTGTGCCGAGCAGGAATGGCCCTGGCGATGCACATGGAGGTCGGGGTGCTTATTATGTGCCAAAACAGAGTGTGGAGAAGCAGGATGGTGGCAAGTCTTCCACGGAAGGTGATCAATCTCTGCGCAAACGCTCCTCGGTTGATGCTGGTCTGATTAGTCCGTTGAATAAAACGAGTGAGGGTGATCAGGGGAGCGCAGGAACAGGTTCAGCAAAAAAGAATCTGCTGTTAACATTGGGGGAAGAAGGAGGCAGCTCAGCGTTGGTGCAGTCCAACATCCCACCTATGCCTCCTGTCTATGTGAAGCAACGTGAACCAAAGAAAACGAAGATGTCGCAGGTTCCTAAGGCGACAGTTGAGGAGCCAAACAAAGTAGCGGCCTCCAGGGAGGAGAGCCGCGAAGAGCAATGAGTGTCTTACTTCTGAACTGTCGTGGATGTGGCAATCACGCGACAGTCAAAGAACTTCGCGATCTTGCGAGGGATTATGCCCCTACTATCCTTTGTATTGTGGAGACTCAGCTACACAAGACTAGGGTGGAAGGTTTAGCAAGTACTTTAGGCTTTGATAATGCTTTTGCTGTTAGTAGTTCGGGCCGCAGTGGCGGATTGGGTATGTTTTGGAATAATTCAATAAAGATTGACATTTTACCGTATTCGCAATACCATATAGATGCCGTTGTTTCCTCTGATGGCGAACCATGGCGTCTGACGTGCGTGTACGGGGCAGCGCAGGTGGCTGATCGCCACAAAACTTGGGACACGATGAAGGTTATCAAGTCCTCCTCTCCACTGCCTTGGGTATGTGTTGGGGATTTCAACGAGGTACTCCATAGGGAGGAACATGTGGGGGTCAATGTGCGGAGTCAGTCGCAAATTGATGCCTTTCGCGAGACAGTGGATGTTTGCGGCCTAGCGGATTTAGGCTACAGGGGCCTGGACTGGACTTTTGAGAAGAGAGTAGTGGGAGGTTCTCACTGCAGGGTTCGACTTGACAGGGCGCTTGCTTCCCCTTCTTGGAGTAACTTGTTTCCTTTGGCACATGTGAACCACCTTACGGCGGCAACGTCGGATCATAGCCCTATACTTCTCAAGCTAGAGGAGGAAACGCCGAGACAACAAGCTGGGAAGTTGTTTCGGTATGAGACCATGTGGGAATCCCACGAAGAGTTTGAACAAATGATGGAAAGGGAGTGGCTGGGTTCTGCTTCGGGGACACCTGGTGACTTGCAGACCAAGCTGGGAGCGCTAGCATCATCGCTGCAGACTTGGGGGCGAGATACTTTTGGTAATGTAAGAAAGGAGATTAGGAAGTTGAAGGGCGAGTTGGAGGAGCTGCGAAAAGTAGCTAACCGGCAGGGTCCATCATATGCCGAGACAAAGATAACCGATAGATTGGTTGAGTTGTACCATCGTGAGGAGACCATGTGGCAACAAAGGTCACGTATTCAATGGCTCTCGGCTGGGGATAAGAACACACATTTCTTTCACCAAAGAGCAAGTCGGAGGAGGAAAAAGAACCGAATTACAAAGCTGAAAAGACCAGATGGGACTACCACAGAAAATGTGACCGAACTAGGTCTTTTGGCTCGGGAGTTCTATAGCAATCTGTATAGCACGGAGGGCACAGAGGGAATGCAAGAGGTTTTAGATGCAATCCCAGTTTCGGTGACACACGAGATGAATGAAAAATTAACCGCACCCTTCTTGCCAAAAGAGATCAAGGATGCTCTTTTTCAAATGTTCCCCACAAAGGCCCCGGGTCCAGATGGATACCCGGCACACTTTTTTCAGAGACACTGGAATCTATGTGGAGAAGAAGTTACCGCTGCAGTACTAAAAATTCTGCGGGGGGAAGATAGCCCAGAGAAGATTAACAAAACTTTTGTGGTTTTGATCCCGAAAGTGGCGAGTCCAGAAGAGCTGGGCCAGTTTAGACCGATAAGTTTGTGCAATGTTGTTTATAAAATTGCCTCGAAAGTCTTGGCAAACAGGTTGAAGGGTTTTTTGCCGGATATTATCTCTGAAGAGCAGTCGGCATTTGTTCCGGGAAGATTGATAACGGATAACATTATAACAGCGTATGAGTGTTTACATTTTATGAAGCACAATGGGGCGAAGAAACATAGACATTGTGCTCTTAAATTGGACATGAAGAAAGCCTATGATCGCGTTGAGTGGTGTTATCTCGAGGCGGTCATGAGGAAGATGGGTTTTGCCTCTAGTTGGGTAAACTTGGTGATGAAGATGGTAACAACTGTGTCATTTTCGGTTCTCTTCAATGGAGCACCGACAGAGGAGTTCAGACCCAGCCGGGGACTTCGGCAAGGGGATCCCATCTCCCCATACTTGTTTTTGTTGGCAGCAGAGGGCCTATCGGGCCTCTTAAAATTGAGTCGTCAGTCATCGCATATGGAAGGGATTAAGGTGGCACCCACGGCTCCGGCTGTGAATCATCTCCTCTTCGCCGATGACAGCCTGCTGTTGGTTAAAGCGAGTAGGGAGGGAGCTGAGGAGACCCAACACCTTCTGGACAAATATTGCCGAGCTTCGGGCAACGGGTGAATTTGGACAAATCCTCGGTTTTCTTTAGCAAGGGTTGTCCAGAGGTTTTGCGTGAGGAGGTGAAACAAATACTTCAGGTTCCTAACGAGACTTTGAATGAGAAATACTTGGGTCTACCATCAGATGTGGGCAGATCTACAAATGGTACGTTTAAATACCTAAGGGATCGCATTTGGAAACATGTTCAAGGCTGGATAGAACAGATTTTATCGGCGGCAGGCAAAGAGGTGCTGATCAAGTCTGTTGCGCAAGCTATACCCACCTTTTCCATGTCTTGTTTTAAGTTACCAAGAGGGCTATGTTTGAAGATCAATGCAATGTTGCGCAGCTTCTGGTGGGGCAGCAAGGAAGGACAACGTAAACCTTGCTGGGTCTCTTGGGAGAAGATGTGCTCACCCAAAGCTTCGGGTGGGATGGGGTTTAGAGACATAGAGCTTTTTAACATGGCCTTACTAGCTCGTCAGGCTTGGAGGATTCTTACAAAACCTGAATCGCTAAGTGCTCGTGTGCTTAAGGCTGCATACTTCCCAGATTGTGACTTCCTGGATGCTCAAGTTGGGAATAGGCCCTCGCAAGTATGGAGAGCTATCTTGGAGGGAAAGGGGGTGCTTAAGCAAGGTTTGATCAAGAGGATAGGTACGGGCGAGGCTACCAATGCATGGAATGATAACTGGTTACCTCGTGATTTCTTGCTACGCCCAGTTGCGTGCCTAAAGGAAAACCCTCCCATGAGAGTTTCTGATTTTATGGATTCCACAAATGCTTGTTGGAATTCAGGGAAATTAGAGGAGTTTTTCACACCGATGGATGCAGATGTCATCAAAGGAATTCCAGTGTGTACTAGACGCCAGGCTGATTTTTGGCTTGGCACTATGAGAGGAATGGTCTATTTTCAGTTAAGTCTGCTTATAGAATGCTGGTCCAGACCAAAAAAAGAAGGGAGGATGGCTTGAAGGTCGAGCTAACTCATCAAATACTGTTGAGAATGAGAAACAGTGGATTACATTGTGGAAGACTGCTGTGCCGTCAAAGCTCCGTGTTTTCCTGTGGAGACTTGGGCATCAATCACTGCCCACCAGGGATGTGCGCCACCAAAGGAAAATGGCAGAGAGCAGTTCTTGTTCAATTTGTGGCAACGAGGACTCGTGGAGACACTCGTTGATTGACTGTATGGCGTCTAGATGTGTATGGGCCCTTGCAGATGAAGATATTGCCCAGCTTATCAGTACGGTTCTGGAACCTGACGCGCGTCACTGGCTAGCTGCGGTAAGGACAGCCCTACCTGACAAAGATTGGGTTGTGGTAGTTGTTACACTATGGGCGATATGGTATGCACGGCGCCGCATTATCCATGATGGCGAATACCAGAGCCCAATGAGCACTCACATGTTTGTTCAGCGTTTTATCTCTGATCTGAACTTGCTAGAAGTGCACAAGCCGGAAGCAAGGAGACAGCCAGCGAGGACCATGCCCCAACGCTGGATACCTCCTTCAGAGGGCTGTGTTAAACTGAATGTTGATGCAGCAGTGAAGAAAGATCGCACCGCGGGTTCAGTTGGTGTTATTTGCAGGTCGTCGACGGGGAGGTTCTTGGGAGCTTCCACTGTTACCTTGCCCGGTCTGTCGAACCCTGCAATATTGGAGGCACTGGCGTGCCGAGAAGCTCTTGCTCTTGCTGCAGATTTGGGCGAGCGACGCCTTTGGATCGCAAGTGATTGTCTGGAAGTTGTTAACAGCCTGAACAAGCCATGCCTGGGCATGTTCAGCTCCGTCTTGCAAGAGATCAAGGGGAGGTCAGCTAGCTTCGAGAAGACAGTGTTCGTCCATGAGTACAGAAGTTCCAACAAAGAGGCTCACAACCTTGCTCGTTCTGCCTCTTCGTTGGATCCTGGTCGTAGAATTTGGTTTGTGCCACCTGATGGCCTATGTATCCCTATGACTTTCGATGATTAATAATAAAGTAGGTAGTTCTCAAAAAAAAAAAACTGAATAAAGCTTAAACAAGAAAAAAAAAAGCTAAAAAAAGCTATCTAAGAAAAAACTAAAACCAAAGGCTAAGGTTTGCTACTTCTGCAATAATTAAAAAACTGAGGCTTGATACTGTGCTTTGCTACCGTGCAAGAGAATCGAAACCATTGCCAGGAATATATTTCGACATGATATTGATAACCTGAAAGGCGAAGGTTCAGTGGAGAGACGAAACGGCGTGAATAGTTGTTGTGAAGGAAGGCAATATGCAGTGAGTTCCCGCTTGGATGTAATGCAGAACGACCAAGGCAAGGCACTGCTGCAAAGCGACTAGTTTCAGGGTGCTGATACACGGAGTTGGGTGATCGTGCTACTTGATACACGGAGTTGGGTGATCGTGCTACTTGATACACGATACACGGATAAATCATTACAAAGGACCTCCCGAATGCAATCCGGGGGAACATGACGGAAGGCAGCAAAACAATAAAGTTCAGAGCGTCTAGCTAGAATGTGTGCCGAAATATTAAGACTACGAGGGACATGAATAAAAGAGCAAGATGTAAACTCAAGCGCCATTTTCTTCATGTCTTGGATAACTACGCCCAGCTCAGAACGATCCTGGGAAGTAGAATTGATGCGCTGCACCATAGACAGGCAATCAGACGCCACAATGACTTGATCAAATCCTTCCTCCCTAGCGAGAGCCAACGCACTCCTAGCTGCGATAGCTTCTGCAACTTCTGGTGTTGTGAACGCATGAAGTAGTTGGAGGACTCAAACAAAGCTGCATCTACATTGACTTGAACTGCCTTCCGGCGGCGGATTCCATTTATCAGGGGAAGTCTTAGAATCACGCCTGTGTGTAGCACCAGTTTTTGACAGATGCAGCTCGATCATAGTAACATAAGCTTAGTCTGCTCGGCTAACTGACGGGGATCCTTCATCATTTCACCATTACGAATCCCATTCCTAGCATTCCAGAGATGCCAGAAAGTCACAGCCAGCAATGTCATTTCTCCTTTGTTCGCCTGTGATAGAAAGTTGAACAGCCAGGCCTTTGGATAGCAGAAATGTTTCTTGCGCAATCTGATAGAGGAAGTTTTTTCAAGGAACGCCAGACCTCTCTAGCATATTGGCAGAAAATCAGTGTGTGCGCCGCTGATTCAGAGCGACCACAAAAAACACATGCATCCACCGCCGGGATGTGGCGATGAACTAGTTGTTGTCTTGAGGGTAGACAGTCATGTACAAATCGCCACAACGTCAGTTTCATCTTTCCTGGCGCTGTGATGGACCATAGCTTTTTCCACATGATCGCATCCCCATCCATGTTCGAGGAAAGCCCCTTCTTGGGCACACTAATAAACTTTTGAAACTCCGTTGTCCGAGCCAGATGGTACGCCGAACGAACAGAATAGTTCCCCGTCCTGGTATGTGGCCAGGAGGGAAAATCTGAGCCACTCCGTCTGCTTATCGGGACACGAAGAATCTGAGCTGCAATATCCTCTGAAAAAACAGAATTCACACGATCTGAATCCCATATGCCAAGCTCTTCGTTAATAAGAAAGCACACCTTCTCATTCTCTTGAATTGGCACTCGAGGTTTAAGAAACTCAGGGTCGACTCCCGGTATCCACTTATCCGTGAGCAGCAATGTACTTTTGCCATCACCAATACCCCATCTCACACCTTTCATCATTAACTCCTTCCCGAACAGAATGCTTCTCCACGTATACGTGATGATCTTGGCTGAGGGCATGCCAAAAATTGCAATCAGGAAAGTACCTTCCCTTCAACACCCGCGCGCAGAGAGATTCAGGTTCAGTGAGTAATCGCCAGCACGGTCGGCCTAGCATTGCTTGATTAAACAGAACTAGGTCACGAAGAACAAGCCCTCCAACAGATTTAGGCGCAGAAAGCCATTCCCAGGACCGCCAATGCATTTTCTTCCTTCCCTCTTCCACACCCCAAAAGAAGTTGGCTAGAGATCTCCTCATCTGGTTGCAATACACGGATCAATAATAGTTCTTCCCACCGTATATCATCATATATATTCCATGATGCATACACGGAGTATGATGCATGCTATGTACATCTCTGAAAACTATGAACTCTGAAAAGCTACAGCACCTAACCACCGAAAAAAAAGAGCTACAGCAGGATGGAGGTCCGTATGCTTAGCTCCCTTTTATTTTTTTTGCTTCTTCGATCGTTGCTGCGATCTTCTGCTCCAACTGAAAACTGGGAAAGGAGAAGCTCCTGAGAACTTGCGGTAAATCACAGGGGAAGAACAAACAAGCACATAGCGGGAGCTCATCGTGATCGACCGCGGGCGACTGTCGGCCTGATCCCTACCTGATCAGTAGGAAAAAACCAGAAATCGTAAAACAGATTCGAAGATGGCACCATGAAGATCGTAAACAAAACAGGATGAAGCAGGGCGCTTAAACCTGCTGACAATGTTCCAAAAAATAGTCTACAGGCCCGAAACATAGTGGTTTACTTTTTTTTTTGAGGGGTACATAGTGGTTTACTAAACAGACTTTTATGATTATATCCAGAAAGAATGGGGCGGACAAAGGAGGAAGAAAATAAGAACAAGGCCCATAGACCGAGGGGGCTGGGCCAGTAAGCCCACGAGGTGATTTTAGGAACAAGACGCGTACTCTGAATTTCACCCAACCTTGTCTGAATCTTTTTTTTTGAACTCATGTTTTCTTAGAGCTTTGTTTGGATATTTATTTTGGAGTTTTCTTTGGCCATGAAATCTTCATAACCTATGTTACTTTCTAAGTTTAATGTAATGCTTCAATTCGTAATATTAAGCATTTCACTAAATTCTATTTATTTTGCTATATAAATTTGGAAGGCAAAATATCGTTTCAAGTAATCTCTTATTTCAAGAGCCTTCCCGAAGAAAACAAATATGTTGAAAATAGGAGAGAGTTTTCGACACACCCGAGGCGACTTGCAGGCTTGACCTTTTGAGTTCGGACATAAGGAAACCCGACCTCTAGGGAGATTGTGATTTCACAAAATGAAAGACGCGTTTATAAATTTCAAATGATCATATTTTTTCCAAATACATAGGAATGATTTCTATGAACGTGTAAAGTTCGTTAAAACCTACCTAAAAATCACAAAATTCCCGCGAGAACTTCGATTAGATTATCTAATGTCATCCCCAAACAAAATTACACCTCTTAAGAGTAAGGAACGACCCTCTATTGTGGGTTCCTAAGAATTAGTGTATGTTCGCGATCAAGATCCAGGTCCCACTGCCCTTGCTTTCGGCTATTTGACTTTAAGTAGACATTAAACATTATTTCTTTGTCTTCACATTGTATTTTAATATTTTTCATGTAGGTCCATATAAAAGAATACTTCTACAAAATATTCTACTTACGTACTAACATGTATATCTAGCTAGATATTTTTATATAAATTTTCAAAATGAAAATATGAATAGACCGAGCTCCTTCTAGAGTTTTCGCTCGACGTTCATTTTAAAAGGAAGATACACGGTGACTAATTTACAATTGTTTCTTATCAAGGTACCAGACTTTTGTATTGATTGAGTTAGCAAGAGGATCTCCAACAGGCGTCTAAGAATATCGCACGTTAAAATAGTTTTTACAGCGTCATTTTAGTCAATTTAGTGTACCGTTTTTCAACATCGTTTTTCAGATGTCTAAAAACATAGAGTGCTAAAATAATTTTATAGCGTCATTTTAGTCGTTTTAGCACACCGTTTTTCAACATCGGTTTTTCATACGTCTAAAAATACAACGCGTCATTTTGCGTGAGGCCGCCTCCGCGACTATCCAACCGCCTCCGTTTTCACCCATCCGGCGGTGTGCCTTCGTCGGCCTGGACTCCGCCACCGAGCTCAAGGACGCGTGCGACCTTCAACGGTGGGAAGCTCGACGGCCACGGTGGCGCGTGAGACGAGGACGGCAACAGAAGCGTCCTCCTGGCCCGATGTGGCGGCTCCCAGGAACCACGCACGAGACGAGGGTAGGAAGCTCGCCGGGCGAGGAGGACGACCTTCTTTGGGCGGCGGTGAGGTCAGCGGCGCTAGATTCCAGCCACCGAGGCTAAGGCGTGCGCGCGGGAGAAACTTTGGGCGGCAGTTGGTGCTTCGCGCGTTGTCCAAATTTTCCAGCGCGTCGTAGCGGGCACTTAAAATACCCCTGCACGCGGCTTCATTTTCCAGCGCGCTGGATAAGTTTTACAGTGCACTGGATTATACCTGGCCTGTTGGAGCGCTAGTTTTGCCTCCGGCGCGCTAAAATGATGCTTTTTTCAGCGCGATAAGTTTTAACTAGATTATACGTCGCCTGTTGGAGCGCTGGTTTTGCTCTCCGGCGCGTTAAAATAACGTTTTCATCAGCGTGCGTCGTAAACAGATCCCTATTGAAGATGATCTAAGCGCTCAACCTGTAATTGAGTTGATATCCCTTAAATATCAACCTGCACTCAAACTGAGTTGAGATCATAATGATGAGCATGGCTTTGCAAATAGAACTTCTCCCCTCCCCTCGCGTCGCCAGGGCAAATCGCGGCGCCGCTAGCCCCTCCCGCGCTGCCGCCGCCGGCCTCGTCCGCAACGGTGGCGGCAACCCTCCGCTGCCAAAAACGGTGGTTGGAGGGGCAGTTCTCGTCGCGCAGCTGGAGGTGACCGGCCCGTGGGGGCGGCGGCGGTCGGGGGCGGAGGATTCGAGCCGGCGGGCTCAGGCGGAGGTTGCGGCTGGTCCTTGGCTGTGGGCGGCGGCGTGTGGAAGCGGTGGCGCCATCGCCGGAGATGGGGGCGCACCCGATGGGCTTGGCGGGCCCAATCTGGGCCCGCCGGGCCTGGGCTGGCGCTGCGACGGGTGCGCTGGAGAGGCGCTGCGATGGGTGCGGGTGTGCTGGTCAGGCGCAGCGGCGAGTGCGGGTGCGCTGGTGGGTGTCGAGCGGAGGCGGAGGCAGGAGGCCAATGAGGTGCGGGGCAGTGCGGGCCGATGATGCTGGCAGGTTGGTGCGGCGGTGGTTCTGCGTGGCCGGCAGGGCTGCGGCCTGCGGGGCTGTTCGGTGAGGCGCAGCGGCGGAGACGGCGACGTCTGGGAGAGGCCGGGGATAGTTCGGAAGGCTTTGTGCGACGGTTGCGTCGCCGTCGCACACAAGGTGTTTGGATCAGTGGGTGTGCAGGCCGGCGGTGTCGCGGGTCTCCCCGCCTTGGCCCGGCTGCGTGTGGGACTGTAGAGTCTCGAGTCCTCCGGGCGAAAGTCTGACGACGCGACGTCCGTGGACGCCGTTCTCCCTCTTGGGGGGTCATCTTGGAGCTCTTCGATTCTCCTCAGTCTTGGACCTCCTCTTCGATTCTCCTCAGTCTTGGACCTCCTCTTCGGGTGAAGACCTTGACCCTGTTTCTGCAGGGTCGGACGACGGCGTCGATCTTCGTCGTCTCCCCTCTTGAGGGCGTCGTCTTGAAGATGAAGGTTCATGTGTGCGCGCTCGTGGGCTGGACTCACACAACATCGTGGTTGGCAGCGGCCGACGATGTCTTGGGTGCTATGGTGGCGTTGCGAGCTGCGTGGCAACGATGACGGTGGTGAGCGGAGCCAGGGTCGCGGCATGTCCTTCGTCACCGACATTCCCTGTTGTGTCCCGCTGTGAAGCTGTGAAGTCGGAGCTGCGTGTCTCGGGGCGGACATGCTGGCAACGATGACACTTTTTCTACAGTGGCCTCGCGGATTCCGTCGATGCAAGGTGTGCAACTTTTTCCGGTGAAGGTCTCCGTCGAAGTCGGAGCTGCCTCTTCCTTGACACTTTGGGTTGACTGTTTGGCATAGGCCGACATGGTTTACGACGTCGGCTACGACGGGGCTTCGTAGATGGTCGTCCAAGGTGAAGTCAGAATCGCTTGCTCGGGGAGGAGTGACGACGATGACGCTCGGTGATGACCTCGATGGTGTTTTTCTCCTCGACAGCGTGTATGTCTCGTGTGGATAGCTAGGTTGGCCGGTCTGCACAATGTGGTGTTTTCAATGACTACATTGGTGCACTTGTAACGATTTTCGGCCGGTTCCCTGATAATGTACCGGTCAATTTCCCTCTATTTTTTTAATAAAATGAGGCAATGTTGCCTGTTTTGTTAAAAGGATGCGACTTCGTTCAGACCGTTCTATGGTTAGCGCAAACCATAGAACATGGTCCCGCTACGAGCACGTGCGTGCGGTCCCCGCCCCAGTTTCACGCGTTTTCTCCCCCCGCCCACGTTTCGCGCGTTTTGGTCCCCCCCCCCCCCCCCCCCCCCCCCGCACCAGTTTCGCGCGCCCAGCGGCCCAGCGAACCAAACAAGACCAGAATAAATCCAAAACCCGTACTGGGCCCACACAAGAATCCCCTAGGACACGTTAAAAGCCTGATACCTACCCATCGAAGAAGAGACAGGACCGGTCCTGAATCAGAAGACGAGAACCCATCCCCTACCTGCCGCCGTCTTCCTCCTCCCCTCACGATATAGCAGATCGCTATGGGAGCTGAAGCAAGATCTGGATCAAACTGGACCTGGTAAACTTACCCACCTCCATTGCCAAAAGTAGAAGCTTCTGATCCTCCTGTCAAGGAAACACAGATCTGTTGTGTTTGCAGCAGGTAGCTGTGCACCCCAGAAAACTATAATTACCCCCACAAAACTTGTTCATGCACTGATTTATGAAAGGGGTCACAAACTAAAAACTTGTGCATTTATGATAAAGGTTGGTAGGACATTACCAACAATAAAGTACAAAATATACCCCCAATTAGTGCAACAAATGATCCACTGGAAAGCAAATAATTTACCCCTACTAGACACAAAATTGACATAGCTTGATCTTAACTTAAAAATGGGGTCACACATATGAATAGAACTTTTGCATGTATGTTCAAGGCAGATACCAAGAAACTAAAAGCATATAAGAACTAAGATTGCATAATGGACAAAACATGCGATGTTACAAAAAAACGAAAAATATAGCTGGTTGGAACATTACCAGGGCCTGCCCAAAACAAAGGCAGCAACGCATCATCAGCTTCGAAGTCTTAAAAAAAATCGGTAATAGGAGGCACCTTGGATGAAGCGCCTGCCGCCGGAACTGCAGTTAGAAAAGCTGTGGTATGGGCCATGCCAGATGCGGCTTTCGCAGGAACTGCAATTGTAATTGATGTGGTATGGCCCATACCAGAAACACCAGTATCACTAACAGGTAGAATATTGTCTCGAAAAGCTTCAGGCGACTGGCTTGTAAAATTCCACACAGGTGAATCTATTTCATATGCGAACGTCCGTGCAGGAACAGGAACTTCCTCTTTACTCTCCATATTTGCATCTACCTCCGCATGAACTGCCTGCCCAGATGGCTCTTCATCTCCCAAGGGATCATCATCAACACCCTGTACATTTGAATGCAGCTCCCTGAACAATGTTGAAGCATTTACAAAACAGTTTCCCTGAGGATCAACATACATATCTGACCGAACGGTATCATCGACCTTGGAGGTAGTGGTAAGGATAGAATCAGTTGAAACGGGTGCAAAACCACAAGGAAAAGCTGAAACCACATCTGCGACATGCTGACCCGCAGGTACAGGTTCTGAAACAGGAGATGCAGTAAACAAAGGTGCTCTTGCAGATTCTGGTAGTGGCACGCCATCTTCATGTACCCCGACATAATTGCCATGTTACCAGTAGCTGGCAGAGAGCCTATTCCTCCAATTTCAGAAACTGAACTTGACACTGGAATGAAACAACAGGAGCAATATTTCCAGCATTGGCGGCACTTCCATCACCCTCAACATAAACCTTCGTGCTAGCTGAAACTCCTTCCTCACATCCAGGAGAAGCTACTGGGGAGCATTCTTCCAAATCTATAGTTGGGGTGACTCCCAAACCGGAGACACCAGCTGCATCACGCAGCTTCGCGAGACGGGGGGATGACCTAGTAGCAGCAGCCTTCCTGTAAACAAAAATGATAACAAAATCAGTACATAAAACACAAAATAATGTAAGCAAATATAGATGGCACACTTTCAAGCATTGTAGGTAGTTCAAAAAAGGAAAATGAAAAGTCTAACATAATATTGCTTGAAATTTAGTAATAAACCCCAAAAAATAGGAGCAAATTTACAACAACAAAAAACCCCACTATATAAGTGAAATAGTTACCCAACATAAAGTGATACACTTAGCCTGCATAATTAAATGGATTTACCCACCAGGAAGTGAACTAGTTCACCCATTAACTTAAATTGAACTAATTACCACACATGAAAGAAACATATGTTATCCGTGACCCGATGCTTGATTTATCCATATAAAATAAACAAATTACCCACATGACTATCACAAAAAGGTAACCAAAAAAGACTATTACAAAATATATAGATACCAACAATAAGAGAAACATGCAAAACACACAATTATTTTCGGGAAAAGATTGTACCTCTTGGGAGTCGATTTCTTTCTAGCACCTACTATATTCAAATCTGATTGAATCATCTCAGACGTGATATTGAGCTCTTTTACAACATATTCTTGATAAACTTATCCTTCTCCGCAAGAGTCTTCATCCTCTTCTTCTTGTAGACACGAAGAACAGAAACTTCAACAAGATTGAACTCTTCTGAACCAACAGTTCTTTGACTCATAATGCCAGCAGCAATGATGATGTCTGTGAAGATGCTACTTCAGCAGCCGCATGCGCAAGCGCAGGCTCATCGACACCTCCAGGTTGGGGAACTACACTGTTAACAACAACAGGATCGCCCCAAGAACAAACTGTGAACCTTGATTTCGAGCAACAACAGGTTCATGGCCATCAACAGATGGGAATCCTCATTGTGAGCATCGACAGGATCTTCAGCATCAATAGAATGGCAATTATCTTCCAGAGAAACATCCTGCTCGCCACCAGCAAATGAATGCCCACCACCCAATTCTTTCCCTTCCCTGGGGGCACGGATAAAATTATCCACGAAATCATCATCTCTTGAGTCACCATCAGAGATCCCGTTATCTCCAGAATTAATGAACACATTATCCTCAGGAAGAGAAGTGCATAAATTCTTCAGTCCAAAGTGGACGAACGGGTAGCCCTCCGGACAGGATAACTAGGAGCAGGGTAGCCCTCGCAGCATGAGCACTAGGGCCAGGGCCACTAGAGGTAGCTCCTCTAGGTACAAATTGTTTGGCAACCTCAGAAACTGGTTTGACATTTCAGCTCTGGCTGTCCTATGCAACTTTGTCCACTTTCCAACGAGAGATCCCATCAAACCAACCATGCCAAATGCGAAAGGGGCCAAAATGTTAGAAACCTTGCCCTGTCCTGTAACAATAAAAATGGAAAAATAAGAACAGTATGAAATAAAGCACGAATAAAACAAAAAGTTAAAGAAATTAACGGTTTAATACCTCTTCTGTGCAAGACGGATCAGAGACTGTGGCAAACCACTTGTCATAACCAGAAGCACCACCAAACAAGGAGAAATTGAGACCAAACTCAGGTTTAAGCTGCGGGATCGACAAAACAGATCAGAGAGTTACCCATTATATACTTATATATTCATGCATCCATAAACATATAAGTTATCGACAGAAATACCTCAAGCTTGCCATAAGTACCATCGGGTTTCAAATCAGCTAACAAAGCAGCATCAATGTTCTCTTTAGACCAAACATTCACAGCAAAACGTTCGTCGGGCAAGGAAAGGTCTAAACCACTAACATCAAGCGAGTCGACGTACAACAACTGTGATATTAAGAAAAAATGTAATTAACAAACAAGCTAACGAAGAATAAATAATCTTAAACAAAACAACAAGTATACATCATTCAAAAAAATACCTGCAGATGGAAAAGGCATTCATGCGTAATTTTGCCACGAGATAGCTGAGCATGTAGCCGGCAGCAACAAATTGACGCCAATTTAAGTTGTGCACATTATCAATATTTCCCTGTGGAAAAAACAACAATATATGGTTGTGAGCACAGACACAAAAGCAGCAAAAATAGAACTGATCAAAATGCTGGCTACACACCTAACAGCACAGAATTTGCCCACTAGGGTACATAAAAAATTATACACACAAATTTACTGAAACTACCCCATTAACTATACCATAAAAGGGGAGGAGGGGTGGAAATCTCACAATTACAGGGTAGCATCTGTTGCTACATAGTAGCTAGTTGAAGGAGCAATAATTGTAGAAACGGTGTACATCAGCCAGATTTGTTTGTAAGCCTTGTCACCAACTTTCATTTCCTTCAGAATCTCAAAACTCTAGATGTTAAGGGGGCACTGGTGTCTTCAGGGAATATAATAGGAGCAAGGCTAGCCTCAATATTCGAATCCATCGCATAGACAATAGGCTCACTGCCTCGAGGTAACCCTAGTGTACGATAAACTGAATCTCCATTCAAAGGTATCCTGCCTCATCCCGGAATAACAAATTCACGAGAATGTTTGTCATATGTCCCCGCAAACCACTTGATAACATGGTAACTCAGAAAGTGGCACTTGATGTTAAGCAGACTCTGAAACTCCATCTTTATAACTGCAGCAGTCGTGCTATCATTCATATGATCATATAACTTGACAATAGCAATTGGAGTTGCCCTGTTACGCACACGCTGGGTAGCACGTGTTGCAACGTCATCGCCAAGAGCATCAGCTGCCTTCCGTTTCTTCGACAAGCCACGAGAAGGTTTCTGTCCCTTGGCGATGTCACCATCGACGCCCTTCCGTTTCTTCACCATGGTAACTAGTAAGCACATTAAGCACATACACAAAAACAAAAAATGAGTCAGCAAAACATGGTGGTAGAAATAGTACTACTATGTAACACACATGAGAATACAGCTACCAGCAATCAAAATGAACACAAAAAACATTCAGAAAAATCTCAAAATCAAAACCAATTAAACATGAGAATACAGCTATCAGCAATCAAAATGAACACAAAAAACATTCAGAAAAACTGAAAATCGAAGATGAATTAACCTCATAAAAAACGAAGAGCATCTGAATAACACTTAAAAACAGCAAAGTCCTAGTTTAGAAGTAGAATTTACAGCAAAACGCAGTATACGAATTCAAAAAACCTAACTGAAAGCCATACATATCAGTGACTAACTACTTTGGACAGACAATAATGGGCACAAATAGATTGAAAAACGTGGGATATCTGAAATCGATGCGAGATTCAAGTAGTCGCAACTCACCTATTTCGATTTAACCTGCATTAACGAACTAGTTTACTCAAGTATGTTGTAGCGGATTCAAAATAAAACATGAACAACATGCACCAAAATTAGTAGAAAAGCGGTTCCGTCCTTCACCCTATAAGCTTACTACTAGGACGAACGCGCTAGTCGCCGGAAACACCAGATCTACCAGCGGAGACAACCAACAAACAACAGAATCAAAAAAAATTACCGTGCGAAATCCCCACGCACTCACGCATGGAAAACTGCAGCGGAACACGAATCCGACAGTTTAAGAGCCTACCTCAGGAGCGGGAGGGCGGTGAAGCCTGCGGAAGAGCTCGGAACCACCGATTTACGCCGGAATCGGCGAGGAGGACGGCGGCGAAGCGGAAATTGGCGACGGGGCAGAGGAGAGTAAGCGGGGAGAGAGCCGTTTCTCTCCGTGCGCTGCGGGGGGAAAGGAGAAATGACTTACAGGTGGGACCCGCCTCGCGCTAGTGGTTCCGACACGCACGGTTCGATGCCACGTCGCGCACGCCCACCGCCCACCCGCTTCGATCTGCACCGTTCGTCTTGACGCGATCGGACGGTGATCGGGCGCCTGCCGGTTTGGCTAACTGCCGACCGTTCTAAAGTTAGAAATCCCCTAAAATAATTATCTATATCAAGTCACACATTATGTCTTAAAAACTACGATTTTGAACATATATCATGGACCATGAAACTACAAAACAATTTGAACGATTCTTAAATTAAGATTATTCACAAAAATTGAACTTCCAAAAATAGTGCCCACAATAGAAAATATATAAAAGTGAACCGTAATATATATGTGTTTTTCCTTTAAAACTGAGATAAAGAAAGCTCACATGTTTCTCGTTTACTAAATTCTTTTGAATCAGATGGATGGATAGGACCCATTGTGGGAACATTTCCCATTCATACGTTATTACTCCATTTTTCATTATAAACAAACATGGTCCTGATTTGTACTAACCTTTCTTGGTTAAGATTTAGATGGTGTTCTTCAATACACATGCATACTTTTCTGTAACAAAATTTTCAACTATGAGAGTACTTTTCCCCTTTTACAACACTGCTAAATAGTACAAAACACATGGAAGCCTACATGAATCAATTACCTAGTACCTGAGTATCCGACGCAATTCTCTTGAACCAAAAGGCCCTACATAGGCTTAATGTATGCTTATTTTCGGTAGGGTTCTTTCATGAGTAGGATTCATGGTGGTGGCGGAGCTTTAAAAAATATGGGTGGGCCGGTTAAAATAAACACACAATTTATGTATTGTGTGTTGCTAATGTGCAAGTTTTAGTGGGCTAGATTATCAATTTGTATAATGTAGATATAATGGCTTCTCCTCAAACATATCACATTGCCTACATCGGCCTACCGTGTGAAACCGATTGGATTTACAATATACAGAAGGTTTGCTCTAATGAGTTCTACTCAAAATTTCTGTGTGTGGGGGGAGGGGGCATGGCCCACATCGGCCTACCGTGTGAAACCGATTGGATTTACAATATACAGAAGGTTTGCGTGTTTCCATGTACTTAAGGAATTGGCATACAACCAATGACACCCCAAACATATCACATTGCCAAAAATAAATACTGCCCAAACAAAGAAGCTTGTCTTTGCATATGCATGTATTATTTGGTAATAAAATTACGAAAACTTTGAGGTTTCCCATCAAAATTTGGTATAAAAACAGAAACATATTTCAAGTAAATAAAAAAGTGCCAAAGTATAATAATAACAAGCTGTGCAAAAAGTATAATGATAACCATAACTGTATAATCACAGAAACAGGAGGAGGAAAACAGGGATACCAAGAAGGAAAAAAATGAGTGCGAAAAGATCTCAATCTCCAGTTCCCAACTATAAATGCAGACCCGCCTCGGAGCCGCCTCCTCCTCCGTCTCTCCGCTCGCCCCGCCCCCATCTCCCGCACTACGAGAACCACGCCCCCTTCCCTCGCCCGCGTGCTAGCTCCTCCCGCCATGGCCGACTGCTTCCCGCCAGACGTGGACGACCTCCACAGGCGGTGGCTGCCGCGCGAGATCTTCGCCGACATTGGCATCGACGACGCCGCCCCGCCCTCCGCCGCCGCCGCCGCCGCCGTCGAGGACGTCGCGGTGCACCTCACGGCCGTCCTCGGCGGCAAGAAGGTGGCACCTCCGCGCCCGCCGCCTCCGCCGCCAGGACCCGCTCCGCACCACCAGCACCCCCAGTACCACCAGGCGGCGCAGGTGCGTGCTCGGAACGCGGCGAACGTACGGGGTTCTGTTTGGTTATGCTTCGTTTCTGATCGATTTGCCGTACGTGCGTTGGTTGCTTGCAGGTCGGCGCGCTTCAAGTTCAAGGGGCGGTTCTCGTGGCGTACGGGTACGGCGGCGTCGTGCCGGCGCCGTGGCCGTTCTTGCCCTACCCGCCGCCGCAGTGGCAGGTGAGCGGACGCAGCCTTTGCTGTCCTTCCTTTTCCTCTCCTAGTTTTCTTTCCTTTTTTTTCCCCTTGTTGAGTTGGATTTCTGTGTAACCCTTTTTGACGCTGTATGTTTCCTTATAGTTCACGACCACCAATTTCGGCAACGGCGGCGGGTTCCCGGGCGCCCCAGGGCCTGCTCCGTCGCGGCCCGTCCACCACGGCCCGCCGCCAACGAAGCGGCGTCTCGGCGGCACCGGCGGCACGGGCGTGTTCCTGCCGCGCGCCCAGGAGTACCAGTACCAGCACAAGGCGGCGAACAAGAGCAGATCTCCTCCGGGCAAAGGTAACGCAGCCACCCCACGTTATTTGACACGCCGTCTCTTGCGTTCTTCTTGGCCTCGGCGCCGCCGCGTTTATTGCTGTTTGGGTTCGAGGGCATGAATCTCGTGTTTGGTGCATTGTTCGGAGCCCCAAATCTCCGTCGAAGTCCACGTCAAAAAAAAAAATCTCCGTCGAAGTCAGCATGATGATCGTACTGCGCATGCTTCATCAGTAATTGATGTTTTAATGCCGAATGCGTGCAAGCAACACACGGTGATTACCCATTGATAAGCTGCCAATTACCCATGAATGACCACCTGATTATGGAGTAGAGTAGATCCCACCCACGGCAACTGTTCCATCGGATACCACGAGAAACAGAAAAAGGATCCCTGCAATGCAGGAACCGTGCGTGTTGGGTAGTGCGCGCTCTGGGGCAGTGCAGGAGTAAATTTGTTGCCATCAATGTTCCCGTCCAGCCCTGGGCAGCCTCTGAGCAACCTTCAGACTTGCATTTTTGCCTGACATTTGCATTTTCTAATGGTCACTCTCTGTTTACTACTATTTGCAGATGGGAAACCAAAGGAGTGGAGGCAGCAGCAGCCCGGCGGTGACGATGATGAGGCGGCCGAGATGACGACGCAGCAAAACTCAAGTGCAGCGGTGCTCGCGCTGCCCCAGGAATGGACTTACTGATGAGCGAGTTGAGATGATGGCGATCAAACTAATTGTCGTTAGCAGATGATGTTTTTTTCTTATTTTGAAGAAGCCAATAAGTAATAATAAGTGTAGTTTCGGAGTAGTCTTTCATCTTACCAGTAGTGAAAAACTATGGTGGATAGGAGGCATCTGTAGCTAGTTCCAATAAATAATAAAGTGTTTTTAGGGAATAAATAATAAAGTGTTGGTTATGATAAAATCATGCAATGGTTGTGCTGTGCCATCTTTTTTATTTTCTGGTTAGTACTGTTCTTTGATGTGGTAAGAGCATCTCCAACCGCACCCTCCAACCGCACCCCCCATAGCTAGCCTAAACGTCCGGGCGGACTGCCCGGACGGCCTTTGGGCCAAAATCGTCTACCCAACCAAGGTCCCCAAACCGGCCCCAAATGACCGGGCGGTCGGCACACCCCAAACCCAGCCCAAATGTGGGGCGGGTTTGGGGCCGCCCGGACGCGTCCGCCCTCAGGTCGCTGACAACGTGGACCTACCCATCCGCACCATAAATCGGGCGGAACCCTTGTCGGCCGCGGTAGATATTTTGCACACTCCGCCGGCTCCTTCTTCTTCCTCCGTCCCTCCAGCTAGCTCCGGCGGCCCCGCCCCACCATTTCGGTCGCCCCACTCGCCGGCTCCGTCTGCAGATCCTCTGACAAGATTTTGGCCATAGGATAGCTCCGTCTCGGCCGCATCTCGACGGATCTGGCCGCATTCCGCCGCCACCTCCGCCTCCGTAGCCGTCGATCTTCCCTAGCTTCTCGTCCGAGACCATGGTTTCCTGGGAAAAGGACTCGGTCGGCTCCTACCCGCTATACGAGGAGAGCACCTCGTCCGATCCGGTATGTATTGTACCCACAATTTGTGTTTTTCTCAAAGATGTGCATTGTGTGTAGAAATAGAGTTGTGTTTTGTTAAAATGTAGGATTCACACGCATGTAGTTGCAATATCCGTGGTGTGATATCCGAGTTGAACGATTCCCTCCGAGAGAAGATGCTCATTTTGGAGGATTTGAACTTCACAATTAAGGAAAAAGAGAAGATTGAACACCATTTGGAGGAGGTTCAACGTGCAAACCGGAAGTTGGAGGAGAAATTGATTAAGGTTGAAGAAGAGAAGATGATTATACTAGATAAGAAGATGACATATGAGTTGAAGGTAGCGGACATTGACGACAAGTACAAGCGCAAGAAGGAGAAATGTCTAACAATGTCGAAGAACTTTAAAAAATACGTCGTAAAGAAGGAGATGTTTCTTAACTATGCATTGGGAGCTATAGTTATATTAGTTGTAATTATTATTGCTATGTACGCTAGTTGTTCATGCACTAGATAGAGGTTTACGTAATGCAAAACGAAGTTGCATGGGCTGCATGTAATTGGGGGTAAGAATATGAGGAGTATGGTTGTAGAGCACTACTTTTTAGGGCTGTCCGGTCGGTGTCCGCGGGCGGATTTGGGGATGCGGTTGGAGATGCTCTAACTTCATTTATTTTTAGTCTCTGCTGGTACTGTGAAGGAGCACGCGACCGAAGTCAGTGCCCATATTGCAGCCTGGAATGGAAAGGGCTCAGTGGTGCATGCAGAAACACAGCGTCGCTTTGCAACGCAAACCAAACCGAGCAGGTGCAGCAGCATTGAATCATCCTGCAACATACAAAAGCTTTGCAGTCTCTCTCCCTTCTTGCCTGCTCGGAGACAAGGATGGCAACTGCTGGGGCCAAGAAACCGGTCAAAACTCAAAAGGAAGCAAAGAGATCCTGGCCGTATTGTTTAACCTATTCCCGTGCAGTTTCTCTGGGACAAGACAGGACAAAGCTTCAGTGGTCGTGGCGTTGATCCGTGGAACCTCCGTCCCGGGGCACATCCCGTGTCCCAAGATTTTCTACTCCTTTTTTAGTGTCGGGAAAGCATGGGCGTGAACTGGGCTGGGGCGAGCGGAACCTGTTGGACAGGACGAGATATTTATTTGTTTATTATACTGGCCACACCACAGCGTTCCACTCCGAGGAGGTGTGCATATTGTTTTGATGAAATTTGTTCGGTGCAAAGACACAATTTAATCTATGTCCATCACATAAGGTAATATTTTTGGATGAAATTTGTTCGGTGCACAAAACACAATTTAATCTATGTCCATCACATAAGGTCATATTTTTTGATGAAATTTGTTCGGTGCACAAGACACAATTTAATCTATGTCCATCACATAAGGTCATATTTTTTGATGAAATTTCTTCCGTGCACAAGACACAATTTAATTTATGTCCATCACATAAGGTCATAATTTTTTTATGAAATTTGTTCGGTAAGTAAATATATGTACTACCTCCGATCCGATTTAATGGGCGTGAAGAATGAACTACACTAGTACAAAACTTGTACACGCCTGCGACCATTAAAACGGGTCGGAGGGAGTACCCTCCCTTCCCAAATATAAGATGTTTTAGTAGTATTATACATTTTGTTTACATACACATTGTTGTTTACATAATACATACACATTAAAATGGGTGAACATACACATGAAACGTTTCTAGATAGCATATGAATGTGGACAAAAAAAATCTTATATTTAGGAACGAAAGGAGTATTCACAATTGATAAACATTTTTAAGTATGACATCCAACAATGGGGTGCAGGTGCAACTAGTTGCAATTGTAGTTTTCCCCAAATACATAGTACCAAGTTTGTACCAACGAATAGATGCAGGTTATAATTTTCATTGAAAACAAAGAAAAAAATATGCATAAGACTAGACCAAAATTTACTATAGAATTGCATGCAAAGTAGTTAACCAAAAAACACAATACCATGGTTCTCAATCCTATAAACGAAACAAGCTCTAAAGGAAGTATTTCTATCCATTGAACAAATAGGCATAAAAAGACAGAGATATTTCTTACATCCATAGTATTGCCGATGCTATGAATGGCAATGCAAAAGTTGCCCAAACGCTCTCGAGCATTGATTTCTCTTTTTCTCTAACAATTCTCCATGTTGCTTTGGATTCCCTTATACATTTGCAACCTTCAATAAATTAATCTTATTGTTTTGGTAAATAGAACCTTACCAACTTTTCTGTTGTTTTCTTATCGATGTTCTTAGAGTTAGTTCATTTTAAAATTCCCATTCACTTCACATAATTGTGGTTCTTTCGGAGATACATCCAAAACCTACAAAGAAAAAAATGGATCATTGATGTGGACACAAGTTATAAAGTGGCGACTATTAAGATTTGAAATGGCTTCAGAGTGCTTCGAGTATGCAAGAAAGCAAACAGTGCTACACTAAGAAACTTGTGGAGTAAGATTGTACGCTTCTGCTTTCCGGTATATGGGGATGCGTTTTGATCAGTTAAGCGTTAAAATGCGGGTTTTACTCGAAACTGATGGCGTTTTACCTGCAAAAACGTAGGATCACAACAAAAAAAAGTCAAAATATGCATGCTAAGGATAACGTGTACTCGTGTGTGTGTGTTATCATGTTTGGTTTTCATTCAACGAATAAAGAAGGAATCATAGGTTCGATGTTGTTCTATCTATAGTAAATAAGTTTGTGACATGTGCGTAGTCTAACTGTAGGCAGCCAATTGTGCCTTAATTGGCTAATCTTATCATTACATGTCTATATAAATCTATGATAAATGAAACTATCTAATTTGACATAATCATAGATATTCGTCATATACCGAAAAAGTGATGAATACTGGGCTAGTTTATTATACTACTACAAGTTTGTACCAAGGAATAGATGCAAGTTATAATGTTCATCGAAAACAAAGAGAAGTATGAATAAGACTTGATCAAAATTTACTATAGAATTGCAAGCAAAGTAGTTAACCAGAAAACAAAAATACCATGGTTCTGAATCCTATAAACGAAACAAGTTCTAAAGGAAAGATTTCTATCCATTAAAAAAAGGCATAAAAATACATAGATATTTCTTACATCATAGTATTGTCGATGCTATGTATGCCAATGCAAAAGTGGCCTAAACGCTCTCAAACATGGTTTTCTCGTTTTTCTCTAACAATTCCACATGTTGCTTTGGCTTTCCTTACATATTTATAACCTTCGATAAATCCATCATCTTCTTTTGGTCAAAACGATTTTTTCTGTATTTAAAAAATGATATACTTAGAATTAGTTCATTTTAACATGCTCATTCACCACACATAATTGGGGCTCTGTGGGAGATACATCCAAAACCAACAAAGTAAAAAAGAAAATGGATCATTGATGACTGATGTGGACACGAGTTTTAAAACGACGACTATTAAGATTTGAAACAGCTCCAGAGTGCGCTTCGACACGCAAAAAAGCAAACAATGCTACACTAAGAAACCTGTGGAGTAAGATTGGACGCTTCTGCTTTCCGGTATATGGGGGTGTGCTCTGATCAGTTAAGCGCTGAAATACGGTTTTACTTGAAACTGATAGTGTTTTACCTAAGAGATGTAGGATCACAACAAAAGAAGAGTCAAAATATGCATGCCAAGGGTAATATGTACTCGTGTGTGCGTTATCATGTTTGGTTTTCATTCAACGAATAAATAAGGAATCATAGGTTCATTGTTGTTCTATCTATAATAAGTAAGTTTGTGACATGTGCGCAGTCCAACTGTAGGCAGCCAATTGTGCCTTAATTGGCTAATCTTATCATTACATGTCTATATAAATCTATGATAAATGAAACTATCTAATTAGACATAAGCATAGATATTCGCCATATACCGAAAAAGTGAAGAAACATGGGCTAGTTTATTATACTACTACAAGTTTGTACCAAGGAATAGATGCAAGTTATAATTTTCATTGAAAACAAAGAAAAGTATGCATACACCCTACCAAAATTTACTGTAGAATTGCAAGCAAAGTACTTAACTAGAAAACAAAATACCATGGTTCTGAATCCTATAAACGAAACAAGTTCTAAAGGAAAGATTTCTATCCATTTAAAAAATAGGCATAAAAATACAGAGATATTTCTTACATCCATAGTATTGTCGATGCTATGTATGCCAATGCAAAAGTGGCCTAAACGCTCTCGAACATTGTTTTCTCGTTTTTCTCTAACAATTCCACATGTTGCTTTGGCTTTCCTTACATATTTATAACCTTCGGTAAATCCATCATCTTGTTTTGGTCAAAACGAATTTTTTTGTTATTTAAAAAATGATATACTTAGAATAGTTAATTTTAACATGCTCATTCACCACACATAATTGGGGCTCTGTGGGAGATACATCCAAAACCAACAAAGTAAAAAGAAGATGAATCATTGATGACTGATGTGGACACGAGTTTTAAAACGACGACTATTAAGATTTGAAACAGCTTCAGAGTGCGCTTCGACACGCAAAAAAGCAAACAGTGCTACACTAAGAAACGTTTGGAGTAAGATTGGACGCTTCTGCTTTCCGGTATATGGGGGTGCGCTCTGATCAGTTAAGCGTTGAAATACGGGTTTTACTTGAAACTGATGGTGTTTTACCTAAGAGATGTAGGATCACAACAAAATAAGAGTCAAAATATGCATGCCAAGGATAACATGTACTCGTGTGTGCGTTATCATGTTTCGTTTTCATTCAAAGAATAAATAAGGAATCATAGGTTCGTTGTTGTTCTATCTATAATAAATAAGTTTGTGACATGTGCGCAGTCCAAGGCAGCCTATTGTGCCTTAATTGGCTAATCTTATCATTACATGTCTTTATAAATCTATGATAAATGAAACTATCTAATTTGACATAGGCATAGATATTCGCCATATACCAAAAAAGTGATGAAACTTGGGCTAGTTTATTATACAACTATAAGTTTGTACCAAGGAATAGATGCAAGTTATAATTTTCATTGAAAACAAAGAAAAGTATGCATAACACTTGACCAAAATTTACTATAGAATTGCAAGCAAAGTAGTTAACCAGAAAACAAAAATACCATGGTTCTGAATCCTATAAACGAAACAAGTTGGAAAGTTTTTATCCATTAAAAAAATAGGCATAAAAATACAGAGATATTTTTACATCCATAGTATTGTCGATGCTATGTATGCCAATGCAAAAGTGGCCTAAACGCTCTCGAACATTGTTTTCTCGTTTTTCTCTAACAATTTCACATGTTGCTTTGGCTTTCCTTACATATTTATAACCTTCGGTAAATCCATCATCTTCTTTTGGTCAAAACGAATTTTTTTGTTATTTAAAAAATGATATACTTAGAATTAGTTAATTTTAACATGCCCATTCACCTCACATAATTGGGTTTCTGTGGGAGATACATCCAAAACCAACAAAGTAAAAAAAATGGATCATTGATGTGGACACGAGTTTTAAAACGACGACTATTAAGATTTGAAACAGCCTCAGAGTGCTCCGACACGCAAAAAAGCAAACAGTGCTACACTAAGAAATCGTGTGGAGTAAGATTGGACGCTTCTGCTTTACGGTATATGGGGGTGCGCTCTGATCAGTTAAGCGTTGAAATATGGGGTTTACTTGAAACCGATGGTGTTTTACCTAAAATATGTAGGATCACAACAAAAGAAGAGTCAAAATACGCATGCCAAGGGTAACGTGTACACGTGTGTGCGTTATCATGTTCGGTTTTTATTCAACGAATAAATAAGGAATCATAAGTTGGTTGTTGTTCTATCTATAATAAATAAGTTTGTGACATGTGCGGAGTCCAACTGTAGGCAGCCAATTGTGCCTTAATTGGCTAATCTCACCATTACATGTCTATATAAATCTGTGATAAATGAAACTATCTAATGTCACATATGCATTTCACCGAGAAATTGATGAAACCTGGGCTAGGATGGGTATGATCCTAGAGTCTAGCCCAAAACATAGGGGGTATATTTATCCATTATAAGGCTCAAATTTCGAACGTCTAAACAATTCATCCCCACTTGGCTTATCTTAGAATCCACTCTTAAGCCAATTGTGCTTATGATTCCGCTTTGCGAGTTCATGCGAAGATTTATATTTGAAATCCTTAAGGCTGCAAGTTTGTTTTGGTCTAGATTGTGATTTGTATTACTCTTTGGTTACGCAGTGCATTAGTGGTTATAAAATCTTTGCACTTCCATTTGAGGTGGTAAGATATGTCCACCTCACGCTGTTTCAAGAGATAGTAGGGCACATGATAGGATCAAAGTATAAATGTTTATCCTAATGTGTCCCTATTTTAGAATCACCCCCACATTATTGTTATTTGTGTTCAAATATATCTGGGAGCGACTAGGTGAAAATAGACCACGGTTTGGACATTAGGTTGAGCTTAAGGATCCATGAGTTACTCGATTATATCTATAACAAAATCGAGATACACATAGGGAGTTCTAGATCAGTCACCTAGTTTCATTAATACTAATCTAAGAAAATATGTGATAAATAATGGGAGAGGCAGTTTGGCTCACGAGTGGTATGCCCATTTTATTTAAAACACATTTTGAGTGTCAAATGTTTTGCAAAAATGTTCGTGCATGTATCTTAACATCATATGTATTCACAAAGTTGTTTCACCAGAAATTGACAAATTTTATGACCTATCCAAAAACACATTTTTGGGTGCAAAAATAAGGCTTCTCGCGAGACATTTATGTCTTTTTACAAAGGCCACTCTTTGGTCACTTGGTGCATTAGTGGTTGTAGAGTTAGATAAAATTTTAACCTTGGGCGCCAAAGATATGTCAAGGAGAGTGGAACTAACTCGCATTCTTGTAAGAGGGTGCCAACGTCGCTTAAGGTTGCGGGCGTTGGCAACCTTCGTGCACATGACACCCATTTTTTTGTCGAAACCATTTGACATTTTGACCAGCCACAAGTACAACATCATGATTATCAAGGTGTTCACGGAGACGAGATGGGAATACAAGGGCTATGAGTGGGAAGAGATCGACGAGAGGTTCCAGAGGTCATATCGAGTTCAGGAACGTGAAGTGCTAGCACCGACTAAAAATAACAATCACGCTCCGGAGGCTCGTTGAACATCCATGGTTTTTGGTTGCGTTGGGATGTCCACGTCAGAACCTTGCACCTACGCAAATGCATCCATGTGTATTCTAAGGAGAGGAGGCTGCTTCAAAGGATATCGCGCGAACACAGTTTTTAGGAGCAGGGATGTTCATGTCAAAACGGTGCACATGGCGACCATGAGCCTGGTGATTGATGCATTGCAACAGGGTTATTGACAAGTGCGGGCGACAACACAAGATGACTTTTGTTTTGGTGGTGCTCTTCAAGTACATAGTCTCGATCATTGAGGGTGAGAACCCTTCAACTAATCTTCATTGGTTGTACCGACCACCGACGTATTTGTAGCCCCTTCCTTGTTGAAGATATATATTTCTATAGTTTGCGAGAATTCTTCCTGGTGAAAACCCATTGAAAGAGCATGGTGCCCCCATGTGTGGTTTTGGTAATTAATGACAATCCTTATGGACTAATGTTTGCATTGATATATCCTTAGATCTTGTCCATAGGAAAAGGTTGGAGTTCATGTGTTGGACTCTAGAAGATTATAAGATGACCAAGATATCATTAAAGGGTTTATATGAATAATGGTCATGTGTAGAGTTGAGCACATTACAAGCATGTCTTGAAGAATATGATGGCATTGATATTCATGTTCACCTTCAAGACATCATCTTTGTGAAGAGAGAAGGAAAGATACAAGTTGATCAATGCTAAGTGCAAAGAGTGGATTCAAGTGATCAACACACAAAGCTACATGTTGTACCATGTGAGATCTTATGATCCAATGGTATGGTAAGCAATTGTCTATATAGTTTTGTGTACTAACCCATGATATATATGTGTGTGGAGTATCTATATGTGGTTAGGTATCTTTCCATGGGATTGCATCAAACAGAAGATTTCATATAGCCCATGATGGATGACGTCAAGCGGTGGTCGTCATCAAGATAATGATCAAGTGAAGATGTGCCTAAAAGTGGCTCTCTCTCATATTGTGTATGGGGGAGCATTTCACAAGTCTTCATCAAGCGGAGCGCAGTCAAGAAAGGTGATTGATGCATGTGAAATGCATACATGAACTTTGCACTTTAATTTCTTATATTCCAATCATATTTGCATCATATAAGGGTTATATCAATGTTTTATAATGATTTTGGGAATATTTCATAGTTTTCCCATTTATTTGGAATTAACCCTGTTTTTCCAGAAAACGTCTTTTTTTAGTGTTTCAGACTTTCCGGGAGCTTCGGGACTCCAAAAAGGGCAAGGCCAAAGAGCACGGTTCAGAATTTTCGAGACGAACGCAATGGGCTTAAATTGAAGACCAGAAGCCCAACAGGCTGGAAATGGGAGGGTCCCACGCGGCCTAAAGTACATGGCCGCGTGGGCCCAGCTCGTTTCCACCTCGGAGCTCCGTGGCCATCGATCTTTGCTCCACCGACATAGTCTTGACCTAAAAACGCCTATAAAAAAAGGTCCCCTGGCGTTTCGCGAAAGGAGGCGGTGGAGAAACACAGAACCACGAAACAGAGAGTCAGAAGGCTGCCGCCGGAGAAGATCGGAGGGGGGAAACGCCGCCGGAATCACCTCCGGAGGGCTCCACCCCCCTCCGGCGTGTTCATCATCAACATCTACAGCAAGAACTTCTCCACCATCATCACCATGATGAAGGGGGAGTAGTCCACCCCCTGGACTAGGGTTTGTGGTGGTAACTTTTGTATCTCTCCTCTCTCTTGAGCTTCACTAATTAGTACCGTATGAGCTGCCAAACATGATTACGGTCATCTATGTAATACCTTTGTGGTGAATATTGTGGTGTGAGATGATTTGTTATGCATTTACCGTTGTGTTGGAGCTTTTATGACTTGTCATGCTTTGATAGAATATTGTTCTTTAAGAAGTATGATGTATGTGGGTACGGGATAGCCGATGTGACACGGCATAGGTATTGAGTGACACAGTACCGCCCAACATCCTTTATCTGGGGTAAAAAGAAAGAGTATGATGTGGGAGTGAGAGAAACCACGCTAGCCTTACGAGGGGTGACCTAGCAACACAAATGAGTATTTCTTTCAACTATGTGTTTTAGGACATATAGCCGTCATAAAAATCTACCATTAAAACATGACAATTGTGTGTACTTTATCTATAACATGATGATCACCGTAGATGAGAGAGAGAGGATTAAGTGAACCCATGAACCATGTCCATTGTTCCTATAAGAAACACACACTTGAGCTTGTCCTCTTGCTACATAGAGGATTGGGCTTTCTCTCTCTTTGAGAGCTTTTGCTTGCTACCATTTGTCTTGTCCTCTTGCATTGAAGAGGATTGGAACACTTTTACATTCTTGCTTGGTTACTTCCATCCATCAACCACCTTGTTCTCCAAACTTGTTTAGTGCATAATCAACTAAAACTTGTGACACTTTAGTTGTAGGGAATAGATAACTTTTCCTTCTTGCTCCTGCGGATCGATACCTTACTTCCACATTGAGAGGTGCTACAGTGATCCCTTACTCTTGGGGGTTATCAGTGATCCAACTTGAGGTAATCAACATCGTCATCATCTAGCTCAAGTGGATAGCGCAAGGCAAAGGTATGATCTTGATAGGGTTTCTATTTTACCGGTCTCATGGTGTTAGCAAGAGGCCGGATTATAGGATAGATGCCACACTTTCAAGAGGGGCTCTCGAATGAGTAACTTGATGGTATCGTTCAGAGAGAGCTCAAACCTTTGCATACTTGGTATCATCTTTTTTGGTTCTTATTTGGCTTTCCTCCATGTGTGGTTTTAGATCTTGTCATCATCTTCAAGATAAGCTCAAGTTTATCAAAAAGGAATTTCGTATGGAAAACTTATTGTGTTTTTGATATTGAAGGTTTTACCGATTTGACTTTTATAAAGAGGTTTAACCTTTCCACATTTGGTTTTATGTTTCATTGTTGGCAATGATTTTTCTCTGTAAAATCTTGAAGAGATCGTTGTCTTGATTCCAACGAGCCAAATATCATGAAAAACGGAGTCCAAATGCAAAAGATATTGAAGTTTTCATATCGTCTTGTCTGCAGTTTTTACCCGGGCGGTAGTACCGCCCCCGGTACCGCCGGCCATACCGGGAAGAGCGCCCGAAGCCCGTTTTGGCGGTACCAACAAGGGTAGTACCGCTGGGGGCGGTAGTACCGCTGCCTGGACGCGTTTTTCACATAATGGTTGGATTTTGGGGGTCCTATTTAAGGGGGTCTTCTTCCCCAATGACCCATACGACTTGGGCACGGTTTTAACCTCCATTGTTGACCCTCTAGACCTTGCCTATCTCTCAATCCCTCCAATGATTCTTGCTCCTTCTTGAGGGAAAAGAGAGAGGACATCTAGATCTACTTCTTCACCAATCAATCTCTCCTCTAAGTGAGGGGAAGCTTTTCGATCTAGATCTTGGAAGGATTTTGTGTTCTTCCTTATTCTTCCTCTCTTCTCCCCCCATAAGCATTAGTTGCTTTCGTGGGATTAGAGAGTGAAGGACTTTGATCACTTTGTGTGTTCTTGTCATTGCATTAGGTGCATCGGTTTGAGTTCTCCGCGGTGATACGTGGAGGTGAAGTTTGAGAAGCTTTACTCTTTGTGGATCTTGCATCTTGGGTTGCTTGTAACCCTAGGTGCCTTTGTGAGTCTCGGAGGAAGTCTGAGGCATTGTTGGGAGGCTCCAAATCATTGTGGAGTTCCTTGACCTTTGTGTATTGGTTTGGTCAACGCCCTCAAGTCGACCTCATAGTGGAACGAGCCAATATCCCTCGAGGGTGAAGCTCACGGAGAATAGAGTGAGCACATCCGTGCTATTGGAGCGCCTAGGTGGCTCCACACTCCTCCAAGGTAGACGTACTTCCATTGGGAAGGAACTACGGGAAACATCTCCTCGTGTCCACTTTGCGGTTACTTCTTTACCCAAACCATTTACTTATGCATTTACCTTTGTGATAACCATCGTGCTTGAAGTTATCTATCTTGCTATCACTTAGTGGTTATCTTGCTTAGCATAAGTTGTTGGTGCACATAGGTGAACCTAGCTTGTTTAGGTTTTGTGCTGATAAAATTAAATGCTAGTTTTATTCCGCATTTATTCAAGCCTAAACCTTAATTATTTTAAAACGCCTATTCACCCCCCCCCCCCCCTAGGCGGCATCCTCGATCTTTCACCCATGATCTAACTTTTGAGGTTAGATTAATTAGCCGACAATGTTGTGAAGCCATGGTGTTGAGAACATCTCAATGGTGTTGTTCGTTTTTGCTGCGAGTTCTTGGTCGCTTTGGCAGGGCAGTTTTCTTTTTTGACCGGATGCATCTTTGATCTCATCCAACTCTTAATATTTTGTTATTACAGATTCAGGATGTAAGTGGCATTGCTCGAAATTAATATATCCCTCGTGGCGAGAAAAATAGACATAAGGGCATGTTCTCGGACGAAAACATTTGTCAACACATCTAAGATTTGAATCCAATGGTAAGTCTTTTCGTCATGATTTTTTAATATAAAATTATTCATCTAGAAAGTTTTCATTGACATGCATCTACAACGTTAGTATCATATACATACTGAGTGGTTGAATAGAGAGGTAGTTATAAAATTTAAGCCCAAGGAAGAAAAATCTAATTGTTAGTTGATTTCCTCTATCAATGTGCTCGAAATGAGAACCCTACCAGGGCACTGTACTTTCTTGGATGGTTTGGATTGGAACCAACCCATTGGACATGAGCAATCATTGGTAGGTCTATAATGGCTTATGTACAACCTCTTCATGCGTGACGACAAGTGTCCCGTGGATAGACCCCACCTTTCTTATCCGTCTCTCGGTCTCTTCTCTCCCCACACATAAACTCGTCTTCCTTTTTCTCCATTGATTTTCTCTTCCGTCGAGCACTTACCGCCCAACATTTGTCGTTCACCCTGTAGGAGCCGGCGACGCGTACCTAGAGTCATAGTGAGGCGGTGTCAAACAATAAACATAGATTTTTGGGGTATGGGGTGTACCTACATCGAAGAAAGAAGGGGTACCAGTCGCCTTAAGAGGATGGCCTAAGGTGGTCGGAGATCAGCGTAGGAGCCGAGTCAAAGAGGGCGGGACAACGAGGCGCCTCGTCTGGTGCTGCGACAGAGAATAAGGAGATGGCGGTACGTTAGGGTGCAGGCTGGTCCTTCCTTGTACTCTCGTTCTTCTTGCTCCCAACGAAGGAGCGGCGACATTCCAATAGATTGTCGTTAGTGTTTCAGAGAGATATTTCTTTGGTGACCGCTAAAAAGGCAAGCTGATTGTGATATTAGCCACTATATTTAAGTATACTTAAGGAATATCTTACCACACGACTCTTACCATTGGTATGTTTGACCCGCTCTGCTCGAGCCTTTTTGATGAGGTTGAACTCTTAAGCCTTCCGTCTAAAAAAATATAATTGACGGCACAAAAAGAGGTGAAATAATCGACTACAACATGTTTTTAGGCTGTAGTTTCATCAAAAGTTTAGATTTGTGGCTCCGGCCTAATAGACAATATGGGTATCCCGCACTTACATTTGAGTTTGCCGTGATCATTTTCGATCAGATACAGCAGTGATCAGAGCGGTACAAGCAGGTTTTGCTGCTATGCAACGGCCGGCCGTCGTACGGGGAGGGCAGAGCATCCCCGTCGAAAGCTTGGCCAGCTTGTCCCCCGAGGGAGGAACCACGGGACAGGGTGCATGATCTTTCGATCGAATTGTGAGCAGTGATCATCTTTCTCGGTCTGCAAGACCACAACACACGCACGGGCAGATCAGCCCACGACGTAGTACTAGGTACTTAGGTAGTACTCCCTCCGTTCCGGATTACTTGTCTTTGAAATGGATGACCTACGCACTAAAACGTGTCTAGATACATCCAACTTTGAGACAACTAATTCCGAACGGAGGGAGTACGTGTGCCGGCGACGTGCGTGCTCCGCGATGCGCAACCCGCCCCAGAAACTGGCGTGACGGACGGGCGGACTAGCGAGGCGTGGTTGCAGCAACAGCCTCGTAGGCCGTAGACCTCTCTGGTAACAAGAACAAGAGACAGCCACGGTCCCCGGCCCTTGCCGCCGCTGCTGCCGACTCCGGCGATGGGTGGCGGCACCCATCCCATCAAAGACGGTGGGCAGGCAAGGTTCCGTGCGGCTGCGGCTCACTAAGGCGGTGGGGCGCAGGTGGCGTGCACATAGTGGCGCGATCGGTGACGGGCGCTTGAGGCCTGGCGGAGTGGCGGCGTGGAGGCGGCGCGCCGCCAGTGTCGGCCGTCCCGGTGGCGGTACGGATTGGGGGTCTTCTATGATCGTTTTGCTTGATGTGGAACCTAGAGGTCCGATCTGGGACGGATGGATCCAGCTAGATTTGACGATAAGCTGTGCGCTGATATACCCTCTCTATTCTCTATTGACGTCGTTCCTGCTTGGTGGTTTAGGGTTATCCATGGCGAAATCCGATGTGGAGAATTTCATGGAAGCCGAGAGTGGATGACTGACAATGGTGATTGGAGCCTTTACTGTGACAAAGAACTTGCTTGAAGCTTCAAGAATCGTGGCAGCGGTATGTAAGTGGGATGACATTATAGGTGAAGTTCAAGTCTTAACTTTCCGGGTAAAAATCAAAAGTCTGGCCCTAATTGGTTGTATCCGCCAATGATCTCGTTGAGAACATTGTTTTGAGAGTAAGGACTATCTCCACGGTAAAAATCCAAATTCTTCGATCGGGCGATGACGACGATTAAGTTCTGGCCTTAATTGGTTGTGTCCGGCCATGGCCTTGTTAAAGACATTGTTTAGAGCAGAGACTATTTTAAGGGTCAAAACCTAAGATCTTTAATCGGTCGATGACGGTGCTTGTACACGGTTTTCTTTTTAACGGTGATGCTTATGAAGGATTGGACATCAGGTGTTTTCTTCGTGGCGGTTGTGCTGCTGCAAAGACCGTAACTCTATAGCAGATTTTTTTATATTTCTTTTTCGTATTGTTTTTCGGTTGCGTGCATCTATAATACACTAGATTATTTCGTTGTTCCAGAGGTTGGTATTTGGTATCTCCGTGATCTTAACATACTCTTTATCTAAAAAAAGACACAGCCGAACACTTGACACTGCAGTGTTCTTTTCCACGGGCTATATGAACACTTGTTAAGTGAAGCAAGGTAACAAGTCTATTTTTAAATGAATGAACACCCCAGTGCTCATTTGCACGGGCTATAGAACACTTGTTAATCACACTTGGCACATCTATTCGTTTAAAAAAAATAACAAGACCGGAGGGGGGACTCCACCCCGGCTTTGTCATTAAGGTAGAAGTGAGGACTCGAACCCGAGACCTGGCCCTTATGCGCATATGCACGGCTACCACTAGTCCACGGAAGAGTTCTCACATCTATTCGTTTAAATTGAAGCAAGGTAACAAGTCCAATCCAACCAAGAAGGAGAGTGCATGATATACTTATGGTTTGGTAATTTAAGGTTGGCTAAACATAACAAGAAATTTGCAACTGAGGACCGGGTCACTACCCTTTTCGAAACAAAAAAGAACAGGAAATTTGTTAAGCTGATGGTTTGCTAATTTAAGGTGGACACTGCAGTTTCCAAGTAAACAAGTAATCACTATCGAACCATCAGATCGATCATGGCAACTTGGCAAGCACGGAGAAAGCAAGTAATTACTGGTACCCCATCGACTTGCGGCCCGTGCCTCGCCAGCCGCCACACCGCGCCCAACAATCTAAACAGCGACAAGGGGAAGAAGCGCCAGGAGCATCAGCGCATAGCGAAAGCTCGACGCGGCACAGCTCCGGCCGCTCCCGGCGGTGAAGAAGTAGTAGTAGCCGCCCCTCCCTTCGCCTGCGGCTGCCCAGCCGGTGGAGATGGTGGCGACGTCGTGGAGCCTGGAGGCGACAGCGAGGAGTAGCCACTGCCGTCGCTGTTCGGCGGCGGCAGCGACGGCGACGAACATACCGTCGGGCACGTGCCGCACTTGCTGACGCACAGCACGTTCGTCTCTGGCGGCGGCCCTCCGGCCGTTGCTGCCTGCCCGTCGGTCGCGGCAGCCTCGCCGTAGAAAGGGAAGGACACCATGATCGCAGGGATCAGCATCGCAAGCCATACTGATCTTCCCAGCTCCATTGCTAATATGGACACGTACAGTGCGATGCTTCTACTTCGTCGAACACTTGAGCAGAGGTGGTTTATAAGCTGCAGGACCTACCCAAAATCACAGAGGTGGAATATATTTGGTTATTTGCCGACTGTCGAGCTTGTAGCTCAAGCTCAAAAGGAATATGAGCTGCGGGGAAGGTTCGTTGTAAAGGAAGATGCTCCTCATCGGTGATAGATTGCGGATTCTTCCTCCACGTTCCATCTCCGAAATTCGCTCAGTCGGGCATCCAAAACAGTTCGGTACAAAGATCAGTTTTGCTAATCCTAGATCGCCATTTTCTTCGGTTTGGCTAATTCGAATGTGAATTAAGAGAGATCTGGTTCCATTCTACCGCCGTCAAATTGACATCATGATTTGTGTGACAAATTTTTTCGCCGGCTGGTCATTTGAACATGGGTAAATTACCAATGGAGATTTTCCTAATTGCACGTGAGTTGCATATGAATTGGAAATAAAAATTGAACATGGGTTACACATGAGTTATAACTGACCTTGGCATTTCCAGTTGCACATTAGTTGTAACAGAACGGATCTCTAGGTTACAGTTGAGATTATCACACTCACTTGTGGGTTGCACATAAGTTGGAACAGAAAATGTGTGACACCATCTAAGCGAGAAGTAAACTAATTCTCCAATCGACTAATAACTAGTCGTCTTTCATAGAAATCAACTTAGACATTAGGAAATTCCAACCAACTTAATATAAGGGTTGGCTATAAGCATTTCCTACAAGAAAAAGATAAATCCTACTCGTCACCAGGTTTTTCGTGTCTCTTTGACATGCGACAAGTCACGCTCTACTCTGCTTGCCGCTTGGGTGATAGACAGGATGGAGATCTCGAACCTTCTCTCGACGGGGAATTTAGGTTCTTAAAGTTAGAATTTGATAAACATGCAACAAATGTTATGGTGGTTAGGGGCAGCTCTGCACGGAACAAGAATAAGATTTTTCATCTCCTTATGACCTCGTCAGCCAAAATATCACCGGTGGCATTTATAAGGACTGCTAATTGTCTGGTCACTTCTCCCTTTCAGTCATGGATCTCAATTTCTCTATTTACGTTGCTAGTTTGGTGGCACCCATCATTTGATTTTATTTGTTAGGAATGAAATGATGCCCATTTGACAAGTGAAATGACATGTTTAGGAATAAGAAATTACATAACATTCAATAGAGATTTGCTTCCAAGTGAAATGACATGTCCAATTCCACGACATCAAAATAGGTTGGGTATGAAATCACAAATGGAATTCATGATTCCAACTCAAAATGATGGAACCAAAGATCAACTAAGAGTTCAATGGTGACGAGTTCGGCTCTGAGGCCTTGGTCTTAGAGGCACGTTCTTGAAAAATTCACGGCTAACATCAATAAAGTTTAGACCCACCCTGGTATGGGAGTGGTGACATCGGCTCACTCTGGCGAGAATTGCAGTCGTTAGGTGGTCCAAGGATTCCGATGTATATTTTATTGTGTTTAGGGTGCTTTCTACTTCCATTGAAATTTCGTAATGGATCAAATCTTTCTTGCAAAAAAAGTTAATAAATGAGAACCAACAAATCAAAGCATATTTTTTTACATCTACTCAACCAACTCATTTATCTTAGAAATGGCTCCGTTAAATATTGAAAGTCGATTTTTGAAGTTTTGGTCCCTACTTTATGGCATTCTAGTCACTGTTAAAGTTTCAATAAGTTACATGAAGTTTCAGTCTGTTGAACACTAACTTGACAATGGTATAGAACTAAAATATAATTAAATATATTCTATTCAGCAACAGTTTATATGGATTAGTCCGAGTAGCATTTATATCTTTTCTATGTGTAGTATGAATTTGATTTTGATTTTTTTCATAAAACAGTAGATACATTTTGTTGCCACGCTAAGAGCAGGGCCGGTCCTGAGGGGGGGCGGGAGGGGCGGCCGCCCCGGGTCCAAAAATTTCAGGGGCCCCTCCCAGCTATGTGTACGTACAAGTATTAGTCCGCGTATAATGTTTAATCGCCAAAAAACTTAATGGGAATTAGCTTAAAAAGGCCTGAGAGACGCACACAATCTAGTGGGGACGTTGCGTGTTGCGAGCTAGTTTTCCATATAGCGATTGGATCGACGCGCCCTATCTATTCGTGATTCGTCCCGAGCTAAAACGCATCGCCCAATCATCTCTCGCCTCGCCTAGCACAGCGCAGGTCGGCAGCTAATTCGTTCCCGATGCTTAGGGCGCCGCGCCGCCGGCAGGTCCAACAGGCTAACTCGTCGCCCGTCCGTGCGGGCCGAAGGTATGTTGATTGATTAATTTTGATCTTCTCTAATTTTCTAATATAGCTAGTTTAGGCCATAATTTTTTATTACTAGTTCTTTTTCATTTTCAGATTGGTTATGAAGCCCTCTGCCCGGATGCGTTCCCAGTCGCTCAGGGCACCGCACGGCCGCCAGGTCCAACCGGCCACCCCGTCGGCCAGTCCGTGTGATTAAAAGGTATTTCGATTTGATTAATTTTGATCTTCTCCAACTCTTAAGTATAGGTAGTTTTTGTCCTAAGTACGATTGCTAGTTTTTTTTAGCATGGTTATGAAGCATGTATTACCAATCGCCCATTCAAAAATATATTTGGCTTTTAAACGAGTTCAATAGATTTGAAGTGATTAGATGGTTCCTAAGTTGAAGTGATGGAAACATTGTTGTTTTATATGAATACTGCTATCCGGTACACTATAATTTTGCATTCGTATCATTTCATACATGCATATATGAAGAAAAATATTTTAAGGGCCCCGGATTCTAGCTTCGCCCCGGGCCCCTGAAATCTCAGGACCGGCCCTGGCTAAGAGCATCTCTAACAGAGCCCTCAAACCGCGGAACCGTAAACTAGTTATAAGGGTCGGAAACTGCGCGTTTTTTGCACGAAAACGAGCCGCGTTCTGTTTTAAGGTTCTGCTTTACGGGTACTGCTATGGCGCGACTCTCGCCAACCTGTAAAATATGTCGAAATGTTCAGAATTTGCATACAGTTTTCAACATTTCACCAAAGATCATCCATTTCACAATAAAAATTAGTAAGTAGCTCAAACAATAATCCATATTATTACAATAAAATGTCAGCTCAACAATAATCCAATACAAGAATAGTGCCGAATGGAAACAATTGTTTCAATCATACATGAACAAAATGAAACAAAATGAAATGAACTCAAATAAAGAATTACTGGCCGTGCAACTGCCATGTGTGCTCAATGAGGTCTAGTTGCAGTTCAAGTTGGCGATATTCCCCGTGGGGGCGGGTATCCGTGGGGATCTACCCGCTAAGAAGCGGTGACGGGGGCCGAATTCACCCTGTAGGGCTAGCGGGGCGGGTACCCGTTAAGGTAACGGGGCGGGGACGGGGGGCAAATTGGCCCCGTGGAGGCTCCGTGGGTACCCGGGACCCCACCTGTCAGTCTAACAAATACAACCTATATATGCAAAAAAAACCTAACCCAACACCCGCTAGGCCACCCCACCGCTGTGCTTCTTTTTTCCCTCCTCCAGATCGAGCTCGTGAGGAGGCGGCGGCGCGGCGCATCGCGTGACCTAACCAGAAGCTCCGGCCGGCGGTAAGCGGCAGCGGCCGGCCGATCTCCATCCGGCCGCCCCTACCTTGGCTCTGCTTCACCTCTTTCCTCCTTCAGTTTCATCTATGTTTGTTCACACAGAGCTAGATCTGTACCTTGAAGAGCCAACCCTGCCCAGAACAAAAGATTTTGATATCATTAACTGGTGGAAGTTTGGTGGAATCAAGTTTCCCACACTGCAGCTCATTGCTCATGACATCTTACCTATCCCAGTCACAACGGTAGCTTCCGAATCGGCATTTTCTACAAGTGGTAGAATTCTCAGCCCTCATCGCAGCAGGCTTGCACCAAAGATGGTTGAAGCTATAATGTGCATGCAAGCTTGGTGTAACTCTGACATGCTTGGTAATACACTAAAACTTGCTACTCTTGCCATTTAACTTTACTAGAGTTGGACACACCTAAATAGCTACTGTTTGTCATTTAACTTTACATTGTTTGCAATTTCAGGTGGCAACAATGCATCACTCGATATCGAGTTTCAGACTTGTCTTGATGAGGAGGATGAACCAATGGTAATTGTCCATCCGCACAAACCATCTCAACTTCCATCCTATCCCCTCTAATTATTTTTCTTGATGTCTTGTCTCATTTCCATGATCAGGATGAGGAGTTGGCGAGTTGCAATGACTACTAGCCTTGGTGCAAGCTTGCATCGAGTAAAGAGTGAATAAATGAAGAATATGAAGCTACTGATGTGGTCTCCCCTTCATTGAATCATTCTGCTTGTCATGAACTCATGATGTATCACATATTTAAGAATTGTAACTTCTAGTGTTGTAATAGAATTAAGTTATCTAGTTAGACTTGAGAGAGATGTTGAACTGCTGAATCTTGTAATGTTTACTCTAGTTATGCTGCTGAACTGTTGTTGAATTTAGTGTTGGTTTGCTGCTGGAATGTTGCTGATGTTTGGTGTCAAATTTTCCTGCTGAAATTTTTCTGTTTGCTGTCATTTTGATATTGTTTTGCTGCCTGAATGTTGCTGTTTTTTGTCCTCTATTAGTCTCCATGGAGTATCCATGGGGATCGGGTACCCGTTTAATTCGGGGACGGGGACTGTTTCCTCCCCGCGAAGCTTGGCGGGGCTAACGGGGACGGGGATTAGCGGGGATCGGGGCGGGGACGGTGGAGAGCCCCCCGGAGATACCCGTCCCCATCGCCAACTTGAGTTGCAGTTGCTTGTGTGTGACATCGTTCTCAATCTCCCTGTAAGTCTGCAGAAATGCTTGTACAGAATCAGGGTTTCTAGCTGGCTTCACATGGCTACCAACATTGTCATAGGACAAATCCAAGTTCAGGTCCCTTTCATCCTCAATGATCATGTTGTGAAGAATCACACAACATGTCATGATGTTTTTCAGAGTTTGCTTGTCCCAAAAACGGGCAGGTCCTCGAACAATGGCAAACCTAGATTGGAGAACACCAAATGCTCTCTCTATATCCTTTCGACATGCCTCTTGTGCCCTTGCAAATTCAGCTTCTTTCTTTCCTTTTGGTTTGGAGATAGTCTTCACAAATGTAGACCACGGAGGATAAATACCATCTGCCAGATAGTATCCCTGTGTGTAATCATGTCCATTGACAGTGTAGTTGCAAGCCAGAGCATCACCTTCTGCTAGCCTACGATGTAGATGGGACCTCTGCAAAATGTTGATATCATTGAGCGTGCCCGGCAAACCGAAAAAGCAATGCCAAATCCATAGGTCTTCAGACGCAACGGCCTCTAACACAATTGTTTTGCCGCAGTACGATCCGTGCCAAGCCTTGGGACAGTTTTCCAAGTCCAATGCATACAATCTATGATGCCTAGCATGCCAGGCCAACCTCGCTTCTCATTTGCAGCCATCAACCTCACGGTATCATCTTCGTTTGGTGCTCGAAGATATTCTTTGCCGAACAGCCGAATGATCATTTTCGCAAATGTTCGAACCGACTCGATCTTAGTATCCTCACCAATGCGAAGATACTCGTCGGTGTAGTCAGCTGGAATGCCATATGCAATCACTCTCATTGCGGCCGAGATTTTTTGATATGCACTAAATCCTATCAAACCCGCAGCATTCCTCCGACGGGTAAAATAACGACAATTTTGCTCACAAGATCGAACAATCTTCACGAAAAGAGAACGCCGCATTCGGTACCTTCTCCGGAATATGTGAGCCGGGTACGTCGGGTTCTCGTCGAAGTAGTCCCGCATCAGCAACTCGTTGCCGTAGAAGCGGTTCCACGAAATGCAGAGCCGGCCAGCTTTGGACCCTTGCCGCGTCCTTCTGAAGCGGTCCTCAAACTCCTTCACGGCGAGGACGGCAACCACCATCTGGCGCCGGCGACTCTCGAACAAGGTTTCTACGTCCGAGTTGTCGGAGGACGAAGAATCCGAGAGCAGAAACTCCTCGCACGGGTCAATGACATCTGAAACGCGTACAAGACCTCGAGTTATGCCTACGAACGACGAATCAAGAGGTAATTCGACCGGGGCGTCAGATCCGACGGGGCGGCGGCTTACCTCGGCGGCGGCGATTCCCCAGGCACGGCGGCTCCAAAAGGGCTGGAGAGGTAGATCCGGAGGAGGAGAGGGTAGTCTAGGCCGCGACCACTGCAGCCGCGCTTGGAGTAGCCCTAAATCTACGGCGGCAGGATGGGCGGAGGGGGCGGCGGCGGGATGGGGGAAGAAGACGCGTCCGGACCGAGCTGAAATGTCCCTCCCGCCAACCGCTATTGGGATATACAGGGGCCCGGCGGTTCGTGGGGGAAAACTCCGAATTCGCAGTTCCGCGGGCCGATTTCACGGGCGCCCTCAAACTTTTTTACGGGCCCGTGCCTTTTAAGTTTTCTGCTATTTTCGTTTTTAAGGTTCCGGAACCGTTTTTGACGGTTATTTTACGGTTCGCGGCGTTTGAGAACTCTGTTAGAGATGGTCTAAGGACGTCACTTTCTCGGGGAACTGCAATAAAACGAAAAGGAGCCTCATCCGTAACAGCGGGAAGTATTATCGCGGAGGCCCGTACGGAATCTGGGCTCGGCCTGACGAGAGAGACTCCGAGCCCGAGGCCTGAGCCCACGTAACCGCCGCCGTGTGTGTCACCTCCGACTACAGATCCGTTCTAATAAGACAAATCAATCCCGACCGTCCTCCTCTCAAAAAGAAAATATCCTGACCGTCAACCCCCATGGTTGGACCCACATGGCAGTGTCCTACCACACATATCCGGGACCGGGGACAAGTGACTGTCCTCCGCAGCGAGACGGTCCATTCCACGGTACAAAACCGCCGACCAGGCGCAGCAAACCCCGCCCTCTTCTCACTGTAGCATCCTTCCGGAACCTTCGAGAAGTGTCTTCCCCACCACCGCGGCGGCACCCCCGTTCCGAACACGCGAACCCCTCCCCGTCCTCGGCAGAGTTCCCGCCTGCTGTGGTCCTCCCGTAGCGCGCGCTCTCGCGGCGGCGTGGCTGGTGCGAGACGTGAGAGGGTTTATGGACGGGTCGTCGTCAGGGAGGAGGATGGGGGCGGCGGAACCGCCGGAGATGATGGCGGCGCTGCGGGCCGCGCTGGAGAGCAGCGAGGGGCAGGCACAGAGCGCGGCCGCCGTCCTGGGCTCCTTCCAGCACCGCCTCTCCGAGATCGACAGGGGCGGAGCTGGAGCAACTGTAACCCTGATGCCCCTCCAAAATATTGAACACGTATAGTGACGTACTACTGCTTAAATGGCCTTGTGTGTTGTGAAAAATAGGTTGCCTGATGCACACTTGGTGCTATAACCTGATGCAAAACAGCATTTTTAGGTGGTAAGTAAGGCTAATTTTTTTTGGACCCTGATGCATGTGCATCAGGGTGAGCCCAAGCAGCTCCGCCCCTGGAGATCGAGGCGGCCATGCGCCCCGTCCAGGTCGTGCCGCCTCTCGCGCCCGTTTCCGCTTGGTCTCGGCCGACGGCTCTTCGAACCCCAGGGAGAGCGTGCGGTTTCTGATTCTGGGCTCGTGGTGGTGCAGGTGAGGAGGCAGGCGGCCGAGATGGCGCACGCCAACATCGACAGGGCGATCAAGTCCGCCAACGACTTCCTCGCCCAGGTCGTCATCGCCCGCAAGGTGCGTGCATCTGCTCTGCTTGGCCCCCTTCGTTTCATGCATTGGATGCTCTTGCTCGTCATGCTGTGAGATTACCTGGAAACTATATTATGCAATGTTCGATTAGGTGGTGAAACTGATGATGATGCAGGCCTTAACTGATTCTCCCACTATCTAGAAACGGTGGTGATATTTTTTTCTGGTTAAGTTGGCATGGGGCTGAGGACCTGAGGTATTGCACGCATTTGGGAGGGGATTGACTACTGAGGGGGCCAATGGCTGCATTGGCATTTCGAGGATGTGCTCGACTAGTTTTGGACCAATGGTTAACAAACATGCAGATTTTAATTTTAGAGGGGACTGATGGGTGCTGGCTGGTGAGATAGCTTTCACGCTGGTGTAGCTGTGAAGTGCATTTGTTTTTTTGCTACTGTCATGGGTTGCATAACGATAATGCTTATTTTAGTTTTGTTCATTAGCGCTTCATTAATATTTCAGAGGATCCAACAATAACTTCTATGGCAGTAGCTTAGGTCTGACACTTTGACGATTACAGCATTTCCTGTGCCGAGGTCGCTCTTTGTAGATGGGTTTGCACTTTTGAAATTGGTATATAGTTGCAGTTTTGCACCTGCAATTGATTTTGTCAAGTTTTGAACAAATGGTTTCTTTGGAAATTTACTTGCATGCTGTCATTTGAGCTATAGGCAGAAGCTACGATATTGAAGGGTCCCCATGAGGATGTGGTGGGATACCTGAAAGCTGTGGGTCTTCTGAAAGAAGTTGCTGGCTTCTTTTCCCCGAAGGAGAAACTTAAGAGTTGTGAACGATTTCTGAGTGATATCAACATGCTTTTATCCAAGTCTTCTCTGATGATTGAGGGGGAATTCAGAAATTTGATGATTACACACAGGTTGAATATTCACTCAACACCATTTGTGAAACATTGTCTTGTTGATTCCTGATATACTGCTAGAGACTCTCCTAAGTCCCAACGGCAATAGAATAGTTCTTCTAATACCTTTTCATTCTGAAGCTGTATCTTTGTTATTAACAAGACTCCAGCGCTCATCCTCCCTGAAATATTACCACTCTTGCATGCTTTAGCTCAGCAATTGGTCCAGGATGGAAACCAGCAGCCATGCTACACAATTTACAGGTTGGCTTTGAGCTGGGGATTTAAGAATTAACATGAGATGGTTCTTATCATTGCAAAAGGAGCATCTGACAATGTAAATGCTGCTTGCAGAGAACAAGAGGGTCAATAAATTTAGAGAGTTCCTGAGTTATGAGAAATGCATTAATAGCAACAAAATATGCAGCAATGAGTCATACTAAGTCAGGTTTTGGCAAACTTCCTGTGTAGCTAGAATTTTGTAACTGAGAAAATTCCCTACGTGCAATTATAGCTTACGTTATTCTCGACATCCTTAAGCTGAAACTGTCCATTTAGAGCCCACTGCAGTCTTAAATTGAAATATGGAATGCTTTGCTGAATGATCCTTCCTTTTTCTTCCCGATTTCAATTGAAATCTGTTCTTATTTCTGAATTATTAACCATATGTAAAATCAAGCTCCGCTCTGTTTTTTTTTTTAACTTTAGAGATGCTCGTCGTTCGGCATTAGAACTGAGTCTTCAGAAGCTGGGAGTAAACAAGCTTAGTAAAGATGATGTAGATAAGATGCAGGTTGATGCTCTAGAGGCTAAAATTGGAAAGTGGACCCAGTTTATGCGAATTGCGGTGAGTGCTTTAAATATGCAAGTGGTCTATGTCTTCACACATCCAATTAACTGTCTATTCTTCAATAATGACACTCTTGCTTCCTGGAGAACGAAAACTTTGTGACGAGGTATTTGACGGTATCAGTTTCAACAAGGATCAGTGTTTCGCTGAACTGGCAGGAACTGGTGTTCGAACTCTTCTCAGCTTTGGAGATGCTTTTGTGAAAAGTAAAAGGTTTCCTGGAAAGTTGTTTTTACTGCTGGAAATGTATGAAGTAATGCATAAACTTAGATCCGAGGTATGTGAAAAACACACTTTTCTGCACTGCAACACGAAAATTATATATGCAGTATGTCATCGAATTTTGATCGGTTACGTAGTAGTTATTGGCCACATTTATACAACAATTCTAGCTGCTGGCAGTTAGAAAGTGATATTTCAGTACTGTTCCTATTTGCAGTTATTATTGATATGAAGTAAAAATTCTCCTGAAAAGTTGTTTGTATATCTGCACATGTATAGATGGACTTAGATCCGAGGTATGCTAAAAATACCGTGTTCTGCACTGCAACACCAAAATTGTAAACGTACGTCATCAAAAGTTGATCAGTTATGTAAACGTTTTGGCCACTACGCAACAGTTCTAGCTGAGGCAATTGGGGTTCTTCTAATTGCAGTAGTGTTAGTGTTTGCGGTTATTATTTTTGTGAACTGTGCTGTCAACTTTAACTTTGTTTTTGTAGTTATGTCAAATTTAACTATGTGCAAAATAATGCCTACCTTCTTTTGAACCTCATTACCAGGTTGAAGTAATTTTCCAAGACGGCTTTTGCTCTGAGACGCGTGAGGCTGCATTGGGCTTAATAAAGCTCTTGGCACAGACGGCCCAAGAAACATTTGTTGGTTTTGAGGAAATAGTTGAGAATGATACTTCAAAGACTAACGTCCATGACGGAACTGTCCATCCTTTTACGATCTATGTGATTGATCAAGTTAAATTCTTATTTGAGTAAGCATCACCCATTTAACCTAGCTATTAACATTCCTGGACATGCAGAGATATATTTAACATTCATGTTAACTAATACAGGGCCAATCAGAATGGGTTTAGAGTTTTTAACTTTTGAGATGTGTGGTCATTTACCGATAGATGTGTGGACATGCAGAGATGTGTGAGAAGAGTACTAGAATTCACATTTCGCTCCATCGAGCAAACACTGATTAACTGTACTGTGTTTGATACCAATAATAGCTGGTAGATCCAGAGTTTAAGTAATGTCGATTCTTTAAATCTACTCAAGTTCTTAATCATTCATACTTTTCCACTTAGCTGTGGAGCTCTTTATGGTTATACGTCAATGTTTACCAGTTCTTACTTACGTGTCTACGCACCACATGTACTGATTTAAAAATAATATAATTATGTTCATCCTATAAATTTTGTTTTATTTTTTATTTATTGAACTGAGTTTTAGTTTGTCAGTTATCTTTCTGCATCATTTTGGATATAGCATGCTAACAGATATTTATGTCTGAAACGGACAGTTATCGGTTAACGTTGAAGCTACTATTTCAAGAATTTAAAACTGGAAGTGATAGTGAATTCCAACTAGCAGTTGTTTTGACGAAGATAATGCAAGCCCTTCAAAACAACTTAGATGGGAAATCTAAGCAGTACAAGGATCCTGCACTGATGTACATATTTCTTGCAAACAACATTCACTATATGGTTATGTCAGTTCGCAGGTATGGTACATTTTGTGTTTCATATCTGCATCATGTTATCCAGAGTTCCAGACAGTGTGCCTGGCCAACAATATTTTGTCTCACCACAGATCAGAAGCCAAAGATATACTTGGCAATGACTGGATTCAGAGACATCGTAGGACTGTGCAGCAAAATGCCAATCAATACAAAAGAGTGGCATGGGGCAAGGTTAGTTTTTCAGTCAAATATTCCTTGTTTTGCTAGTTTAGTGCTTATTGCTTGGATTAATGAGTTTTTGTGCCCTGGCTAGGATATTATATTTTTTCGTTGAGCATGGTGTTTAATTGGATGTACGAGTTTTTTTGCCCGACTAGGATACCATATTCTTTCGCTATGCACAGTTTTTAAATTTTTGAATTCGTTAAAGCTTGTGATGAACTGTAAATGATATAGTTTTTTCAGTAAATTACTGTACCCGCTGGTTTTCATATGTTCACTATCCTCTTATCCGTTGATTAGGTAATTCAAAAAATAATTTCATCTTTTATACACATGAATGGAAATATTGAATGGAGATAATAGCTTTGATTATTCTGATTTGTTATTTAGGTTGTTCAGACACTCTCTGTTCAAGGTGGCAGCAGCACTGGTACGTCATCACCGTCTGATCTTAGCAACAGTGGAGTTTCAAGATCTATGATCAAAGAACGGTCAGTACAATGGCAGCTTGTGGTGTTTATTGTTTTAAGTAATAAAGTCAAATGGAGTTCACCAAACTGTATGTTCTTTCCTTGCCAGGTTTAAGTCCTTCAACATGCAATTTGGAGATCTTCATGCAAAGCAATCTCTATGGACCATACCCGATCAAGAACTGCGGGAAACTCTGAGGCTTGCTATAGCTGAAGTTCTCTTACCAGCCTATCGGTCTTTTGTTAACCGTTTTGGGTAATGTTAGCTATCCTTTTTCTTATCTTTATTTATAGGCACTTCACACAATTATTGCATTCAGTTTAAATGTTTACAAATGATAAGAAAATCCTACCATAAGCTGTGTTAGGAAAGAGAGGTGCAATCGTGCGAGGATGGGTTGTTCTATGGGTCTGCTCTTCCTGCATGCCTGTGTGGGTCTGCTCATTCCTGTATGTCGGAGCTTGTCATGCATGATTGTAAACACTTCTTATCCTAATATATTAAATTAGTTTCAAGAAATAGAGAAATCTATGATAGTTATGTTTTACTCAGAACCTCAGCCTTGTAGAAGATCATTTCTTGCAGGTTACAGTGTGTCTACCCCATCCATTTGCATGTCTTCTCCTCTAAGCTGTTGAATAACCCACAAATGGTTGAAATGGGAGCCTATTCATTGTTAGCTTATACTGTTGGTTTTAACTTTCAGGAATCTTGTTGAAAATGAAAAGAAGCCTCGTAAGTACTTGAAATACTCACCAGAAGCGTTGGACCAGTTACTGGGTGAGTTCTTTGAAGGACAACAACCTGGTGAACAAAAGCAGTAAGCACCGGGAGGCTGTAAAAGGGAATACTGGTAGTAGTTCTCATAGCACAACTTTCGTTAAGATCTCTACAGACCGAAGCAACTAACTGTGTATACACGTAACAAATGGCGTACATGGCTGGCTAGTTTTTTGTTGTTGTTGATAAAGACATGGCTGGCTAGGTGACATTACATGTCTTGGCTGTACTGGGATGATCCCACCTAAACATTTAGTTTCGTTGTGTGGCTGGTTGACATTTCACGTATATGGTGGCATATGGTGTTAACATGAGAGGGTGTTAATTCTTTTAGTGATATATGAGGATTTCATTTCTCAACCCACAATCTGCAGATGCATCTTTTGTAGTCTTTCTTTCGCTGTAAGTTTTCATATTTTGGTGACTTTTCTTGCCAATATGTTGCGATGGGATTGCTTTACTTATCATTTTGTGAGAAAGTTTGATCTATTTGACTAATTCAATTGTAGACAGATTGTGCTAACGACAAAATCGGTTTTTAATCATGTGTTCGTCCCACTTACTTCTTTCTGGGAACTTTTTGGTGAGAATGAGCGAAATAAGTGGACGTACGGATTGGGTGATTTTGGCTCCTCCCCTCGCCGACGGCAGACTCTGGCGCGGAGAGCTCGGATGGAGTGGGGATTGGTGCTACATATCGATCCTCGCGTCATCAGGGGCTTAGTCGCGCTTCTTCTTGCCGTCGCCAGATAAGGCTCGTGATCTGCCGGTCTAGAAGGATTGCAAAAAAGGATATAGAGGAGATGATCGAGCTCAGCGTGTGGCGGCACTTGATCTACAGGTCATCCCCGCTGGCCAATGTTGCAGGGTCGCCGGAGATCGGAGGAGGTGAGGCGAGCCAGGACCCAGGAGGCCCCGGATTAGCGCCCACGGCGAGGCCAGGTGTGGTAGGCACGTCATGGGCCCTTTCTGGCGCCTTGGTAGCCTTCTGCCTCCGTGGTTTGGCCCGTTGGCCTCCTTTTTGATGAAAAACATCAATTATTTTTTGCTTTATTTATTTATCTTTGCTTCCAGCACCAAAGTTACATGAATATGATTCGTTAAAAACAACGTTACTTAAGACAGTTTTATTTCAAGTTTGATAAGAACACAGATAAAACTCTAAGCAGAGTGATTACAAAAGTGGATATGTTCTGTACATATCGATCATCATTCATCAATGAGTGGGATCTCGGTTCTCGGATGTAGCTTAAAACTCTGGACCGGACATTTAAACTTAGGTTACACAATATAATTTCATGTAACCACTCCATTGACATGATCTCATTATTTAGATTTGAATGTTCGAATAAGCAACGAAAGAAGTAGCACTAGAGAGTCGTGATTTACTTAGTTAATTATTATTGCTATCTTTTCTTTAACCGCCTCGGTCTGACAAAATTGTGTAAATAGTCATACTTTTATCTTTAGTATAACTAAGATTTCAGGTACAAGCGTGGTGGTTATCTAGAAATCAGCACTTGTAAGGAAACAAACATTTTCGATTCGGTATAGAGGCTGGACTCCTTTCTTGCTCGAGTACAGTCGATATTTATTCTTAGGGAGGTCGATTAGTCAAATTTCTACACATTTTCACCTCATTAAAAAATATCATTTTTTTATTATTCCTCCAAATTTGCTGGTAATCACTAATAAATGGAAAAAATGCTAAATCTCCTCTATTATTTGTTTTATGTGCAGAAATGGATGAGTTTATAGATAAATATGGACAAATATGAGAAGTATGCTAGGAGAAAAAACAAGAAAATGGAGGAAATCAAGCCATTAATTAACAAAAAATTTAGGGCAGATCCGGCGGGTTCTGGTTCTCTCTTCTCCAGCGATGACTCTAACGAGGATGCACCCGCGGGCGTCACGAAGGGGGACTCCGGCACAGGTAGAATAGAGTAGCAATAGTAGCATCGTGATCTATGTTGCATGAGTTTGTAGTATTTTTGGTATCTAGAATTTGACGTACGTGGTTGTAGTAGTTTGTTTTTAGGGGTTGAGACGTGTCCGCGAACTCTTTGTCGACCGATTTTGGGGATTGTGATCGTAGATGCTATAAAAGGCATTTACAGAGGGAAGTGGAGCTCCGATATGGACGAACAAGAACTCAGGATTGACGAGAGGGAATGGAAAATTCCCACCATCGGCAACGCCGGCAAGGATTTTTTTTTCAAGAACATGCAAAGATTTGCATGTCATGACATCTCTAAAAGAACTAAGCTCCCTAGGAATGGAGCTCTCTCCTTCTCCCACATGTCCACATCATGGTGGACCCCTCCTCTCTTTCTCTCACATGTTCACATCATGTGGACTCCATTTATTTATAGTTTACAATTTGAAATAAATTCTATTGGATATATACATAGGTCTGTACTTATATGCAAAAAAATTGGTGAAATAAAAATGAATTTCCATCTATAAAAAAAATTGTGACTGTAAAAAAAGGAAAAATAGCTCAATTTCACCTCAAAATTACTTTTTTGTGTAGACCAAAATATAAAAAACTTCTAGAACGCGTACAACATACACGTAGTTTTACATTTGAAACTCTCTCCTTCTCCCACATGTCCACATTATGGTGGACCCCTCCTCTCCTTCTCTCACATGTTCACATCATGTGAACCCCATTTATTTATATTTATTTAGAGTTTATAATTTGAAATAAATTCTATTGAATATGTACATATGTTTGTACTTATATGCTAGATTTTTGGAGAAATAAAAAGGGATTCCCATCTATAAAAAAAATAAAATTGTGGCTGTAAAAAAAGAAAAAATAGCTCAATTTCACCTCAAAATTACTTTGTTTGTGTAGACCAAAATACAAAAAAAAACATCTAGAACGGGTACAACATACACGTAGTTGTACGTTTGAAGGTCTCTCCTTCTCCCACATATCCACATCATAGTGGACCCCTCCTCTCCTTCTCTCACATGTTCACATCATGTGGAGACCATTTATTTATATTTATTTAGAGTTTATAATTTGAAATAAATTTTGTTGAATATGTACATATGTTTGTACTTATATGCTAAATTTTTGGTGAAATAAAAAGGGATTCCCATCTATAAAAAAAGAAAATTGTGGCTGTAAAAAAGGAAAAATAGCTCAATGTCACCTCAAAATTACCTTTTTTGTATAGACCGAAATACAAAAAAAAAAACTTCTAAAACGCATACAACATACAAGTAGTTGTACGTATTATTTCAAAATATTGAAATGTAAACAGTCGTTTCGATTTTTTTTGAAGAGATGCGGTGAGTTCGGAGCCACCGGCTCTATCCGAGAACTCTCTCTTATCTCTGCCGCCAGCGTCAACCATAGCGTTATGTAGATGACACCATTTCTCTCCCTCTGCCTCCCTCGAGATATATTCTACCGAAAACAACCGTCCCTACGCGAAGTTTGCCCGTCTCTCCGCACACACCTCTGCATCCGTCAATCATCTGGGACTGTAGGGCACCTCCATCCCTGATGTCGCGTATCAACTCCATTCTTAACTTGCACGCCACCTGCACTTCCCTCTGGTGGTCACCCAACACCAGTGAGCTGAAAGACTTACTACAACCCTCGCAGTAGTTGCACATGAACACCTATGTCGCCTCTGGCATCGTCCGCCGCTATCACCGTTGCAATTAGTAGCGCTTGACTCGGTGGTTGTGTCATTTGTGGTTGAAACCGTGAATGAAAAATCTATCGGGAATGCGGGGTGAAATGTTGAGTTATACACCTTGTTGATGGATGCCTCCTATTACTTATGAAAGACGATTTAGGTATTTATCTGTGAACTTTTCTCTGTGGTCTATTTACTTATATCTCACTTCTCTTCAGACAACGAGCCAGATTATGTAAGAAAATGCATGTGTGTATTTTGCAGATAGTTGAATGCATATACTAAAAAAATGATCTATGTTTGCCTAGCCTCGGTTGCAATTATTAGAGTGTAGAAAAGTCATGACCATGAGGGTACCCAATTTAACTTTCATGACATTTTATTATAGTCATTGTATTCTGATCGCCTAACTGAGTGTAACCTTTTTTTTAAGTGGGGTCATGCCCTTTCTGTTGAGTGGTGTACTCTTATCTTACTGTAACTAAATAATTGTGTCGCTTATCTACTTCTCTATGTTTATGTGAGAATATCTGATTTTACTTTGTTGTAAAATAGTGAGTTAGTGGTTATATTTTCTCTATCATTGGTACTTTTTATATATATTTCGCTAAAAAATTGTTTGCTCATCTATCGTTGTTTGTATTAGGACAGACGCGGCAACGCGCGTCTTTTCCTTCTAGTTAAGAAGAAGGGTAAACCATATTACAAACGCAGCCGTACTGCCCGCTTACAAACACTGGACTACAGACTACTCCTCATGTCTCTCAGCTGTCCGCCTAGCTAAAGTCCAGAGGTGGAACTCGTCCTTAATCCTCCGCGCTTCGTCTTCCAACAGGCCAAACGCGCCTGCTAGATGTAAGTACATGGCGACCAACAAAACACGTCCTAAAATGTTTTGTGGACGTGTGGTACATTGGGCAGAAGACTAGGGAAAAACTAAAAGGCCTTGTTCGTTCTCACGAGTCACACAACCTCCCCACATGCGCTCGCCGTGTACGTGCATACCTGGGTTGGTCGATCTGTGCAAAGAAGTTTCTTGGTTCGGCGCGCGTAACTCCATGTGGCTCACATGCATATGCACACCAACAAACCTGTTCACGGATTCACCAAAAATTTCTTTGATTCTCGTTTACCTTTGTCTACCTAGGAAATCCTCCCATTGATCTGTTTGCCTACCATTAGAGCATCTCTAGTCGGAGCGCCCAAATGGCCGCCCAAAGGTCTTCCGGACAGGCCCTCTGTCCGAAAGGCCTGGCGCATTTGGGCGCCCTGGCTCCCCACTCGCGTCGCCCAAAAAACATTTGTAAAATACGAACTTAGGCGAATTTCATTCAAATTTTAGGAACTTTTACATATTTGAACGAAATTTTAGGAAAAACTAAAAGGCCTTGTTCGTTCTCACGAGTCACACAACCTCCCCACATGCGCTCGCCGTGTACGTGCATACCTGGGTTGGTCGATCTGTGCAAAGAAGTTTCTTGGTTCGGCGCGCGTAACTCCATGTGGCTCACATGCATATGCACACCAACAAACCTGTTCACGGATTCACCAAAAATTTCTTTGATTCTCGTTTACCTTTGTCGACCTAGGAAATCCTCCCATTGATCTGTTTGCCTACCATTAGAGCATCTCTAGTCGGAGCGCCCAAATGGCCGCCCAAAGGTCTTCCGGACAGGCCCTCTGTCCGGAAGGCCTGGCGCATTTGGGCGCCCTGGCTCCCCACTCGCGTCGCCCAAAAAACATTTGTAAAATACGAACTTAGGCGAATTTCATTCAAATTTTAGGAACTTTTACATATTTGAACGAAATTTTAGGAAAAACTAAAAGGCCTTGTTCGTTCTCACGAGTCACACAACCTCCCCACATGCGCTCGCCGTGTACGTGCATACCTGGGTTGGTCGATCTGTGCAAAGAAGTTTCTTGGTTCCGCGCGCGTAACTCCATGTGGCTCACATGCATATGCACACCAACAAACCTGTTCACGGATTCACCAAAAATTTCTTTGATTCTCGTTTACCTTTGTCTACCTAGGAAATCCTCCCATTGATCTGTTTACCTACCATTAGAGCATCTCTAGTCGGAGCGCCCAAATGGCCGCCCAAAGGTCTTCCGGACAGGCCCTCTGTCCGGAAGGCCTGGCGCATTTGGGCGCCCTGGCTCCCCACTCGCGTCGCCCAAAAAACATTTGTAAAATACGAACTTAGGCGAATTTCATTCAAATTTTAGGAACTTTTACATATTTGAACGAAATTTTAGGAAAAACTAAAAGGCCTTGTTCGTTCTCACGAGTCACACAACCTCCCCACATGCGCTCGCCGTGTACGTGCATACCTGGGTTGGTCGATCTGTGCAAAGAAGTTTCTTGGTTCCGCGCGCGTAACTCCATGTGGCTCACATGCATATGCACACCAACAAACCTGTTCACGGATTCACCAAAAATTTCTTTAATTCTCGTTTACCTTTGTCTACCTAGGAAATCCTCCCATTGATCTGTTTGCCCACCGTTACCACGGACTTTGACCTCAGGAAACGGCTTCGAAAGAAAAACGTTATAACTGCAATAGCATCTTGGACTCACCGGACAGTTGCAGGCTGCCGTTAAGACACACAGATCTTTTTTTGTGTGTGGGTAAGACGCACAGATCGACCTCGAAAATTAAGACATTATTAAAGAGATCGTCGTTCCATTACATTGGAAATTTGGAACCGGAAACATGATTGGCCAGGTTGCCTACAGAGGCACATGCGCAGTTTGCATCTACAGACTACAGTATGATCTATCTGGCGGTGGTAGGTCGAGTCTCGACTCCAACGAATCGAGTCCTCGTTCCGTGCAAATGAAATTCAGCACCGTCTTCCCTGTCCTTTTAAGCCAAGATATTGAATAGTACTACTCACTCCGTCTCAAAATAAGTGTCTCAAGTTTGCCAAAAAGTGGATGTATCTAGACATATTTCATGTATAGATACATTCACTTTTAGATAAACTTGAGACACTTATTTTTGAACGGAGGGAGTAGAAGTTTCGTCACATTCTTTATTCCATCCATAAACCAACTACGTGCTTGCTCTGCCTTTTAATCATTAAGTCATTTCGGCTCAACCATCTGGAAGAGTGGTGTGCTCTATCTTTACATGCGGTAGGCCGCTCCTTGGCATCATCACAAACCCAAAATAAAATATTTTAGACCATGCAAATGTACCCTACGTCTCTACCCATGCCAACATGAATATTACTTGGTATACACTGAAATGATCTTGAGCATGCTATTTTGTTCATCCGGCTTAAAATATGGCGGGTTTTGATAAAACTGAGTACAATTATGTTATTAATATTTACTACTTACAGTAACTTCGTTAATTGTTTTGATAGTGCCAACGCCGGGATTCTATATGTCTCTGTTACCAAACCTAAAAATGTTTTCGCGTTACGTATATAAAAATGGTGTGAATAATACATGTAGTAGAATGAGAATGCGTTTAGTAATTTCGATATAAAATGCATGAATTTCGACGCAAAGCGAGTCCAATCTCCAACTCGTAAAATTTCGTTTTATTATGATCCAAATTATATGAATTATATGTAGATAAAATGCTAACTTCCGTTGGAGGGAAGCGGAAACCGTCGCTGGAGGCTTGAGCCGTGAGTCGACATAGGTCATCACATCTTTATATACCGTCTGTAACCTTAATTAGTCCCTAGTAGGAAGAAGTAGGCCGCACGGGAGAAGTCGCAAGCAGTAAATCGTTGCGTTTATAACCCCTCTCGAAATATTCCTTCCGTTTCTGAATAAAGGCCTATAGTTTTTTGAATATAAGGTGTATTGCGATATGGATAAATTTATCCATCTACAAATGAGTTTTGATCTATGATGGAGAGATTTAAATAATTTTTAATTTGTGACTATTAGGGACTTCTAATCTACCGATTTTCTTTGAAGGAAAATGAGTCCACCATACACAAAATACTCACGTCTTAATATCCGTGCAAAAAATTATACGCCTTATATTCAAACGGAGGGAGTACTAAACTTTGTTGGCTGGAACCTTTTCATTGGATAGATTTTCACGTTAAATACCGTGTCCCCTCTTTTTGATCTTATTTTCCGTGTATAACATAAAAGAGCGTAAAAGAGGGTGATTGGTGTAAAATTCTACATATATGTCAGGTCCATTCAACATATTCGTAACAAAAAAAAGCAAGGCAATATTATTTTTACCTTAGGACACACCTAGTGCTTGGTCGACCGACTTGTCCCTACCCATTCTTTTCCCCTCTGGCGACTCCCCATAACCACTGTCGGTCTAACCGCTCCCCACCGGCGGTCAGCGCGCTGCCTCGCCGCCCCGCCTACAAGCTCCTCCTCGGACAATCCACCCCTACCCCTGGCCATGTCTCTAAATCCTGCGATTCTCCGGTGTATCCTTAGGCCACAGCACACCTCATGCCCTAAAGTTAACTTCCTTGCTCGCCTTTCATCGTGACAACATCTTGGGTGGATCCGGCTAGCTCCATCCCTCAGTGTTGTCGTCGTCGCTGCGGTCAGCCGCGTCGTTGCCATCGTCGACAAGAAGCTCCACGTCCTCTCTCTCTCTTCCTGTTGATTTGCAGGGCGGAGAATCGACCGAACGCTAAGAACTTTATCGGTTAACCGAGAGGTAGCCAAAGCGTTTAAGTTATGGTCGTCTAACACGAATTAGTACGCACGTTGGAGCAGAGTAACCCACCATGGAATTCAGAATCAGAATTAGGGGAGAGCCTATTAATTGCGTGACCCGTCAGCCGATTTACCCTGCTTCCCACACCACAGTCCCCCCACACTACTCCTCCAGAGCTCCATCCCTTCTCCCCCCTCCCAAGAACCACATCACTCTACATCCAAGAGGAGGAAGAAGAAGAGCTCATCGACTGACCAAAAGCAGCACCGGCCACAGCCAGAGCAATGGGCAAGGACTGCGGCAACCACGGCGACGACCACTTCCGGAACGGCTGCCGACGGCTCCTGGCCGTGCTCCTGTTCCTGGCCGTCATCGTCGCCATCATCTGCCTCATCGTCTACCTTGTGCTCCGCCCCACCCACCCGCGCTTCTACCTCCAGGACGCCTCCCTCCGGCAGCTGGACCTCGCCAACGCCTCGAGCCTCCTCTCCACCAACATCCAGGTCACCGTCGCCTCCCGCAACCCCAACGGCCGCGTCGGAGTCTACTACGACCGCCTCGACGTCTACGCCTCCTACAAGTACCAGCAGATCACCATCGCCTCCTCGCTCCCGCCCGTCTACCAGGGGCACGGCGACGTTGACGTCTGGTCGCCGGTGCTCGACGGGCCCAACGTCCCCTTCGCGCCGTACCTCGCGAACGCCATCTCCCAGGACTGCCAGGCTGGGTACCTCATCCTCCAGGTCAAGATCGACGGCCGCGTCAGGTGGAAAGTCGGCAGCTGGATCTCCGGCCACTACCACCTCTTCGTCACCTGCCCGGCCTTCCTCGTCACCAGCGGCGGGAACGGCGCGCCCGGGGCCAGCGGCTTCAAGTTCCAGACAACCACCTACTGCCACGTCGAGGTCTAGCTCCGGCGATCACGGCTAGCTCCGGCGATCCCGCCTGCCTGCGAGAGGTAGGATTCTTCTTGGGGGGCTGTGTCCATAGTGAAAACAGAGGCGCAGATCGTTGGTAATAATAGCGACACTATTTATGTGGGGATATATACAATGTAAAGGAGGGGTGCATGGTTTACCGTTTGCTTAGGGGAAGTTAAACACTGATGCTGCTTATATGACACCTTCATTAGCTGGTTACTGTTCTGTTATTAAAAGCTTAATTGTCAATAAACATTTTTGTGGCACAATTAAGAGCAAAATCTAGGTCTTTTGTGGAGAACTTTTTCCGATTACTTATATTATCATGGTTTAACCTCAAAAAATATTATCATGGTAATTTGTCATTTGATAATGATACGAAAATGCATAGGAGCTGTTGTTAACTGAATAGTAGTCAAGAATTTTGGACTCCTGTTTGGGCCCTATATTGGTTTGGTGGCAACAACCAGATCCTAGGCAGCCCTCTCATGGCTTGAGATTTGGTCGAAGCCTGTGAGAAAGTACACATGCATGGGGACTCTGTGTTTGTGATCCCAAGTCCAAGAACTGAAAGTAGTTGGATAGTCTCTCTCTCACACATGGAGTTTGATCATTAGAAGCATTGGGAACACAAGTGCTAGTTTGTGGAAGCCGTTATGTTTACTTTAATCCATGTGTGCCAATTGCCAATGCATGCGATCTGGCATCCGCATGTGGAAGCATCTGTTCTTGGTTTTAAAAATGCAGTAGGAACTTTGACTTTGGAATCAGGTTATTGCATATATATATAGTTTTTTTTGCCCGGGAGTGCATATATATACTGGCCAAGTAGTCGATATGTAGGTTTACACCAGGTAATAATAGAACTGAATTTACTCGTGCAAACTTTCTGAAAAGACTGCAGACTATATTTTACTTGAAATCGCCATCTTTCTTGTAAAGTATTTTCTTTCTGACGTTTTCACGAAGAGCTTTCCACGACAGATGCTGATGCTGAGATAGTGGCTTCTTTGTGGGTGTGGGTGGCCCATGTTCCTTCAAAATGATAAGGATTCACTTGCTTTCGGACACAGTGTAGAAAACATGTGCTTTTAGGCAGCAAACTAATGGAGCACTGACTGAATAATATAATGGTGTCTGCCTTAGGAAAGATATGAGATGACAGTGCAGATGATTCCATCGAGATGCCTTGAAACCTTTAACTCAACAAGCATTGCTTAGTCGAGGAGAAAAGAGAAAGATGTATTAGAAGCTAAGTAGTTGCATTGGCAATTAAAGTCACGATGGATATATTCTTGTCTGCGCATGCATGTGGAGTGTTCATCCTCACTTTTCCTTTGCTTGCATTGCTTGCTCCGGTTGCATTCTGGCTAGCAAGCTAGTTTCGGTTTGGTGCCGCCGATCATTTGTCCCTTGCAATATACACATAGCTAGCCTTGGTATGGGTCATCTTGAAATTGAGGAGATCTGGAGATGAGATATGATCATTCTACTCCCATCCACTGTACCTAACCGATTGTCCATGACATGCTGTTTGCGTGGACTTGCATTGAGTAGATCGTTCTACGTCAGTACAGTAAGGAGAAAAGAGGTACTCACTTCGTTCGAAAAATGATGTCACTAAAATAGATGTATGTGGACATATTTTAGTGTTAAACAAATCCATTTTAATGACGTCCTTTCCTGGACTGAGGGGTTACTTTTTATTACAGTTTTGACAACTAGATGGTTTCCGACGATGTGTTTTCTTCTGAAAACGAGGTTGAAACGTTGGCATGTGTATCAAAGAGATGAACACAACATTTTAATTAGTTATTCAACAAAGCTTACAAAGTAATAAATCAACTAGTCCAAAGCCATCTTCCTATCGACATATGTCGCTACTCGTACCAGATTTATGATGGGTTGGACAATACCAACGCCCCACAATGTAAATCTGGAAGCCTCACTAACGTGCCCAACGGCAAGCTGGGAGTATAAACAGTCCAAAAGGCACTCACCACAGTCGACAAACTGCCGTCATCATCTTTCACTGACCCATCTTCAGATGACGCCACCATGCATAACGCCAGACATCGCCACCACCTTGAGCGAGCCCATCATCAGGTGTCCGTATTCAAGGCTCCGATGCGCCATGCCACCGAGACCGGTCATCGTCGATGCCGTAGATGCCACACCGCTCCACCTGATGAGTCCTCCGAGAACGATGCCCCAGGAGGGACAACGGTGCCAAGCGTCACCATCGTCTGTGGAGATCTCGATCTAGGGTTTCCCTTGGAGAAAAATACCCTTCCAACTGAGTCTATGAGGTCACAAAACTCCGCTATGCCTCCAAGATCCTACCAGAATATATGAGCTTCAAACAGTGTCTTCAATGAGGTACACGACGTCACATGCCGTCGTTGTCCGGTCCAGCAAGCAAAAACTAAGGTCTCCCTTGGTGCTCGATTTGACCGCCATTGTGCTGATACCCTCCAGAGAGGACGCCCGCAGACCTCACCGCATGATCCGCGACGAAAGATCCGGGTATGCATTTCTCCCACGTGGTAGTCCCTCGAACCTAGAAATCTGAAGGCGTATCCATTCCTCTGAGATACCTACCAGCACAGAAGAAAAGGCTGCATTGGGTCAGACAAATACATGCACACAATCCAAATCCATCGATGTCGTCAACATGGAGAAGATCCGAGAGCGTCTGACCTAGACACGCCGCTGCCTACCCCCTCCCCCTAACCCCTCTGGCGCTGGTGGCGATCAAGCTTTGCTCGACTCTGCCCGCTGATGGCGCCGACGATGATCTAGGGTTTTCCGGTGTAGAGTGAACCTAGCTAGAGAGAGGACCACAACAAGTGTGAACTATTTGGCTTTGGGCCTAAGACAACAGGAATACATTCTGTCCTGGTCTTTTGATGGCCGCGGAATTGTTCGTGCCGAATAAAGGAGCAAAGAGTTTTGCACCGAATTGGGTAAAGTGAAGGATTGATGTTGGATGTGTCAGCAGCAGTAGCGTGACACGTACAGATCGGCTGGTGTAAAGAGACAGCTGGGTGCTATTTTCTTTTTTTGAGAAACACAGTACAACGCAGACGCTCACATACACGCGCATACACTCACCCCTATGAACGCACACACACGCACACCCTACCCCTATGAGTATCTCCGAAAGACTGAGCCAGCGGTTGGGTCTTGAGATTGACGAAGTCACCACGGGCGCCTCGCTGTCGACGGGAACGTCGTCTCCCACTGAAAGAATATTCCGCCTAAATGAGAAACACCAACGTCAAACCTGAGGTTTGAACTCTGGTGGGCTGGGGTATAACCACCCTCCTAACCATCTTGGCACAAGCGCTATTTTCAAGCAGGTACGTGCTATATTGGCTTCTTCTTTTTTACAAGCGGTGGGTCTAGAAGGACCCCGAGCTGCCATTAAAGTCAAAGCGGTGGGTACAAATTACAAGAAGGACCTTACAACAGCAGGTACGTGCTATATTGGCTTCTGAAAGCTCCTTTCTGCCGTCCTCCTCCCAACTACAGCAGTAACCTGGCATTTATTGTTGCTAGGGTTCTTGTTTTTTTGAAAAGTTGTTGCTAGGGTTCTTGGCTAAGTATTTCGTGCGTGGTCTCGGTCAAGAACTTGAAACAAATAATCCTTCTTCCCTGGAAAAAAACTTCAGGCCAGCGCTATGTTTAGCGAGTGACCTTACAACTTTGTCGAGAAAAGCGATGTACGCAACGATGAAATGTGTGATGATGTGACTAATTGAATGCCAACGCTAGGGGGCAGACGGCTATTAGGTCCGTTAGAGCATCTCCAACCACACTTGCCAAAATTGGCTCCTAAATTGTCCGCGGACACGCCCGGGCGTGTCCGCGGACAGGCACCGGTCACCCCCCAAAAGAGTGTCACTCCAGCCGTGGACCTCAAACGAAACCCCCAAAACCATGCACAAGCATGCAACGTAGATCAATGCACATACATAGAACGATAGATAGCAAATTTCATTGATTCGTCGGATAGAAGTTCGTCGGACAGACATAGATACAACAAAAGTAAACATATAAACATACTTAAAATGGACAAATCTCACATCGGAGACTTGCCCTTGCCGGAGCCGCCGGCGGCGTCGTCCTTGAAGCGCTTGCTGAAGGCGAAGTACGGATCCTCCTCGGCCTCGTCGTTCTCGTCGACCTTTCCAGCGAGGATCCGCACGGCGCGGGCTTGCTCCTGCGCGTGGCGGCTCGCATTGGACGCCGCCGCCTTCTTCTCCGCCTCCTTCTTCGACAGCTCGATGGCCGCCTCTAGAGATTCTTGGTTCTTACGACGGCGACGACGGCCGTCCGTCTCGGCGGAGGTGAGGGAGACCTTGAGCACATCCAGTGGGATGTCCTCGTCGGCCCCAACAATGGCCGCCACCTGCCTGACGGTGCTGCCGCACCGCCTGGTGTCGTGGGGTCACTCTTCGACTACCCCACGGTGGGGATACCTGGGTCACGCCAAGCCCATCAGCCTTATGACGAGGGCCCAAGGAAGGCCCAAGGAGGACGACGTGCGGCCCAAGATAGTCGACGCTAGGTCATGTGACCCCAGCCATGCTTGTAAGCGCCATCGGCACCGTTCACCTGAGACCTAGCCTACCATATAAAGGCTAGGAGGGTCCTTCGTCTAGGGTACGCTCATAGCCGCCACCACAAACCCTAGCGAGATTGCCATCTCGCCATTGTAGCCACAACTCGCCATTCAATACCAGACAAGCAGGAAGTAGGGTGTTATCCTCCGGGAGCCTGAACCTGGGTAAACGCCTTGCTTGTCAGCCGTCGTGATCACCAGCGCTCATCTCTCTCCCCTTCAATCAACCCGGGGTACACAACCCAGGGATTTGCCGAGTCCACCCTCGTCAATTGGCGCCGTCTGTGGGAAAGAACGAGCGCTGGAACCATGGTCGCACCGGCTCCATCGACTTTGAAGACCGACGTCTGCATCACCAAGGAGCCAATCTGCTTCGGCTCCTTCGAGTACACCTTCCACCCGCCGGCCCACCGCTCGGTGTACGCCGATCTGCACGTAGGTATGTGCCTCACCTTCGGTACCATGCACTACTTCGTAGACAGCTGTGGAGTACTCAGATCCACGGCGATCGCACCGCGTGCGGGTAGCACCCGCATCTGCCGCGACTACCAACCACGCCCCCACCTGCTGCGGAGATCGCATCTGCTGCGACTGCGGCGACAGCATCTTCGACTGCTGAGAAGATCGCGTCCGCCTCGACTACTCCGACCGCCTCCGCTGCGGCAGAGATCGCGCCCAACACGGCCGGCCATCAGCGTCTCCGGCTGTCACGGAGATCGCATCGGCTACGACTACATCGACCACCTCGTCGACCACCGCGCGGATCGAGTCTACTTCGACTACCTCGATCGCGTCGCTGGCAAGGCCAAGATCTACGTCAACTTCGACTACGTCGACCACACCTTCGCGCGCGACGGAGGTCGCGTCGTTCTATACCGCGCCACTCGCGTCTCCATCGACTTACAAGATCGTCAACAAGCCAATCGCGCCCACGTCGACGACAGCGACATCACTCCTCACGTCCGCGGCGAAGATCGCGAAACTCCAGGGAAGGAGCCTCGGCGGCGACTGTGGTGTCCACCACGTCGCACCCATTTTCAGCTCCGAGCACGGCTCGGACGAAGGAAGCAGCAGTGGCAGCACCCGTCCCACTGCCCAGATCTACCCCGCGCAAGTCTTCATGATCGGCCAGAGGCCGCAGGGCAACGACGACGAACCCGCATACCCACTGGAGGTGGTCATGCCGGACCAGGTGACGCGACTCACCATCACCCGCGACATGGCAATCAAAGCCCTGAAGCACGTCGAGGACGGCACGTACCCCCCACCGGATGCACCCCGGGAGGACCTTATGGCGGTCCAGTACCTGCTACGGAAGGAAGGCGAACGACTCCGCGCAGAGAAGGCCGAGCTCCTCCGACGCAAGGAGGAGGCTGACGCGTCGAGCGCCAGGAGGGCCGCTTACTCGTTCACTGCCTCAACAGAGGTCTCACAAGGAGCAAGGCGCCACAGAGCCCGCGTGCCCCTGATGACGGAGGCCGACCGCGCTAGAGTCACCCGCAACCTCGAGTCATCATACATAGAAGACGCAGACGGGATACCCGTCCCCAAGACACCCGGAGCCGCACTCATGGCAGTCGAAACATACCTGCGGCTGACACAGCCGCCTGAGGGCGACTCGCGCGCTCTCCTCCACAAGCAGCAGATCATGTCTATCAAGGCACTCGAAGACGCACTGATAAACAAGGCGCCGACAGAAAAAGCGCGAGAAGATCGAGATCGCCGCGACCACGAGCCCGCAGCACTCGCAGCCCCGGCGCAAGACAACTGCGACAACCGCAGCCAGGTGAAGACCTCCGCAACGTCATCACACAAAGGACGGTAGACCGCAGCCGCACCCAGCGGACGGTCAGCACACCAATACTGACGACCGCAACGACGGCGACTACGAGCCGTGCGGCGCCGCATGCTTCAGCTTCAACATACGCGACACAAGAATGCCCAAGGGCTTCAAGCTCACGGCAGAAGCAGTCAAGTACGACGGGAAGCAGGACCCGAGACTCTGGCTAGAAGACTACCTCATAGCCTGCAGCTGCCAGGGCGGTACTTCGACTACGGCCATGCAGTACATCCAGCTGATGCTCACGGGCTCTGCACGCGGGTGGCTCAACACTCAACCCAAGAACGCCTTCAGGACGTGGGACGAGTTCGCGGAGGCCTTCGTTAAAGCTTCCTGGGGACGTACTCGAGACCGACGACGTTCGTCGAGCTACAAGCATGCAAGCAAGGACGAGACGAGCCGCTCCGGTCATACATCCAGCGTTGGACCTGCTCCGCAACACCATGGAGACCGCCTCGGAGGACCGAGTGATGGATGCCTTCATGCACGGCGTCTCCCGCCGCGACCTCCGCGAGGAGTTTGGTAGGCTCCGGCCGAAAAACATGATCGAGGTCATGAAGATAGCAAACCAGTGGGCAGACGGAGAGGACTCGGTCCGCAATAGTTCACACTACTCCCCGAAGGACGAAGCCGGACCAAGCAACTGGCGAGAAGGACGCCACAAGAAGAAGCCGCGTTACAACGGCAACGACTCAATCGAGCTAGTAGCGGCGGGATTCCAAACCCCCCGTGAGGATGAAGCGCGCGACAGCAGTCGCCAATACAGCCATGCACAGTACAGTCGAAGCGGCGGTGACCAGAGTCGCCAATACAGCCAGGGGCAGTACAACCGAAGCGGCGGCAGCAGCTACCGCAGCGACGGAGGCCATAAACGCGAGTGGCAGAAACGCACACTAAGCCCAGCGGAAGAGCTGGAACAACCCTGCAGGCACCACATGTTCAGGAACCCGGAAACGGGCAAGTGGGGATCCAACCACCTGTTGAAGGACTGTCGAAAGGCACGCAAAATATACGAAGCCATGCAGAAGATAGTCACTCCAGCACCCGCAGCGCAGCCAGCCGCGCAGCTGGCCATCCAGGCAGCACCCGCACCCGCAGTCGCTAATCCAGCACAGGCGGCGGGAGCCTTTCTGCAGCAGCAGCAACAGCCGCAGCAAGATGCCCCACCGGTGATCCAGGACGCATATCCAGCGGCACGCGGACAACTCAACATGATACAGAAGGGGCGCCCCTCAAACAGGACCCAGAAGATCATCACTCGCCAAGTTTTCCAGGCCATCACCTGTCCACCTGCAGTACCCGACTACCTGAGAGGGTCAGAGACACCAATCACGTTCTCCAGAGCAGATCACCCGCCTGCAGTACCACGACCCGGGCACGCCGCTCTGGTAGTCGAAGCTCTGATCGGAGATTACACCCTGAAAAAGGTGTTCATGGACGGAGGCAGCGGCATTAACATCATCTTTGCCGACACCCTCAGAAGGATAAACAGGCCAACGACGGACTTGGCGGCATCAGAGACCACCTTCCATGGCATAGTACCAGGGCAAGCAGTCACGCCCATGGGAACGATCACACTCGACGTCATCTTCGGCACACCCGAAAACTTCAAGAGGGAGTCGATCGACTTCGAGGTAGTCGACTGGAAGTCGCAGTACCACGCGATACTCGGGCGCCCAACCTTTGCCAGATTCATGGCGGTACCTCACTACGCCTACCTCATGCTCAAGATGCCTGGCCCAAGGGCGTCATCACGGTGCACGGCGACTTCGACCGCTCCAACAGCTGCGACCGCGAGTTCAGCAAGATCTCCGAGTTCTTCGGAATGGAAGAGCACTTCGAGGCGATGGCAGTCGACAACGACAAAACCATCTTCCCGCCACGCAAGAAGCAAGCCAAGGACGCTGCCTTCAACACGACTGACGACACGACAACTCATCAGGTCCACCCGACGGACGCAAACAAGACAGTCAAAGTGTCGTCGAGCTTGCCTATCGCATAGGAAAGCGCGCTCGTCGAGTTTCTACGTGAGAACTGGGAGATCTTCGCCTGGCAACCTTCTGACATGCCAGGCATACCCAGGAACCTCGCCGAGCACTCTTTACGCGTCCACAAGGACGCCAAACCCGTCAAGCAGACCATGCGACGCTTCTCAGGACCCAAACGAGACGAAATAAGCAAGGAGATCGATCGACTGCTCCACGCTAAATTCATCCGAGAGATCAAGGACTCGGACTGGGTAGCGAACCCAGTCCTGGTGGAGAAGAAGAAGACGAAGAAACTCCGCATGTGCGTCGACTTCACCGCCCTCAACAAATGCTGCCCCAAAGACCATTTCCCGCTCCCGCGGATAGATCAGATCATCGACTCGACTGCAGGCTGCGCACGCCTATCCTTCCTGGACGCCTACTCAGGGTACCAGCAGATCAGGATGAACGTCGACGATGAAGAGAAGACTGCATTCATCACACCCCATGGCGTCTTCTGCTACCAGACGATGCCCTTCGGGTTGAAGAACGCTGGAGCCACGTACCAGCGCACAATGCAAGCCTGCCTAAAGGGGCTAATCGGAGAGATCGTCCAAGTATACGTCGACGACATAGTCGTCACCACTCGAACGGAGGACACTCTCATCGCCGACCTCCGCAAGGTCTTCGCCGCCCTCAACGAGTATCAGATCAAGCTGAACCCGGACAAGTGTGTCTTCGGCGTGCCAGCCGGAGAACTGCTCGGGTACCTCGTCTCTGCAAGAGGAATCGAAGCCAACCCCGAGAAGGTGCAAAACATACTCGCAATGCCAGCACCGACCAAGCTTCATGAGGTGCAACGCCTAGCCGGCCGAGTCGCAGCTCTCAGCCGGTTCATAAGTAAGTTGGGAGAAAAGGCCCTGCCTTTCTACCAACTGATGAAAAAGACAGACAAGTTCGAGTGGACAGAAGAAGCGCAAGTCGCGTTCGACCAACTCAAGAAAACACTCACGACTTCCCCAGTACTGGTGGCGCCACTGGAGAACGAGCCGCTATACCTCTACGTGTCAGCCACGAACAGGGTGGTCAGCACGGTACTCGTAGTCGAACGAGAAGAAGAAGGACACAGTTACCCTGTTCAGCGACCCGTCTACTACCTCAGTGAGGTGCTAACCTTGTCCAAGCAGCGGTACCCGCACTACCAGAAGCTAGCATACGGAGTCTTCATGACATCAAGGAAGGTCGTCCACTACTTCTCCGAGCACTCCATCACGGTAGTAAGCTCCTCCGGGCTCTCCGACATCCTCACCAACCAAGCCGCGACGGGGCGAGTCGCCAAGTGGGTTGTTGAGCTAGGGCCCTGGGGGCTGAAGTACGCGCACCCGAAGTCAATCAAGGCCCAGGTGCTTCCAGAGTTCACCACCGAGTGGATAGAGGCCCAGCTACCAGACGTACCCGACCTGTCCAACGCATGGACAATGTACTTCGACGGCTCCAAGAAGTTCAGATCAGCAGGGGCGGGAGTCGTCCTCATCTCACCCAAAGGCGACAAGCTGAGGTACGTGCTGCAGATGAACTTCCCAACGCCCTCCAACAACGAGGCAGAGTACGAGGCCCTGATCCACGGCATGCGGATGGCCAAGAACTGCGGCGCCACTCACCTCATGATCTACGGAGACTCCTACCTCGTCGTGCAACAAACCATGAAGCAATGTGACGCCATCGCCGACAACATGATCGCCTACAGGGACCTGTACAACCAGCTGGAAGGTACCTTCGACGGCTGCGAGCTGCGGCACGTCGGCCGCGAGAGCAACGAGGAAGCCGACACCCTCGCCAACCTGGGCTCAAACAAAGCGCCGGTGCCACCCGGAGTCTTCCTCGAGTGCATCACGCAACGCTCCGTCAAGCTCCGGCCCGCGCCAGGATCCTCTACATCGACAACGAGCACCACCGACCCGCCCAGCACGGAAAGGAGCCTATGGAGGTAATGCTGATCGAGCCCACATGGACGAGCCCATACCTGGCTTACATACTGCAGCAGAGGGTGCCAACAAACCCAGTCGAAGCCAAGCGCGTCATCCGCCGCTCCAAGGGCTTCACCGTCATCAAAGGGGAGCTCTACAAGCGAAGCATCTCGGAGTCCTCCAAAGGTGCATCGACCCAGTCGACGGTCAAGCCATCTTACTCGAGATCCACGCTGGCATCTGCGGGCACCACGCCAGCAGTCGAGCCTTAGTGGCCAAAGCTTACGAGCCGGTTCTACTGGCCCACCGCAATGCAAGACGCAGAAGAACTCGTGAGGAAATGTCTCGGCTGCCAGGAGTTCGCCAACAAGCCGCACGCACCAGCATCAGCACTAAAGACCATTCCACTCGCCTGGCCCTTCGCTCAATGGGGGCTCGACATGGTGGGTCCACTCAAGAAGTCCTCGCCGGGAGGACACACGCATCTCTTGGTGGCAGTCGACAAGTTCACGAAGTGGATCGAAGCCGTGCCTATCACAAGTTCGACTGCCTCCTCGGCAGTTAACTTCATCAGGTCGATCATCTTCAGGTTTGGAGTGCCACACAGCATCATCACCGACAACGGCACGAACTTCACAGCCGAAGAGTTCAAGGACTTCTGCTCCGAGCAAGGCATCAAGCTCAACTACGCATCTGTCTCGCACCCGCAGTCCAACGGACAGGTCGAAAAGGCCAATGGCTTAGTCTGCAAGGGCATCAAGAAGCGCCTGCGAGTACCATTGAGGCGCGCTGCAGGCGCCTGGGTGAAGAGCTGCCATCTGTGCTGTGGAGTCTGCGCACTACGCCAAACAGATCCACTCAGTACACGCCATTCTTCATGGTCTACGGCGCAGAAGCAATCATGCCGTGCGACATCAAGTTCGACGCGCCCCGAGTGGTGGCCTACGACGAGTCCGACGCAGAAGAAGCACTCGAGGACGACATGGATACCCCGACGAAGCACGCGACATCGCCCTTACCCGCACAGCCGTGTATCAGCAAGACTTACGCAACTACCACGGGCGGCGACTGCGGCCCAGAGCGTTCGTCCCTGGCGACCTTGTCCTCCGCCTCAAACAGAAGAAGGTGCACAAACTAGCCTCCCGTGGGAGGTGTAACATCCCAAAATTTATTATCAGGATTATATTCCAAAAATGAGAGCCAACAAAAACTTTTGTTGTTTATTGTATGTTAATTGCTTTTTGTTACTTGAGATGTTGTTCTTGCTGCTTGTGTGAGTGTTTGCTCTAGTGAACACTAGTAAGAAAGAAAGAAAACAAAATATAAATCAAAGCAAGAAAAATAAAAGTGACAAGTTGTCACATGAAAATCTTCAAGTGACAAACCCAATTAATTTCAAACCAAAGTCAGTGGAGTTGTAATGTAAACACTCCCCATTTTGTTCCTACCACTTTCCCCTCTCAAATATTATTTTGAATTAGTTTTAAAATTCTAAAATAAAAACAAATTGAAATAAATTAAAATAACATAAACAAAGTACTATAAAAGAAAATGTTTCAAAACATTTTATTATTTTATGCCAATTTTTGTGGAGCTTCTGTACATTATGGGAAGGCCCCACAAATTTTTGCAAATTTTCTAAAATGTTTAAATGCCCTAATTAAATCCTAGAAAACCTTCTGGATTTAACAGAAGGACTAAAGCAGAAATATAAAAAGAGGCAGAGAGGAGGCAGGGGGTTTTCTGCAAAAACGTCATCCCCTACCTCTCTCCCTCGCCCCGACGTGCCGCCGTGTCGCCACCACCGTCGTCGCCGTTTCCGCGCTCCCCAGGCCCCCCCCCCTGGCCGCGCACCCCCTCGCCCCCGTGCCTCTGCAGCCGCGGCGCCGCAGAGGAGGGCAGTTACGCTGCCCCTCGCCTCGATTTCCCTCCACTGTCGCCGTGGCGAGCTCGCCGTCGTCGACCAAATTGGCCCAGCTCGCTGCTCCCCGACACGCCGCACTTGGCCGAGATCTTCTAGAACACGTCCAGACCCCGGTGAACGCCTCGTCTCCACGTCCCTCGCACCGCCGCGTCGGATTGGGGAGAATATCTCCGCCGTGTCGCCGTGGACGTCGCCGTGCACTCCGTCCACCGTACGCCGCATCCCGCGCTATAAAGCCACCCCCGCACCCTCTGCGAACACCACACCACCCCACTCCCTCACTGACCCCTCTCAATTCGCCGTGCACCGCCAGGAGGGCGTGCTGTGCCGTAGCCACTGCCGCCGTCGAGGTCCGTCGTGGCCACGACGCCACACTGCCCCATTCTTCCCTCTTTGGCCTGCACTTACTTCCCTCTGCTTCACCGCACTCACCGCACCCTTTTTCCCTTTGATCAGTGTCCAGATTCGCCGTGGATCATCGCCGGAGCTCGTGCCCGTGGCCGTGGAAGTTGCAGACCACGCCGTCACCGCTACACTCCGTCCCAGCAAGCACAACTCGCGCTACAACCTTACCCGAGCCTCCGCCGTCGATTCACGTCATCGCCGCCGTCTGCCGTGCCCTCTAGGTGAGTTTTCCGTCCACCTCGCCGTCGCCGGAGCTTCGCGCCGCCCGTTTTAGGTCACCGGAGTTCGTCGACGACGTGGGCTAACGTGAGCCGTTGGATCTTAATCCAACGATTGCGTACCGCTTCGGTTAAGTGAAAGAGAGAGAGAGACTGACGGGCGGGCCCCGCTCGTCAGGATTTTATTATTTTCCAACCACGCACTGTGTCGCTGACGTGTAGGCCCCACTAGTCAGCCTTTTCAACATTATCCAGAGGAGGGAATTTTCGAATTTCAAACTTCTCTTAATAATCAGTACTGGATCCAACTTTGAAATTCAATATCTCGAGATTTAGGAATCCAAATAAATCAAACTCAACTGTTCTGGAAAGCTTATGAAATTGTTTAACCAACACAATTGGTCTCATGTCATTTAATTAAATAAGTAAAAAGTATTATTGAAAATGCTACAGAAGGTTTAAATTCTAAACTTGTTTGTTTCTGATGCTGTGTTAGTCCAAATAATTCCAAACCAATTTTCTAGCTTAGTACTGCCTTGTGTTAGCTCCCCTAATTTTGTTAGAATTAATTGAAGTATGAATTGTGACTTTAAGATAAACCCTTCTGGACTAAAACAGACAAATATGTTTATTGGTTGATCCAAATGAGTTAGGACCAATTTTGTTAGCTCACATATAGCCATGTTTAGTTACCCCTAAAAGGGTTTAATTTTTGGAAGAATAGAATTTAATTGGTAGCTAAAACTTGATTTTTAAGCTACTGGATTCAATCCAATGTGTAGGGAGTTTGGTAACTCCAAATGATCCAATTCAAATTGGGTTGTATTCTACACATCAGTGGCTTTCCATAGAATTTTAGTTTGTATTTTTGTGACCAACAGAACTCAAGTTGTGGAATTAAACATGAATAACTAGTTCTGCCATAATTTAGAAGTAATTAAAAAGTGTTTAATTCAATTTTGTTTGAAAATCAAATTGTGTGGTTTGATGTGTGCAGTAGCTAATTGTGATGTTGATGATGGTTATGTTGAGATGATTGCTTGTATAGCTTAGTGATTGTTTGCATTGTTTGTTTGTTAATTAGACGAGAACGTTGTCGGATATATCGAGGAAGGAGAGTTTGCTGAATTTGAAGAACAAGAGCAAGATCACTTTGCCAAGCAAGGCAAGCTATTCTCTGAGCTTGCACTACCAACATATGCATCTACTTTCATAACATGTTTACTCTCAAAGCAAGATTTACAAAACCCATTTCAAAAATATATGGATATTATTTTGCCACCCTATGTAGTAGTTTATATAAAACTTTAGGATGGGAAAACAATGTTGTTTATTCAAAACTCCTTTGAAATTTCTTATGAGTTTATGAAATACCGAGATGTCGGTGTTGGAGTGGAAAAGTGGAAAAATGGTGATGTTTATGAAAAATGCACAGTGTCCTAGTACTATGGAAACCAATCCTACCCTGTGCGACCACATTTACCACATATGGGAAAAGGCGTAGTCATGTAGTTTGCTCTTATTAGTATGGGATACCTCATCGACGGAGATGACTCCGTTATGCATGAGGGGATGGTCCGAGGATCTACCCCCTGACCCGGGTCCTCACACAAGTTGGTGGGGAGGATAGAAGGTTCCACCATAAACCGCCGGACAAAACTATGAGTCCTCACACTTAGGGTTTCTGACGGGAAACCGGACTGGGTGTCGATGGAAAGTGTCATATGGGAAGGATCCTATACTAGCATGAGCAAATAAGAGGCTATGGCCGGCGGCTTACTTCGCATACACCTGGTATGGCGAGACGTGGCAGACACGATGAGTTGCCGGATGGATGTGGGTTAAAAGCGTGCTACCTCTGCAGAGTGTTAAAACTATTCGAATAGCCGAGTCCTCGGATATGGACAATTGGGAGACTGTCCTAAGACCTTGTGCAAGTTTTAAAAAGGCTTTGAGTTTTTAAAGAAAAATGAAGTGGAGATTGTTTCCTACACCTATACCAACGGATCGGTATGAGGTGGTTGGATGAAAGTGGACCATGACGGGCTATGGTCGGAAAAAGGAGAGTTTTGGAAAAACAGATGAAAAGGTGACTTCTTTAAAGATAGTTATAAAACTCTTCTTACCTTTTTCAATAAAGATATAGAGATGTTTTAAATAAGAAAAGTTGTCAACTAAAATAAAACTGGTGCATACTCATGTTGGGGTAGTTTGCGAGTACATTCAAATGTACTCATATTGGTTTCGTCCCTGGCTATTGTCCTAGCCAGACTACGAGGAGGAACACTACGCGAGCAGGAATATGGCGACTTCTACGCCAACTAAGGATCTCCACAAGTCAGCTGCCTGTCGGGTTGTCATCGTTAGAATGATGTCTACGCGCCGTAGCTTCCGCTGATATATTTGGTTTGGCCCATGAAGGCACCTATGTAAGAACTTGGTCTAAATGACCATTTATGTAAGACTTTCTATTCGGTACTGTAATGGATGTAAACTTTGGTATCCAATTCGGATTATGTGCAACGACAGACTGATCACGGGATCGTTGTGTTAAGCATAATCGGGTATTTCGGACAGCTAGTCCGGGGTCCCCACAGACTTGGTATCAGAGCCATCCTGACTTTAGGAAACCTTAGTTAGCATGGTCGTTTGTCAAATGTTACAAAAGATGAATTTCTAAAAAGAAAGGAATGAAGTATTTTCGAAAATTGCTTATCTCCAATCCTCTTACTTATGCAAAATTTTACTCTCATTAAATATTTTCCTTAGTATCCCTAAAATTTTGTACACCTCTCATTAAGTTTAAAATTTGACTCACTTGTTGCCCTACTATATTAAAATTTTGATATACTTGTCACCTAACTAACTTAAAATTTTGCTTAAAAACTGTAGATGGCACTCCATGGACCGAGTTCGTTCAGCTGGAGAAGGACAGCAAGCTGACGTTTGAGAGGGACTTGTTCGAGTTGACCAAGCTGTTAGGTCGCCCCGCTCCAGAGTTTGAGGGAGCTCAGATTGATGTTCACGGTGTTGGAAGGCTGAGCTGGCTCATCAGATCGTCAGTTCGCAGGAACATCAAGTCTCCCAATTCCAGGACGCTCATCTTCACCACCAAGGAGGCCACCTGGGTTGACGGTCTCTGTACTGCTACACAGAGGATGCTAGCCCGACTTTGTGAGGAGCACAAGGCGGAGTTAGTAGACTCCCGTTTCCGGTTCTACGGGAGGCGCAACTGTGATGGACACCCTACTCCTTCACCTTACCACCCGATGTTTGGGAGCTACATCATGGACATGGAGATCTTACTTCAGTGCACTCAGGATGATCTGTTGCGCACTAGGATTCAGCTCCACTTCGACCGCGAGTCGCTCGTTGAGCTTCGCGAGAACGAGATGAAGCTGATGGTGGAGAAGGTTGCTCTTCTCAGGAAGAGGGCCCAGCTGAGGAAGACTATCGTGAAGCTCCGCACGAAGGTGGCAGAGCAGGATGGACTGATTGAGGATCTTGAGCACCATACTGACGAGATGGAGGAGGAGGGCGAGGATCTCCGCAAGGAGAACGACGCTTTCCTCAGTGACGATGATGACTTCGTGGAGGAGATGGACTGTGAGGAGGAGGATGATGAGGAGGAGTTAGTTGACGAGGAGGAGGAGCCACTCGAGCCAGTTCTCGAGGACGAGGAGGAGGATCCCGAGGAGCCAGCCTACCAGTCAGATGCTGACGTGTTAGAGCTGGAGGTTCCACCTCAGTAGGCGAGTGACTTGATCACTACCGCAGGATTAGGTTGACCCCCTATAGCTAGTCGAGTAGTAGCAGTGGTTCTTTTGGAAACCAGATGTTATGTTGTAAGCTTGATGTTGTTGTGAACTCCTTGATGTATTGTTTGTGAAATATAAGTATGTTTGTCTTGTTTAAATCTGTGTGAACTATTTTCATATAAATCTTAGATTAATCAACCACTTGAGAGATCGTCTTTTCCCTTAGTCGAACTTTTCTTGCCTTGTCTCTTATACCCGGTGTGCTTCAGGATGCCACCCCGTCGCAGCAATGCGGAAGGATCAGGATCAGCACCACCACCACCGGACCCAACCCCCACCCAACTTCTCGCACTTATCATGGAGGAGCGTGAAAATGCCCGGCAAGAGCGCCAAGCTCATCTCGCTGCCTTACAACAACTCGCAGCCGCTTACAACAACAACAACAACAACAACAACAACAACAACAATGGTGGTAACGGCAATGGCGATGGAAACCAGCGATCTACCTTGGGTGATTTTCAGAAGACCAACCCACCCACCTACTCCAAGGGACTTCACCCACTAGAAGCCGATGATTGGCTTCGCACCATCGACAATAATCTTGAAGTTGCTGCTGTGGGAGAAAATGAGAAAGTGTGTATGCAACCCACTATCTCGCTGGACCTGCAAGAGCTTGGTGGGAAACTACCAAGACTCTCCAGCCAGCTGGTCATGTCATCAACTGGGCTGAGTTCCAGGAGAAGTTCCGCAAGAAGCATATTCCCAGTGGACTTATTGAGAGGAAGAAGGATGAGTTCCGCAAGCTGAGGCAGGGAAGTAGAGATGTGGTCGGTTATCTTGAGGAGTTTACCGACTTATCTCGGTATGCTCCTGATGACACCGACAAGGAAGAGAAGAAGATGGAGCGTTTCATGAGTGGACTTCATGATGAACTTCAGTGTGCTTTGGTTATCCATGACTTCCGTGATCTGGAGTCACTTGTGGACAAAGCCATCCAGCTGGAGACCAAGCGCAAGTCGATGTATGAAGGTCGCAAGAGGAGGATGAATGCTCAGGAAGGCTCGAGCAGCCAGAAACCTCGTATCTTTCAGCAGAACACCAGGCCTGCCTATCGTCCACCCCAAGCTCCACGCCCAATTACCCTAACCGCCCAAACAACTTCAACCGCCCAATGACAATAACCGTCCCGGAGGAAACTTCAACAACTTCACCCAATCCCAATGTGATCTGCTTTGAATGCGGCAACAAGGGTCACTACTCCAAAGAATGTCCCAATCCCAAGAGGAATGTCCAGCGCCCCAATGCGCCGGCACAGAACAATGGTCAAGGCCGCAATGGAAATGGAAATGGCAAGAATGCCGCACCTCGCGGAAATGCTGCTGTTGCCAAGGGTCGTCTGCACCACATCAATGCTGAAGAAGCTCAGGATGCTCCGGATGTTGTGCTGGGTACGTTCCTTGTCAACTCAGTACCTGCAACTGTTCTGTTTGATTCTGGTGCTACCCATTCATTTGTTACCCAAGAATTTGTTGCTAAGGGAGGTTTAGTTAAGAGCCTCTTACCCAAACCCATGGTCATCCAAATCCCAGAATCCACCGTAGAGACCAGATGTTTTGCTCCGATGTACCCCTTGAGATCAAAGGAGAAAAGTTTCCAGTTAACTTAATTGTTCTGGGAACCCAAGGCATCGATGTTATACTCGGTATGAATTGGTTAGCCAAGTACCATGGTCGAATTGACTGTGCCAGAAGAGCTGTATCCATCACCACCGACAAAGAAGTAGAAGTGGAGTATGTGTCTAAACTAGTCAACCTCACCCAGGCTGCCATGAGAGCATAGCTCGACCCGCCCTAGATGAGATCCGTGTTGTTCATCTGTTCAAGGATGTTTTCCCAGAAGAATTGCCTGGTATGCCGCCAGATAGGGATATTGAGTTCATAATTGAGCTTATCCCAGGAACATCCCCCATATCCCAAAAGCCTTATCGGATGAATCCGGAAGAACTGGTTGAGTTGAAGAAGCAGTTGGCTGATATGCTAAGCAAAGGTCTTGTCCGCCCAAGCGCTTCACCATGGGGATCACCCATTATTTTGTGGACAAGAGAGACGGTACCACACGCCTGTGTGTGGATTATCGCAAGCTGAATGACGTGACCATTAAAAATAAGTACCCTCTTCCCAAGATCGAGGATCTGTTCGATCAAATGAACGGAGCCCGAGTCTTTTCAAAGATCGATCTTCGGACAGGTACCATCAGTTGAAGATCAGAGAGACAGATATTCCCAAGACCGCCTTCACCACTCGTTACGGTTGTTTGAATACACCGTGATGTCTTTTGGTCTGACCAATGCCCCAGCCTATTTCATGAATCTCATGAACAAGATTTTCATGGAGTACCTCGACAAGTTCGTGGTAGTTTTCCTTGATGACATCCTTATTTATTCCAAGACCGAAGAAGAGCATGCTGAACACCTGCGTCTAGTTTTGGAGACCCTCCAAGAGCACCAACTGTATGCCAAACTTAGCAAGTGTGAGTTTTGGCTCAGTGAAGTGGCATTTCTCGGACATATTGTATCTGCGGAGGAATTTCTGTTGACCCTGAGAAGATACAAGCCATTCTTGACTGGTTATCCCCAACCAATGTTTTTGAAATCCGAAGCTTTCTCGGACTTGCCGGTTATTACCGCAAGTTCGTTGAAGGATTTTCCAGTATAGCCAAACCTCTGACCCAACTGTTGAAGAAGGACAAGAAATTTGAATGGACTCAGAAGTGTGAGGATAGTTTCCAAGAACTGAAGAAGAGACTAACCTCAGCCCCAATCCTGATCATGCCAGACGTCACCCAGAGTTTCGACGTGTATTGCGATGCATCACGCCTCGGACTTGGTTGCGTTCTGATGCAAGAAGGCAAAGTTGTGTCGTATGTCCCGGCAGTTGCGACCGCATGAAGAGAATTACCCAACCCATGACTTGGAGTTAGCTGCTGTAGTCTTTGCTCTTAAGAAGTGGCGTCCCTATCTTGCGGGACATCGCTGCGAGGTCTATACAGATCACAAAAGCTTGAAGTATATTTTCACCCAGAAAGATCTGAACCTGCGACAGAGGAGATGGATGGAATTAATCAAGGATTATGATATTGGAATCCATTATCACCCCGGAAAGGCTAATGTAGTTGCCGATGCCCTTAGTCGCAAACCTTGCACCCTGAATGCCCTGATCCAAGCCGAACAGCCAGCCTTGTTCAAAGACTTCCAAGATTTTGGACTAGAGCTTGTTAGCCATGGTTATCTCGCCAATTTAGAGTTAACCCCAACCCTGATGGATCAAATCAAAGAAGCCCAGAAAGGTCATGAAAGCATAGAGGGAATTAGGAAGAAAATTTCCCTCGGCAAAGCACCCGGTTTTACCGAAGATGCTGAAGGAGTGCTGAAATTCAATGACCGTATCTGTGTGCCCAATGTCACGGAACTTAAGGAGTTAATCCTGAAGGAGGCCCATGAGACCCCTTATTCAATCCACCCCGGCGGAACCAAAATGTACCAAGACCTTCGAGAAAGATTTTGGTGGCATGGAATGAAGCGAGAGATTGGTTCATTCGTAGCCAAGTGTGATATCTGTCAGCGAGTCAAGGCTGAACATCAGCGACCCGCTGGATTGCTTCAACCTTTGAAAATTCCCGAGTGGAAGTGGGACGAGATTGGAATGGATTTTATTACCGGACTTCCAAGATCCAACCGAGGCCATGATTCATCTGGGTCATCGTTGATCGACTGACCAAGGTTGCCCACTTTGTTCCTGTCAAGACCACTCATACCGGAGCTCAGTTAGCAGACCTGTATATTTCCAGAATAGTGAGCCTGCATGGTGTGCCTAAGAAGATTGTATCTGATAGAGGCACGCAATTCACCTCAAGATTCTGGAAATCCCTTCATGAAGCCCTCGGAACCAAGTTAGCCTTTAGCACAGCTTATCATCCCCAGACCGATGGCCAGACTGAGCGAGTGAACCAGATATTGAGGACATGCTTCGCGCATGTGTTCTATCCTATGGTTCCAAGTGGGAAGATTGTCTTCCGTTTGCAGAGTTCTCGTACAACAACAGTTATCAGTCTAGTCTGCAAATGGCCCCTTTTGAAGCCCTTTACGGCAAGAAGTGTCGTACACCCCTGAATTGGTCCGATACCGGAGAGAGCAAATTGTTCGGACCAGATACCCTCCGAGAAGCTGAAGAGCAAGTTCAGCTTATTCGTGAACGCTCAAAACTGCCCAATCCCGTCAGAAGAGTTACGCTGACACCAAGCGCCGTGACTCACTTTCAGTGGGATTATGTTATCTCCGAGTGACACCCCTCAAGGGAATGCAGCGTTTCCATGTCAAAGGAAAGTTAGCACCAAGGTATATTGGACCCTTCAAGGTCATTGCTCGTCGAGGAGAAGTATCCTATCAGCTGGAGTTACCCCAGGAGTTAGGAGATTATCATGATGTCTTCCACATTTCCTTGCTCCGGAAGTGTCTTGAAGTTCCTGACCAGCCTGATGTTTTCAAAAACATCGACCACCTCTCCATCGACCTGAACCAAGACCTGACTTATCGTGAGAGACCCCTCAAAATTCTCGAAGAAGATGTTCGTGTTACCCGAAGACGTGCGATCAAGTTTTACAAAGTCCAGTGGACTAACCACTCTGAAGAAGAAGCAACTTGGGAACGCGAAGATTATCTTAGAAGCGAATTCCCAGACCTCCTTAAAACCTAAGCCTAGCAAATCTCGGGACGAGATTTATTTTAAGGGGGGAAGGATTGTAACATCCCAAAATTATTATCAGGAATATTCCAAAAATGAGAGCCAACAAAAACTTTTGTTGTTTATTGTATGTTAATTGCTTTTGTTACTTGAGATGTTGTTCTTGCTGTTTGTGTGAGTGTTTGCTCTAGTGAACACTAGTAAGAAAAAAGAAACAAAATATAAAATCAAAGCAAGAAAAATAAAAGTGACAAGTTGTCACATGAAAATCTCAAGTGACAAACCAATTAATTTCAAACCAAAGTCAGTGGAGTTGTAATGTAAACACTCCCCATTTTGTTCCTACCACTTTCCCCTCTCAAATATTATTTTTGAACTAGTTTTAAATTCTAAAAAAAAACAAATTGAAATAAATTCAAATAACATAAACAAAGTACTATAAAAGAAAATGTTTCAAAACATTTTATTATTTTATGCCAATTTTTGTGGAGCTTCTGTACATTATGGGAAGGCCCCACAAATTTTTGCAAATTTTTCTAAAATGTTTAAATGCCCTAATTAAATCCTAGAAAACCTTCTGGATTTAACAGAAGGACTAAAACAGAAATAAAAAGAGCAGAGAGGAGGCAGGGGGTTTTCTGCAAAAACGTCATCCCCTACCTCTCTCCCTCGCCCCGACGTGCCGCCGTGTCGCCACCACCGTCGTCGCCGTTTCCGCGCTCCCCAGGCCCCCCCTGGCCGCGCACCCCTCGCCCCCGTGCCTCTGCAGCCGCGGCGCCGCAGAGGAGGGCAGTTACGCCGCCCTCGCCTCGATTTCCCTCCACTGTCGCCGTGGCGAGCTCGCCGTCGTCGACCAAATTGGCCCAGCTCGCTGCTCCCCGACACGCCGCGCTTGGCCGAGATCTTCTAGAACACGTCCGGACCCCGGTGAACGCCTCGTCTCCACGTCCCTCGCACCGCCGCGTCGGATTGGGGAGAATATCTCCGCCGTGTCGCCGTGGACGTCGCCGTGCACTCCGTCCACCGTACGCCGCATCCCGCGCTATAAAGCCACCCCCGCACCCTCTGCGAACACCACACCACCCCACTCCCTCACTGACCCTCTCAATTCGCCGTGCACCGCCAGGAGGGCGTGCTGTGCCGTAGCCACTGCCGCCGTCGAGGTCCGTCGTGGCCACGACGCCACACTGCCCCATTCTTCCCTCTTTGGCCTGCACTTACTTCCCTCTGCTTCACCGCACTCACCGCACCCTTTTTCCCTTTGATCAGTGCCCAGACGCCGTGGAACCTCGCCGGAGCTCGTGCCCGTGGCCGTGGAAGTTGCAGACCACGCCGTCACCGCTACACTCCGTCCCAGCAAGCACAACTCGCGCTACAACCTTACCCGAGCCTCCGCCGTCGATTCACGTCATCGCCGCCGTCTGCCGTGCCCTCTAGGTGAGTTTTCCGTCCACCTCGCCGTCGCCGGAGCTTCGGCGCCGCCCGTTTTAGGTCACCGGAGTTCGTCGACGACGTGGGCTACGTGAGCCGTTGGATCCTAATCCAACGATTGCGTACCGCTTCGGTTAAGTGAAAGAGAGAGAGACTGACGGGCGGGCCCCGCTCGTCAGGATTTATTATTTTCCAACCACGCACTGTGTCGCTGACGTGTAGGCCCCACTAGTCAGCCTTTTCAACATTATCCAGAGGAGGGAATTTTCGAATTTCAAACTTCTCTGAATAATCAGTACTGGATCCAACTTTGAAATTCAATATCTCGAGATTTAGGAATCCAAATAAATCAAACTCAACTGTTCTGGAAAGCTTATGAAATTGTTTAACCAACACAATTGGTCTCATGTCATTTAATTAAATAAGTAAAAAGTATTATTGAAAATGCTACAGAAGGTTTAAATTCTAAACTTGTTTGTTTCTGATGCTCTGTTAGTCCAAATAATTCCAAACCAATTTTGCTAGCTTAGTACTGCCTTGTGTTAGCTCCCCTAATTTTGGTAGAATTAATTGAGTAGTATGAATTGTTGACTTTAAGATAAACCCTTCTGGACTAAAACAGACAAATATGTTTATTGGTTGATCCAAATGATTAGGACCAATTTTTGCTCACATATATCCATGTTTAGTTACCCCTAAAAGGGTTTAATTTTTGGAACAATAGAATTTAATGGTAGCTAAAACTTGATTATTAAGCTACTGGATTCAATCCAATGTGTAGGGAGTTTGGTAACTCCAAATGATCCAATTCAAATTGGGTTGTATTCTACACATCAGTGGCTTTCCATAGAATTTTAGTTTGTATTTTTGTGACCAACAAACTCAAGTTGTGGAATTAAACATGAATAACTAGTTCTGCCATAATTTAGAAGTAATTAAAAAGTGTTTAATTCAATTTTGTTTGAAAATCAAATTGTGTGGTTTGATGTGTGCAGTAGCTAATTGTGATGTTGATGATGGTTATGTTGAATGATTGCTTGTATAGCTTAGTGATTGTTTGCATTGTTTGTTTGTTAATTAGACGAGAACGTTGTCGGATATATCGAGGAAGGAGAGTTTGCTGAATTTGAAGAACAAGAGCAAGATCACTTTGCCAAGCAAGGCAAGCTATTCTCTGAGCTTGCACTACCAACATATGCATCTACTTTCATAACATGTTTACTCTCAAAGCAAGATTTACAAAACCCATTTCAAAAATATGGATATTATTTTGCCACCCTATGTAGTAGTTTATATAAAACTTTAGGATGGGAAAACAATGTTGTTTATTCAAAACTCCTTTGAAATTTCTTATGAGTTTATGAAATACCGAGATGTCGGTGTTGGAGTGGAAAAGTGGAAAAATGGTGATGTTTATGAAAAATGCACAGTGTCCTAGTACTATGGAAACCAATCCTACCCTGTGCGACCACATTTACCACATATGGGAAAAGGCGTAGTCATGTAGTTTGCTCTTATTAGTATGGGATACCTCATCGACGGAGATGACTCCGTTATGCATGAGGGGATGGTCCGAGGATCTACCCCCTGACCCGGGTCCTCACACAAGTTTGGTGGGGAGGATAGAAGGTTCCACCATAAACCGCCGGACAAAACTATGAGTCCTCACACTTAGGGTTTCTGACGGGAAACCGGACTGGGTGTCGATGGAAAGTGTCATATGGGAAGGATCCTATACTAGCATGACAAATAAGAGGCTATGGCCGGCGGCTTACTTCGCATACCCTGGTATGGCGAGACGTGGCAGACACGATGAGTTGCTGGATGGATGTGGGTTAAAAGCGTGCTACCTCTGCAGAGTGTTTAAAACTATTCGAATAGCCGAGTCCTCGGATATGGACAATTGGGAGACTGTCCTAAGACCTTGTGCAAGTTTTAAAAAAGGCTTTGAGTTTTTAAAGAAAAATGAATGGAGATGTTTCCTACACCTATACCAACGGATCGGTATGAGGTGGTTGGATGAAAGTGGACCATGACGGGCTATGGTCGGGAAAAAGAGAAGTTTTGGAAAAACAGATGAAAACGGTGACTTCTTTAAAATAGTTATAAAACTCTTCTTACCTTTTTCAATAAAGATATAGAGATGTTTTAAAATAAGAAAAGTTGTCAACTAAAATAAAACTGTGCATACTCATGTTGGGGTAGTTTGCGAGTACATTCAAAATGTACTCATATTGGTTTCGTCCCTGGCTATTGTCCTAGCCAGACTACGAGGAGGAGCACTATGCCGAGCAAGAGTATGGCGACTTCACGCCAACTAAGGATCTCCACAAGTCAGCTGCCTGTCGGTTGTCATCATTAGAATGATGTCTAACTGCGCCGTACTTCCGCTGATATATTTGGTTTGGCCCATGAAGGCACCTATTAAGAACTTGGTCTAAATGACCATTTATGTAAGACTTTCTACGGTACTGTAATGGATGTAAACTTTGGTATCCAATTCGGATTATGTGCAACGACAGACTGATCACGGGATCGTTGTGTTAAGCATAATCGGGTATTTCGGACAG